>AP027107.1:62281640-63023067 GCA_028142955.1 Pinctada fucata | reverse complement strand
CAGCACGAACAAGAAAACCCCAAAACACCCACTGTAAAAACACAAAGCAGATACACAATAGAGCATGAAATTTTGCATCGACGGACTCCCAGCAAGCTAGAGGAGGGACCAGGTGCCCGGGAGGAGTAAGCATCCCCTGTTTGGCTAGCCGCATCCGCTGTCGATGTTCATGCACGAGAATTAAAACAGAATCTACAAAACATGCACTGTCCGAGTTTATATCTATATAGAAAGTGCTAAGGAGACCATGTCAAGGAAAAAATCATAACACGTTCTGTTTGAAAATTAGTAGCAAAATGATGTAGTTATCCGGATCATGTGCACATAACCCTCCTAATTGTTCGATTATGCAGTGGTTCGGTATTATGCAGAATTGTTGTGATTAAAAGTCCCCTCACTGTAGGATGAACATGCAAATAAGACATGAATAGGAGAGGCCTAGGTAAAAAACAGATGAGGATATGAGAGGATATCCAAAACACACGATGTACACAAACCGTCCGTGCTCTGTCGGCTGGACCAATAAAGCTCATATAAGTAATCACACGCGTTGTTTGCACTTTGGATTATATTATGAGGCTTGAACGGGGCCCGTCACATGGCACCGTCGTCAAATTGATTGATGATTCGAACGAATTTTGACGGAACTTTACTTAAGTTTGATCCTCTTTATTTTGATTTTTATAATAAACTCTTTCCTTTCTTGAAGAAAAATTTAAACAATTTTTTAAGACAAGTGCTTTGTAGAGTTAAGCCTTATCAATGGTACTTAATAATGCCGAAATGTCACCATAAAAGGCAGGTTGTGAAATTCCAACATAATCAACAACGTTGTCAAATTCCAAAATAATCATCAAAGAAGTACCCATCTGTTATTTAGTCTCAAAGTCAAAAAAGGCAAGGCAAAATCATTAATATTAGTTAAAGAAGATCCCTACGATAATCTCATAAGCACTCACAAAATAGCACAAAATTAAACATCGACGGACCCCTAGATAGCTAGAGGTGAGACCAGGTGCCCGGGAGGAGTAAGCATCCCCTGTTGGCTTGCCGCACCCGCCGTCGATGTTTATGAAGCATGGAAATGAAAATATTCCATTGAATCGGCTGCAAACCTCGAAATGAATTTTAAAAGTCTTTAAATTCAATCTAAGCAATGTAATAGCTTGAAATATCTCTTCCAAACGGTTGTCTGTTTGTCTGTGACATGGTCTGTCTGGGTATCCTTGTAGGCATCACATTTGCCTTTGTATCTCAAAATTATTCGATATGCTTAAAAAGGTTATGTATATATGTGTTATATTTTAAACTCAATGTTATATAAATGTATAAACCTCCATTTTGTTCTTTAAAACCATCTTCTCTCAGATCGTTCATTATTACAAAGACTTTGTAACTTTTCGCAGGTAACGCGAAATGCATGCATGTGCCGCGAATATCATGACGTCATAGACAAACATAAATATTTGCAATGAACGCCAGAGAAGCAAGGATGGATTTTACTTAGAATTGTTATAGATCGTCGTTTTTACACTTGATAAAAGCCAAGGGGCCGAACATTTGTGTATTTAAGTGTTTGTGATTTTATTTTTAAACAATGTAATAATGCTAAAAAGTGTGAAAGTTGTCCTAAATGTACCGAAAGACGTAGCAGGATTGGTGGGATGTAATACTGCAGGACCCATGTTTTAGAAATTTCAAGAAATTTTGATAACGGAAATTTTTGAAAGCGTTGGAGAAACGATAAACCGTGTTGACATTCCGAAGTGAGACCAGGTGACCGGGGAGATTCTCCTAATTGCATGCAACACTCGTCGCAACAGTTCCATGAAAACTTGTCAAATTGGGTGATTGTCTCGACATACATATCATGACAGCCATTCAATCACAGTCCAGAATGTCACTGATCGTTCTGGAAAGGGGGATCTGATATTATATTCCTGCAGCGACCGAAGAACTTCCTCAATGATGATTTCACCCGTTGTGAAATATAACCCTGAACAAGTAGCTTTCTTGCAAGTCGTCTGACTCTAACGTAGAAATCTTCATATTTGGTACATGCCCTAGCGTACCGTATCAGCTGAACAACAAAACCACCATAAGCAAGAGAAGACGGAATGTTGTTACTCTTGAAAGGGAAGCTAATTATAAAAAAGCTGAAATCATCACCTTAGTCATACAGTGAGGTGTTCAAATTCCCTTTGCGTCGAAAGATAGAAGTGTATTCCAGTACTTAGCAGATCTTTCGCTCTCGGTTGTTTCCTTGATCTCTAGTTCATGAGAATAGATTTCATGTAGATGATCCTTTCAGTTCGGATAATTGATGAACTGAGATGCGAGGTGATTTCTTCAAGTCGAGAGCAAGGTCTGGATATAGTCAGCTTCGTATGAATATAAAAATAAGTCGTCAGGGAGCGTTTGGGCGCAAATTGTACCCATGGGGAGCCAACTATTTGCTGGAATACGGTCCCTCCAAACACCACAAAAATGTTGTCAATCCAAATCTCAAGCATCCAGATGATATCGTCTTCGGTATACTATTTATTTGAACCTTCGCGAAGTATCCTCCCGTTCTATGACAAGGTATTTGTATCTCCTGTTCCCATTTTATGCATTTTATGAACGAAAGGTGTTGCGAATAATATTGGCTAGTCTGTTTTTGAGCTTTGGTGGGGGATGAAGTGTAGAGCGTGGAGAAGTCGAAAACCTTTATGCTGGTATAATGATTGAAATTAGTGGATTTTAAGTTTTTCAAAAGTTCAAAATTCTTCAGGATCCACATCTGATTGATTCCATTTCTGGAATATGTTGTCTCCCAGCATGTTTAAAGACCTCGGTTGATGCGAGTTAATATTTTCGTAAGCAAAATAGATAGAAGTTTTGTGGACTAATCGGCAATGATCCGATGCAGGATTTTTTGTGCATTTTATTTTCTGTGGAGCAACTACATTCGTTCCCCGTGACATGGATGTCTTAAGTATTAAGCTCTGTTGCCTGAAAGAAGCTTTGTTTTGGCATTCCATCATTTTGACGTCATAGATATTATTTGCTATATCGGAAATTTTGTCATTTAATCCAAAAAAGTCGAAACTTAAGGAGGTTAACATCTTAGTGCCATCCCTACAATGCTATTTTGAACATAGATTTTATTCGGAAAAGCTACTGAATCGACCCTACAGGAAATTTGGAGCCGCAAATTGCACAAATTTAATTTTAAAAAATATAAGAAGACGAAGTTACTTAAATGAATTTTGTCTAAGTCTAAAAATCATTTTGGATGGAAGCAGCACTGATGAGGATTTAATATCCGAAACACGTGTCTGGTGCACAATGAATTAGTTTCATGTTTTCTTCGGGAAGGTATAGAGTTGAAACACTTCCGTATTATTGGGAAATTAGTAGATATAGTAGGTAGCTCAAGATCAGAGTCATCAGTATGAATACCGAATGACTCAAAAGGCTTGGTACTTGATCAATCTACAGTCTTGTACCAGCGCATCCTTAATACTTGCACGCTGACTGACTGTGACGACGGGACTCCATGACGGACCCTGTCCAAACCTCTTTAGAGAAGACAGGGCCCCGACCACCTGTCCTCTCTGAATGTCAGTCGGACTCCTCGGGTGATAACATACATTAGCTCGCTACAGCCGGCAGAGCACAGGTCGTATTACGCATGCCCTCTTTTTATATCAATTTACATATTCATCTGTGTTGCTTGGGCCCCTGAGTCTTGCGGTCTTGTTTGTGTGTGGTCATCTGACAGTGAGGAGGTTGTTTTACACCACAATTGTACGTTCTTCGAGACCTCTGGGTAATCGGAATAGTGGGAGGGTTGTGCGCACGTAATCCAGGATAACCACACCGTCTGCTACTGACGAGGCAGATGGCCGTCCTAAGTCGGCACCGTTTGCCCATTGGTATCGTTGGTATATGTGTAGTCATTTGAGTTTTATGTTTTTCTGTGATTTGACGTTCATTGTACTACTGCGTCTCTTTCTGTGCGTGTCATTTTTGTGTTTTACAGTGGGTGTTTTGGGAGGTTGCTGTTGATGCTGCAACTAGGTGTTGTTGGAGATCCCCTCCTTTCTTCAAAAACAGATTTCTGGTTGTCAAGTATTTCAGATACAGATGTAACTGTGAATGTTGGATTTCCCTTTGTTTATCTGTATAAGCGTGTATAACAAATGCCATTGCAACCCCAGGCTTCTTGCATTCAGTCAAAGATATTTCGGCTAAATCTTCATAATATCATATACCATATTTTTGAAAGGTAATATGTGTAGTTTTAGTTTTCTGAAGCTGTAAATAAGTAATTTTCATTTATATTTGTAAATAAAAAGAGGAAAATCTTTCTTATAATATATTTGTTAATTTTCGTGAGGTAACAAATAAAAACATGTCTTACCTCATGACTTTGACCTTGACCGTTGACCTACTTTTCAAAAACTTTAATATTGGGCATAACTTTTGAATGGTAATTGATAGGGCTGTCATATTTGACATGTGTATTTGTTATGGCAAGAACTTTCCATTGATACCAAAATTATATACATTGACTGTCACCTTTGACCTACTTTACAAAACTTTAACATTGGACATAACTTTTAAATGGTAAGTTATAGGGTTTTGATATTTCACATGTGTATTCCTTGTCACAAGATTGTTTCCATTTACACCAACATTTTTTAACCCAGTGACCCTGACCTTAACTTTTCACATACTTAACAGAAAATTATTTTTTTTTACATTTACTAACAAAGATGTCACCGGGGGCATTCGTGCTTTACAAACACAGGCTTTATTATATCAATTTACATATCCATCCATGTGTTTCTTGGGCCCATGCGTTATGCTCTTTATTTTTTATGGTCATGTTACATTGCGTAGGTAACTTTACACCACAATTGTTCATTCTTCGAAACCTCTTTCGTAAATCGGAAAAGTGGGAGAGTTGTGCGCACGTAATTTGGGTAACAACACCGTCTGCTACTAGCGTGGCAGATGGGCGTCCTAAGTCGGCACCGATTGCCCATTGATCTCGTTGGTTTATGTGTAGTCATTTGAGTTTGATCTTATTATATGATTTGACTTCCCTTGTACCTTTTGCGTCTCTCTCTCTCTCTCTCTCTCTCTCTCTCTCTCTCTCTCTCTCTCTCTCTCTCTCTCTCTCTCTCTCTGTTTGCTCTGTGTTTTTTTAGCATTGGGTGTTTTGAAGTTTTCCTTATTTTATAGCTTCCATGGCATCGCTTGAGCATACTTCAAATTACTTGTTATAAAATTGAGCTCAAGGGGACCCCATACCATGTAGAAATTCGATATACGCGGATGAATGTTGGCGCAATGATTATCATGCTCACCTCCACCTCCCTAGGTAGCGGGTTCGGAACCGGTATGCATCGAACGTTCCTTTTAAGCTGTTATGTTTTATTCCCTTTCTTGTTAGGTTTTTATTTAAGGTTTCATGGAAAAAAGGCTGTCCGCACTCCAGCTATAACGTTAATTTTGCATTTACAGTACAAAAAGTGCACGGCTCCTAATTTCTTTAAGGGTTGATTCTTTATTCTAATGCAATGTCGCTATAACGTCGATTTTCATTGGTTGTTTGCTCTTTAGTTACGGCTGTAAAATGAGAACACACCAGGCTTTGACGTTGCTAACGTCACATTTCTCCTTATATTCACAAAAATATAAATTGTATTAGAATGGGAATAACCAGATACTGACGTTATGTTTGCGGACGGTAAATGCTGAGTTTTTCTGGCGACGCGTTAGCAGTCAGAAACTAGTTATTCCCTAAGCATAGTTAAATAAAATCTAAGACCAAAATAGTATTGGAGGGATGGTGATAGAGGTACTAGCATTTAAATTCCACAGAGTCTAAAAGAAATTTATATCCCCATCCCATGCTGCATAAGTCAATTCAGAAAGTACTGATCGAGGCCCGTCAGGACCGGGATAAGTTCTTTCTCTGACATCATTGATAGTTTGAGGCTTTTCTCCCACTTAAAACATGACATCCTTTGTTGAATAATGGACAGTCACAGGTAGATCCTTTTGCACACATTTGGACACCTCCAAATCAATAACTTTATCAGTGGTCAAGGGATGATGATCAGGTGCACGTAGCTTAAAATTTCTGGCAAGTCAACCGATCGAATTTTTTTGTCTTTTATGTCAAGGCCAATCACCGAGTTGTTGAGAAAATCATATAGCCACGTCTGTGATATGCTACGTCATTTTCATTTAGAAGTCGGTTTTATTTTTATCTAAAACACCTCCAAAAAAAGATAATATATCATTGTTAGAGACTGATGTGTTGTTGTTGTCTTTTTATCTTTATACTGTTTTACCAATTGTTTTTATAAAGTTACAGACACCGAGAGAAAACGAATGTTTCGTCTTGGATTTCAACGGATTTCAACATTTTGTATTCTTATTAACTTCATTTTACGTGTATTTAATTTATTTCTGTTTAATTTTCAAACGCAATTTTCGGACCTACGATCTTATAATACCGCCCCGTGAAAAATTCGGTATCTTCTCTTCAATGGAATGGATTATCGACGCATATTCTTTTGTGTATTATAGGAAGATAATTTACAAAAAAAAAAAGAATAATAGCTATGGAATTCTATATCGGAATAATCGAATTTTTAATAATGGACAGTTAAAGGTAATTTAATGGATAGTTACAGGTAAAAGTTTGGATGTCCTCTTCGTTTTGACGGAGAATCGGCTAAATTGTTCCTTTAGTCGGATATATCTTAATACCGTCTTTCTGTCCCTTTGTTATCTTTTAATGATTGCGATGATAGCTGATATACAGGCAGACATACAGATAATTGCAAGAAAGGAGGGGATCTCCAACAACACTAGGTTGCAGCACCCACAGCAAAATCCCCAAACACCCATGCAAAAAACACAGAACAGATACCCACAGAAAGAGACGCAAAAGGGACAATGGACACCAACTCACAACATAGAAACATGAAACATAAAAGACTACACATAAACCAACGAGACCAATGGGCAACCGGTGCCGACTTAGGACGGCCATCTGCAACGTAAATAGCAGACGGTGTGGTTATCCTGGATTACGTGCGCACAACCCTCCCACTATTCCGATTTCCCAGAGGTCTCGAAGAACGCACAATTATGGTGTAAAACAACCTCCTCACTGTTAGGTGACCACACACAAACAAGACCGTAAAACACAGGGGTCCAAGCAACACAGATGAATATGTAAATGGATATAAAAAGAGGACGTGCGTAATACAGTCCGTGCTCTGCCGGCTGTAGCGAGCTCATATATGTTATCACCCGAGGAGTCCGACTGACATTCAGAGAGGACAGGTGGTCGGGGCCCTGTCTTCTCTAAAGAGGTTTGGACAGGGCCCGTCATGGAGTCCCGTCGTCACAGTCAGTCAGAGTGCAAGTCTTAAGAATGCGCTCGTACAAGACTGTATATTGGTCAAGTACCAAGCTTAGTGTCCGTCTGGTGACATTAGGATCATATCCACGGCGTTTGATGACTCTGACGCATTTTCGATACATATGCTGTCTACCTTTGATCCTTCTTATTTTGTTAATTATGTCACCATAAAATGCAGGTTGTGAAATACCCAAAGTAATATACTCCGTTGCTTGTATTGGTCCGAATTTCAAAAGAAGTTGATCATAATTATTGTAAAATTTCCAGAAAGTCTTTACTAGTTTGTGAAAGCGAAAACCTTGACCTAAAAGTTTCTTTGTAATTTGTAGATTTCTATTATGGAAATCCAAAACATCAGTACATGCTCTAGCATACCGGATGAGCTGTGAAATGTAGATACCGTATGACGGTTATCTAGGGACATCACCGTCAAGCCAGGGAAAATTTACTATGTTGAATCCAAAATCATCTCGTTTGTCATATACACTTGTATGAATTTCTCCATTGACAATTTTGATATTTAGGTCCAAAAATGGTGTTTCAGTGTCTGTAAAGTTTGCCTTGTTTAGAGTCAATTCTTGTGGATAAATAACATCTTTATACTTTTCAAAAACAGGATTATCGATAGTAAGAATATCATCCAGGTACCTAGAAGTACCAGTGAAGCATTTCACATCATCATGTTTTCTTTGCTTTTGAAGATTTTGAATAAATTCCTTTTCATATGTGTATAAAAATAAATCTGCAACAAGAGGCGCACAATTTGTACCCATAGGAATCCCTACAACCTGCTTGTAGAGATTCTCACCAAACCTTACATAAATGTTGTCCAAGAGGAAGGACAAGGCACTACACAGGTCGCTACATGTCCATGATTTGTATGATTTGTATTCTGTAGCGGAAAAGAAACCCTTTGATTCAGATGTACAAATATAAATTTTCCCCTCTCGATTATAGCACCATTTAATGAGTTTGGACAATTGATCATTGATCTTGTCGTGAGGAAGCGTGGTGTACATATTTGAAAAATCGTATGAAGCAATCGTATTGGCTTGAAAATTTCTAGATTTTATCTTGTCAATCACATCACCGGAATTTTTTATAGACCAAAATAAATTTACATCATTCCTGTTAAGAACAGTTTCACAATATTTTGCAACGTGTTCCTTTACCGCCGTGAGGGCTGACGTCAGATGTCTAGACAAACTTGTAGTTGAGCAGTTGCTAGAATTAGCAATGTATCTAAATTTGTAAGGAGATTTGTGCAGTTTTGGTATGCAGTATATTGTAGGAAGATCCAATTTAGAAATAGGGATGTTGAATGAAGAAATTTCACCGCTATGTTTGCTCAAAATGTTAGGGACACTTTCATTGCTTTTGATATAAGTATTTGTAGACGAAAGTTCCGAAACTAAAGTTGATATATAGTAAAGTTTTCATATGATTATGGTGTTGTTGGCTGCTTTATCTGCAGGAGCGAAGACAAATTTTTCATGTAAATTACGTAATTTGGATTTAAAATATCTTTCAGATCTAGAAATTGGATTTTCAAAAAGATGAGGATTTTTGTGGAAGTTGTCTATTCGAATGTCAGTAATGTCCAAAATGAGGTTTTTCCAGTCATTCAGAGAATGCGATTCGACTCCTTCCGATTTACACCATCGTTTGGTATAGTTATCTAAGGCTTCCTTTAGTACTTCGCGACATTTAATAAAATCTATCTTGGATGGGATTCTATACTTAGGTCCTTTTTTGAGAAGACCACGGAGCTGCCTGTCTTGGATAATTGAAAAGTCACCTGTAATAATATGACCAGCTGGTTTATATAGATATTTAGATGTTGCACATTCTCAAGAAGCAGGACATGATTCAAGTATTTTAGGATCTGATGTAACTTTGTTGTAGTTAAAAACGAAATTTCGAATAGGTCTCTTATATTTGTAACAAATAAGAGGAGGTTCTAAATTTTCAAAATATTGAGGAATAGCACTTTGTACACGATGATCCCGAAAAATATTAGAGATGTTAAGAAGATCGAATCCTTTGTTAATAAATGAAATTTTTAAGAATCGTTTTTTAGGTGGGATGTTTTTAACAACTGGATAAAGTTTATTCTGTGCGAATGCAACAATGATATTAAGTCTGAATCAATCGGTATTTCTTAAGAATGCAACCAGTGCTTCATCCAAGATAGATTTCAATTGAACTGCTGGAACTGATGAGAGAGCATGAAGCAGTTCATGTCTGCCGCCGTTGCGAGCAATGATCAGAAGATCGTTGAGGGTACGGTGTAATCTAGATCTTATTCTGAGTTTTCGGTTTCTTCGTCTTCCGTGAGACCTATGCTTCCGTTTAGTGTTTGGGCGGATTGAAAATACATTAATATTAGTTGACGTCGAGGAAATGTTTCCTTGTCCATAAATTTGATCGTTTAGACCAAGGGGGTACGCAGTTTGGAGTTTTGTGATCCAGGCAAGTTCAGCTTGTAGTCGGCGTTTTTTAATTTCCGTTTTACTAAGATTTTTAAGTTTAGAAAAAGACTGAACCGGTGTAATAGTTATATCCGAAATGGAATGATTGTATTTAACGAAGTGATTATAAAGGAAATTTCTTTGTTTTTTGTGATGTGAGTTTCTTATCTGATACGAATGACTTCTAAAACGAGATTTTAAGGCCTGACCTGTTTCTCCAACATATTGGGCGCCACATCCCCTAGCGTTTCATGTTATAACATAAATGACATCTTGGTACGATCAATCGATGTCGTTTTCAATCTCAATTTTAAAAGTCTGCCCGTTAACACTTGATTTAATTGTGGAATTGCAGTTGATGAGCGGACACATACCGCATCTTTTCCCTTTGCACGTAGAAACTGCTGAGAACCCTCTATGTTTGTTGTTAAATGTAGAGCCTGCAGATGGAGAAGTAGGTGTAATACGTCTACGGGATTTAAATTTAAGAGGTGAAAGAAGTACTCTGGGTGAGGAAAAAAGTTTATTACTGTTAAAAGTCGATGATGGGAAAGTTACTGTAGTGATAGAGGGTAATCTCAAAGGAGTAAGTTTAATACGAGGCGACCTTAAAAATGCCATAGTGAGATGATCGAAGAAGGGTGAGTAGAGATCCTGCATGGAAGACACTACAACAAAGTCAAGTTAGAGAACGAAATGGAATTAAAACACTTCAAACATCGGGTCACGGGGAATTGTATTACCAACTCCACACGGCAACACGAAATAAGTGTAGATATAAAAGAAAGGAGGGGATCTCCAACAACACTAGGTTGCAGCACCCACAGCAAAATCCCCAAACACCCATGCAAAAAACACAGAACAGATACCCACAGAAAGAGACGCAAAAGGGACAAGGGACACCAACTCACAACATAGAAACATGAAACATGAAAGACTACACATAAACCAACGAGACCAATGGGCAACCGGTGCCGACTTAGGACGGCCATCTGCAACGTAAATAGCAGACGGTGTGGTTATCCTGGATTACGTGCGCACAACCCTCCCACTATTCCGATTTCCCAGAGGTCTCGAAGAACGCACAATTATGGTGTAAAACAACCTCCTCACTGTTAGGTGACCACACACAAACAAGACCGTAAAACACAGGGGTCCAAGCAACACAGATGAATATGTAAATGGATATAAAAAGAGGACGTGCGTAATACAGTCCGTGCTCTGCCGGCTGTAGCGAGCTCATATATGTTATCACCCGAGGAGTCCGACTGACATTCAGAGAGGACAGGTGGTCGGGGCCCTGTCTTCTCTAAAGAGGTTTGGACAGGGCCCGTCATGGAGTCCCGTCGTCACAGTCAGTCAGAGTGCAAGTCTTAAGAATGCGCTCGTACAAGACTGTATATTGGTCAAGTACCAAGCTTAGTGTCCGTCTGGTGACATTAGGATCATATCCACGGTATAAAAGGCGTTTGATGACTCTGACGCATTTTCGATACATATGCTGTCTACCTTTGATCCTTCTTATTTTGTTAATTATGTCACCATAAAATGCAGGTTGTGAAATACCCAAAGTAATATACTCCGTTGCTTGTATTGGTCCGAATTTCAAAAGAAGTTGATCATAATTTTTGTAAAATTTCCAGAAAGTCTTTACTAGTTTGTGAAAGCGAAAACCTTGACCTAAAAGATTCTTTGTAATTTGTAGATTTCTATTATGGAAATCCAAAACATCAGTACATGCTCTAGCATACCGGATGAGCTGTGAAATGTAGATACCGTATGACGGTAATCTAGGGACATCACCGTCAAGCCAGGGAAAATTTACTATGTTGAATCCAAAATCATCTCGTTTGTCATATACACTTGTATGAATTTCTCCATTGACAATTTTGATATTTAGGTCCAAAAATGGTGTTTCAGTGTCTGTAAAGTTTGCCTTGTTTAGAGTCAATTCTTGTGGATAAATAACATCTTTATACTTTTCAAAAACAGGATTATCGATAGTAAGAATAGCAACAAACAGTTGCAACAAACAGTTCAACTGATTAACAAAAAGATCTATTTTAGAATGAAAAATGCATTGATCCCGCTCGGCTTATTCCACATGTTTAGTAATCAAGCTACTGAAATTATGTCTATATAAATATTTGAGTGCATTCATAGGGCATAAGGGGAGTTTTCAAGGGCATAACTATGTATATAATTGAATCACATTAACTATATTTCATACGAATATGTATTTTTTGGTGTAAAAAATATAAATTGATTCTCTGAAACAAAATATTGAATTTTTCAAAAGTTTCAAGAATCATTATTCTGCACATAATAAAATAACATGACATAAATTTGAACATGTGCATAAGTGAGCAAAATGACCCATATATTGCATGGTGTAAAAGAAATGACTTTGATTATCTGTATGGGTTTTCCTTTAATGTCCGGAAACCATAAAATATTGAATTTTTATAAAATGAAAGGAAGGAATCTCTAACAAGTCTCGTTTGCAGCATCCACAGTAAAAACACAGCAAGTGAAAACACAGCAAGTAAAAACACAGCAAGTAAAAACACAGCAAGTAAAAACACAGCAAGTGAAAACACAGCAAGTAAAAACACAGCAAGTGAAAACACAGCAAGTAAAAACACAGCAAGTAAAAACACAGCAAGTGAAAACACAGCAAGTGAAAACACAGCAAGTAAAAGCACAGCAAGTGAAAACACAGCAAGTAAAAACACAGCAAGTAAAAACACAGCAAGTGAAAACACAGCAAGTGAAAACACAGCAAGTAAAAACACAGCAAGTAAAAACACAGCAAGTGAAAACACAGCAAGTAAAAACACAGCAAGTGAAAACACAGCAAGTGAAAACACAGCAAGTAAAAACACAGCAAGTGAAAACACAGCAAGTGAAAACACAGCAAGTAAAAACACAGCAAGTAAAAACACAGCAAGTGAAAACACAGCAAGTGAAAACACAGAGAAGACATACACAACATGAGACGCAAAGGGGACAAGGAACACGATATCAAAATACAAAAGACCACACATAAACTAACGAGACCAACGGGCAACTCGTCAGAATGATGTTTACACCATCCACTGTGAACAGGACATAACATCTAAAGGGCTAATCCTGTTCCAATGGGAAACATTAAGGTTAAGTGAACCTATTATGAATGATTTGTCTTCAGTGCTGTTCACAAGGATATTAATTGTGAATTTGACCCTTGATCTCTGATCTTGAATACTTAGCAGAATCCATCCTCTCCTTGTATGATTACTTTGTTCTGTATGCTGTTCACACTCTTCCTCATGTAAGCACGGCAGCAATGTAATATCTCCTTTGCGAGGGGATAAAAACACGAATCCTCTCTACAATCAAAACAACGCGAAAACACTTCTTCGTTTCAAATCTGTATATAGATATATTGATGTATTCTCAACAAATATCAAACTTACGTAGATGATCTTAGCACATTCTTCAACTTCAAAACTACAAAATTCTTTTTCCGGTTTCATTCCATGGTGTATGCAATTCGCAATTCTTCAATATGATTACCATACTACGACATCATTTGTTATTTATTTGTATTCATATGAATCATTTTGAAATTATGCAGTGCAACATTTATTCATTTGACCGGCTCTTCCTATGATAAATTTCGTTTTTACACTATGACTCTTCGGAAATAATTCATTTAATCAGTGTTGTCCTTCGTTTTTCAGTGATCTGGTGTTATTGTTCTCGTTCTCTGTGTTTGTTTGTTCCCTTTCGCTCGTGCGTGTGCGTTCCGCTGTGATAACTGCGGTGTAATCATATTGGGAATATCCTCCTCATCTTAAAAATTGAGATACAAAAAAAAGAAACGACGCGGAGGCAAAAAAGTAAAGACAAACTTCGACTCTGTTATTACTGAATACCTGATATTTTGAGAAATTCTTTTATCCTGTAAATTAGAGCTGTTAGCCGTATATACGACAATGACATTATCGATTGTGGTGAGATATCTGAGCATACCGGATGCGGATCGGTGTTACCAGCTGATTCGGTGAAGCTTGAGGCTTTTTGAAAGCAACATTGAAGGGAAATCGATTTTGTCTTTCCTTATTGACAAACATAAGGTCTTGCCTCGGGTGATTAGGGTTTAATTTCTTAGAACTTGTTTAAATCCGATCTATCGATATTCCAGCCTGAGTATTGAAATCATGGCGCTGAAAACAAGAAAGAGAATATCATAATGGTGATCTTTAAGGGATTAACTGTTTCCTTATACATCAATAAATGCAATTGTTTAGCCATTTTTGTTTACCAATTCAAGGGATATCAACCTTGAACTTAAGATATTTTTTATCTGACTGCCATTTTTTATAATTTTTTAAATTATATTTTTTTCATCCAAACGACTTATTTTTATTTCAGAATCTAGATTCATAATTTATGGCGAAGCAGTCTGAATATTTCTATCTAGTATAGGCTGTGACAGGGTCGATCTGCAGCTATTTTCACTAACGACGGTAAGTAGGCGTTCTTCACGGACCATCCTCTCCGCATCTCATATAAACTAATTAAAGAAGTGCATTAGATAAACTAATAACGCAATATCATAATACTGACTAACATCACATGCAGTAAAAATAAATATGCGTAGGCTCGAAGTGAACTTAAGTTAAGATCGTTTGATCATGTCGCAGAAATTGTCTCCAATTTTGTATTCCTTTTCATTTCGATCAAAAAGATTCCCTTTCCGCTTGCTTTCAATCTGACTGTATCTTGGATATCTAACAGAAAATTCATACTTTACGTATATGGCATAAAAGCGTCTCCCTTGTATCAGATATTTATGCTATATCAGCAGATTCCTGATTGCTAAAAGTAATGCTTTACAAAGGCTTGAATCATAATTGAGGATGGTTAACGTTGATTCAAAGTGCCGACTTCGCGCGTTTAGTCACATTATATGTAGTTCCATTTGAAGTGAGTGTTACATATTGAGGAATATGAACATTTACTTGGTTACTTTATTTCCAACTAGACTCCGTCGGAGTTCCCACTGCAAAGCACCAAAAACCCATGTGAAAACAAGTGTAGACATGCTAAGCAAAAGACATAAAAGAGACATACGACATAGACACACTAAACACAAATGACTACACATAAACCAAAGAGCAATCGGTACCGACATAGGATGGCCCTCTGCCACGCAAGAAGCGAATGATGTGATTATCCGAATTTTGTGTGCACAACCCTTCCACTTTCCTGTTACCCAAAGGTTTCGAAGAACGCACAATTGTAGTGTAAAATAACCTCCTAACTGTAAGATGACTATACAAACAAGACAGCACGACGCAGGAGCCCAAGCAACGCAGATGAATATGTAAATGTATATAAAAAAGGGGTGGGGCGTACAAAACTGACTGTAATTTGAAAACAATCAAAAAAGTCTCCTTGTTTATGAAAGTGGAAACCTTGACCTAAAAGTTTCTTGACAATTAGTGTTTTAAATGTCTTCCTTGACATGGTCGCCATAGCACTTTCTATGTTGACATAACATCAGACAGTGCATGTTTTGTAGATATCGTTTTCATTTCCGAGCGTAAACAACGACGGCGGATGCGGTAGGCCAAACAGGGGATGCTTACTCTTCCCGGGCACCTGGTCCCACCTTTAGCTTGCTAGTGGTCCGTCAATGCTCAATTCGGTGCTCTATTGTGAATACTGTAGAGATTGTCGTCAGGATCTTCTTTATCTTATTTGTGTCACAATTTTGCCTTTTGCCGTGTGGAGCTCGTACAAAAAGTCCCCGCGCCGGGTTTAACAGTTAGTGTTTTAAATATTTTCCCCTGACATGATCGCCATAGCACTTTCTATATAGACATAATATCATATAGTGCATGTTTTGTAGAATTCGTTTTCATTTTTGGCCAGCCAAACAGGGGATGCTTACTCCTCCCGGGAACTTGGTCCCAACTCAAGGTTGCTAGGGGTCCGTCGATGCTCAATTGTGAGTGCTGTTGAGATTGTCGTCAGGATCTTCTTTATCTCATTATTAATATGCAAATTTCTACTTTGAAAATCCAAAACTTTAGTACAAGCTCTAGCTTACCGGATGAGCTGTGATATGCAAATTCCGTATGACGGTAGTCTTGGATTGTCACCGTCATGCCAGGAGAAATTTATCATGTTGAATCCAAAATCATTTCTTTTGTCGTAAACACTTGTATGAATTTCTCCGTTTATAATTTTGATATTTGGTTAAAAAATGGTGCTTCTGTATTTTTAATGTTTGCCGTGTTGAGTTAACGAAGATTCTGACGATAATCTTAACAGCACTCACAATAGAGCACAAAATTGAGCATCGACGGATCCCTAGAAAGCTAAAGTATTGAGTGACAGTCAATTCTTGTAGACAAATATCATTCTTATATGTGTCAAAAACAGGATAGCGAGAATATCATCCAGGTACCTAGAAGTACGAAATCATCGAATTTTGTTCTCTTTTGAAGATTTTAGATAAATTCTTGTTCATAAGTGTATAAATATAAATCTGCAACAAGAGGCGCATAGTTAGTACCCATAGGAATCCCTACATCCTGTTTGTATAAGATTTTCACCAAATCTAACAGGAATGCTGTCCAAGAGGAAGGACAAGACATTACACAGGTCGCTACATGTCCATAATTTGAATGATTTGTAGTCTGTTGAGGAAAAGAAACCCTTTGATTCAGATGTACAAATGTAAGTTTTCCCCTCTCGATCAAAACACCATTTAATTAGTTTAGACAATCTATCATTTATTTTGTCGTTAGAAATCGTGGTGTACATATTAGAGGAGTTGTATGAAGAATTGTAATTGCTTGGAAATTTTTAGTTTTCATTTTGTCAATCATTTCAACAAATAATGTCTCATCAGTGATGCTAGAGGGATACCCCGATAAATACTGTCTGACCGTTTTTCTGACTAGTCTTTTCGTTGGACCTCTCCATTTCCTGTCTTTTTGTTTATACTGCAGACCATTGCCAAGGTCTTTGTGAGATGTCAACAACATTCAAGAGGATCACCATTAAGGTGTAGATTATAGGTTAATGATCTCACGGAATCCCTGTGACATTCTCTCAATCACATTTATATTGTTATCATTGTAAGTGCCAAGTGTCTTCTGGGAGTGCGGGGGTGACGGTACATACATCACAAACAAGCTCCTTCTCTGTATAAATATACCAAGTGGGGGAGTACAGTAATGACTTAATAACTGTATTATATCCCATTATTCATGTGATTAAAGCTATCCAAACGAGCCATGCCATATCGGACTCTCTGTTGTTCGCTCGGCTTTCAGTGTGAGTTACATTGTTATGCCGTTCGGTCACCTGAAACCTTTGTACCTCGCAGACATTCGATGGAAGTTGTAATTATTTCAAGGAGTCACGCTTTCGTGATGAAAATTCAACTCCGATCATAAATACCCTTTAAGGTACAACTGTATGATAAAGGGTGGATAAATGCTAATAGCAAAAATAAATATTCGGATGTATCAATTCGGTTAACTACATGTATATTGTTTGAAGGTCATATTATCTCTTTTTGGATTTGTGTACTTCTACATTATGTATATCATTGATTTCCCTCCTTTGGCAGGACCATTTTAATGGGGGCGGGGGGAGGGTTATCATTTTGAGGGAAAATATATAATGATCATGATAATGTTAAAAGTAATTTATTTGACCCTCTCGGTCGTAGAGAATCAATATTTTAGCCTTCATTTCAATCAACAATGAAGAAAACTTTAATCGCTGCGCTCGCCATATCAAGTGGTGATATAAGAAGGGAGTGGGTCTCTATGTATAAAGAGATATTGTAATGATATGTATCATTATAATATCTCTTTTTTCCTCAATGACGGAAGATATTCAGGTCAAAGCCATCCAAAACACCGAATTTGACACATTCGCCAGATATGCACAGCCTAAGTGAAGGATTCTCCTAGCAAATTTTGCTTCTTCGCACAATGTTTAAGTTTGAAGCATTCGCCAGATCTTACTTTTTCTGCACTGCCTAAGTGACGGGTGCTCCTGGCTAATAGTTGGTGGTTACTCTGCCCGGGCAACTGATTTCAGGTCCATCTCATTTGTGATTATTTTTTCTATTCTTCGCACAATGTTTAAAAATTAACTGTGCGAGTATTTTCATGTTTCTTACTGTTTGTGTGTGTGGTATTTTTTAGTTTTCACTGTGTTTCTATTTTAAAACAGCAGGCTATGTTTGGCGGGCGTTGCTTGAATTAAATATGGTTTATTTAATCATTTAATTTATTCAAAAAGTATCAACTACAACGAATTTCGTTTTTACAGTTTGGATTTTTATTGTAACGTCTTGATAGAGTTGTATTTATTCTAACGGAATACATCTTTCATACATACATTTAAAATATATTTTGGCAATTTTCTCATCCTAATTTCTATTCAGGTGTCAAAGTACTACACTATATCTTTTTCTTTTTAATAAATACATGCAGCACATGCATTGAGTGACGAAATCTATAAGAAATTCCGTTCTTCGATGGACTCTGTGGATATTTTTCATCAGAGTTGTCCTTCGTGTGTCCATGGCGCTGATTTATTGTCTCGGTTTTCTCTTCTCATGAGAATACGTTCCGCTGTTTTCTGAGTTTGGGATCTCTTTTTTATCTTTGGTTTTGTTTTATACAATTCAAAGAATTTGTAAGCCTAAAGATTGTAGATCTTGTAGATTTTGGATTATGAGTTCAGGTTTTGTGTTTGACTTTCTAAATTGGACATACTAGTAGTTTGCGAATGTTCTTCATCGGATTTCATCTACTCTCCTTGTGGACACGTTGTTGCTGGTGACCTTAGTATAGTCGAGAACGACAATTTGAGATAAATGTTGAGAAAGGGTCCCAAATACAGAGAAAGTCGATCCTTTTATTGGGACCAAAATTTCAGAATTATCATGGACTCGTGTGAGGAATATGCAAGACGTTTGGCAAAGAAAGAAAATGTACCGCTCGATTCCCTTTGCGAATGGATAAAATAAATCAGAGGGTTACATTTACCGGTATCTAAAATTTACAACTTTCAAGCAACTGTGAACACAAGATTCGAGTCAATCTTTAATGGTCCTGATGTTTTCACAGAGCTCGCCTACCTCCAAGAGCATAGCAGGCATAGCCTCAAGCACATTTATTTGCAATAAATACTATTTCGACAGCCGTGTTAAAGAGTTGGGTTTGAATTCAACAACTGGAAACCCTACTCATACTCCAATAAATCTTTCTGCTTCAGACATGAGATTCTCATTCTTTCTGGGCACATGGTATGACGACCCATTTTAGGGTTCATTTTGCTGTCATTATAGATTTTTTTTGTTTTGGTCAATTTCTATGGGCTTTGGTCTTCAAATTCAATTGAGTTTAAGAAAATCCTGACAGCAATCACAACAGAACACCAAATGGAGCATCATCGACGGACCCCTAGCAAGCCAGAGGTGGGACAAGGTGTCCGGGAGGAGCAAACATCCCCCGATGTTCATGCACGAAAATAGGAAATCTACAGAACATGCACAGTCAGATGTCATATCTATAAAGATAGTGTCATGGCGACCATGTCAGGGAAAAAATTCATAACACTTACTGTCAAACCCCTCGCGGGGAACATTTTTACCAGCTCCATACGGTAAAGGGCATAAGTGTGACACAAATTAGATCAAGAAAATCCTGACAGCACTGACAAAGAACACCAAATGGAGCATCTACGGACCCCTAGTAAGCCAGAGGTGGGACCAGGTGCCCAGAATTGTTTGAAATGGCGAAATTTGAAATCGCGTGTGAATGGTCCATATTTTGCTATCTGAAGCTCTCCTTTCAATAGAATAAGCTTATTTTGGTCTTCTTCTGTTCTTACCTTCATATCACTGACCACATTCTTTTCGTATTTAAAACTTGACGAATACCTTCATAACAATCTTATCTTTTTAGTAGTCATATTTCGATTTCATGTACATTTTCATATAGATAATTTCATCTAAGATTTGTTTCAATTTAGGCCATTTACAAGTAATTCAATTCCATAATCTGCTGCCTTTCCATCCAGTTTTTCCTTCAATATGCGCTATCATTTTGTATTTGCAGTTTTGTGTTTTATTCCCGATTCCAACACCATTTGTAATTAAAATGTAGGAGGTGGCTGCCATTGGTGGTTCTTCGTTAATAAAGGTTTCCATTATTCACTAGCCAAACAGGGGATGCTCCCGGGCACCTGGTCCCGCCTTTAGTTTGCTAGGGGTCCGTCGATGCTCAGTTTTGTGCTCTATTGTGAGTGCTGTTGAGATTATTGTCAGGATCTTCTTTAACTAGGATTTGTTGTTCTGTGAATTTTATATTTCGTTACTTGTTTGGTTTGTTAGTCCCCCTTGTGTACATGAAAGGATTGGATCCCCAGCAGGACTCAGTAGCAGCACCTACAGCAAAATAAAACCCGGAAACAACACAGAGCAGACAAGTACAGCAGGAGATACAAAAAGGGACAAGGAAGGCAAAACACCAAAGACGAGTCACGACATCAAGCAAACAAGACCTTGTAGGTAAGTGTTCTCTTTTGCATAGTTACCTCCGGTGTAAACACCGTTACTGTTTGTTTCAATAGTGCGGTATACAGTATGCATGTATTTATCATCCGTTAACAGAACGTTATCATGCTGATATTTTTTCCCAGTTTTTTCCCTTTTGAGATGCAATTAAAAGAATATCCTATCTACATCACAGTGGTCTATATGTTGGCATCCTCATTTGATGTTTACATGACTTCTATGTAAAAGGCGGAATTTAAGTGTAACAAATTTGTTCTTTTTTAGTCTAGAATGCTGTTCTTTGGCAGTAGAGATGGAACATTTCATTGTTTTTCTTTACATTATGAGATCGGATATTTGTCTTTATCATTGATTGGTAGTTTGTATAAAGTATTGAAATATATGTCCTATAATTATTAAAATATTCGAGCACCAAATGCTTATTTCAACAATAATTGTTATTCCGTCATTGTTGCTTGTGATTGAGTAGAGGAATTCAACATTGTATTAGAGAAAGATTTTGATTATGAAGACAAAAAAGTGTAAGAACTCTGCTGTCATAGAGCGGGTCCAAACTCTGCTGTCATAGAGCGGGTCCAAACTTTGCTGTCAGAGAGCGAGTCCAAATTCTGCTGTCATAGAGCGGGTCCAAACTCTGCTGTCATAGAGCGGGTCCAAACTCTGCTGTCAGAGAGCGGGTCCAAACTCTGCTGTCAGAGAGCGGGTCCAAACTCTGCTGTCATAGAGCGGGTCCAAACTCTGCTGTCAGAGAGCGGGTCCAAACTCTGCTGTCATAGAGCGGGTCCAAACTCTGCTGTCAGAGAGCGGGTCCAAACTATGCTGTCATAGAGCGGGTCCAAACTCTGCTGTCAGTGAGCGGGTCCAAACTCTGCTGTCATAGTGCGGGTCCAAATTCTGCTGTCAGAGAGCGGGTCCAAACTCTGCTGTCATAGAGCGGGTCCAAACTCTGCTGTCAGAGAGCGGGTCCAAACTCTGCTGTCATAGAGCGGGTCCAAACTCTGCTGTCAGTGAGCGGGTCCAAACTCTGCTGTCATAGAGCGGGTCCAAACTCTGCTGTCAGAGAGCGGGTCCAAACTCTTCTGTCAGAGAGCGGGTCCAAACTCTACCGTCAGAGAGCGGGACCAAACTCTACTGTCAGAGAGCGGGTCCAAACTCTGCTGTCAGAGAGCGGGTCCAAACTCTGCTGTCATAGAGCGGGTCCAAACTCTGCTGTCAGTGAGCGGGTCCAAACTCTGCTGTCATAGAGCGGGTCCAAACTCTGCTGTCAGAGAGCGGGTCCAAACTCTTCTGTCAGAGAGCGGGTCCAAACTCTACCGTCAGAGAGCGGGACCAAACTCTACTGTCAGAGAGCGGGTCCAAATTCTGCTGTCAGAGAGCGGGTCCAAATTCTGCTGTCAGAGAGCGGGTCCAAACTCTACCGTCAGAGAGCGGGACCAAACTCTACTGTCAGAGAGCGGGTCCAAACTCGCTGTCAGAGAGCGGGTCCAAACTCTGCTGTCATAGAGCGGGTCCAAACTCTTCTGTCAGAGAGCGGGTCCAAACTCTACCGTCAGAGAGCGGGACCAAACTCTACTGTCAGAGAGCGGGTCCAAACTCTGCTGTCAGAGAGCGGGTCCAAACTCTTCTGTCAGAGAGCGGGTCCAAACTCTTCTGTCAGAGAGCGGGTCCAAACTCTGCTGTCAGAGAGCGGTTCAAACTCTGCTGTCAGAGAGCGGGTCCAAACTCTGCTGTCAGAGAGCGGGTCCAAACTCTTAAGTCAGAGAGCGGGTCCAAACTCTTCTGTCGGAGAGCGGGTCCAAATTCTGCTGTCAGAGAGCGAGTCCAAATTCTGCTGTCAGAAAGCGGGTCCAAACTCTGCTGTCAGAGAGCGGGTCCAAACTCTTCTGTCAGAGAGCGGGTCCAAACTCTTCTGTCAGAGAGCGGGTCCAAACTCTGCTGTCAGAAAGCGGGTCCAAACTCTGCTGTCAGAGAGCGGGTCCAAACTCTTCTGTCAGAGAGCGGGTCCAAACTCTTCTGTCAGAGAGCGGGTCCAAACTCTGCTGTCATAGAGCGGGTCCAAATTCTGCTGTCAGAGAGCGAGTCCAAATTCTGCTGTCAGAGAGCGGTTCAAACTCTACTGTCAGAAAGCGGGTCCAAACTCTGCTGTCAGAGAGCGGGTCCAAACTCTTAAGTCAGAGAGCGGGTCCAAACTCTGCTGTCAGAGAGTGGGTCCAAACTCTTCTGTCAGTGAGCGGGTCCAAACTCTGCTGTCAGAGAGTGGGTCCAAACTCTTCTGTCATAGAGCGGGTCCAAACTCTTCTGTCAGAGAGCGGGTCCAAATCCTGCTGTTAGAGAGCGGGTCCAAACTCTGCTGTCAGAGAACGGGTCCAAACTCTGCTGTCAGAGAGAGGGTCCAAATTCTGCTGTCAGAGAGCGGGTCCAAACTCTTCTGTCAGTGAGCGGGTCCAAACTCTACTGTCAGAGAGCGGGTCCAAATCCTGCTGTTAGAGAGCGGGTCCAAACTCTACTGTCAGAGAGCGGGTCCAAATCCTGCTGTTAGAGAGCGGGTCCAAACGCTACTGTCAGAGAGCGGGTCCAAACTCTGCTGTCAGAGAGCAGGTCCAAATTCTGCTGTCAGAGAGCGGGTCCAAACTCTTCTGTCAGAGAGCGGGTCCAAACTCTACTGTCAGAGAGCGGGTCCAAATTCTGCTGTCAGAGAGCGGGTCCAAACTCTACTGTCAGAGATCGGGTCCAAATTCTGCTGTCAGAGAGCGGGTCCAAACTCTGCTGTTAGAGGTATTTACTTTGTATAGATTCATACAATCAATCCTTCCGGTAGGGTATTTAAATGAAAAAAATGTGACTAAAAACATAGGAGGAATCGTGCAAGAGTGTTAACCTCTATTTATGTTATAATGTAGAATGAAATTGCAGATCTAAATTTGATGATTTTTTCAAATAGTACCTTGACATCATTTCCGACGAAAGTGAGCCTCTTCTTTGTAAGTTACTGTTACACTGTACATAATCGAACATCTCTTTAAACACTCCGTCGCGGGAACTATGTAACATGCTAAAAGCAAGAAGGGTATCTCTAACAACTCGGATGCAGCACCCAGATGCGAAAACACAGAAGTGACAAGTACAATAAGAGACACCAAAGAGACAGGAAAGACCAAACACTAGAGACGACATCAAAACATTAAACACACAAGACTACACATAAACTTAGACCAAATGGACAACAGGTGCACGTTTGTAGCAAATGGCGTAGTTATTATTTAATATTCGAAACAGGTGTCTGGTGCATAATAAATTGGTTTGAAATTTTGAAGAAGGTATATAGTTGGAACCATTCTTTTTCATATAAGCACTTATTTCCTGTTGCAGTGTGGAGCAGTTCCCCGTGACATTGGATGTTTTTAAGTGTATTAATTACTTCTTTCCAGCTCTGTCGCCTGAAAGAAGCTTCCAAAATATTATCGAAATTTAAGGAGATTAACATTGTAGCACCATCCCTCCTTTGCTATTTTGAACTTAGATTTTATTTGGATATGATACTGAATCTACCCTACAGGATATTTGGAACCGAGTACCCTCTGTAAAGTAAATACACAAATTAAGATTATGTGCACCATATGCATGTTTCAACAATTTTACCAATAATTTTTTTTATAGTTCATTATAATAATTAATGCTGAAATAGAGCACATCGAAATTGCGATCGCAATTCTAATATTAACATAATATTGACGCAGTAGAGCTCATCTTGTGATACATGTATTACATGTCGCCGATGAAGACCGATTTATAACATTTTATTCTAACGCTGATCTTTGACTTAATGTTATAATTCATCCCCTCCTTTCTTTCAAATGGTTAAAGAGCCATAAACTCTGTATCTTATTTGATAACAACATTATTTCAAATTAAAAGCTATGACCGCTGTAGCTCAAATGAAACAATAGAGCGTTAAAGACTTTAGCTTAAAATAAGAAAAGCCGCGAAAGGTAAAGAGGTTTCTTTGAACAAAGAGCGATAAACTTTGTAGCAGTAAGAAAAGTAGTGTTTTGAATGAAGAGCGATAAACGCTACAGCTGAAATTAAACAATGGCAGATAGAAGTGTTACATGTAACAAAGAGCAAAAAAAAAAACACTGTAGATAAAATAAAGCAATTTTAATAATAAGAAATGATAAATTGTATGTAATATCTTGCTTAAACGAGGTTTGACATTGTATTCAGTAGCATAAGTCAATTAAAGAAGTGAAGCACGTATCATTTTCATAAGATACTAGTATCGTACTTGTACTCGATAATCTGTTAAACTCAGGAAATAAAACTTAATGTTTTTCGCTTTCACAAAGTGGTTAAGACTTTCTGAAAATTCTACAAAAATTATTGTCAGCTTTGAAATTCGTGTCCATACAAGCAACAAAGTATATTACTGCGGGGATTTTACAACCAGCATCTATAATTATATTGTAAACAAAAGTTAGAAGGATCAAATGTTAAACGTCTTCAAATTGAATAGCATCATTTAAGAACAGATAAATTGGCAGCATGGACCAGACATGCACGTTCAGGTACTTAACCCTCGTCACTGATCCTCAAATCTAAACAATGTAATATGCCAAAAAAGTGTGAAAATTACTATGTCGAAAAAGCGTACCGAAAGACGTAGCAGGATGGGTGGGATATGATGCTATACAGGACCCATGTTTTTGAAATTTCAAGAAATTTTGATAACAGAAATTTTAGAATGCGTTGAAGAAACGATCAACAGAAATTGACAGACAGGCAGCCTTTTATACCATGGATATGATGTTGTCACCAGACGGAGAAAGACACTCTAACTGACCGTAGACATTGTTTGTTTTTCGTGAACTCTTGGAAAAGTGGGAATGTTGTGTGCACGTAATCTGGATAAACACAGCATTTGCTATTGGAGTAGCAGATTGCAGTCCTAATTCGGCACCGGTTGCCCATTGGTCTCGTTGGTTTATGAGCGGTATTTTTGTGTTTAATGTTTCTGGGTTGATTTTGGTGTTCCTTGTCCCTTTTCCGCCTCTTGTTGTGCATGTCAACTCTGTGTTTTTTGCATGGGTATTTTTTTTTTTGGGGGGGGGGGGGGTTGGCTGTGGGTGCTGCAATCGAGTGTTGTTGAAGATCCCCTCCATTCTTTTTGATCAAATATAATAATTCACATATTGATTTTGTTACCTCATGAGTTAAAGAAGATCCTGACGATAATCTCAACAGCACTCACAATAAAGCACAAAACTGAGCATTGACGGATCCCTAGCAAGCTAAAGTTGGGACCAGGTGCCCGGGAGGAGTAAGCATCCCCTACTTGGCTAGCCGCACCCGCCGTCGATGTCAATGCATGTAAATGAAAACTATATCTAAAATACATGCACTGTCTGAGGTTATCTCTACATAGAAAGTACAATGGCGACCAATTCAGGGGAATATATTCAAAACACTTCCTGTCAAACCCCTCAATGGGAACTCGGTGGGAAAATTGTTAAGACCGGTGCATTCAGATTGCAATTATCCAATAAGCCAATTGTCAGAGTTTATTTCAGATAATATATTCTTAAAGTTTATATATATATACTTTTGGCCACATCTGCCATTCAATAACGCCTCTGAAATACCTTGTACAAAATCTAAAGCCGTTAACTTTTGACGAAAATCTATCGAATATGAAGATTTTTGACAAACGAAGGAACTTGATACAAACTCAATCACTTTGGTCATGTTGAAATTGTTTTGGTTTGAAGGAATCTCCAACAGGACTCGGATGCAGCAACGCAATGAAACATACAAACCCAAAACAAGTAAACACGGGAAGCAAAGAGACAACTAACACCAAAGAATACATAAAAAAGAACACAAAAGACTACACATAAACCAACGAGACCAATGGACAACCGGTGTCGACTTAGGACAGCCATCTGCTATGATGGTAGCAAATTGTGTAGCTATTCGGATTATGTGCGCATGATTCTCTCGCCTGTCCTGTTACGCAGCTGTCATGAAAATTACGCAATATTGTATAGAATAACATCCTCATAATTTGATGATCTCACAAACAAGACAACAAAACAAACAGATGAGTGCGTAATTGGATACAAAATCCTGAGTGCTTACGAAAAATAGACCCCGATATGCCAGCTAGAACGAGATAGAGGACAGTTTGTTAGGGCCTTGTCTTTTTTATGAGGTTTCGACAAGACCTGTCATGGAGTCCCGTCTTCATTGTGAGGGAATGTGCAACTCTTACGAGGCTGTAGATAGGTTAAGTACTTCTGGTGACTCCATGATAAGATTCATTATACATAACATGCATATGTGACATTTTACATGCCCGGAAGACTGTTCCCTAACGTAGAGTTGGAGAATCAGTGAATCAAAGTCAAACACAACACCCGAAAATCAGATTCCAAAAATCACGATCAGATGACTTACAAATTATTGAAAAATATATATAACTTTCTCACGAGAAAAGAAAATTAAATAAACACAGACGTAGACAATAATACATCCCCGTAGAAACATTCAGGACAACCTTATCCAATGAATAATATCCAGAGTCCAGTTCAAGTACGGAATGTATTGTGGATGACGCGTTAAATAACCAGATTCAATTCGAATCACATGTGAAACAGCCGAGTGTTGTTGGAGATCCCCTCTTTTCTCTCATGTTACGTATAAAATGCAAGTTAAAGTATCTAATTGACCACAATGTAACTATTTTCTCTCGCTGTATTACATGTATTAAGAAATCAGGGACAGTTTCACTCGTTGGCAGCGGTTTCAGAAAAAAACCTTCAAAAATCATTGTGAACGGTGCCACCTTGAAGGCGAGTTTGTACTTCCAATTCAATTTCTGCATATAGATATATCGAAGACGTGCTCCTAATTAATAATCCAAATTATGCTGATAACATTAGTACAGTCTATTTGTGTGCACTGAAGGTGAGAGAAACCAATAAAAGCATTCACTCTGCTTAATATTTAGACCTCATTTTATCTTTTGACGACAATGCCCCACTAAATAATTCAAGATATAACACACGTGACTACTTCAACTTCAGAATTACAAATTTCCATCTGCCTAGTAGAGACATTCCTTCGTTCTCTTCCTACGATGTATTTAAATTGCAATTGATACGTTAAGCTTTCCCAGAGCACGCTCAAACTACAACGCTTTGTTACTTACTGAACCAATGGTACATCTGTGTCCGACTGACTTTTTTGGATGATACAAACATAATAAAATCTTGTTGTTCTCCATATTGGAAGATATTTTAGGTTAGAACCATACAAACACCAAATTTTACAAATTTACCGGATTTACAGACAGAGCCTAAATGACGGATGTGGCTAGCATGCAAGAGACGCATAATCTCCTCGGGCACCTGATCTCATTGCCATTCCATTATTTGCTTCTTTGCAGAACGTTTAAGCTAATCTTATTCTTTGCTGTTGTTGGGGTTTTTCAGAATTTTCTGTTTCAATTTTGAAAAGCAGGTTCCACAAAAATATTTTGTTTGGCATGTTTTTGACTCACTATAATTGCATTTTGAATTGTTGTATTTATCTTTATTTTTCATTAAATATATCTAAAAGAAAGGAGGGATCCAACAACACTCGGTTGCAGCACCCACAGCTAAACACCCTATGCAAAAATACAGTGTAGACATGCACAGTTAGAGACGCAAAAGGGACAATGATCACCAACACACAACATCGAAACACCAAATACAAAATACCACACATAAACCAATGAGACAAATGGCAATCGGTGCCGATTTAGGATGGCCATCTGCCATGCTAACTAGGGGCAAATGGTGTGCTTATCCGGATTACGTGTGCACAACCCAGAGGTATCGAAGAATAATGTTGGTGTAAAATAATATCCTCACTGGAAAATGACCATACAGACAGCATAACGCAGGGGCCCAAGTTAAGTAACTGGACATTAAAAAGAGGGAATACGAAATACTGCCGGATGTAAAGAGCTAATGTATGTTATCATCCGAGGACAGGTGGGCTCTATTTCTCTAAAAAAAGTCTGGGCAGTGCCCGTCATGGGGTTCTCTCGTCACAGTCAGTTAGAGTGCAATAATTACTCTTAAGAGTGTACCAAGCAACGCCATCTACAATGAATGTTGAGGGGGTTTTTTTATTATTCTTTATTCTGATCCAACGACCAAAGCACGAAGCACCTTGGTTTTTTTTTTGGGGGGGGGGAGTGTTTTTTTTTTTTTTTTTTTTTTTTTTTTTTTTTATTAATACAACGACTCGAGAGAAATCTATATACACCTAAGCTTCCTTTTTAATCTAGATCAAGAACAGACCAACATTTTATTCTTGAGTTGTATTTTAGCCTGAGACAAGGGCATTTAAAAAGTGGTAGAATTCACAATTATACAATTTTTACAGGAATCTGCTCATACCTTAAATTTTTCGGCTAGTTATGTGATAATTTGCTTTTTTTTTTTTTCATTTCCCCTATCATCATTTAATTCCTTTAAGGCAAGGTCCATTTGATATTCTGGGGGGGCTTGGGTTTTTTTCGAAAAAAATAATTTTGCTCCCAATTTTGATGAAAAAAATAAATTTGCTTACGGTGTGACAGAAAAAAATAATCTTGCTCTTACAAATAATCTGAATTTGAAGAATTAATATAAAATTTCGCTATAATTCTTGAAAATTTTCCGGCTCGCTTCGCTCGCCACAGTTTTCAATTTGTATCAAGAATTTTCGGCTCGCTTCCCTCGCCATAGTTTTCTATCAAAACATTATTCTTAAAAAGCTTAAATATATTATCAATATCTATGTATTGCTATTAATACATGTTGCATGTATCCCACAGACTCTAATTTTATTATTCTTGTAAGCTTTGAAGGAGATTAACTTCAGTTATCATGGTTACTCACCAATTTACAATTCTGCATTTAAAAAAAAAAATTGTCTAGGAGACCTTCCCCTCAGACCCTCTTATACATGTTATATATGTACCTTATATAAAATGTTGAGAAATGTATTGTAAAAATCTTTTATCTGTCTGTTTAAAAGTGAATTAAATACTTGCATAAAAATAAACTAATATATTGATATTTAGAGTTTTTAGTAAAAATTTAATAATTTCTATCGATAAAACACAAATATTCTAGATATGCACATCACTTTGTTAAAAAAATTTCCTTGCTCCAACTTTGCGAGAAAAAAATAATTTTGCCCCTGTCCGGGGCGAAAAAAATAATCTTGCTCCGACAAAAAACCCAAGCCTCCCCCCCCCCCCCCCAGAATATCAAATGGACCGTGCCTAAGTCAACTTAACTTTCACTTTCCAACTTGTTTATTATTAGTTCAAGTTGTCTCGTGTTGATGACTTTTTGCTCTGAATTCTTTCACAGTTTTTGCTCACAAAATTGGAATATTGCATATTTAATTTCATGTTGGGATGAAAAGTACCAATGCAAGTATTGAATAGTTTCATAATTTAACCAAATAAATAAAAATATTGAGTACAATTGCTTGTATTTCTGTGAATGTATGGTTTAGAATTTAGACTGAAAAGACATCAATACGAAATATGCCGAAAAGTTGAAGAAGGGGAAATCTTACTTAATTGACTTGAAAATTGCAAAATCAATTGAACAAAGGTAAATAATGACACAACAAATAGAACAATTCAAAATATGAGCAGATTCTGAAAAAAATGTATAATTGTAAATTCTACAACTTTTTAAATGCCCTTGTCTCAGGCCAAAATACCAACTCAAGAATAAAATTTTGGCCTGTTCTCGGTCTATTTTCAATCCTGATTACGTTTATGCACGTATTATGATTCATGTGATATTCGAATGAAGATATAAAAATGAAGTTCCAATTTTTCTTAGAGTTACCCCGCTTTGCACAAGCCATTATTCATTTTTTATTGGGGGGGGGGGGGGGGGGTCTTGACAAATCGAAGATCTATATTTTTGAAAGACATCTATAATTTAGGAAATCTTTTCTTCGATTAAATGATTTTTTTTCAATTCATTCAATATCTTTCATTTTGATGTTTAGAAGGTTTTTTTTTCGGTTTTTCTTGTTTTATTCTATAGATATTTTGAGGACTATTTTCCTGCAAATATACATGTATCTCTTTCCTTTTTTATTTATCTTTTACTCATTCATTTTGTTAGTAATATATGTTTCTTCTTTACTTCTCAAGTTTTGGATATTATTTTCTTCGATTAAATATTTATCATTGTGAATCTCTTAAGTGTCCAAAAGGGATGATACAAGTATTTGTTAAGAGTATTTTCGCATAAGAAAAAAAAAATAATAAAATAGTTGTAATTTCATTATATATTCACCGTACAATATGTGGTAAATATGGAGATCGGGATGAGGAGGCTTTATTGCTAATTAAGATGAATAAATTAACTTTTATTACCCTCATTGCCGACAATACGAGAATCTAAGGTAAGAATAACCCCCCGTCCCGCATCCATCTTCCCTCGGTGAGCTGTCACCGATACCATAATAAGTCATCCCTACAAATAAACATGTCATCTTTCTTAGCTAGCTGCAGTCACGCTACATATATAATACCATACAATCCTCTTTGAATAAACTTTTCCTCGTCTGTAAGAATAGAAACTCTCCCTCGGGATATTATGTGGGAAAGTTGATTTATTACCTGAGGGACCCGTTTTGGCAGTGAGTGTAATTTTTCTACACTTTTTACGTTCCTTTTGACGTACGTTATTGTTAACGTGTAGGTTAAATTTTAGTATGTACAGCATTTTCTCATAATTTTATTTCTAAAATGAATGTATTGAAAGTGTTCTTTGTTTTGCTTATGACCTTTCAATTAGCTGTTCAAATATAATTAGCGAGATTAAACGCTATGCAAATCACAAACTAACTTACCTTTCTCATTAACGTATCAAATAAACATACATCATCAGATTTGTACTTTAGATTTTGTATTTTATAGTTTCCTGGTTTATCAGGTAGGTAAACCTTATATTTTGTCGTGACCAACTTAAAAAGGAAATATCCGAATTCATTTAGATGCAATACGTTTTGCGTTGATACAGTTATCATTATGCAGAACACATCAAGAGAAGCTAAATGGAGAAAATCATGATTTTTTTTAATAACAACATACTTTTGAATAACACTGCAAATTGCATTCATTCTACATGTATAAAGCCCAAGAATGAAACAATAACAACAAAGTTCTTTTTTTTTTTTACAAATGTCGGATGGACCTAAAGCTAAAGCACGTCACTCTAAAAAAGAACATATAAAAAGCACTAGAGGGTGCACCAGGCAAACGGCCATGACAATAAGAGGTTACCCTCCAATTGTCATACCACTACATTTGCACGTACGGCTTCTTTATAAAGAGTTCACAAACTTACACCCGCATTAAAAGAATAAAAGTAAAATGCAAGACTATACAAAATATTGAAAAGAATAAAGGAAGGTCTGTACGAGTTACCTTTCTTTGCTTGAGTAATCAGATACCGATGCAAAACGATTTTTTTTATTTTTTTTTTTTTTGGTATGTTGGTCCCCATCTTATTGATGTCTTACCCATTTACAGATCTAGGTGTTTTTTGCTTTATGGTATTCATCAACGAATCAAAGAGAGAGAAATAAAAAGAAAAATAACTGGAAGCGAATTAATAAGAGGTATAAATGATGAAATTACGTGCTTTGTTTTTATCAATTATATTTTCAAAATTGTTCTTTTTGTCTCTGACCGAAAAAAAAAAGAGAGATCGAAACGAAGTGAAGGGCATTACCTAAAACGCCACTCGAAGAAAATGCTATCTTACGAAGTCCATGGTTATATGTAACTGCTTATAAAGTCTCGATGTAATATTAATATGTCTCTATGATCATTATTTCCGAACTGAAAACCAAGGAGCTTCATAATGTTACAGATATTAGCTTTTAAACTTGATTTATGGTTTCCAATATTTAGTAAAGAAGCAACATTCGTGTAGGATATAATATTGTCATAATGAAAAAGTGTTTCTTTGAAAACCTAACTCGGTGCTTCAAAGACAGAAATAAAGTAATTATCCTTAATAATAGATGTAATGTTTCCCGAGTCTTTTTGTTAAGGAGCCATTCTTATTGATGTACACTTCGACAAAAGATCCATAAAACTAGGACAAAAAGGGAAAATAAAAAAAATGGCAACATTTGCCGTCTCTAGTCAGTTTCTTTTTCAAACGCCTTAATGATCCAATTTAGCAACAATTTCATTATGTGGAAAAAATGATAAATACTAATTACAAATGATTTTCCTTCGTCATTACAAAAGTTTTGGGATTGAAATTAAGAAAAGTTATAATAAATATCTTTATGTACCTAAAAAGATGAAAATGGCGTTTCATCAGTTCATAAATAGTTGATTTAATATAGTATTTTTTCTACATAGTTTGATCAATTTAAATTTTGTTTATCCGTATCTAAAAATACGACTTTTGCAGAATCCCTACCCAAGTCATCATTATTTCTTTAATTTAGCATCTTTTTTCTAAGAGTTACTGGTCGGGTACATATTATCGCCACTTTCTTCAATGTTTTAGACTCTAAAATCGTTATTTCTCCATGCAATTTTATGAAATTTGCACAGAAGGAAAAAGAACCCTTGATACACATTTCTTCCGAGTGTCATGAAAATCTGATGATCGGTTCTTGTTTACTAGTGATTCTTGGATGTAAGGGTTGGGCCAAGTTTGAACGAAGGGAGGGTACATATTATCGCCACCTCCTCCAGGTCTTACTGAAAATCTTAAGAGTTTTTGGACAAAATTTACATTACTTAAATCTTTGAACTTTCTTATTTTGTATGTGTGAAATTGATACATTTTATTTAAAAACCAAAGAGATATAGGAGGACAAAGTGACCTACCCTTTCCCCGGAGAGGCGGGGGAAATACATTCAGATTTGCCAACTTTCTATCATAAAATTCAGCTTTTGCAGGGAAAGGAATTATTTGAAATTTTGCATACCTTTACATGTATCAAAGATGTAATCATGGTGAAAAAATGAAATTCCTACATCAGCAATAAGCGGAGATATAAATGAAGTGGCGATAATATGTGCCCGGCGATAATATGTACCCGACCAGTACAGGAAAATTGAATAGTGAAAATTGATTTGAAAAAAGTATATATCAAAATATTATTTTCCTGATATGCGGTTCCCAGGACGACTTCTACAGGAAACTGCTATCTAACGATAAAGAGTAAACCAAACAAACAAAACAGAAAAGTTTTGCTTTAGAAAAGTTTTTTTTTCCAAAAAGTATACACGCCTTTCGTTACATTTTTATTTTCATTTCCCTCCCACGTTTTATTTACTGTAGTCATCTTGGCTATTCCTTTGCTTTTAGCAAAAATATTAATTTCCATTTGAATGATTTTTTAATTCATTCAGTTGCATTAAAAGTATTTAAAAACATATTATATTACTTCTTTTATCTTTAAGCTTCTTTCTTTTTAAAAAAATCCCTCTTTTGACCTAACAGTTGATCATAATTATTAGCACAATCATAAATGTATTCTGTTTACACATATGAAAGTACTAGTAGCATTTCGACTACATTTTTTTCGGATATGTACGTTTGGTACATAGAATTAATCCAACTGTGGTGGTAGTAGACTTATTTTTGTTATGTATGAGGAGTTTATATTTATGAGTAGGAATACCTATATACTAATTATTCCATGGTGTGTTATAATGAATTCTAATTGATGGAAATGAAGAATTGGGAAGTAAGTAGAACTGATAAATTGATCACTAATTAAGGCTGAAGTTGTCTGTAGTGTCAGAAACTATATACCGGCTGTCAGAATATGTTTGTATAATATGTCATGTATGACATTTCTCCGATACCCTGACCCCGATGTCCGAGTCCCGCTCTGGGTGGAGCATATGTAAACAAAATTGTTGATGGATACGCAACATGTAGTAACCAAATAATGGTCAACTATAGAAAGTACAGTTACACTTAATTCTAATCGAATGCTACTTTACAAGTATAGGGAAAAAACCAATTTTATTGATTAATAAGTAGGATTGTAGAATTCAGACTTTTTCAATATGTAGTATAGACTTGTTTTCTTTTCCCTTTTTCTTTTTTTTTTTTTTAATTATTTATTCAATTTCATTCTTAATTTTTCATTTCTATATTTCTTTAAATTGAATGCTGCTTTTAATCTATCAAAAATGTTTTAATTTCTCCTTCAGTGGTAGTATGAACCTCCCCTAAAATGTTTTTTTTTCTCGCCTGAGATAATTTTGAAAGTAACAATTAGAGCTGCAACGAGTCGGGAACTTCTTGATTCGGTTCGATTTCGATTTTTACGTCTCGATTCGGTTTTTTTCGGTTCGATTTTTTGCAATATAATTTTCCAAGGATATTTAATTTTTTTTTCCTTTTATTTGAAAAATTTAATCTCAATATAAAAAAAACCATGTGCATCACTATATATACCCCCACCATTTTATGGCGGGGTATAAAAATGCATAAAATACCCAGTTCATGTGAAAGCACTGTATGATATATATGTTTATATATCATCATGATCATGTGGAAATATTATTCAAGCCACACCCCCCAGAGCGGCCTTCTGGGGATATAAATTCAATACTGTGTACAAAAGATAAATGATAACTAGCCAGTTTGCACAAAGAAGTGCATAGGTAAAATACTCTAAAAGAGGCAATTTTCAATTTGGGGTAGCACTAGCGCGCTCGTTGAAATGCGGTAAAAGTCGCTGTTTCGAATTTCCTCTGACCCTGTATTTTCTTACGAATTGCTTGGTAAATGCACTTGAAAGGTAAACTTTTTATTCTAAATCATCACCTTAAATTATTCTTATTGGGAATCCTGCGATTTGTGGGAATTGTGAATACTTTAAAGTTGAAATTAGAACGTTTTTCTGCATTATTTAGACTATTCGACTCGAATCGTTTCTGACCACTACGACTCGCGATTCGAGTCAGAGCTAAGAATCGCGATTCTCGGTGCACCGCGGTGAATCGTTGCAGCTCTAGTAACAATGGATTTCGAACAAAAAATGATGAGAAAAATATAATAAGCAATCAAAATCACGTCAAAATTTCATTTTTTTTTTCCACTATTATATAAATAATAAATAAAAAGAAAATTTCAGAGAATATCAATTTGAATGAAATTTGCAATTAATGCAGAAATACTTCAGACGCCTCTGAAATTCATCATTGATGCTACTTTTTATTCATTTCAGTGGCGGCACCTACAATGGAAGGAGTTGCTGTTATATTTTGCAAGTCATGCAAAGAAAATTGTATCATTTTGGTGTTGTACTACATAATTTTCGTTGAAAAGGTAGACAAAAATTTGCTTCCTTCAACTTCCGTATTGTCCTTCTCGCCTGGATCGATCTTGTATCCCGGGTTAACTCCTTGAAGCTTTCTCACTACAAGACTAACGGCAGACACTTGTGATGGTTTGGCGCTCGATTACAGATAGCATAAATGAACGAATCCAAATCATTAATATCCCTAAATTCATGCGGGTACTCTCGTGTTTAAACAATCAACTAGCTGTCACAACGTCAAAGACAGAATTAATGTATTAAAAGGATTTTGTTGCGTTAAAGTCGACTATTGCCCGTATAACCTCACTTATAATAACAAGACATCCATTGGAATCCCTGTATTGTCTGATCACATTGTTTACCTATCAAATTCGTTATATTTATCCAAGAAATTACCACTTTCCACACAGTAAAAGCTAATCAGACTAAATGCCCCAAAACTCGTCCGACAATGTTTACTTTTGATTGAAAAGAAACGGTCAGAACGTTTACTTTTGCAGAAAATAAACAGCGGAAAGATTCCTATTGCTTAATTTGTTTTGAAAATAAATAAGACTGGGCACATGTATTGAAGAGATCAGTCTAAGTTCTTAAGTGGTATATAATAGTAAAGTAAAGTGGTTCGTAAGTGGATTATTAAAATATACAAAACAGCATCAACAAAGATGTTTTTATTCATAATATAATGTATCGTATCTTAGAGGATTCGTCTCGTGTAAAATAAATTGTAGATTAATAGACAAAGTACAGTTTTTAAAATATATATGTAAGTAAAACACTCTGTAGTCGAAGAAAAATTTGAACTCCTCCTCCTCTTTTATTGGAATGCAAAGGGCCATCGAAGAGCTAAGATTAACTAATGGAATACTGATTCTTTAAAGTAGCACAGTCTGTATCTTCATAATTTTTCCCTCCATATTTCTTTTTTCGATAAGTGAATCTACAACAATAAAATGCACACCACTAATTTTTTTTTGATAAAATAAACGCAAATAACAACAGAGATATAAGCATCTAAATTCGCGGCGGTATTTGAAATCAATTTAGCCACGTGACTTCAATAAACTACTGTGATGTTGTTATGCAAATAGCAAATCGCTTCTATGTCTAGAACTTTTTCAAAAATGGTATGAAGAAAAGAAACCATGAAAATATCATCACAAAGAAAAAGCAAAAGAAACTGAGCGAAAAACAAATTTGTTGCAAGGAATATTTTTGTTTAGATTGAGGATCACTGACGAGGGTTAAGTACCCGAAACATGCATGTCTGGTTCATGCTACAAATTTATCTGTTCTTAATTAAATGATGCTATTGAATTTTTAGACGTCCAACCTTTGTATCACATGGTGAGTGTCACTGCTGGTGGACAAGGAGTCCCCGAGGGCACATGTATATAGCCCAGTTCGATCGATCAACTTCGGATGATAGTTTCTTCAACGCATTCGAAAATTTCTGTTAAAAAATATCTTGAAATTTCTAAAAATTGGGTCCTGTAGCATCATATCCCACACATCCTGCTACGTCTTTCGGTACATTTTGTACATAATAACTTTCACACTATTTGGCAATTTTGTCCAGTTCTCAACCTCGTCACGGGTTCCCATAGTAGTACTGGTCGGATAATTTACAAATATACTTCAAGTTCCGAAACACTGTATTGGCGATTGATATCCCCGGGGACTAAACATTCCACCAGCAGAGATACCAAACTATTTGTTGGAAAGATGTGTGCTATATATAATTCCAATGCACCATATAAGCATTTCAAAAATTTCTAAAGTCTCAGCAGTGATGTTCGAGGCCAAAAAAGAGGAAATCGATATAATAAGAAATTATGAAGAACAAATTACTACGCTTTGGACACTGACAAAGCAATAGAACATTGAAAAGAACGTGATCCGAAAATATCAAGCAATATAGAATGAAAATAGAAATTAACATCCAAGAATGGAGTTCAGCGAGATGCCAGAGTGATGTACGCCAAAGAATATAAGTATGTACTGATGACAACAAAGTTCAAAGAAGGATAAAGGAAAGGAGGGGATCTCCAACAACAGCAGGTTGCAGCACCCACAGCAATACCCCAAAACACCCAATGCAAAAACACAGAGCAGACACGCACAGAAAGAGACGCAAAAGGAACACCAAATCACATCAAACACAAATGACTACACATAAACCAAAGAGACCAAGGGCAATCGTTGGCAACTTAGGACGGCCATCTGCCACGTCAGTAGCAGACGCAATCTTATTAAAACGCGACTTGAACTTCCGTTCCTCTACGATACTCTCCACTTGTACGTGGAGAGTATCGTAGAGGAACGGAAGTTCAAGTCGCGTTTTAAAGTACGTGGAGAGTATCGTAGAGGAACGGAAGTTCAAGTCGCGTTTTAATAAGATTGGTAGACGGTGCATTTATCCGGATTACGTGCGCACAAAAAGAGAAAGAGGCACAAGGAACACCAACTCACACATTATAAACACGAAACACAAAAGACCACACATAAACCAACGAGACCAATGGGCAACCGGTGCCGACTTATAGGAGGGACAATAAAAGACAAGCAAGCCATTTAGTCCATGATATATTTACTGATAATTTCATCGACAAAAATATACCAGTATATCTCACCAATCAAAAACAAAGTGACGAATAACAAATTCAATATACATTGTACATATGTATAGTTCTTCATAAGACAGGAACAAGAAAACCTATAACATTAATGGTATTGATGCAGAATGGACTGCCTTTTCATTCTAACGTGTAACTATGAAATTTCCATGAAACTCTGAATAAAAAAACACCAACAAAGGGACAATTCTTGATTTAAAAAAAAAAGATTACAGTTGCAAAAGTACTATGGATGCCGGCCTGAATCAAACTCGTGTCCATAGGAATTGGATGCGAGCATGATAACATTCTTACGGAATACGCGGCAAATAAAGAATATAATATAATAATAATATTACCAACGTAAACTGCATAAAATGTTGGTCAAAAACATCGATTTTCTACATGGAATGGGGTCTCCTTAATCTCAATTGAACATGAGTGAATGAAAGACAAACGCAAAAGTCGAAACCAGATTCCAAAAACCACAATCGAAAGGCCTACGAATTTGGAAAATTATACAAAACAGACTTTTCTCACGCGAAAAGAAAACTTGGACAAACAGACGGCGACAATGACTCAGCTGCACATGAACACAAAGGACGACTTATCTAATGAACTATCTCCAGTACAAGTGCGGAATACATTGTAGGTGGCGCTGTCAAAATGCGCTGTACTAATATCTGATAATTCACATAAATCATGCAAGTATAGTATCAAAGTATGTAGCACCAAAACGGAAGCCCATGGCCCATCCCAGTTTCACAGCACCACCTACAATAAATCTCAATTCTACCAAAACTTCTGTGGATCTTAAAATTAAACATTCTGCAACGAAGCAAAAGTGAATCCTCCTGACAATGGAGATGAGATCAGGTTCTCGGTGAGAATATGCATCTACTGTTTGATTTATGTTAAATGGTTTTCTTGCAGTTTGTGGTCTAATTTTATTACAAGTATGCATAAAGCTTTAGCAATGCCATAGAATCTGTAAAATAAGCTGAAGTGAAGCTGATGTCCACCGTAATTGACCTTAGGGAAGACAACTGGTTACTCAACAATGTTATTTAACATGTAGCTGAAACAATTTTCATCCATGAATAGCTTTACTGAGAATAGTTAACAATAAATAGATATCTATTGAATGCTTATCTTCTACTGTCCTTCCCGATTCGACTCTACCGAAAAAGAACATTCCTCTGGACCAAAAAAACCTTCCAATACAGACATAATTCATCATGATTGGTGCTTCAAGCCAAACTGATACAGAGAAGTAAAATTGATGCAGGAAAGTATAGAAGTCTATGAGTCTGATTTGGACAACTATTCAACATATCATAGAACCCTACGAATAAACAGGTACCATTATAATAGTCTCATATGGCACATTCTGTTAATGGACACAATGACGAACTGTGAAGATGGTACTCTCTAACGCAGCCACCTCAACCCAGACCAACTATTTTGAATATACCCAAAGGCTTTTGTGGATTTTAATGTCTTTATCATATGCCAGTTCCCATTTTAATAATAGAAATAAAACTTTTGATTGAGACTGTAATCTCATTTGATTAAAAATAAGCTAATATGAAAATTCCTCTTTTAGAATAATAACATAAACATTCCTCATTGCATATAATGTCAAGAGAGACATGATGAATATTGTCTGTCAACCACTTTAAATGTTGAAATATAGTCATACTTAATACAAGCTGTGAAATTCCATGTCCTGAACTCTGTCATGGAAACGGATTTGTATTTATGATATGTAGTAATATCTAGATTTATCACCAGGCTTCACATTTGAGCTTTGCTATATTTACAGGTATCATCAATCTACCTACTTTAAAGGTATTTACAATATGGGATACAGAATGTAAAATACTCATCAAATTAACCCTTTATCAATGCAGGTCGAAAGTGCAAAAAGTTTAAAATGCTTTCTAAGCAAAATCTATGTTGTTCCTATCTTATGTACGTCTCATGTCAGAAACAGACTCATACTTTAAAGGGGATACGTACCTTATTTTTGATATTCTGGAATGTCATTAACAAAAATTTTCTCATTAAAAACGGATTGTAAAACCTTAGTGTCCTTTAATTTTGAATGTTGCTTTGCCATGTCTATTTGTCGCTTGTATGTGATTGTTCTTGCTGTTTGTTGACATGATAGTTTTATGTTCTGTACATCTTTTCTCGTTTCGTGTGCGTTCCGCTGTAATGTCCTTTTAATGTTGATCCTCGCCTTACATTTCTGTAACTTCCTTGTCTAGGACATTGGTTCCTAACAACTTGACAAAAGCGAGTCTGCATTTAAGCTAACTAAAATTCGTTCCTACCGGAAGAGTATATTTTTAGAATGTTACCTATGAATGGAAATGTTCTGAAAGAGAAAATATCAGTCTAGGATTCTATTGATCAACAAGTCACAACCGAAGTCTTCACCATTTTCGACCCATGTTCTGCTGATTGAAACGGGCTTATGATAAATTATTAGAGATAAAATTACAATTAACACACGTAGACGCGTTTTACATTTTAAACGGGTGCACGTTATTGTTAGAAATAAGTATAAAAGGGGAGCGGATATCCACGAAACTTTTTCGACATAGTAACTTTCATACTTTTTTGGCATATTACATTGTTTAGATTTAGGATCACTGATGAGGGTTAAGTACCCGAAACGTGCATGTCTGGTCCACGTTGCCAATTTATCTGTTCTTAAATGATGCTATTCAATTTGAAGACGTTTACATTTATACCACTTGGTGAGTGTCACTGCTGGTGGACCAGGAGTCCCCGAGGGCACATGTAGCCAAGTTCGATCAATTTCGATTGATCGTTTCTTCAACGCATTCTAAATTTCTGTTATCTAAATTTCTTAAAATTTCTAAAAAGTGGGTCCTGTAGCATCATATCCCACCCATCCTGCTAAGTCTTTCGGAAACTTTTTCGACATAGTAACTTTCATACTTTTTTGGCATATTACATTGTTTAGATTTAGGATCACTGATGAGGGTTAAGTACCCGAAACGTGCATGTCTGGTCCACGTTGCCAATTTATCTGTTCTTAAATGATGCTATTCAATTTGAAGACGTTTACATCCAACCAGACCTGGTGCGGTACCAACAACAAAACACCAAAAACACTCGAAGTGAAAACACAGAGAAGACGAGTCTAGCAAGAGACGAAAACGAGACAAACGATATAGAAACAATAAACACAAAAGACTACATATAAACCAACGAGACCAATGGGCAACCGGTGCCGACTTAGGACGGTCATCTGCTACGCAGGTAACAAATGGTGTGGTTATCCTTGATAACGTGCGCACAACCCTCCACTTTTTCGATTACCCAGAGGTCTCGAAGAAGGTACAATTGTGGTGTAAAACAACCTCTTCACTATTAGATGACCACACAAACAAGACCGCAAAACACAGTGGCCGAAGCAACACAGATGAATATGTAAATGGATATAAAAAGAGGACCTACGTTATACAGTCCCTGCTCTGTCGTCTGTAGCGAGCTAATGCCTGTTATCACCCGAGAAGTCCGAATGACATTCAGAGAGGACAGATGGTCGGGGCACTGTCTTCTCTAAAGAGGTTTGGACAGGGCCCGTCATTGAGTCCCGTCGTCACAGTCAGTCAGAGTGCAAGTCTTAAGATTGCGCTGGTACAAGACTGTAGATTGGTCAAGTACCAAGCCTAGTGTCCGTCTGGTGGCATGAGGATCATATCCATGGTTTAAAAGGCGTTTGATGATTCTGACGCGTCTTCGATGGTAATGCTGTATACTTTGATCCTTCTTATTTTGTTTATCATATCACCATGCAGGTTGTGAAATACCCAAAGTAATGTACTCTGTTTCTTGTATAGATCCGAATTTAAAAAGAAGTTTACTGTATTTTTGTAAAATTTGCAAAAAGTCTTAACTAATATATGAAAGCGGAAACCTTGACTTAAAAGTTTCTTCGTAATTTGTAAATTTCCACTGTGAAAATCCAAAATATTAGTACATGCTCTAGCGTACCGGATGAGCTATGGTATGTAAATGCCGTATGACGGTAGTCTAGGAATATCACCGTCAAGCCAGGGGAAATTTACTATGTTAAATCCAAAATCATCTCTTTTGTCATATACACTTGTATGAATATTTCCGTTTACAATATTGATAATAAGATTGTCAATAGTCAGAATATCATCCAGATACCTAGAAGTATTATTGAAACATTTCAAATCATCATATTTTCTTTGCTTTTTGAGATTTTGGGATAAATTCTTTTTCGTAAGTGTATAAAAATAAATCTGCAACAAGAGGCACACAGTTAGTTCCCATAGGAATCCCTACAATCTGCTTGTAAAGACCCTCACCAAATCTAACATAAATGTTGTCCAAGAGGAATGACAGGGCATTACACAGGTCACTACATGTCCATGATTTGTAGTCTGTTGAGGAAAAGAATCCTTTTGATTCAGATGTATAAATGTAAGTTTTCTGCTCTCGATGAAAACACCATTTAATGAGTTTAGATAATTGATCTTTAATTTTGTCATGAGGAAGTGTGGTGTGCATATTAGAGAAGTCGTATGAAGAAATCGTATTGGCTTGGAAATTTCTAGATTTCATTTGTCACATCTCCTGAATTCTTAATAGACCAAAAGAAATTTACATCGTTCCTGTTTAGAACAGTTTCACAATATTTAGTGACGTGTTCTTTAATAGCCGTAAGTGCTGACGTCAGATTTTTAGACAAAATTGTAGTTGAACAGTTACTAGAATTAGCAATTCATCAAGATTTGGTATGCAATATAGTGTTGGGGGATCTAATTTAGAAATAGAGATATTGAATGAAGACAATTTACTGGTATGCTTGCTCAAAATGTTAGAGACACTTTCATTGCTTTTGATATAAGTATTAGTAGACGAAAGTTCCGAAACTAAAGTTGATATATGGTAACGTTTTCAAACGATAATTGTGTTGTTGGCCGCTTTATCAGCTGGCGCAAAGAAATACTTTTCATGTAAATTACTTATCTTGGATTTGAAATATCGTTCAGATTTTGAACTTGGATTTTGAAAGAGATGAGAATTTTTATGGAAGTTATCTATTCGAATATCCGTTATATCTAAAATGAGGTTTTTCCAGTCATTGAGAGGATGCGGTTCGACTCCTTCTTATTAACACCATCTCTAAACTTCGCAGCATTTGATGAAATATATCTTGGATGGGATTCTATACTTTGGTCCTTTTACAAGAAGCCTTCGGAGCTGCCTGTCTTGGATAATTGAAAAGTCACCTGTAACAACATGACCAGCTAGTTTGTAAAGATATTTAGAAATTGCACATTCTCAAGACGCAGGACAAAGGTAAGACAAGATGCAAAGGTCAAGGTAAAGAAAAGAGAGCTCTCCAACAACACTTTTATTTGCATGACAACCGCAGGACAATAACACAAAATTTGTGACTGATAAAAAGAAAAAGGGTTTAGATGGATCCGTTGATTTAACAAACTATGATGTGTAGAAACTCAATCTAGTTTCATTTCAAGTTTTGGAGTGCCCTGAATTTGCTTATGCCCTCACGGAAATCGACTCGTTTTGTTTGCTTCATGTTCCAGGTTCCATGTTTCCAGGTTCTGTATCCTCTTCTTTTTATGATTTCCACAACGATATACATCATAGACGTACCTATCAGTGAGTCTGTCTCGAAGTCGAGAAGGTAAGGCAAAATTATTATAGTTTCCATTGGAACAGTTGCGAACCTCGGTATGAGCAACATTCCAAAGTGAGAGAGCGTCTCCTGTTTGCATGCAACACTCGTTGCAACAGCTCGATGAAAACTTGTCAAACTCGGTGATTATTGACGTACGTATCAGGTAAATACGTTTTGTTTGGTGATAAAGACAGCCATTCAATCGCAATGTTGATAATGACCAATCGCAATAAAAAAAAAGAAAAAAGAAACGCAAATAATACTATCAACTTAAGCTAAGTATTTACAAAACAACAAAACTTTTAAAATAAAACGAACAAAACAAATCAGTCACCTAAGTGAACATGAGTGAACTCTTTTACAGAAATGGGACCACAAAACAAATCACTGACTTCAAATACAAGAAGAAACAGCACAGAAAGATAAAAAGGATAGAATCTGACCCATGGATATACGAAACCACTCACCAAAAAAGACAGAAAGCATTAGCAACACCTGATGGTAAGGCAAAAAAAAAAATTTAGAAAAGACCAATGCGCCGAAAGACAGCAAAGACAAGACAGTCTAAGATAAATCCTAAATTGTGACATCTTATCTAACGCGGATACACACATTGTGTTAGAAATCGCAAACGACATTAAGAAAAATATTGACAAGATTTTTCTTTTTTCAAGAACACAAAGTAAAGAAAACACAATTGATATTGGGATAACACTTTTTGCTATATTTTGGAACTGTTGAAAATGACTATTTGCATTTCTACATACACACCAGTATAACTATGATTGTACTGGACCTACTTTGCCTTGGGCTCGTCTCAGTAATCTGGCTTTATGTTTTCTCCGAAAAAAAGAAGCCGTTGGCTTAATTGATCTAGCTGCCAAAAAGACTAATAGCATGTTGCAGCTAAACCGGCAAAATTGGAGAGAAATTTTACGAGTCTGTCATTTGTTTTCCTTCAAAAAGATTAAATATCTTGTGTGGTGTTTCCTTAAATGGCTATAAATGCGCCTTGAGAGGTTTCGTTTCCCATTAAGCCAGGAAGTCGGGCTCTCCAAGACGCTTTGTTTACCGCGCTTAATTGAAATTCAGGTGAGAAGCAGCTGTTCCTACATCGAGTTTAATCACTCTACAACTCTATATGAACGTTCATCCCATAGCTACAGGTATTTTCATCACTAAACTCATTTCAATTTCTGTTTTTTTCCAGGCAGCACTACATCATATCAGAACAAATCCTTAAAATCGGGATATTGTATGATTATGAACTTGGCTGTATTGCGGTTTTTGAAATTCAGAATTTGTGGTAGAGCATTTCATTTTATTTGAGAAAATCCTTTGTCTATGTTTTTTCTTGATTTTTTTAATGAAAAAAAAAATTATTTAATATTTTTAAATAGAAAAATGACAACTCTTTTACGCGTTTCTCTGTCTTTTTGTCTCTTAGTACATTTCGTTGGATCTTCGCAACATAATTTGAATGAAGTTCTGTGTATTTCATAAAACTGTATTTTTTCTCATTTCCTTTCGTAAAAGCTTATTCAGGTTTTTCTTAATTTTTCATGTTGCTGCGTATAACGAGACGATTATTTTCATCAACATAACTTTTCTTTTTATTAAACATTAAAGATAATATACAAGAGTCCATCTCTTGGGCTAGAAACTCCCTCTTTGAGACTGATGTTGAATTTATCTAAATTAATGTAGAAATTTTGATGCCTTACTTTTAAGATTTTCGAAAAACATAATATTTGTATTCTTTTTTATGTGTCATTCGATATAACTTACTTACTTCTTGAGAAGTTTAACTTAAAAGTGAGGAGGTTATTTTTTCTTTATTTATTGAAATGATTTAAGAAATGCCGTAAAACCTCGTATTAGAGATAAAATTATTAGGAAACATAAAAAAGATATGACTTTGTGACCTTTGACTTGTGACATATCTAGTGACGCAAAATCTGTATCATTTCAGGTCCTAAATGATTACTGAAAGTTAAAGGAGAATGCGCTTCCATTTTTCGAACGTTTCAAGCATATGAATTGTTTCTAGATGATCTTATATTAAATTTCAGGTTCTAACGATCTTAATGATTTTGTATATAAAAAAGTCCAATGTAGTTTTTGTTTGTCTAAAAATTATATATAAATATAAAAAGAATAAAATATTATTTTCATAAAAAGTCTGACAATTTGAGTAAAAGTACAGAGATGGTGTTTGTTTGTCGACCCAGACATTTTCAGTACATTGGAACGAGAACGCCTAAATCCCAAGGGGACACAACCACAGTTGTCTTTGCGTAATTTGAAACCATTGTCCCGTATTTTATTTTTGTTAGAGTGACAGGCATCTATTTGCCAAAATTACCGAATCAATTCTTTTTCTCATCAGGGTATTATGGCCAAGAATTTATCACAAGATGGCGTCCCCTGTGAGACGATCACTCAAAGTTCTCTGGCATTATGGGATATCAAATACTCCGGAACTTCTCTCTTTTATTCAATCAAACCACTGTTTATTGACAAGTCTTTGTTTCTAAGCATGCGTCTTGTCTTGTGACCTACAAGAAACTTAAAGACGTCTCTTATCAAGGACCTTTGGAGGCACACAGTATCTTGTGCTACAAAGGGACATTTAGTTTACAAGATGATTGTCTTTCTAAAAAAACTAGTCTTGGTTTTGGTTTCTGAAACATCTCCCAGTACATGTAGTAAACAATAATTTTCAATAGATATTCAGAATTTGGATTTACAGGTTGGTAGGAACTGAAAAAACTAACATTTAAAAAATCTTAATCAAACTAACCCATAATTTTCAGAGCTTTAAAAGCGAAATGTTTTCAGAACCTATTTGCCTCGATGCTTTGAATAAGCAACATGGATATAGTAACGGTGTCTTTCGTTTAATTTATTTTGCTTTTGTGTCCCTTCGAAAATGAAAAACCTACAAGCAAAACACTTTAATTCAAATTGGATACAACTTGTTCTTGACCAAATATATGTACGATTGACTTGAAACAGCATTGCGCCATATTTGCGTTCAAAACATACGATTTGAAAGTGAAATACTTTATGGGCAAAAGGGCATTAAAATGTTTGTTTTGTCTTGGGTCATTCATTTATTTATTTATTTTTTTTTTTTTTTTCATTTCCTAAGTTTAATTTCTTTGATTTTTTTACATCATTCAAAAACTATATGCTATTTCCAACTTTTTTTTTTAATTTCCTATCTTATTTTTTTTCTTCTGAGTTTTAGACGTATCCACTTTCTATTTAGTATCAGCGTCTTTTGTTAAGTAACAACGTAAAGCGTCAAATACCAGTTCCGTAACGGATATGTTAACAAAGCTGTTGTTTAAGAACCAGTTTAATAATACATTCTTCATTAAGATTCTATCTGTAATGAGTCTCAAATTGGGAACAAAATGCACGAAGTCACCATATACAACCGCATTTACAATATAATTACGACTCAACCAAAACAATGATGCAATTTGAAATGAAGGAATCGAACACGAGGCGCTGTAGTGTATATTTCATTTTAATAATAGGTCCGAAAAATTTATTTCTCACTGTTGGCGTGAATCGTATCACAAACCCATAAATCCATCATGTGTATCTTCATATTCTGTCTCAATTTCTTGAAATGACTTTGAAATTACGTCTTCAAGGCAAAAAGATTTTCTTTAATAACCATAAATTAAGATTTCAAGAGAATAGAATGATTTTCTTTTATATTAAAGCTGGTGATTTTTGCATATTGTTCAAACTGATACTTTATTAAACAATTTCATTCTTTCGACAAGAAATTCTTGTAAACCTGAATACCGCCTTTGAAATTAATTTGATATCTTAAAAGCCACAAAGATTTGTTATTTGTTCGTTTTCTTCTCATAAGAATAGCTGCGCGTGTCTCTGTGAGTAGTAAAAACTGTGAAGATGATAAAAAAAGTTACGTACAATGTTGTTAATCATGAGGTAAAATTTCATTTTATAATTCTCCTGGTATTTTGGTAAAAAAGTTAACTTGAAAAAATCATAGCGATGACTGAATTTGTTTTAGATGTATTTGTACGAATTAAGCAGTTTTTCTTTCAAATACTTTAATTCATTTATCATATGTACTATCATCATGTTTATTTTATTTATTTATTCACATCTTGTCTCAAAATATTAACTTCTATTAACGATGTGTACATTTCTGAAGACATCGGCCTCGATAATTGTCGAGACGTTATTTGTTATGTTCTAGCTGTAACGTCTTTAAGAAATATAAAAAGGAATTTGTCCACGAAATGATTAGACAGCAACGATATGAATTTCGAAAAGAAGAAAAATGTTACTTTTTAGAAACCATTTCGGAAACTTGCCATTTCATCGAAAAACATCATCGAAATTAAAGGAGGTTAGCATCGTAGCACCATCCTTCCAATGCTATTTTAACAATAGATTTATTTAGATATGAAATTTGGAGCCGCGCACTCTTTGCAAAGTAAATGTACAAATTCAAATTCTGAAAATAAAACAAGAGGGCGCTAGTAAAATGAATTTGGGTGGCCTATGGTAAGCATTTTTGCTGGAAGCTTTGATATTCGAAACACGTGTCTGGTGCATGGAAATTGGTTTGACATTTTCTTTAAGAAGGTATAGAGTTGTAACACTTCCGTTTTGTGTATACATTCGGTTTTTGAAATAAGCTTAATTATAATTCATACGAATTTATTCTAGTCTCTTTATATTATGATTTTTTCTGTCGATCTTAGTTTAGGAAATTGGATTAATATATCTGAATTATAATTAATCACATAAATCAAAGAAAAAATTAAATATAATTATTTTCTCTTTCAGCAAATGAGAGTGTATGATACAAACAACGAGAACAAATACTACGGATCAACAAAATACAGAAATAAAATGGAAAACATCAAATTTCATTTACCTGCGTTATAGGAAAAGAAGGAGAAAAAGGGCATAGAAAACTTTGACGATTTCTGAAAATATTTTACAAATATTCTGAGACATGTTCCCTGTAAACTAGTAGACTTTTTGTTCTGAATAAAGAAAGATTAAGTTTTTTATAAATATGTCAATAAAAGACTCTTTGTTTAGTATCCCAAATAAAGATACATTGAAGTTCATGTATGAACTTCCAATAATATTGAAGACTACGTTCTTTGTATCGCTTCCTTCTTTGTACAGCTTGTCTAGGTAATATTAGATTTACAGCATATGACATATCACAGCACTGATTATGGTGTACCCGTCAATCAATCACTTACAAATGAATATCTCCATAGATACCTCTAACAGCGTCAAACCGTGTGTGAAATACGTCTCCAGGGGGCGCTAATAGTCAGCGCGCGTGCCGGAATTCTGCGAAGCGCCGTCTATATCTTGAAATAAGATTTTATGTTCATTTCAAAACTTGCAGTTGTGTTTTCTGTTCATTCTAATGGGATTTCAGCAGAGAGACTAGTCTTGCATGCATGGAACTTTTTGTTTCGACTTTCTTGGTGTTTTCTTATTTGATCCATGTATTAATTATTGAAGTCAAAGCGTCCAACTAAAGAAATGAATTTTCATACGTTTTACCCCTGCCAAGAATTTTTATCTCTTAATCTGAAAACCATTCATTCCTTTTTACAGAATTACAAAGGTATTGAGATACAAAAACTGATGGATAAACATAAGACGAGTCAGTGCCAATGTTTTATGTCATGTAGTAGAGGTACAGGGTCCTGTTACTGAAGCCATTAGGAAAATAACCCTTATCACAAACAACAAAAGTGTAAAGGAAACACAAAACGATGAAAATAGCATCATGTGATCGGGCAAAGGTAGTAATGCCACGAAATACAATCCCTGAATACTGTTCCTTCTCTTCAACTCGCGGTATCAAAACGTTATAGAAAACATAACTTGATCAGTAATTTGGCACGTCGGGACAGGTGCTGAAACTAAAAGTGAAGCTTTAAAACATTTTCAGCACTGAAATTCTTAAAATCAACAAAACCATCGCGATTAAGATGTATCCATTTCAAGTAATTGGTTTGCACTGCGCATGATTCAACTCCTCACCTCAGGATAAAAATGTACCCTTCTCATTGAGGAAATAATCGAAAAATTCAAATAGACTATTTATGATGATGCCTTTATAATTTTGAAAATTACAATAGTATCTTTCTTTGGTAATCAGACACCATGCACGAACGCATATGATTTTTTTTTCAAGCTTAATTTTTTTAAAGACTTGTTTAACGGCATGCTCTTTTTGCATATGGTTCATATTTAATTAACGGTGTAAATACAATAATCCTGCTCGACAAATATGTCGAATTGAACTTGCCTTTTACATAACCAAGACTCAATAAAGGAAGAAGAGATGTAAGTTTTATTGCTGAATTCTATTTACAAATATTTAATTGTTTTTAGTTCTAGTCTTGAGGGATCCTGCACCGATTGCCATTATATGTAGTCTTAGACCTTGTAATGTATTTTTGATTATGTTGCCTTTGTGTCTTTGGTTGTATTTATTGTGTTCTCATTGGATTTTAATGTTTGTTGCCTTGGTCCTGTATTTAATTCTTGAAGCTTACCTCCTTAGCGTTTATGACTTGTGGGCCTTTCTCCTACTCTAGTCATGATTTCATCAAAAAGTATATTCGGAAAGCCCTGTATATAACTTTTTTATCCTAGTGAACATGCGAAATATACTTCATATACTGTTTGGAAGGAGTAAGCGTTTTCTGTTAGACTTCTCCAGACTGAAAAATCATGACGTAATGAGAATAATTGAAATAACGAATATGTAGGATTAAATGGTGTGCCCCGTCGAAGAAATCATCGTCAAAATGCACGTACACATTTAAGCGATGAATTTACTTCCCGTTCCATAAATAAAAATCAACTTATCGCTGTTATTGTATTGTTTAAGTAATTAATTACTTCAGAAATTAAAGTACCTGTGCATATTCGATTTCATTCTTTATTGAAAGTAGAACTTTAGTTCATACAAATTCAAAATACATGGTTTTTACAAATATATTCACGGTCAAAAAATGGATCACCTTTATATTGAATATAATTGAGTATTGTAACATTCGTGCAGATGCAATAAATAGTAAATGATAGTAAAATAATAAATTTGTTATAATAAATACCACAAAAGAGTGCGCACAATTGTTGAAAGTTTGGACTTTGAATCGTAGGACTGTACTCCAACCTTATGATACGGCAATTAAAACAAACATTTGAGTGTAATTATCTTTATTGGGAGTCGTTGTAAATGCATGTGTATTTACACTACTTTTCATATAGCTGCTTCAGGGTTCGATATTGTCCCCCTTGCTATTTCCAATATAGAAGGCTCTCCTGATAAGACTTCCACATTCTATTTTATCAAACACAGTAAATCACAGTGCAGCTCAGATCAAAAGACAGCCTGTCATGAACTGTAAAATGTATGGTTTTAAAAGACTTCTCTTCTTATCCTAGTTGCTTGTTGTAATATTGGTAAAAGAGGGTTACTTTGTTAGTGCAAGGGTTTCCTTTGATCCGTCGGCCTGATTTATATTTTACACTGCACTTTCTGCTTGCACTACCTTCTAAATCAATCACTGGTTCTATAGATTCCATACGGTAAACGAAGAATGAAGTCATAGAAGCTTAACACAACGTTTTATTAATACGGTTTTTATACTTGCCGGCAGACCTAATTTTGAGAGGATGTTTAAGAATGCTTCATATAAATCCATGTCAAATATAAACCATAATAAAAAGAAAAAAAAAAATAAAATTACAAGAGACCCAAAGTATAACTTCTGATTGAACTATATTGGAAACAATTCGGTTAATTAAAGCATAATTTCAGTATGGTAGACATGGAACATGGCATAACAAAAACATTGGTAGATATTATAATAGTACATTTTTAAAATATATAGTATTACATGGCATATGCATTATATACAAAGTTGTAATATCAATAAATTAGAAAGCTGCAGTATCAGACTTAATTATATATGAAGTTAGTAACTTTATAAGTTTAATATACTTTAAGTTTTAAGTTGGTTCTAGAGAATTATAAATTGTGTGTTTCTCTGGATTAAGAGAAATAGATACTATCTTTAAATCTAATTTCGTATAGCAATTTCAAGAAATAACTTAAAACCGTTATGCAAATTCATTTTAAACGTTATACAAATTAATTCAAGTGGTAAAAAAAACCTTATGATTATCATTCAATACAGATTGAATTTTTTTTCTTGGATTATCACCTTATTATTTTTATATATGCGGGGACAGGACTAGCATGATCTGGAAAAAAACACTCTTTTTTTAATATGAATACTTTTATTTGACATATTCATCTGGTTTTGAATGCTCTTCCACTTATGATTTTGGGAATAAACTTGTGCATTATTTCCCCTTATTTTGGAACTACAAGTAGAGAAGAAGTGTAACCACTAGAGAAATGCTCATCTGTTTGAATACATATCGCCTTTTCTATTCATGATAATAAGGAGAGTAGACAGTGAACTCAATGAGTTTTTATAAGCAACGAGTATTGGATGTTTCAATAATAGTTGAAAAAAAACTCACAATTATGTCCGAAGTATGAAGCAACTATCAAGATTCCTTCAATACTCACGAATATGGTGATAATATTGTACTTGTTCGTCGTACTTTCAGGGATTTACTATGAAGTAAACTTGCAAGAAAGGTGAAGGAGTTACTTCCTAAGGGATCTGGATTGGACCCGTAAAACAGTACCCGTACAAAATATTTTATAGCTCGCGCTTTCATACACAATAAACTCCAAGTAACGTTATCATAGTACAAAATTTAAATTTTAAAAATTAACTTTAATTAATGTTTTCATTCAGAAAATATTGGTAGATTTTAAAGTTGTCTATAAAATCAGTGAAAGATTGTCAAGCACAGAGCCGGAAATCAGATTCCACAAATCACAAAAGGCGTACAAATTCTTGAAGAAATATATGAAACAAAACTTCCTCAGGAGAAAAGAAAAATCGTACGAACATCCGGCTCCATAGAAACACGAAGGACAACTCATCTTCTGAGTCTAGTGTATGTACTGTAGGTGGCGCTATCAAATGTGCCAAAGTGAAAATAATCAAATATCACATGGATGGTGATACATATATAATGCAAGAGTATAGTAAATAAGACCAAAAGGAAGCTGAGGCTTATTTCAATTTCTCTCGCTGTATCAGTTAAAAAAAAGGGGTGGGTTGGTAGAGGGGGAGGGTGTTCGCTCAGTGGCCCAGGTATCAGAACTTGGAACAAGAAAAACCACCAAAAATCACGCAATAGGCGGCATCTTGAATAAATTCAATGAAGAAATTAGATAAAATACAAAAAAAGTTATTCTCTCGATCCTGCAAAACATAATAATTACTTAAGGATTCTGCTGTTACAAAATAGTAACACAACGAAATCTAAACTTAAGACTCCTACATTTTCATGCCTGAATATCTGCATGAAGTATTTGTATAATCAAGCAATTAACATCAGGCTACATATAGTAAAAGACACCCTTTAGACAATGAAATAATGAATAAAGGGAAGGAGACCAATGTGCACCCGGTGCCGACTTTGAACGACCATCTGCTATTAGCAAATGGTGTAGTTATCCGGATTACGTGCGCACAACCCTCCCACTTATCCGGATACAATGAGGTCTTCATCGACGCACAATTGTTGTATAAACATAAAACTTCTCACTGTAAGATGACTTCGAATTCAGAGACTGTAAATTGATCTAAAAATAATCTATGGCATGCGTATAACAGTATGTGTTCTATTGGCTGATGCGAGCTCAATATCAATAACCCGAGAAGTCTGACCAATTATCAGATAGGACAGAGAATCAGAACCCAGTCTTCTCTGACGAGATTTAAACAAGGCCCGTCATAGACTCCCGTGGTCAAGGCCTGTCATGGAAGAAAGGAAAGATTTTCTAACAATACTCGGTTGCAGCACCCACAGCAAACTTACAAAACACCCAATGCAAAAAACACAGAGCAGACATCCACATGAAGAGTGGCAAAAGGGACAAGGAACACCAATTCACACCATAGAAATATGAAACATAAAAGACCGCACATAAACCAACGAGACCAATGGGCAACCGGTGCCGACTTAGGACGGTCATCTGCCTCGTAAGTAGCAGACGGTGTGGTTATCCTGGATTAAGTGCGCACCACCGTCGTCATGGTTGGCCAGTATGGAACGTTGGGAAAGACATTGGTACAAAACTGTAGATTGTCCCAGTGCCATGACATTTTTGATGACTTTAGGATCATATCTTCGGTAAAGCAGGCAACCGACTATTTTCTTACATTGGTGGTTGAAGTTTGATCTGCCTTTGATCTTTCTGATTTTGTTCATTAGGTCACCGTAAAATGAAGGCAATGGAATTCCTTATGATTCATACTCTGATGCTGGAGTCGTCCCAAATTTTGAAAGAAGTTTAGAATAGTTGTTGTAAAAATTTTAAAAAGATTTAACAAGTTTATGATATCGAAATCCTTGACTGATAATAGTTTTTTTTTTGTAATTTGCATATTTTTATCATTGAAGTCCGAAACGTGGGAGCAAGATGTAGCGAATCTGATGAGCTGAGAGATGTAAATGCCGTACGATGGCAATCTTGGAGCATCGCCATCAAGACAAGGAAAATTAATTATGTTGAAGTTAAAGTCTTCTCTTTTGTCGTGTATCTTTGTCTGAATTTCTCCGTTATTGATTTTGATATCAAGATCCAAAAATGGTGTGGCAATATCATCTGTGTTTGCTTTATTCAATGTTAACTCTGGTGGATAAATTTGATTTTTGTAATGGTCAAAATGAGGGTTATCAATATTCAAAATATCATCAAATGATAAGCGTCCTCAAATTCAATAGCATCATTAAAAGACGCTCAATAATCGTTTGACGTCATCATATTCCCGATGTCAATACTTGTTCGAATGGTACCGAGTGTGGTTTTGGTCTTTAGACTCCTCTAATTCACTTGTTTCTTGACGGATTTCGACAAGTTTGGTATCGATGGAACCAGAAAATTATCATCTACAATCGGGATGTAATAGCGAAGCGAAGCGAGCAAGCGGGCCCGAAGGGCCCGCTTGCTCTGAGCAAGCTTTAATGGTAACACATATATACGAAACAAGTGGAAAAATGAATGAAATAAGGAAGAAAAGATTCATACTAACCAATTTATTTTTCTTCAACCAAGAATTGGCAAGATGGGCGCCGCCATTTTAGTCAGTTTTTAAACGAAAATATTTCTAGATGAATCTCTATTTTTGTAGCTATACGGTGTAGATTTGGTTTTTACAGTATGTAATATAAAGCTAGGATGAAAAGTAGTGAAATAGTTGAAAAGTGTTAGCTTATGATGTCTGCAACAGGAGACTGAAAATTTTTGAATCCTTAGTTTCGTATCCTGTAAGAAAATTTTTGAATCCTTAGTTTCATATGCTATATGGATCTTTTTTTCAATCCTTAGTTTCGTATCCTTTATAAACACTGCATCTCGGGTCGGCCCATGCAATTTCATGTACCGTCTTCGCTTCGCTTCAAAGGTTTTGCCATAATTCATAATATGAATTATGGCAAAGCCCTTGAAGCGAAGCGAAGACGGTGCATGAAATTGCATGGGCCGACGCAAGTTGCAGTGTTTATATAGGATACGAAACTAAGGATTAAAAAAAATCCATATAGCATACGAAACTAAGGATTCAAAAATTTTCTTACAAGATACGAAACAAAGGATTCAACATTTTTCAGTCTCCTGTTGCAGACATCATAAGCTTACACTTTTCAACTATTTCACTACTTTTCATCCTAGCTTTATGTTACACACTGTTAAAACCAAATCTACACCATAAAGCTACAAAAAAGAGATTCATCTAGAAATATTTTCGTATAAAAACTGACTAAAATGGCGGCGCCCATCTTGCCAATTCTTGGTTGAAGAAAAATGAATTGGTCAGTATATATCTTTTCTTCCTTATTTTCGTTAATTTTTCCACTTGTTTCATATATATGTGTTACCATTAAAGCTTGCTCAGAGCAAGCGGGCCCTTCGGGCCCGCTTGCTCGCTTCGCTTCGCTATTAAATATATAGTCAAATATATCGTTAAATCTATAGCTACATTAAGATGGTAGTCTCAGGGTAAGGGACGTAACTCAAAATTGATCTCACGAACGTTAACGTTACCATCGTTTGTTTTCACGATAAGCATCTGCACGACTTAATAATGACGTCATAATAGGGGAATTTCCTGCGCAGTGCACGGAGGTAAACGGGAATTTTTTTATGGTTTCTCTATATGTCATTATCTATTTCCATAAGTAAGCATTTCATTTTCTCTGTTTTATTTCCTAAATTGAGCATTACGTATAGATTGAATATGTTTCCGAGATTTCTACGTTTCTTAATTCTTTTGATATTTTCAGTATCTACAAGTTAATCCTTTGACCTAACGTAAATGTCCAAAGAAATCTTATGTCATCTGATAATTATGACCATGATTACTTCGATTTTATTTGAGCGTGATTAGTGTAAATAGAGTACATTTACCTTTATACGATACCTTCGTTTGATAAGAAGATCATCTAGAAGAAAAAAATATCGTAGAAAGGGGAAAGGTGACCGGCTCGGCAATCTGGGACGATTTGTTTTATTACATCGGGAAAATAAAAATCTTGTATGAATTTCAAAAGGAGAGGTCCAGGGTGGGGCGGGGGAGGGGGGGGTGAGGGGGTAGGTGGTTTCGGTTCTAAACAATTCGACTCCATCTCTATCCGCGCATTGGATAGTCCATCCAATTTTTCCTTTTCTTTTTTTTTTTTTTTCTTTAATTTTCCTTTTTGTTTTGTTTGGTTTTTTTTTTTTTGGTTACTTTTTGTTTGGTTGCTTCCCGAGTCAAATGCACGAATTACGTCTAAATTCTGAAATAATGACAACTGTTATTTATTCAAATTAATTTTACAATTTCGCGTAATTATGTAGATTATAAATTTGCCAACAAGACATACAACGCTATGCTTAACCTCGACGTAACGTATCGCGACGTAAAAAAAAATGGGGGGTAGGGGTATCCCAAATGGCGCTAACTCGGTAAAAATAGGTTCGATTTCCCTGAAATTTGCACAGATTTAAGATAGATAATTAATCTCTTTTCCATTAGTTTTTTATTGAAATTAAATGATACGTTTTTTCATGAGCAATGTAAATGTGGCAATTTTCGGAACTTCAGACAGGTACATGTTTATCCTTATTTTCTATTAAAATCGCTTCTAAAATAAGTATGGTGATATAAAAACATCAAAATTTTACTAAAAAAGAAAGATGTATATGTATTATCTTTGAAATGCAAAGCTGATACTTAATAAATTTGCAGGCTCATTGAATATCTGAGAACAAATTTCGTGACAAAGTCGCCATTTTCTGCATTGAAAGGGGGACAAAAGGGGTAGGGCCACGAAGCCCGATATTGTCCCTAATTTTGAACATTGGTTTTTACAGAATTTTTAACTGTGATTTGACATTTCGAAACGTTCTCTACTGAATCACGAATCTATCTTTTGTAAACATTGCGTTTATCAATAACTTTTAGCCCTTTGAAAACACCAAAAATGGTCATATTCCGCGAAATTAATGCAAAAACTACATATTTATGTAAAATAAGCAATGGCCGCATGCATTAACTAGGATGAAAAAATTATATATGAAAGATTATCATTATATCCTTTTGTCATAAACGTTTTATCTCAGTTAACGCATGCGGCCACATTGAATTCTTCCACAAAAGACAAAATTCCAAGCAATTTTCGCCATATTTTGTCAATAACGTCAAAATGACGTCACTTCATGACGTCATTACAGCTAAATAGCACAATGTTTGTTGATATTTTTCTTTTCATAAAAAGCGGTAGACATTCATGTATTTTCATGAGAGATATCAAGTATTCCCCATGAAATTTATTTCTAGAGAAAAATCGAGGGCCGATTTAGGGGTATCGTGGCCCTATCCCTTTGGAGATTTTGAATTGCGACCCACGCAAAACGGTTGGTTCGATTTCTTTCAAACTTTAGCAAAAGATGCATGACATCATAGTTAATTAATATTTTAATTATGAAGAAAATTGAATGTAGGGGTTATGGTGAGACTACCACCTTAATATCCCGTAAGTGAGACACCCTGGCTACCGCCGTAAATGTATCGTTTTTATAACGTTATCATCGGAAATTCAACCGCTTGTTACTTGCGAACAAAATGAAGTAGGTAAATTTAAGCCAATGATCAAACAGGATATTTCTTGGAGATTGTAGTGATATCATAGATAAGATATTTTAAGTTTAGTTTCTCTAAAAAAAATTGTTAAAAGAATTTTTCTTCAATTTTGTCAACTTTCGTACTTTGCAGCGAGATTTAATCGAATAAACTTTGAGTGAGTAAATTTTAGTTGATATATCCATTTTACAGATAAGTGCACGCATTATCGAGAACGAGGGAGGTGAGTGACGTCCACTTATTGACCTTGAACGTCAACATGTTAAAAAAAACGCTTCCGTTTACTTATTTTCTTTCCGATTTGTAACCACATTCGTTGTACTTTAAAACGCCTTTTAAAATATAACTATATCTAGAGATTTATCTTCTGTGTTACTTATTTCAGAATCGCCCCCTTCTTTATACATTATTGAGAACCCTAACTCCCCCCCCCCCCCCCCCTCTTTAAAATCGTTACTATGACAACCAAGTGTGATGAACGAAAACATGTACTTTTCTATATTTTTTTTAAGAACAGAGTTTGTCGTTGATAAATATGTAAAAGAAAATAACTTCTGACAAAGACTTCTTATCACTTTGATGACAAATAAGGGTACTGGGTACTTGTTTTTCAGATTTTCATTTTGGGTGGGAAGTGCACAAAATGTACTTTTCGGGAACAGTTTTAGCTATTTCACTCTTTGAAAGCATTATACATATTTGATTCTATCATGGTGAAAATAATCAAAAGAATGATTTCAAATTAGTAAAACGTGGGTCCTGTAGCATCATATCCCACCCATCCTGCTACGTCTTTCGGTACATTTTTAGACAGAACTTTCATAGTCTTTGGCCATATTACATTGTTTAGATTGAGGATCACTGACGAGGGTTAAGTACCCAAAACGTGCATGTCTGGTCCATGCTGAAAATTTATCTGTTCTTAAAACGATGCTATTGAATTGAAGACGTTTAATATTTGAACTACATGGTGAGTGTCACTGCTGGTGGACCAGGAGTCCCCGAGGGCACATGTAGCCAAGTTCGATTAATTTCGGTTGATCGTCTGTCTTTTCAACGCATTCGAAAATTTCTGTTACCAAATTCTTGAAATTTGTAAAACGTGGGTCCTGTAGCATCATATCCCACCCATCCTGCTTAGTCTTTCGGTACATTTTAGACATAATTTTCACAGTCTTTGGCCATATTACATTGTTTAGATTGAGGATCACTGACGAGGGTTAAGTATCCGAAACGCGCATGTCTGGTCCATGCTGAAAATTTATCTGTTCTGAAAATGATGCTATTGAATTGAAGACGTTTCATATTCCATTTGGAATTATTATCCCTATATCAAAATTCATTGTTTTGCGACAGATGTCGGAATTGGTTTACACATGTATATTCAGAGGACCACAAGTCAATCAAATGAACGATAATATGTAATTTTAATTACAAATATAAATCATCAGATATGAATGTAAAAAAGATTTGTTTGTGCTCTGACTTGGATTATTGAGCCACCTTAAGAAAAGATAAATGCAGCATGCATACCTAGAGGTGCCGTTGAAACAATCTTGAGTTTTTGCAGAGTTTGCATGAATTCTTTTTCGTATGTGTATAAAAAAACAAATCTGCAACCAGAGGCGCACAATTAGTACCCATTGGAATTCCAATAACCTGCCTGTATAGTGTCACCAAATCTTACAAAAAATGCTGTCTAACAGTAAAGACAAGGCCTTGCACTACTCAGATCGAGTCCATAATTTGTACCATTTGTATTCTACTGAGGAAAGGAATCCTTTTGTGTCAGAAGTACATATAAATGTTTTAACCTCTAGATAAATACTATTTAATAAGTTTTGATAAGCGATCTTTCATCTTCTCATGAGGGAGAGTGGTGCATATGTTGGGGAAGTCGTAGGATGAGATAGATTCGGCTGTAAAATTAAATTATTTGAATTTGTCGATCACATCAAGTGACTTTTGAAAATGTTTAAACTGTACTAATTAGCATGATTAGCAAGCAGGAGATGCTGACTATTCCTGGGCACATGAACTCACTCCATATTGGGAGTTCGCTTCTTTTCATGTGGTGGAGGTTTTTGTTTGCTTTGGTTCCTGTTTTATCCTGATTTTGTATGCCTTCGGTTTCTGATTTTCTGAATTATCGATTTTGTGCTGTATATAGGGATATGGTCATTATCCATATTTGTCATGGTACCTACAGTGTATTATCGATTTTGTGCTGTATTCAGGATATGGTCATTATCCATATTTGTCATGGTATCTACAGTATATTATCGATTTTGTGCTGTATTCAGGATATGGTCATTGTCCATATTTTGTCATAGTACCTACAGTGTATTATCGATTTTGTGCTGTATTCAGGATATGGTCATTATCCATATTTGTCATGGTTCCTACAGTGTATTATCGATTTTGTGCTGTATTCAGGATATGGTCATTGTCCATATTTTGTCATGGTACCTACAATGTATTATCGATTTTGTGCTGTATATAGGGATATGGTCATTATCCATATTTGTCATGGTACCTACAGTGTATTCGGTACTCGCTCTGGACCCTGGATATTGTGTTTGTATGAAGATGTGTGTGTGTTTTGTTTTGTTTCTTCTTGTTTGCCTTATTTTCTTTTTTGTGAAAAAGTTCTGTTTTATGCTTTTATTTCAAGAATTATGATTGTGTATTTTGGAATACATTTTGTATAATTTCGGGGTTCGTGTTTGACTTTCATATCGGGAGTTCGCTTCTTTTCATATGTTGGAGGTTTTTGTTTGTTTGCTTTTGTTCCCGTTTTATCCTGATTTTGTATGCCTTCGGTTTCTGATTTTCTGAATTATCGATTTTGTGCTGTATACAGGGATATGGTCATTATCCATATTTGTCATTCACTGATTATAACATGTCGTTGCCCTCCTTGTTGGAAGAAACCACATTTAACAAGGTACTTGATTAGACTTTTTTCTGCATGACCTAATGAGTTAAAGAAGATCCTGACGATAATCTCAACAGCACTCACAATAGAGCACAAAACTGAGCATCGACGTACCCCTAGCAAGCTAGAGGTGGGACCAGGTGCCGGGAGGAGTAAGCTGTTTGGCTAGCCGCACCCGCCGTCTATGTTCCTGCACGAAAACAATATCCAAAATACATGAACTGTCTGAGATTATGTCTATGTAGAAAGTGCTATGGCGGACATGTCAGGGGAAAATATTCAAAACACTGTCAAACCCCTTGCGGTGAACTTTTTTACGAGCTCCACACGGCAAAGGGCATACGTGTCGGGCGTTGCTAGCAAACATGGGATGCTTACTCTCACCGGGTACCTGATCTTATCTCCAGTTGGGATTCACTTTTGCTTCATTGCAAAACGTTAAAAATAATTTTGCTTTTCATTGTGGGTGGTTTTTTTTTTCTATTTTCTACTGCTTATTTGTGTGATCAAAATTGTCTCACTTGTTCTTAGGATATGATATGTATTCATATGACCATTTACCTTTGAGGATAGCATGACAATCAAATATCAAGCTAACGCATATGTCTCTGTCAATAGTCTCATTGACTTCTAATGAGTTAAAGAAGATCCTGACGATAATCTCAACAGCACTCAAAATAAAGCATCAAATTGAGCATCGACGGACCCCTAGCAAGTTAGAGGTGGGACCAGGTGCCTAAGTCACTTGGATAGATAGTGATGGCTATTTTGGTCATTAAGCTACTGATTCGACCCTACAGGAAATGGAGCCGCGCACTCTCTGCAAAGAAAAAGCACAAATTTACATTTAAAATAATAAAACCAGAGGGCGCTACTCAAATGAATTTTGGTTGTGTCTGAAACTCAACTTGCCTGGAAGTGCTACTATCCGAAACACGTGTCTGGTGCATTAGAATCGGCAGAATTTTCTTCACGAAGGTTAAGAGTTGGCACATTTCCGTATCATTAAGTATCCATTTAAAGTAGGGTTGTTAGTGAAGAGCAAATCATAGACATATCTGAATGTGAAATTGAAGCTAAGGGATAATTCCTACAAAAAAGATTAGAGAAAATAGTTAACAATCAGTGGGACACAATACGTACCCATTAGAATGTCGACAATTTGATTGATAACCTTTCCTCCAAACAGTTATTACATCGTTGGTTTATGTGTGCTTGTCTACTCTTGTTGTGCTTGTCTACTCTTGTTGTGCCTGTCTAATTTTGTTGTGTATGGCTATTCTTGTTGTGCTTGTCTATTCTTGTTGTGCTTGTCTAATTATGTTGTGCTTGACTACGCTTGTTGTGTTTGTCTACTCTTGTTGTGCTTGTCATCTCTTGTTGTGCCTCTCTACTCTTGTGCTTGGCTATTCTTGTTGTGCTTGTCTGTTCTTGTTGTGCTTGTCTAATTTTGTTGTGCTTGACTACTCTTGTTGTGCTTGTTTACTCTTGCTGTGTCTCTCTACTGTTGCTGTGCTTGTCTACTCTTGTTGTCCCTCTCTACTGTTGTTGTGCTTGTCTAATTTTGTTGTGCTTGGCTACTGTTGTTGTGTTTGTCTACTCTTGTTGTGCTTGTCTAATTTTGTTGTGCTTGGCTACTCTTGTTGTGCTTGTCTATTCTTCTTGTGCTTGTCTAATTTTGTTGTGCTTGTCTACTTTGTGTTATCAAACTTGGGTTTTTCTGTGTTTTGGTGTTGGTGCTGCAACCTAGTTCTGTCGGAGATACCCTCTTTTCTCTCCAGAATGCTACTAAAATTAGAACTATTATCCTTTCCAAAATGTCAGGCTTTATTTCATTCATTATAATTTTTTTTTTTTTGCCGAGGGTTTTTTTTTTTTTATATATTAATAATTTCCTAGCTTTTGTTGGAAATCTGTAACCTCTTTTAGATTTTGAAACCGAATTGGTAACGAAATCCGATGACAATCATGAAATGCAGGATTCTGAAAAAGACGTTGCTTTTCAAATATTAACCATCATCATCTGGCTGCTACTGTTTTGAATTTTCTATTGTTCAAAGTAATGAAATCCGATATTTTCGATTGGTGCAACAAGGTATGCAACAAAATTTAAACAGTATCTGATAAATACATGTATATATATCAGCCTGAAAAAGGAGAGCTATAGAAACCGTTTATGAAAACTAAAGGCTCTAGAAAGTAAAGACAAAGATATGATATACTCATTATATTTTAGACGTTTCCAGTATAACCTCCATTGTGTACGTCACCTTAAAAAACACATATGACACCATAAGAAATTCATTCACTTAAAAAAAAAGCCTTAAGTTTTTTTAAACTATGTTTTACATTTTTTGACCTCGCACGATTACGTTCTGCTCGCCAGATTTATTTTAGTACATGTTCAATGATTAAGACCTGAGATATTCTCCTAAATCTAAGGCGACGAACAGAACTGTTATACTGATAATGTAACCAAATCTTACATTAAACACGTCTCTTTGCTCCAAGTTAAAATGATTGCAATAAAGATCTGAGAGCGATAGCTAGAAATCAAAATTTGGACCCGACAAGAAACGTGAAAAATGAGCAGTTTTTCAACAAAAAGGCCCATTAGCGGAATGATTCACGCTCATTTTTGTATGCTTAAAGTTAGAAAAACTTTAATGAGATGACTTTGAAACCGTCGAGCTAATACCCTTTTTGAAAGATCCAGTGGTGTCACCTTTCCTCGTACAATTTAGGTATTTAATTAAATTATAGAGTTGGCTGAGATTTTATGTAAAATGTCAAGCCAATACCCCATATTAAGGTTGCCCATTTGCCGACTACGGGTATTAACTTTCGTTACGACTGATACATCAGGGTCAAGAGTCTCCGATTCAGACTGATAGAACGAAAGCTCTCTTCCTCCTCTCTGATTCATCTATCCTGGCCCTCTTCTCCTCCAAAAATTTGACATGTGCTTACAAAGCTCTGAACAACCAGTCTTTGTAAAAGTTTCAGCATTTAATTTTTTTTTTTTTGTTATAATATTTTTTTCTAAAAGAAAGGTTTATTTTTTTAGCAGCAATGACTTCTATAGTGGCGATACGATCAGAACTTGACTCTGTAGCTCTTAAACATACGCTTGCAAATGTTGCACAGTTTGCATTTTCATGTTTTGTCTATTGGAAACGAAATTTATTTCTTCATTTAATATTTCATATTTGATAGTAAATTTAATGAAAATGAAACACCTTTAGAATATGATGACGTCAGACAAAGAAGTAACCAAGACACCCACCCAATGGCATCTTTTTAGGGTCAGGTAACACTTATGGCAAATTAAGTTTTAACAACCCATCTTCAAATTAAATCAACTAAAGATTTAAACTGATAAAATTTCAATAATCAATTATTAAGATTCACAACAAAACCCTTAGCCGTGTTGGAAAGATAAAATCTAAAAATGACGGGAAATCGCGGTGCTCGGTTATAGATTGCTTTATGTTTGTATTACGGACCGTGAAAATGTGTTGGTTTGGGTGCTATCTTATTTCCCCTAAATATATATCAAGTACATTTCTTCGAGTCGTCAAAAGTTTTTTATCTTAAAATGATAGGTGCCAATTTTAATTCGAGAATCGCTCATAAATATATTTTCCGATAGAGGCGTCAGATAAGGGGGAAAAGAGTAGAAAGTATTCCGTCGTTTTACGGTCATAATGAGCCATTTGAACACCTGATAAGCTTCGCCGTAATTTTCCTTTCCTTTAGTTATTATATCCTATTGTTAGACTTGAAAGGGTTCCATTATCCGACGTTGTCCGCAAAAATGTACGATCCCTTCGATATGAGAGATAAGCCTGAGCGCGGGCCCCTTCCTTACACACACATGCTTCCTTAATGAAAATTTCATTTTAATAAGGAGATCTACAGCAGAATATTAAAGAGGCTGATCGCCATTGATAAAATTCTCTAACTAAAAGGGCAAGAAAGTGCAAATATTTTTTTTTCTTTTTGCCACGCTATTTATGATATAATCTAAATACTTTCTTATCAAGGAAACGAAAGTCATTTACATACAGATTTCACAGGTTATTTTTCTTGTGAAAAATGCTAGCAAATCATTTTTTAAGGCTTTTTTTTCCCATATTTTCATCTACAAAAAATATCTTTTATGAATCTAGACAATGTGTATTTGATGACTGAAATGATGTAAAATACTTGGAAACAATGTATTGGCGGTCAGCTTATTATTTTCTTTAAGGAATAGAACCATGTATGCAGCATGGTAGGAGGAGGCCAATTCTGCTTTACATCAGACTCAAACACAGCAACAAAAATATAGACTGCAACTTGCTACATGTAACAACATGAAATATATCAAAATACATATTATTTCATTTATGTTTTAATGTTTGCAGTTGGAATCCAAATTAAGAATTATGAATCGGATATGAATAATTGCAATCACTTCATATACATGTTTTGACAAAAATATTTATTCAGACCAACTTTTTTTCAGTGAAATAGGCGAAAATAACTAGGCTCTTTGTTGACATTACGTATCATGGTAGAGGGCAACAACTGGAGACATTTACGTTTACGATCACTTAGGAGGTATTGGTGTGACGCTATAGAGTCGGGTAGGTCTGTCACCACCTAAACAGTCTTTATTATATTGCTCGTTCTAGTGTTCATGTTCCATGCATTCAACGAGCGTGAATGAAATATAGTTTGTAATAACGACTTTGCACTTGAGGTATTTTGACATTAATTTTTGTGATGTGTTAAAGAATGCATAAATTGCCCTAAAATGCATATCAAAAGTAGACGAAGTGTGGTATAAAAAGTAGTGATGATTTTTGACGGCAAACCTTTTATGAGTAGTTCACAGGAAAAGATATCATGAAAATCAGCTTTCAACGATACAATTAATTTTAAAGACAAGCTCTTTTATCAATAAAATATAAAAATGATAAACGTTATTTCGTTTTCCACGCAAATGTTTTTAGGAAAGATTATCGTATACATAATACTTGTTTTTTTTTTTTTTCTTTTCTCTACTGTTTTTCTTTTTTCCTTTTTTTATCGGCATAGAAGGTCACTTTAACTATTTATGTGAAAATTCATGATGAACAATTTAATTCAACATATGAAAAATTAAACTTATTCTGATGGCGGAATTTGAATGAAAAATGATATTTAAAAATCTAAAAAATTACTTTGAGCTCTATTTCCTCTATGCATAAATTCAAAGTGTACATAGCTTAGGGGAAATTTTGTGTAAAAAGGTTGAACGAATGAAAATGAAATAAAAATGTCAAGATAAACTATTATAGTTTATTCATGAACCTTAATCAAAATCAGCTCTGAGATTCTGATAAAATAGCGGAAACGGGAAACGAAAGAAATCTGAAAAATTTGGAAATATGATATTAGTGTTTTTCACGTAGACAGTCCATCCAGATTCATGTTGAAGTAAACCTAAATATATCATTGCTACCGGCTGCCTTGTAAGTGTCGGATCGAATTAAAACATAAATATGTTCAACGTGTCAAATCCCTGTATCACTTCCACAAAATGATTCCCAGATTGTGCATCATACTCGCCTTCTAGATAGCAAAGCAAGAACTAGGAACAAAATCTGAAATGGAATTCTTCCTCGGTTAAGATATATTCCCGGAGAAATGCAAGATAAACTTGTGATAAAAAGAATATCGTCCATACATGCATGTAGAGCATTAGTGTCAAAAACATTTGTTACCTTTTGAAATAATTTCCAGAGAAAATTTTCCAACCTTGGATCTATATTAATTATTTAAAAATGAATTGCAATAAAAAAAAAGACAACACTATTCTTGATGTAAAAAATTTAATTCTGCATTGAGAAGACAGTCATGAGTTGTTTTAGTGAAATATTGCTGAACATTTTTTATTATATATTTGCTACTTTTAAAATAAGGAGAATGCATTGAAACATAGAAGGTTAAATCAATTAATTTAAGATATAAAAATAGATAACTGAACTTTACAAAGTTAGAAATATTCAAACCAGATACAAATAAAAGATCTTAAATAAAAATAAAGTAAGAAAAGGTCAGATAAAACAAAACGTTTAAATACATGACAAATACGAACATGAAGACATCAAAATAGGAAGCTGTTTTATTCGTACGGCCAAATATACAGAAAAAGAACAAAAGAGCGTAAGAATGGTCGTAATACGTATAATTGGTTAGAACAATTCAATTTCAGGGATATGAGAACAGAGACATCACCTTGTCCGTCTCCAGAGGTGCAAAGATTGACAAAAGGCGCCAAAAGGTAATTTTAGAAACTACTATGATGAAACGCTGTCCGGGGGGAATAGTGTTTTCCTCAACAAAGGTGCTAAATTACTACATTCAAGAAAAATTTATCTAAACGTGTTACTTTTGGATCGGTTGGTCCGATTGATCTGGAAACCAGAATTTCTTGTTTTCTGTTATGGAAAAATATCACGCAAGAAGAGAAAATGTGCTAAAATGCTAAACAAGTTGTAGCCGAATCTAATGATTTCATAATATGATAACATTTTGTTATTGATTTGCCCGTGAAACTACGGTAACATTTACGACGAGGCGACATTTTCACCATGTTTGGCAAATGGATATTCGCCTCCTTCATTATTCTTGGATCCCAAAAGCATGTTTAAATTAAGCTCCATGAAATATTCATGTGCTTCTTTTTTCTTTCTTGTCATGACACGTGAAATTATTGCTTCAGCTTTTTCTTCTTCTTTTTTTTCAAATTGCTACCATGCTGGGGAAGGATACATATATCTATACCAAACCAGATCGTATCACAGCCATAAAAGTTAAATTCTTCAGGGAAATTCTTGCTGACTTAATTGACATACTGTTTATCTGAAATTTCTTCTCCGTATCTGCCTTTCATAAATCTTCAGTAATGATGATGGCCTCATAGTGTCCGAATTTCCTCTGCTAATGATCTGCCATTATCTTACTTCACTTGGAAGAACCATTATAAACTTCGGTCTCCATTTTCCAAATGTCACTTGGTGAAGGGTTAAATAACATGATCTTATATTTTGCATTGAGCCAATACTTCGTATTTTTCTGTCGATTTTTTTTCACTCAATAAGTAAGAAGTTATTTCCTCTCTTTCCTTTTCCAGAAGAAAAAAAAACCTTCTGAGTAAAATCATCCATTCTGTCAAGAACAATATCTACATCAAAAGGTAAACATTGTCTAAAATCTGCCTCTGTATCTTTTATCTTATCGAATGACCTTTCGAAAGAATGTTGCTTGATTTCATAGAGTTTTTATGTGACTGCCTAATCAAAGACTTGCACATTCAGAAAGATATCTTTTCCGAGGAAGAATGCGATGCATCGATTCGCAAAGGCGAGCTTTACGGTGAACAGATTTTTCTGGGAGACACGTGATTAAATATGGCGCGTATTTTATTTAAGTATGTTCGCGGCAGATGTTGATACATGCGCGTTTATTTATTCAAAAACTATAAATTGTCAATCACTGATTTTAGATATTTGCAAATTTTGCGAAAATGTTTATACTTAAAGATACGCATATCGCAATACTTAGCGATAATTTGTTCTGTTATTTTTATTTAATGACTTCGCTCAAGCTTGTTTATAGAATAGTTATCAATTGTATATGTGCCACAAAGTTTAATGGTTACTGCGATTAGACGTCCATTTTTCATTTTAATGAAACTAAATAATGTAAACATGCCCTCAGCTGTTTTTGGAGGTATTGCTTAATGTCATCCAATTAATACTGTACGGTACCTACTACTTTAGGAAAGATTTGTGAACAAAAGTCTAAAAGGCCAACAAGGAACGCCTATGTGATGCCTGCAGGGCTGTTTATTTAGTTATTGTTGCTGTTCACTCATGGAAAACGACAGTCGTCAAGCGGGCTGACCTTTGACCCGTCTCCTACGACGAAAGGTCAGGAAAGTCATATCGCCAGCAACAGAAACGTGGAACGAACGTCGGAGAAGAATCATATGTTAATTATCACTTAATTCAGCCAAGTAAATTTGACTCCAATTTTCATATAATGCTTTCCTCTTTTTGATAATGCAAAATTCTTTAGATAAACAGAGTAAGCAGAGTAAATGACACATCGTCGAAGAATATTCCGCATTCTTCAGACATTAGACGGTTTTAGCATTTAGATATGGAGTATCCTTTCCCATAGTACCTGCTTTTGGCCCACGCCCAATCTCAAGGTTTTTGAGATAAGATTAGGATCCCAATTTTGCTCTTTATGAATCTACATCTGCATGGTCGTAAATACAATAATTTAGCTGTATTTTGTTATCGTGTCTGGATGTGACGGGTTTATTATTTTGTTCCTTTCATCCTTGGTCAGATGAGCTGTGAAGTATCCATGATGGCTCCCGACCTCCCCCGTCAATGAGGATGATATCCCCCGTCCACGGTGCTTCCTCCCTGACTTGACCAGAGTGCGCCTGGCACGAGACGGACTTTACTCTTCGTTTGATCAAATAATTCTTCCCTGACCATAAAACACCTCCTCGGTGATCTCTTGTAATCAGTACAGATAGTGTGTCAACAAACAAATAAATTATAGCAATATTGGACTGAATAAAAGATTTTCTTACGTATATTTCTCACAGGTTTCGTTCAAGTTTTCAGAGGAATTTGTATATGTACGGTTGTCGTCGTTTGAATATAGGAAATAATAGATGTTGGGTCAAGACCTAATTCACATTGCGGAAAAAAGGACAGACGGTGACTTGTATTGTCAAAGCGAAAAAAAATATCAGTTTCAAATAATTAAATAAAAATATAAATACTTATTATAATAATAATAAAGAAATGATTTTATAATAAAATCTTTACGACCTAGTTTTTTTTATCAGAATTTTGAAATATTACTTTTATCCATTCATTTCATTTAAGAAGCTGTATTGTATTTGTTGCTCTCTGCTAGATTTATGACAGAATAAGTCGAGTAAAGCTGAAAACTATAAATCCGTTACTATGTCAACTGTAACGGTACTCTGTTACATCTAACGAGACAGGGTTCCTCAACCCACCTGGCGGAAGCCTTTGATCTTTGTACTCATTATAACTAATAATCTCTGACTATCTTTTCCTGAAAAATAATCACAAAGAGTCATTTTGTATGACAGGCTCCAAGAATTAGAAAAACAGTCCTTTAACCATCAAAATCTGGGCAGTTAGAAAGACCAATATTGAGTATTTCATATATTTATAACTAAAATGTGGACAATAATGATGTCCATTTATTTATTTGTTTATGTATCCATTTATTATTCATTTATTAAAAACACAGTTTTCATAATCTCAAATGTCTTGTCTGCATTTATTAATAATAACATAAAAAGAAATATTTTTTATTCAGACTAAAAGAATAATTTTGTTTGTTGTCGTCAAAAATATGCATGTTCTCTTTACATACAAAGATTTTCTTTTTTGTTCATTCTGACTGTTGATGAATTCCTCTTTGAGCGACTAGTCAAATTTGCTTTGCACTTTATGTGACCTATCAACTATTCAAAGTATTTGTCAAATGGAAATGAACTGAAATAAACTAATAAACTGTTTTGGTTATTTATTGCATATGTTCCATAATAATAAATGGTGTACTTTCAGGGAAAAAATATATAAACCAACGTCTGTATTACAAGATGAACGACGAATAACTGCTCATTTTTCTTTCTTTTTTTTTTTTTTTTTGTTGTTGACATTTTGTTTGTTTAGTTTTTTGTTTTGTTTAGATTTTATCATTACTATTATTTTTTCTGTTTTTTAGTTTTTGGTCCTCTTTTATTGGTTTATTTTTTTTTCTATTTTGTTTATTTTTTGCTTTTCTTATTTGGCAATTTACTATTCTAAAATAGAAGCATAAAAAGAAGTTATAAATTAATAATTATTTTCGCGCTCGGATCGTTCAATTTGTTACTTTTTTAATGTTTTCTTTATTCTCCTCCCACTATTAAGAAAATAAAAAACCACACACATTTAAAACAATTATTTCAAATGAACTAAATATTTTACATATATTTTCTGCTCTTTGTAATAAAACCTAAATAAGTCATAATGCATAAAAGTCCAAAATATAATGGTGACATTAATATTTAATAGAATGAGAAGTTTAAAATCAATGTATTACGCATTGTTACTAATAAATAGTAAAACAATATTATTGAAACAACTTGTTTTGAATGCTATCGATATTGTACAGTTTTTTTTTAAATAAACCCCAATATACGAGGTCTTTTCATAAATATTTTTAAACACCGATTTCTTTGAAATTAGTTAATATTTATATTTACTTCATTCATCTGATTACCTTTCTTAAGCAGAATACTGCGTATTTTAACCATATTAACTTGTACATTGTCAGATTTCCAACTATTTTCAAAACAGAATGAAATAGTAGCATTATATTGAATTCATAAAGAAATATTAATCAGTGCAGAAAATTTATGCACATTAATTATCAGGTATGTGTTAATTACAATCAAATATACTATATGCAGGAAACAATAATTTAGTCTGTCAAAACCTTATCAAATTCAAAATGATGATTTAGTGTCTTTTAATTTATTTGTACCTAAAAGTAAGCCGAGTTGAGTAAAAAGCATCAGCAATAGTAAAGAAAAAGTTATCAAATTTCAAGAATTTACTTCCTATTATGTCAGCTTCTTTTTCAGAGAGAGAGAGAAAGAGAGAGAGAATATTTACCTTTGCTATTATTTCGCGTCGTGCGGTCGCGGAGATAAAAATTCCAGGTTTATAATTTATTCAGCAAGTTAGCACGGTGACTATATCCTGTAGGTAAGTAAGTCCCATAAAAACCTCCAGGTCTACATACTATCCACACTCACTATAGACTCGGCAGAATCCCCGGAAAACCAGGAAAGTAAAATGGCACCGCTTGTCCGGTTCGTTTTATGTTTTGTACGCGCCCCTTATTGAGAAATATTGCCTCCGAAAGACCGCTTTGTCAAATATTCTATGTAATGTAAAACCTCTCTCACAAGAACCAGCAATACATTTCATCAAAATGTCTTTCTTGTGGCTTTTCTCTGAAGACTTGACAGTCTGAATTTTATATTCCTTGTCAGATAAAAGCAGACAAGAGTTAGTGCGAAAAAATGCCAACATGAAAAATAACAGAAGGAAAGTAAATTGGTCAGAACTTGACAGAGCCAGGAGCAGAATTTGTCTACTTGAATAAGTGATCACTTCTACTCGTATTCCGTTGAAGACCACCTGATTTAGGCCTGATAAATGACTGACCGCTTCCTAGGTGGATTTATTCTTATCAAGCAAACGTCCAGTGTAAAGCAAACCGCTGACATATTTGTCACATAAGGATCCTTAAATTGCTTTGCATTCAAAACCACTAAGAGAATGTGATAAGATCATACATTTCTCTCCTAGTTTGACACCTGGACAAATTATTGATACATATTTAGTGGGGTCTGTGTAAGTGACATATTGATAATCAGTCTAGAAGCCTCCCCTGTCAAATTACAACATGGATTCTTTCATTCATTCATCATTTTGCATCAGAAAAGTGTGAAAAAGACAGACAGATTGGCAAACATGGAGAAATGACGGGTCGGTCAGGACAGGCAGGAACAGGGGACTGTGTCCATGATATATCGTGTCTGTTGTTGTACTTTACAGAAGGTCCACAAGATTTGGCATTTACACCGTTGAGATAGTAATATAAAAAACACTTATTGTTACCTTCATCTGTAACCATATTAGGCAAAAAGAAATGAAAACCGTGTTACTCTGCTAGAACAAGAACAAAATATTCAAATTGTTCACAACAACAAAAATCCTGAATAAAGACAACTCTACAATATCTCTGTATTTTATCTTTACTTTTCAATGTTAGGCAAAAAAGAAAAGATATTATCGAACAAATATTAAAATCATGTTGCTTTGTTAGAGCACCAACAAATCTAGAATAAAAAAACCGCTAAAAGTTTAACAAAACGTGATACATAACATCAGCAATTCATTTTTACATACTTTATCAACAAATTTTTTTCGAATTAGCGAAAAAAAAAATGTTCACGTTGCGACAGACACAAATTAGGGTTATTTCAGAAATGAGTTTCAAGTTTATTCAATCTCACATTGACAATTTTCAACAGAGATAATTCAATGAATATAAATAAGTACATATATACAGCAAGTGTGAACAAAGGATTCATGTAAATTTGTTTTGGTAATCATGTGAACTTAACCTGGAGGATACAATGTACTGTAAATATTTGTAATGGAATTACATAATTTATTAAGAGAAGACAATTTTTTGGTGGAAAATAAATTATAAAACTTCAGAGTATTTGGTCTAGTAATAATTTCTACCGGTAAATAATGTTTTCTTTGAGCATTTAAAGCCATACATTGCATTATAAAATGATATTCATCACCAACATCTATGTTACAAAGAGGACATAAAAATGAGAATGTGGTCAGTTTTTTTTTTTAAGTTTTGACCTTCTAGAAATGTGTGTTTCTGTGCATAAAAAAACAACAAATAATGAAATGAGTCATCTAGTCATTAGATCGCTGGCTCTCCCCCGTCAATCCTTCCTGACAGTGTAAATGTCAATCATTTTACTTTGATAATAAAATAACTCAAATCGTTATTTCATCCTTTCTTTTTTGTTCAGTCATTATTCTCAGAAACTCTTCAGAGGGAGAATCCCGTGATAGATCTAGTAAATATTTAATGACAGTAAATATTGTTATCTGAACAAAAAATAATTCTAGAAAATTTGAAAACGGCAGTAAAATATGTCCAAAACAAAAAGAATAGAATTTTTGCTTTCAATAAAAAAAAAACACGAAACACTCAGTGTCCGCAATTTTCTGGCGTCTTCGCCTTTAGAAAGTGAAAATTTATAGAATATAAATCCTACGAAGTGAGTTCAAAGACATTAACCAGCAGACGTGGACATTGCTATGAAATGACACCACTTGATAAAGACCAAGAGGCTAACGAATCGTTAACATGATTTTCTTTTTGCAATCTCTCCTCTATTTGCCTAAAACAGAAATTTTATTTTGATTATGTTTGTAAAAGCAAATGAAGTTTTTGCATCATTGTTTGTATTTAGATTTTTGAAAGGTTTAGGTTAGTATTTCAACAAAGCAAAATGATTTTTACGATACAATACAACGTGTGCATCATCTAAGTCAGTTATCCTTCGATTCTAATGAACACTTGACTGACCAGTAATAGAATCAAAATACATCATATTTGATACTCCTGTAAAATCATTACAAGAAAATTAAGAATTGCAGCCAAGCGCAGAGCTGTTCTAATAAGTTATAGGTCTTCTTGTTACTTAATCCGCATTTTGATTTCTTTTTTTTTTCCAAATCGTTATATTTCTTCTTTGGAGGTCATTCCATAGGAACATGGTCTTGGCTTACCTCTGTGGGATAGGGTTTACTTAAAACAATGACCGACTCGACAGTTGTTTACTGCAAAATAAATTACCATGAAGTCTTCGAAATGTCAGGAAGGAATTTGAAGGTAATTAACAAAATATCTAAAATAACATAGCATTGTCTGAAAAGGGGGGCTTCCTGCAGCAAACCTGAATGGCTAGCACCTCATCTATTATGATCAGGAATTTTTGACAACGTCTTTCCCTTCCATATGTCAGCTTCAATCATAGTGCCTTATCGTCAGGCCCTCACAGAAAATTTCCCGTCCGATCTTATCCTGAATGTATTCAGAGGAACTTGCCGATATTTAGGTGGTCTCCATAAAGATTGGTAGGTAAAGAAATATTACCTGTCAAAATTAAGATTCTTAAAATATATTTTCCATCTACCGAATCACGTCAGAACATCTGTGGAACAGATCTAGATTTTTACGTGTCAGTTTAAATCAACTGTGGATCACCATCCACCATCCGTTTATTACCTATCCCTTACATTACTACGTTTTTTAACAGGCAGAGCTCGTCCCACAGCGTCCTACATGTGCGCGACTCGACCTAGAGTCATGATGACGTCATATCTACCCAAGCAGCAAAAGTCGCGTGGTTCGGATGCTCCAGTTTGGTGATTAATGTATGATATATAAATATCATCAGATATATTTTACTTTTTACGTGAGAGATGATATGTTTATTGAAAAAATGATGATGAATGGTACCGTTAATGCTCGTGGAGAGATTTTACATTTGAGGAGAATTTTGGAAATGAGTTTGAGATTATGTGAGGTTTCTCGAGCGTAAGCAATGCTCACTCTACTTGATTAGACTCTTATTTGTCTTTTCTATTAGTAAATAAAGGGAGCCATCAACATCATTTATCTATGGCGGCGTTTATGCTACGTTTGATTAGAAATGTGTAGACAGTCTTTCTTCTTCGACATCAAATATTGGCCACAGTTTAAACAAGGGCAAAGCATCTCAAATAAACGGCATCGGCAATTGAATATAATACGAAAAATCCTCGTTCTCGATGTAATTTCATTTAATTACATGTGTTTGGGTGATTGTATTGAAAGGGGACCATGTGATCAATCATGTGCTCACATGGCGGTTTGCATCCTAAATTGCTCTCGGCCAAAGGCACCATTCTACAAATGACCATTTTTCCATTACTTTCGAAATTGCATTCCTCAGGGTTGTCTGAAGTTTTGACATTGATGAAAATTCTTGTATTTTCGATGCATTCTTTCTAAATATTCCATGAGAAAGCAGGCAATATAAAATATTACTCTTCAAAAATTGAGCTTTTAGCAAATTGAAAATAAACATTCAATGCACATAAGTCTAGGAAAGTATCGTTTGAGTGAGTTAACAATGATATTCTAGTACGTCGTATTCAATAATGTTCATTTTTATGACCTGAAACTCGTTAAAACTTTTATTCCTCAAGACTAGAAAAGAGTTCTGATATGTTGTCATATTTCTAGTTTTATTTTTCTATTTTTTCCTTGCCTTAAATGTTGAAATATGCTACTTATTTACCAAAAAAAATTACCATTTTGACTTTGTGCAGCGACGCAAAAATTATTTTAAATGGCACCACCTACAATTAGTTTTGTTTCCCTGTAAATCATAGTGTATTGTCAATATTGAAATATATGTTCTATAGTACCAATTTTCTTGTACTAGACACGTGTTTCGGATACTTCAATCATCGTCAGTAGTACTTCAGGTCAAACAGTTTAAATAAAGCCAAAGTGAATTTTCCTGGCGCCATCTACAATACAGAGCTTTAATTTCCTTTTGCCAAAATGAGCGGCTCCAAATTTTGTGTAGGGTTTATTCAGAAGCGTATTTAAGTGAAAATATGGCCAAAATCGTTGGAGGGTAGGCGCAAGGAGCTTAATTCTAAACATGACCGAAAAAATTATGCCGAAACCCAGCTAAGGACAGAGCTATGCAATGAGGGAGATACCCTGTAGTTTTAGAAATTTAGGTCTAATTTGATGACAGGACATTTAGAATATATTTCAATGCAGTGCGTAAACATTAAAACTAGGTGAGCGATATCCTCGGGGACTTACAGTCCACCTATCTCCTCCTTATCTTTCTATACAAAATATTCATGACGTCATATCGGCGTTTTTCATCAGAATTGTAACGTCTTTTCTACAAACATATCAACAAAGCCGTAAGGAATCTTTCATACACAAACACGCGTTTCAAATCAGATGGAATTTTTCCAAATAAACATAAAATTGAAGATGAATATTTCTTTACGTCATTACTATATTTTGTCAAAACAAAAAGATAATCAATCACACATTTGATCTCAACTTGACGGAACAGAAAGGACTTTGATTAGAATTTTCTTCCTCTCTACTTTCATATTTGTATAGAATCGATTGTTAGTGAAAGAGGTTTGTGTTTTAATCAAGGAGCATTTATACAGACGATTAGATCTTCAAGGACATTTTACTCCCTGCCGGAACAACTTCCGAGTCCGAGACATCTTTGACAAATAGTGAAGACCTATTTTGTCTACATTTAATCGAACATAAAATTATGACAAATTACAAGGTCTGCATTGAAAGTACCGATATTATTATCATATTTAATTCCTGTTTGGGTAGGTAGTATGATAATTATCAAAGAAGTACCTATCAGTTATTCTAAAGGTCTCAAAGTCGAGAAGGTATGGCAAAATCATTAGAATTTCCACTGCAACGCTTGCGAAACTCGGAACTGTTTCTATATCAGTTTCTGTGCCAATATTAGATAAATGTACATGAAAATAGAATTAAAATAAAACTGGCCGAGAAATGAAGAGTTTGTTGCGTTTAAATCTATTTGTAGAAGTGAACAATTATTATAGTGTCGTCAAAGGTATAGCTCGCAACGTCCAATATAAATTCAGAAATCAAACAAGGTCTTTAGACTTCATTCTGATAAAAGCAGTTACCTTATCTGTTATTGCCTTAAAGATAAGTCCAAATAAAAGAAACTCTCAAACCAGCTATTTGAAATCTTCCCCCAGACAACCATGAAAAGATTGGTTTCTGCGCAAGCTCTCTTCATGGTACATCTAATAGCCCAAACTGCACGTTTGAAGGGATTTTCTTCAAAGAACTCTGTATTTGCGAATATTTAGTTTTTACCTAATATTACTATTTTGGTCTGTTACAGCGCTGTAAACTCTGTCGGCAGAATTAAGACAGCTTTGCTGTTTCTATTATGTCTAGATGCTCTGCATTTTTGCTTCATTCAGACACAAAGACGTTCGACAATAATACAGTGTTGTTTGAAAGAGCAGTGAATCATCGACGTAAGCCGGTTTATTGTACACAAGTTCCTTGCATGGTATTTTATGACTTAACATGAAAAGAAAGACATCAAAAGTTAACTTCTGAAATATAATGACAAATAAGGTAGAAGGGGGGTTATTTTTTTCTTTCCTTGAATTATATCAGGAAACTGAAAATAGCAGAATTAGACGATATAATACGACGTAAGACCATCCGATAAAAATGGGGAGGTGTTATCATTTTAAGACAATATTATGTACAGTTCGCTGCGTAATGAAATAAAAAGATGAATGTATATGGAATTTCAAATTTGAAAATGTTGAATTAATTAAAATCATTTAAGTAAAATGAGTAAAGCGCTAGACAGAAAATAACGACATGTATGGTTGATTTTGTTTTTTACGATGGCTCATTTTGATTAAGTACGGCTATATAACGGGGGGATAAATGTTCTGTTTGATTGTTACACGTACCTACTTTTATGGGAAATTCAAGGAAGAAGACGTAATTAATCTAAAATCAAACAAGATTCCTATGGAGTAGGTAACAATGGTATATTGTCGACAAATAGCGCTGATATAAATAATGAATTAGAAGGGTCAAAGTTTTCTATAAAAACGATGTTTTGTTGAGTATATAACGAATTAAAAGTTCATTAAACAAACGGAATTAACTTTAAAAAATGTACGAATTCATGGTGAATTGTTAAAGTTAAATGCATCTGCTGGAATATCTGGTTTAAAAAGAAAAAAAACCAATAACAAAAACAAGAAATAATATTAAATAAATAATACACAGATACAAAACAACACATAAATATACATGTACATTTCCCTGTATGTGTTTTGCCGTGCTTGTTTTTCAAAGTTTAAAAAACACGATGGATTTTTTTTTATTACCCTAAAATAAATTCATCAACCTGATAATAGGGAAAATACACATGGCATACATTTATCCATATATGGTGTTTGTTTTCTTTGTTCTTGTGAATTTTAGAATGGAGAAAGGGTATCTGATTTGAAAGATGCACGTATATATATATAAATCTGTACTTTTATTCAATTCCAATAAAAATTTTACTTGAATTCGATTTTATTTTCACTTTTACGTTTTAATTATCATCAGAAAGAATTATAGTCATGTTGCATGCAATCAGGAGACGCTGATTCTCCCCGGGCACCTGGTCTCATTTCGGAGTGTTGTCCATTCCGATGTTCCCAAATGTTCCAATGGAAATTCTAGTGATTTGCCTTACATTATCGACTTTCAGACTGAATAACTGAAAGGTTCTTATTTGATGATTATTAGACTTGATTTTAGGAAATATCTTTTGAAAAATCAGCATTTTAATTTATTTGTACATTCTAATCGTATAATGTGTAACGTTTTATGTTTGATATTAAATTAATGTTTAGAAGGGCAATGCTAAGAATAATATCCTTTTTCAACATGCAATGTCGGATTTCGGCTCTAAATATATCTGTAATCTTCATACAAAAACCTGTATATTAATAACATCAATTTGAAGACGTTTACATTTATACCACTTGGTGAGTGTCACTGCTGGTGGACCAAGAGTCCCCGAGGGCACATGTAGCCAAGTTCGATCAATTTCGGTTGATCGTTTCTTCAACGCAATCTAAATTTCTGTTATCAAAATTTCTTGAAATTTCTAAAAAGTGGGTCCTGTAGCATCATATCCCACCCATCCTGCTACGTCTTTCGGTACCCTTTTTCGACATAGTAACTTTCCTACTTTTTGGCATATTACATTGTTTAGATTTAGGATTTAGGATCACTGATGAGGGTTAAGTACCCGAAACGTGCATGTCTGGTCCACGTTGCCAATTTATTTGTTCTTAAATGATGCTATTCAATTTGAAGACGTTTACATGCAACTGATTCTATTTTTTCCAAAATTTAATAAAGGACAAGGAAATAATGGTACTTTCTCTACCCTCAAGTTAAAATGAATGCAGTTTTTTGTTTGTTTGGGGTTGGGTTTTTTTGGGGGGGGTTTTTTGTCTATCATTTCAGCGTGCACTGGAAAAACGTTGTCCCAACTGGATTTTTTTCTACAAGATTTTGCTAAATAGTTATGCAAAGTGGCAAAACAATACCGGGAAAAGGTCAAGAACTTATAATAATTCATCGGGCTATAATATAACTCTTCGTCACTTTAAGCAAAGCACCCATGCTCTGCTTTGCAAAATAAAATCAAAGAACATTCATAACTAATAAACTATAGAAATGTAGCAACTAAAATGTTTGTCAAAGAGATGCGCTTTTTGTTTTTGTTTGTTGTTTGTTTTATTTTGTTTTGTTTTGGTTTTTTTTTTTGGCTGTTCAGTGGATAGATACAATTCTGTGTTCATGCATGTATCATTGTTTTTCGAGAGAAAAAATTAAAAGAAACGTTTTACGTGATTTCTGACATTCTTGTCCCTTTCTATACGTAAGACGATGACGTCGGTACAATCAATGCACCAAAACATATAATATAAAGTTCTGAATCGTCTTGTACATTACATACCAGATATATTAGTCTGTACCACTGTTCAGTGGATAGATACAATTCTGTGTTCATGCATGTATCATTGTTTTTCGAGAGAAAAAATTAAAAGAAACGTTTTACGTGATTTCTGACATTCTTGTCCCTTTCTATACGTAAGACGATGACGTCGGTACAATCAATGCACCAAAACATATAATATAAAGTTCTGAATCGTCTTGTACATTACATACCAGATATATTAGTCTGTACCAAACTCTCTGAGAAACAACAAGTGGAGATGTCTATATGTCATATCTAATCATATTATAGGTGCAAACAGGCTGTTAGAATCAATACCAATCCAGGATAAATGTTTGTAAGGAGCTAGCATCAGAGGGCCAATATATCCCACTGAATGACTACCCAGTGTATGCTTACCATACCATAACAACAGGAGAAATATGGCCGCCATGTCTTGGCAAGGGAGACTACCGTTCCCGGTGTTGTCAGTAAGTGTGATTGATAGTGACATGACAAGGGACATACCTAGCTATCTATTCCCTGGAACATAGAGAGACGGATGCCAGGGATTCTATCTCCAGAAGGAATATATTTACTCCTTGTGATCTCGTGGATGATATCATACAATAGAAGTGCTGATGTCCTGGTGACGTAATACATCAAAATATGCCATACTTATTAACAATGTGCACGTACCTGATCTTTTCTGTTGTGCTCAGTATACCACATGTATTTGAAGTCCTGATAGTGCATTGAAATCTAGGATATCAGGGACCCTTATCATTTCATTATTATAATTAATTAAAGATTTTTCGGCAAAATTCCCTACAACTAACCCTGATTTCAAAGATGAAAAGAAGTTGAAAGAAGCATTTGGTCAATCTATGATACGATGATTTCATAATCACAAAACCAGGATCGAGGGCATATCGTTTTATCCTGTCTGCTTGCTTGGTTGTCTGTCTGTCCGAAATTTAATCTTTCGCATATTTCAACAGCAAATGTAAGGGGTTTCAAATTCCTTTGGACAAGATCTTTATTCCGATATCATATTTTGTTTGTTTTCTTTTGTTGCTGTTGTAAGAGCATAGTATGAAGTCAAATACATCAGAATTTTTCTATTGCAAAAATATATATGAACAATGAAATTTTGACATAAAACACACAAATTTCTATATTTGTTCAATCAATTCTGTTTTCTATATCTTCATGCATCACCAACTTTTCTTATTATTTTAGAATGCTTATTATCAATGCCTTTCAAGAAACGAATGACATCCATTCAAAACTTGACAAAATCATTCATAAATTCTTCAATGGATAAATAAATTTTTGTAAACAGGTAAACACGTGGTGCCGAGATCTACAATCCTGGCTTGTCATCAGAATTACACTAGTATGGCCATAAACCACCATAACCCACCTTGAAGCGCCTGTGTATATGTCACTTGTAGTAACTACCATGCCGTTATGACATCTTATTTCGTCCTTGTTACTTTTCGATCACTTGTACGTCGTTGTAGGTGTCGCCACATGTCATTCAAGTATCAGTCATTTTTGTCATGATAAAAATGTTACTTTTCATTTAGAACTGTCAGTAGTTAAATACTTATCGGTAATTAGAAAAACGTAATAGGCTAGTGAGATGAAATTGAGTTATTTATGAAGTAGGAGTCACGTGTATACTTCTTCCATTGATACTTCAAGTTCAACACCTGAAGTACATTAATTTTTTGTTGATGTTGTGACAAATAAAAGAATTTATGTTTGAATTTAGTTTGTCTGGATGTTTCATATGCACAGATCATCTGCTTCTGGGAGTAAATAAATTGCCGATTATTATTAATTTTTTCCGAATTTATTCTTACGTTGAATTTAGATACTGACTGATCAAATTCTTGTCTAAATGTTGTTATTTTGGATTGATTCACCAGTAGCGAGAAAAAGCAAAGTCATAGATTCTTGTTGGATTCTTAACTTGCCGCTCGATTTCATTTAAAATATATTACGATGAATTTATATTTGCATTAACTTACACTGGTTTCTTGTTTTGTTAAAAAAAGTCACGAACTATAAATTTCTTCGACTTGTTTCTTTTTCTTTTCTTTTTTTTTTTTTTTTTTTTTTTTTTTTTTGTAAGAAAATGAATAAATCGGTTTACATCGAAATGAAGTAATTGTTTTCATTTCTTGGATTGAGATGTAAGGGTTTTTTATGTCTTCTCCTTGGGAAATACTTCATAAACAATCAAAATAGTTGGGACATGAATGTTCTTACCTACTCACCAATCCATCCATCAAGTCAAAATTCAAATGAACAGCGCCGTAGTTTTACCACCAAATAAAAATCTAGGTCAATGAGGCCATCCTCGGGCTTTTTAGGGGATATATAGAAGAAAAGAAATTGTAAAATCCAAGTTTCCCCTGATATAAAACCTTATCTGTGCATCTCCGACGAGAACTTTACGACATGTGTGCAATGCTGATATATGATTTATTTTTTGTTAAATGTGGGGGTTTTACAAGGCACCATTTTCGGTCCAAGCTTCTTTATTTTTTCATACTATATATGTAAAGATTTATGATGTAATGTATATATAGCGCTGATCCATTTCCAGCACAAAGTTTGTTCAATAACTCATCACTAATGCTTCCAGCATGTACGTACTTACTAGGATAAACGAACAATATATTTTACATTGTATTATTTTTTTTATCTTAGAACTACATCCCAACAATTATCATGATAGAATCCCTGCAATTAGAGAACGAAGTCCTTGTTTTCAGTTGATAGCCTTAGGCGACTGTCAAAATCCGGCAAGATGATGGAAAACCCCTGTCAGGCGATTCGTGAGTAATGACAGAGATGGCTGTATTCATGTTAATTACAAATCTTAGGTAAAAAGTCGCAAGGTGTACGTGTAGTTTTTGTACTCAATGAAACTCTGTGTTTGGCTGTTTAACAATCAAGGAAATGGCCTTATGCCGAATATTAAGTTAAAAAGAGGAATTTGAACGTGCATGTAAATGGTGAAGAACACAGCTTGAATTAAATTGTTCTCGTTCATTTACATAAAGTCGTCATGTAAACTTGTTGCTAACATGCTGTTTTCCATGAGGCGGTGAATCATAAATCACAAAGGAAAAATCAAGACAGACTTTCGAATTTCAATTTCATGGAACCGATTCCAGACGATTTAAAAATTGGCAAATCTTTCAGCACTCTGACCTCTTGTCAAAAGTCTGAATGGAATATTTTGACATTTCTTTGTTTCTTCTTGGATGTGTTTCCCATGATATGGCATTCACTGACCTTCTGTAACATAATATAGTTATGAATTCTTGTGATCTGACAACAGGTCCTCATCATCGAAAGTCATTTTTGGAAAATCAACGAAGTTTGCACAATTCACTCGAATCATCTCGACTGATTTGCATTATTTTTTGTCTATGCTGCATATAATCATACTTCATCAAAAAGAAAAAGAAGACAAGAAAAAGGCAAATCTACAAGTCACCGCTACAACATTCACAGGACGTGCAAAATTAGTGAACGAAAGTCAAATTAGAATATCAAAAGACTTATAAACTCTTGAAAAAAAAATGAAAATTTTCACGAGAAAAGAAACTAATGATAAAAACAAACGGAGACAATAACACAGCACCATAGCTTAGAACCACGAATGACAACTTAATCCAACGAAAAATCTCTGAAAGTCCAGTGCTAGCACGGAATATATTGTAGATGGCGCTATTGCATAACGCTATTTCTGCTTCCTTATTTCAGTGAAAACTTTTCACTGGAAACTTAAGCAAGAAATGAAAGAAAAAACATAAGTAAACAGAACCAAACAACCCCAATAAACCCAAAGTACATAAGACGAAAAATGTAACCGCTATTTTTATAAAGAAAATGTATACAATTACCGCCACATACAAGGTTTAATTAAATCATAACCACAAAATGTTCTACATTCACTTAACCACCACTGTATTACGTCCACTTGTGGTTTGATGTGGTTTGATAGGAAAGGTCTTTATTCGCTTTCCCAAATTCTAGAATAATATTTTCATTAGGATTACAATAAATATATATTTTTTTATGAAAATGTGATGTCTAGGAAAACAAACCCTATTGAAAACGACAATCCAAACATTGGACAAACCAAAATACAACACAATGAAAAAAAATATATTATAAAATCTTGGAAAGTTGACCCTGTGTCATCGACATTTTGAACAAATATAGAACACCAAACTGATAATTATAAAAATGAATATGTTACGATGATGATGTCAGTGCATTATATGGGCATTTCAAAAAATATTATGATTCATTAGTGATGTTTGAGTCCAAACAAAACAGAATCCAAATTAAGAACAAAGGATCGATGAAAAAATACAAACACAAAAATGTATTTCAATGTAACAGCAAAGACTTCTGTATGTTTTATATATTTTAGACTATGTTTAACAGTAAGATGAGGAGGGGGATACTCCCCAACATGACGACGTAACAGCGGAACACTTAAGGAGTTATTGTAAAATTTTTTCTGGTTGATAGAGGTAACAACACCAAAATTTGAGGAAAAACTGCATCGTGCGCGTAAAAAATGTCACATTGATTACTTATCATTTCATTTAGTCGTTTTTCAACGTTTATTTGTAGTTTTGAAATTGTGTTGTTAGCAACTTTGCTTATGACGTTGCCAAGCGCGTACTTCCGGTTTCTTTTGATACAAGTATCAACAAAATTTTTCGTCCCATCAGAATCTTCGTTTATTGAAAATAACAATGGAAATCAAATGGTACGAATGTGACGAGAAGGCGAACAAACAGTGTGAGACAACGAGAAAAGTGAAAGACAACGAGAAAAACCGTATCACATCGTTAAAACATGAAGAAAACCACTATGTATATGAATAATCTACACAGTTCCAAGAGGATAAAAACTGTCAGTATTAGAATATATGTTCTAATATATAATATATTATATTTCAGTGCACAATATGCGCATTTCAACAACTCATGTCTCATCATTGATGCTCGAAAAAGAGGAAATTCAGATAAATGCAAATATAAAATTATGAAGAGCAAAAGTCTAAACTATACCAACAATTTCTGTCAAAGAAGGACAAAGCTGTACCATAAGCGAGAAACCCCTTAGCTTTAGAAAATGTTCACTAAATTTTGTGAAACAGAATTTTTAAAATAATATAGTCAAGTGCTGTAACACTGGGAAATTAGGCGAACGATATCCTCGGAGACTTAACAATCCACTAGCAGAGATACCAACATAGTGGTTAAAATTGTTGATATTGAAATATACATGTACCGGTATGTTCTATCGTTAAACTTTAGTACTTAAGTACTTGTACATTTCAACGAGTCATGTCTCAACAGTGATGCTCTATACCAAAAACGAGGAAATCCAAATCATACAAAATTGTGAATAGCAAAAAGTCTAACCTTGATCTAAAATTTCTGCCAAAGGACCTGCTTAGGACAGAGCTATGTCATCAGGGAGATATCCTTAGTTTAGGAAATTTTCATTAAATTTTGTGACGGAGAAAATATTTCAAGTCAAGTGCCGAAACAAGGCGAACGATATCCTATGGGGCTAAACAATCCACCAGCAGAGGTATCAACGTATATAGTGGTTGAAATTATCAATATTGAAATACATGTATATATTCTATAGTTAAATTTCAGCGTTCCATTTGCACATTTCAACAAGCCATGTATCATCAGTATACAGTACCAGATATCACCCAAACTGGTAAAACAACCCTCATTCAAAGGTCAGTGAAACCAATTGAAGAAAAAAGAAAATGAAAAGAATATGATCAGTGAATGAAACTAAAACACAAAACTCAGAATCATAATGTTAAAAATATTAAATTCATAATCAATAGACATACAGAATCATGACAAATACAAAACAAACAAAACAGCTAAACTCTTTTGCGATGGAGCAAAAGTGAATGAGATAAGATTTCCGGAGAGAGTAAGAATCATGTTTACTAGCAACATCCATTACTATAGTCGCGTAGAAAAGGTAAAATTCCCTGACAGTTTCCAGTTCGGTTTTTGAATAGTTCTAACCTAAAATATCCGTCAACATTACGAACAATGGGATGTTACAGATTTTTACCGTATATCTTGTAATTATGGGGTATATCTCCATTGTTTATGCAATAACAAAGTTCAGTCGCTTACAAAGTTGATTTCGGATGGCTGCCTTTCCATTTTAAAGAACGAAGTCATTGTACATTGTAGTTTTAGCCTGCTCATTGTAGATAATATGGAAGTGTTCCAACTCTAAACATTCTTGAAGAAAATTTCAAACCAGTTTATCATGCACCAAAATACGTGTATCGGCTATATAATCTTCATCAGTGATGCTTCCAGGCAAGTGATTTTTAGGCACGACCAAAATTTATATCAGCAGCGCCTTTGGTTATATTTTTTGAAATTAAATTTGTGCATTTACTTTGCAGAGAGTGCGCGGCTCCCAATTTTCTGTAGGGTCGATTCAGTAGCATATTCAATTAAAATCTATGTTCAAAATAGCATTGGAGGGATGGCGCTAAGATGTTATCCTCCTTTAATTTCGATGATGTTTTTGAATGAAATGACAAATAGCCAAATAATATGTGTGGTGTCTAATTGATAAAATGCTACAACAAAGCCTCTTTAAGGCAACATAACTGGAAAGAAGTAATTAATACACTTAAAAACATCCATGTTTCAATAGAGTTTCAATTGCAATACATTTACCATAGGCAAGTGACGAAGACAAGTTACTGATCAGGATAGGGTCATACATAATTTTAAAGTTGAAGCTGTCACGTTTGTAACATATTGAAGTATTTAGGTTACCATCATTACATATGATAGAACATATATTTCAAAATTGACAAATACATAACAGCTTTTCATACTGTCACTAATATGAACATAGGCAAAGCTTATATGAGAGCGCAATTAAGTAAGATGACGGTTTAGCTTTTAAAGTTTCAAATCCGGACAGTTCCTCCGGACTTACATGAGCCCTCAAATCGTAAATACGTCATTTCCCTTGTAAATACGCCATTTCCCATGTAAATACGTCATTTCCTTTTCGAGAGGAAACTTAGGTACCATAGTGAAATGTAACGGAGGTAGATAAGGGGTTTCGTCTATTTTTCCTTTTTAGAGACATTTTTTCTATGATAATACGGAAGTGTTCCAACTCTATACCTTCTTGAAGAAAATTTCAAACCTTTTCATGCACCAGACACGTGTTTTGAATATTAAATTCTCATCAGTGATGCTTGCGCGAAGCTCTTTATCATATCATGATTTTCTCTATTTCGGCCGATAGGACAATATTGATAAACTATTTTTTGTTGAAATGCACATATGGACGCTATGAAAAATGTAATTATCAGGCATGTTGCCTGCGATTGGATGTCCATAGGTTCTTAGAATAATAATGAAGAATTCCAATGATCTAACTTCACAGTCACTTTTATCTATTTACAATTCGACACTGTCTGGTCCATGTTGCCAATTTATCTGTTCTTAAATGATGCTATTCAATTTGAAGACGTTTACACTCAACAGATGAAAAGATATTATGAAAAAAAATTAAACTTTAAAAAGTAGGAAAAATTAAATTCAATTTTTGTAAACCAAGGTTAAACTCATTTTGTCTTGGAAGATTAAGATCTTTTAAATTAAATGCACCAAAACAAAATTTATTCTGATTGATGACATTATTTTGGTGTTAAAAGAAAAAAACTAAGACGTGCATTCCGAGAATTCCATTTGGTTAAGCAATTATGCCCCTTTTCAGACCGACTTTTTTTTTGTATATCCAGTATTTGGAAATTTTGTGAAATTGAAGATAAAGTCATTCATTCATAGATTTTGTTCGCAACATCTTATCTTTTACATTTATAACAGAATCAAAAGAAGATATTATATTCTCACTTGTGCTTAGAAATAGTGCTCTTGAGACAAACACGTCTCAATGACAAACATGAAGATTGCGACATCCAAATTAAGGCAAGTTTTAATAGGTTTGTCTTTTTTCTCATTGAGATGTTCATTTAAGTCTAAGTTAAGACTGCATGATATCATTGCATGGCAATTCGAATAAACATCAAAGAAGTACCCATCAGTTATTCAGTCTCAAAGTCGAGAAGGCAAGGCAAAATCATTAGATTTTCCATAGGAACGGTTACGAACCCCGGAATAAACAATATTCTGAAGTGAGACACTAACATCTTTGTATATGACTTATCATATATGTATATGACTTATCATATATCGGAGTATACCAAAGAGGAAGTATCAATCGAAGTTCTGGAGTCAAAGACCCAGGGAGATATGGCATAAATGTTACTGAAATTATTAAGTCCTACGAGTATTACTTTCAGTGATACAGTATATTCAAATATAGGCCTTCTTTCTCATGAACCCCTTACATATAAGAGTAAAACGACTTTAATATTAAGATAAAATTTTAATATATGAAGTGGTTTATTTTCTACAAGTGTTGCTTATTTTCCTGTTATAAATGCACTATGTTACGAATAAGGGAGTGAAAGTCAAATCAGGATCAAGCAGTCCCAATCAATAGGCATTTGATTTTTTTTTTTTTTTTTTTTTTTTTTTCGAAATCAAAACCTTGAAAAATACAAAACAAAACAAAGAAAAGAAGTATATATCCAACAGTGATAACAACGGAATACACTCTCACGGTAAGAGATAAAGGAAACAGACAGACGGAGAGAATAACATCACATAACTGAAACATGAAAAACAACGCCATCCCTGTGAACAGCGTCCAGTGTAAAAGCGAAAGTTATCATAGGCGGCGCCACTCAGTAAATCAAATTCCTACAAACAATTCTAAAGGATCAAGTGTAAAAAAAACGAAATTCATTATAGATGGCGCCACTCATATGAATCAATGCGGCGCCGCACAAATTAAAATGGTTCAAATAAATACTGTCTTACTATGGTGATCATCGTAACTCGGATAAGTTATTCTGACTGCGTGGAATTAATCCAGAGGATGTACAGTATACATCTGTATGTGACCAATCTAAAATACTAGTATACCAAATTATGGAAACTTGTGAAAACAAGGATAATACCATCAAGTGTCGTTTAGTGCATCAGTTCACTTATAAAACTTAGACAGAATCTTAAATATAAAAAATGTAAGCATTTAAATGTAAATTAAATCGTAATAGTCTGTATGAAGATGTATGAGATCACTAAACAGTCACGTTATATATCGTTATATTTGAATCTAAATTACTCAAAAATTAGGACGAAATGAAATTCAATTTATACTGAACTGAGAAGAATGCTCATTAAACCGTTACGGTCCCACTATTTCATAATGCTTACTTCATGCATTGGCTCAAAATGAGGTGATAAAAAACGCTACCAATGTTATACGTCTTCAAATCCAACAGCATCATTTAAGAACAGATAAATTTACAGCATGTACCTCTGATCAAGTGAGAAATAATCCTTTAGTATACGCTTTCAAACTTCTGAATGTGAGAAGTACAATGCAGATACGAACAAAATAAGAAATTTATATCAATATAAATATAGATTGTTCAAAATATCCGTGTGTTGTACATAACATAACCTCTACAAAATTTCAGTATGCACCTTGGAGTTACGTAATAAATGCACTGTACATAGTTGTCGCCACTGTGTAGAAAAATGGATATATTGAAAAAAAAGAGAAAATAATATTTCTCCAATGGCAGGTTAAACGTTGGAAAATTCAAAATCAAAATGTGTATGAAAAATTCTTGATATTTATTTAAAAATCGTTTACTCTCCCCGGGCACCTAGTCTCACTTCGGAATGATTTTTCCTTGCCTTCTCGACTTTGAGACTGAGTAACTGATAGGTTAAGAAGCTTGTGATGGGTTTTCATAATAGTTTTGTATATTATTAAATCTTGATATGTTTTTTTTTTTAAATCTCCTTTATTTTGTTTTCAAAAAGCTTGATATATATTTTAAAATCTTGTTATGTACTTTAAAGCATTAAAAAATTACTGTTCACAAAATTTTCTCGAAATTTCTGAATAGTAGGTCCTGTAGCATCATATTCCACTCATCCTGCTACGTCTTTCGATATATTTGTACACTTGTACAACTTATAACTTTCAGTCTTTGGCCATTTTTCACTGTTTGGATCGGGTTAAGTACTCGAAACGCGCATGTCTGGTCCATGCTGCAAAATCTGTTTTTAATAATATGGACGTGTTCCAACTCTATACCTTCTTGAAGAAAATTTCCAACCAATTTATCATGCACCAGACACGTGTTTCGGATAGTAAATCCTCATCAGTGATGCTTCCAGCCAAAGTGATTTTCAGACTCAGTCAAATTCATTTCATAAGCGCCCTCTTTTCAAATACAATTTTTTGCATTTACATATTGTACTTTACAGAGAGTGCGCGGCTCCAAATTTCCTGTAGGTGATGATGCTATGAATTTGAAGACATGTAACATTCTTATGTGTTAAATAAATCCTGATTTGTATATTAAAGAATTCTTTGTATATACACATATATTTATCTTTATATGTATTGAAAAAAATCTTATGGGTATTTTTAATCTTGTCATGTGTTCAATATTTAAACAAACTTCATATAGGTATATATTCAATCAGTTGATGAAGGGCAATCACAAATCCAAAATTCTCACTCAAAAGGCTTACAGATTCATGAAAAAATATATAATGAGCTTACATCATACATGTCACATGAATTTTGTGATATTTGAATATTTTAAAACTGTACTAATTATCATAGTGCCACTTTTAACAGAGCCACCTAAAATGGACTTTGTAGATTGCTCATTGGATAAGGTTGTCCATTGTGCTTCTGTGTTATTGTCTGCATATGTTTGTCCTATTTGTCTCTTCTAGTGAGAAGATTCTCTATTTTAATTTTTAAGAATTTGGAAGTCTCTTGATTGTGATTTTTGGAACTTGTTGGGGTTGTGTGTTTGATTTTCATTCACTGATACACTATATATAAATCTATCAGTTCCATCCATAATAGTTATTTATTGTAATATTGAAACTTTGAGCGATGAACTGATATTCAGACACGACATTAAAATAATTATCCTGTCAGTAAAATGATAGAAAATAATATTCGGTTCTTCTCAACCAATCAGACTGCAAGAAATTTGCCAGAGGTGGGATAATGTCCGGATGACCAGTAGAGAACAAAACCTCGATGTCCGTTTATGGCCAGACCTCCTTTCTTCAGGGTGAGTTTACAGACAAACTAAACGGACTCACTTATAAAAAAATATATAGATGGCGAGAACGTCAAGGGATAGTATTCTCTGGACAGAAAAAGACGGCATCCCCTTTTTATAGAGTACTTATATGTAATATTTACATTGCAAGTTGATTTCCTATGTTAAACTTTTTATGATCAGTTAAAGGAATTTTTACAGTGCTGGATACAATTCCAATAATCAAAATTGAAACACAAACTATTTGTGTTTGAAATTAGCTTGAATATTTATCATTAATTATTAAAGCATCATTTCCGACCTTCTTCAAGTTTTCATATATTCAAAAGTATAGGTGAAGTTTACACTGAAGCATAGACCCTTCAGATGTGCTTATGCAGCCATAAGCAACAAACAAAATACTCATCACTGTAGGTGACTATATCGTTGTCCAGTCCTTTAGTACCAGCATTTCTTATAGCATGATTGATATTTAGCTTTTTATCTCCTTCAAAGTGACTTTACATGGAACTTCCTTGCCAGGGGTTTGATTCTACAATGAAATCGATTGGATTAAATCTAGTCCAAAATACCGATTGATATCGTTCATATGAATTGTCAATATTTGGGATTTGTAAACAGGGCAGATTATGCTGGTAATTTACGATTCCAAGTGGGGAGATCTGTAGACATACCGGGTAAATTTACAGACAGGTTCACTAAACTGACCCCTGTAAGGTCATGTAAAGTCAAACGATCAATTCATAGGAAAGGACGAACAAATACACATCCAGATGGGACAGCCAAAGACTACTGGATACAAAGGCTTTTTACATTTATTTTACGTTCGCGTTTTATCCACCTTTTTCCACAAGAAGAGATGGAAGGTGTTTAACACACAAGCACAACAAAGGTGATAAATAAACATTGCAGAAGCACCCATCAGTTATTCAGTCTCATAGTCGAGAAGGCAAGGCAAAATCATTAGATTTTCCACAGGAAAGGTTGCGAACCTCGGAATGAACAAAATTCCGAAGTGAGACCAGGTGTCCGGGGATAGTCAGCGTCTCCTGATGAAAATATCAGAGAGTACTGCGCCATTTGCCCTTTTCAAAATCGTTTTTCTTTATTGATGTATTCCAGGTCGAAAGAGAAAATCAGTTTAGGGAATACTTTTCAATTGTCAATATTGAAATAGATATTCTATTATAAAATTTCCCTGCATCATATGCGCATTTCAACAACTTATCTCTCATCAGTGATGTTCGAGGTCGAAAAAAGGGAATTCAAATAAATATGAAATTATGAAGAGCAAAAATCTAAACTTGTCCGAAAATCTCTGCTTAAAAACCTGCTAGCGACAAAGCTTTTTCCAAAGGGTTAAATGGATACATTTGTAAATGTTGTCCTAAGTTGATCTGTATCGCGTAAGACATTGCGTAAGGGAGATACCTATTTTGACCCCTTGTTGTTCTCAACAACATATTTTGTTTATGAGAATACAATCATTATTATCTTGATAATAATGATTGTATATGGTCGATATGGGGAACTCGTCATACACTATGATGTTCCACTCTCAAGAATGGTGGATGATATTCTGTCATAGACCATTTGAACCATCCAACTAAAGATTGTACTCTATATCTTCCAAAATGGAAGTAACCGGATGTGACAGTTCTACCGAAATGAAGCGACGGGTGTTGCATGCAAGCAGGAGATGCTTACTCTTCCTGGGCACCTGGTCTCACTCCCATATCGGGAGTTCGCTTCTTTTCATATGGTGGAGGTTTTTGTTTGTTTGCTTTGGTTCCTGTTTTGTCCTGATTTTGTATGCCTTCGGTTTCTGATTTTTGAATTATCGATTTTGTGCTGTATACAGGGATATGGTCATTATCCATATTTGTCATTCTTAAATTTGCACTATTCATCCACAACAAGTTATTTAGCAGTATAATCATTTCAATAAAAGAGAAAGAAAGCAAAAAATTTCCCTTGCTATGAAGTTTAGACCATATTAGAATTAATATCTTTATATATCATCACTATTCTGCTTTCCACAGCTTTGATCTACAACACCACTTTCACCACTTTTATAGTATCATGCTTTCATAAAATTCTAAGTCTTCTATGAAAAGTACAGAAAAGATATCTCACAAGACCACTTCGCTTTGACCTCAATTGTACATACACTCCCAGGGTTACGACAAACGATAAAAATTACCCACATCAACAACACCAAACATCAGATGGGAACAATGAGATGAAAGAGCAAACTCAGGACAAAATGACAAGCAGACAAATAAATTACTAGTAGGCAAATACGTTATTTAAAATCTTTAAAAGCAAAGAAAATTTGATGATTTGAAATGTCTCAATAATACTTCTAGGTACCTTGATGATATTCCGACTATTGACAATCCTGCTTTTGAATTATATGAGAATGAAATTTATTCACAAGAATTAACAGTTAACAAGGCAAACGTTACAAACACAGAAACAACATTTTTGGACCTAAATATCAAAGATTCATACAAGTGTATTTGACAAAAGAGATGATTTTGTATTCAACATACAGTCTCCTGGCTTGATAGTGCTGTTCCCCGACTAGCGTCATACGGCATTTACATATCACAGCTTATCCGGTACGCAAGATTTTTTTCCTAATATTTTGGATTTTCACAGTAGAAATTTACAAATTACCAAGAAACTTTTAGGTCAAGGATTCCGCTTTCATAAACTAGTATAGACTTTCTGTAAATTTTCCAATAAAAATTGCAGTCAGCTTCTTTAAAAATTCGGATCTACACCAGCAACAGAGTATATTATTTTTAATTTGAAGATGTTTAACATTTGGGTATTACACAACCTGCCTTTATGGTGATATGATGAACAAAATTAAAAGGATCAAAGGTAGACAGCATAACCATCGAAAATGCGTCAGAATCATTAAACGCCTTTTATACCGTGGATATGATCCTAATGTCACTAGACGGACACTAGGCTAGGTACTTGACCGATCTAGTCTTATACCAGCGCATTCTTAAAACTTGCACTCTGAGGATCTATACAATTAGGATGTAGGAAATCCTTTGGGTACTAACTTTGCGCCTCTTGTTGCAGATTTATTTTTATACACCTATATATGCACAACCAATGTAATTCCCTGAGATGTTACTATTGAAAAAAAACGTGCTGCAATTCGTGTATTAACACTCGTGACGTCACAATGCATAAGATCTAAAGAAGCATGCCGCGACGGCTGTTCTAACCTACAAACTCAGCCCGCGGTGACCTGAATTTTAACGTAACCCTTTTACCTAGAAAACGCGATTTCAGAAAACAAGAATGAAATAGACAACTGTGGTGCATATATAAAGAATAAATGTCATAATTTGTGTTTTGTTACGGGTATACAACACACAGCAAGTGCAATTATCGCATGAAATGCGCTAACGCGCATTACATGTACGATAAATACACTTGCTGTGTGTTGTATACCCGTAACAAAACACAAATTAAGACACTTATTCTCTATATGAAAAAGAATTTATCCAAAATCTTCAAAAGCAAAGAAAATTTGATGATCTGAAATCTTTCAATAATACTTCTGGGTATCTGGATGATATTCTTACTATTGACAATCCTGCTTTTGAATTATATATTGAATTAAATTTATCCACAAGAATTAACACTTAACAAGGCAAAGGTAACAAATACAGAAACGCCATTTTTGGACCTAAATATCAAAATTGTAAACGGAAAGATTCATACAAGTGTATATGACAAAAGGGATGATTTTGGATTCAACATAGTAAATTTCCCCTGGCTTGACGGTGATGTTCCAAGATTACCGTCATGCAGCATTTACATATCACAGCTCATCCGGTACGCTAGAGCATGTACTGGTATTTTGGATTTTCACAGTAGAAATTTACAAATTACCAAAAAACTTTTAGGTCAAGGTTTCCGCTTTCATAAACTAGTTAAGAGTTTCTGGAAATTTTACAAAAATTACAGTCAAGTTCTTTTAAAATTTGGGTCTATACACGCACATTACTTTGGGTATTATACAACCTGTCTTTTATGGTGATACATTCTAAATTTCCTGTCATCAAATTAGACCTAAAATTTTAAAACTAAGGGGTATCTCCCTCATTGCATAGTTCTGTCCTTAGCTGGGTTTAATCATATTTTTTCGGTCATGTTTAGAATTTAGCTCCTTGCGCCTACCCTCCAAACGATTTTTTGGTCATATTTTTCACTTAAATACGCTTCTGAATAAACCTTACACAAAATTTGGAGCCGCTAATTTTGGTAAGAGGAAATTAAAGCTCTGTGTTGTAGGTGGCGCCAGGAAAATTCACTTTGGCTTTATTTAAACTGTTTGACATGAAGTACTACTGACGATGATTAAAATATCCGGAACACGTGTCTAGTACAACAAAATGGGTACTATAGAACATATATTTCAATATTGACAATTTTAACCACTAGGCTGGTATCGCTGCTGGTGGACTGCAAGTCCCCGAGGATATCGCTCTCCTAGTTTTAGTGTTTACGCACTGCATTGAAATATATTCTATATTTCCTGTCATCAAATTAGACCTAAATTTCTAAAACTAAGGGGTATCTCCCTCATTGCATAGCTCTGTCCTTTGCTTGATTTCGGCGTATATAATTTTTTCGGTCATGTTTAGAATTAAGCTCCTACCGCCTACTCTCCCAACGATGTTTTGCCATATTTTTCACTTTTAAATACGCTTCTGAATAAACCTTCACATAATTTGGAGCCGATCATTTTGGCAGGAGGATATTGTAGGTGGCACCGGGAAAATTCACTATGGCTTTATTTAAACTATTTGACATGAAGTACTACTGACGATGATTAAAATATCTGAAACACATGTCTATTACAACAATACCATAGTACTACTACTAGTACTATAGAACATATATTTCAATATTGACAATGATAAACACATTTAGAAGGATCAAAGGTAGGCACCTCAACCATCGAAAATGCGTCAGAATAATCAAACGCCTTTTATACCGTGGATACGATCCTAATGTCACCAGACGGACACTAGGCTTGGTACTTGACCAATCTACAGTCTTGTACCAGCGCATCCTTGAGAATTGCACTCTGACTGACTGTGACGACGGGACTCCATGACGGGCCCTGTCCAAACCTCTTTAGAGTAGACAGGGCCCCGACCATCTGTCCTCTCTGAATGTCAGTCGGGCTCCTCGGATGATTACATACATGAGCTTGCTACAGCCGGCAGAGCACGGACTGTATTACGTACGCCCTCTTTTTATATCCATTTACATACTCATCTGTGTTGCTTGTGCACCTACGTTTTGCGGTCTTGTTTGTGTGAGGTCATCTAACAGTGAGGAGGTTGTTTTACACCTTAATTGTACGTTCTTCGAGTCCTCTTGGTAATTAGAGAAGTGAGAGGGTTGTGCGCACGTAATCCGTCGGTTTATGTGTAGTCTTTTGTGTTTGATCTTTATATGTCGTATGTCTCTTTTTCCGTCTCATACTATGCTCGTCTTTTGTGTTTTTGCATCGGGTGTTTTAGTGTCTTGCTATTGGTGCTGCAACAGGGTCTTGTTGGGGACCCCCTCCCTTCTTCTGACTGACTGGGACGACGGGACTCCATGACGTGCCCTGTCCAAACCTCCCTAAGAGAAGACAGGGCCCCGACCACCTGTCCTCTCTGGATGTCAGTCGGACTCCTCGGGTGATAACATGCATGAGCTCGCTACAGCCGACAGAACAAGGACTGAATTGCGTACGCCCCTTTTCTTATTTCAATTTACATATCCATCTGTGTTGCTTGGGCCCCTGCGTTTTGCTGTCTTGTTTGTTTGGTCATTTAACCATGCGGAGGTTATTTTACACTACAATTGTGCGTTCTTCGAAACGTTAATTTTGGTAACCGGAAAAGTGGGAAGATTGTGTGCACGTAATCCGGATAAGTACACAATTTGCTACTTGCGTAAGTCGGCACCGGCTACCCATTGGTCTCGTTGGTTTATCTGTAGTCGTTTGTGTTTAATGTTTCTATGTCGTTTGTCTCTTTCTTGTCTCTTTCTGTGCTTGTCTTTTCTGTGTTTTCTTATCGGGTGTTTTTGGTGTTGGTACTGTAACCCGGGTCTGGTTGGAGATCCCCTGCCTTCGTTTACACATGAAAGACAACACAAAAGGGAATACATACTAATGTACAATGAAAGAAACATCATTTCTCTCCTAGGTATCCCAAAATGATGTTTAATCGAGGTTTCATCAATAAATTAAACATCAAAGAAGTACCTATCAATTATTCAGTCTCAAAGTCAGGAAGGCAAGGCAAAATCATTAGAATGTCCATTGCAACAGTTGCTAACCCCATAATAAAAGGTATTCCAAAGTGAGATCAGATTCCCGTGGAGAGTATGCGTCTCCTGTTTGCATGAAACGCCCGTCGCAACAGTTCCATGAAAACTCGGTGATTGTCTCGATTTATATAAATAGATGAAAGGAGGGAATATCCAACAACATCCGGCCACAGCAAACAGCAAAAACACAGAGCAGATATGTACAGCAAGAGACGCAAAAAGGACAAGGAACACTAAAAACACATCATAGAAACACCAAACACAAAATGACCACACTCAAACCAACGAGCAACCGGTGCCGACCCAGGACGGCCATCCGCTACGCCAGCAACAAACCATCCGAACCACGGGCGCACAAACCTCCCACCCTTCCGGTCACCCAGATGTTTCAAAGAAAACACAGTAGTGGTGTTGACAGCAAGTTGCTAGTCGATCAAAAATGCTAAACTCTTTCTGAGAGTATTACCTGAAAGACACCTTGTTCACAGAAGTAATTCATTGTTATTGAAGCTTATTTGAACTAGTTCATTGCTGTTGAAGCTTATTTGAACTAATTCATTGCTATTGAAGCTTATTTGAACTTATTCATTGTTATGGAAGCTTAATCGAACTAATGCATTTCTATTGAAGCTTGTTCGACCATTTTCATTGCAATTGAAGTTTATTCGAAAGGAGGGGATCTTCAACAACACTCGGTCTAATTCATCGCTACTGAAGCTTATTTGAACTAACTAATCGCTATTGCAGCTTATTCGAATAAGTTCATAGCTATTGAAGCTTATTCGAGCTAAAGTTTTCTATAGAAGCTTGTTCGAACTAATTTATTGCAAATGAAGCTTATTTGACCTAATGCATTGCAAACGAAGCTCACTCGAGCTAATTCATTGCAATGAGGCTTACTCTAGCAATTGAGATGTAGATCCAGTATGGTAGGTGTTGATAAAAAGCTAATGATTATGAAATTGAAATCATCCCAGCATTGGCTTTTTTTTTTTTTTTTTTTTTTTGGAAAAGTCCGTCTTCAATGCCTATCAGTGTGTAATATATAGAACGTACAGATTGGCGGTATATCATGCCCTTTCAATCTCTTTACGACTAAGATACCATTTGATTTTCATTTGTCTTATTTTGTTGAGGGTGCAGGAATCTGAACGGATGAACCAGTTTTAAAAACTTTCAAAAGCAATAACATCCACTACTAGATCACAATGAAATATATAATGTACCTATATATTATACATGTTGGCTAATTTTATGATTAGTTGACTAGCTAAGTAAGTGACAACTGTCACTAATATCTGACCCTCCGTCATAATGAAATGATAAAACATTACTATTACATATAGAATTGATAGATATGTTACTGATAATGCTGACATGGATATCCATTCATAAATCAGTATTTCTTTGTCGTTTGCATTTAACGAAAATAGCCGATCAAACCCGGAGACGTCCGACAATCCAGGAGGACTCCATTGAGTACTATATGGACCTGGTCCCCTTCTGGAATCTCACTTAAGGACCATTAAGTCTGACTACACAGTCCCGATGGAAGGACAATATATTTTCATCAAACGCATTTACTCAAGCTTTTACTAACAAATTATACTGGTTTTATAGGTAAAAAATCAATTATATGAGGAGAGCCCTCCCTGAATACTTAGCTCTGGACAAGATTGTCATCGGTTCTTGTACTCCAGTGTTATATACAACGGTAAAATGACACTCTTGTTAAATAAAACCTCTCCCGTTGTCAGTTGAGATATATACCTGTCTTTACTAACTCCTTTGATCTATATTACAGCCAAAATCCATCTGGTCCTAGCTCCCCGCATGACACGGCCATGTCTGATCATACCTGGCTCATATCCAGTACATAGCGAGCTGGGGACCTCTTGGTGATGTACTGTTTGATACCAAGAAAGCAATGTGCACATTCGTATGGTTTTAGAGAGGGATGGAATTATGTACGATTGTCAAAATAAAACGGAATATTACGGATTAGGATAGAACAGAGTGGAATATGATGTAGAATGAAAAAGGATAGAATAAACTTACATTGTACATAGATCAATAAAAATAAAATTGAATTCCATAGAAAAGAATCCAAATCAGAATTAAAATATCACAACCCATGGGTATACGAAACAAGGAATACTACAAAACCAAATAAAACAACTGAAACACTCTACAAAGAAGCAAATATAAATCCCCAGTAGAGATGATAACAGGTGCCCGGGGAGAGTGAGCATGGAGATAAGAACAGGTGCCCGGGGAGAGTAAGTATCTCCTGCTAGAAAGAAACACCTGTCACTTTTCCCGGTTGAAAATTATTTTTGTTATGTTATAATTCTATAAAGAAAGGAAGTATGTTTGTTCATTTGATTTCGTCTGCACACAAAAAGTACGTTGACAAAAATGAGAAAAAATCTTTTATTTTTAGTTTCACCATCCCCCCTCTAGATCAGCGCGTGTTTTATTCATTCTTTCGGTCACAAAAAGAACCAGATGATTCTAGCAACAAATTAAACATCTTTTTCATTAATTACAAGTTATGATCCGTAAAGTATTCTAACAGGACTGAATTTTTTTGATGAATCTGTGCATGTGCAATTATAAAAACGTGCTCACGTGCAGTTTAACAACTCCAACTTGTGTTCGACGATTGTTAAGAAATGTTTTAATTGTGAACAACCAATTTTATTATCTGACAATTTCATAGAGACATTTTATAGAAGGAAAAATATTCGAGTCGTAAGTTCCTAACTGCAGCATAAATTACATTGAAACCTCCCTAAAAATGCAAATTGTGATATTTTCCCGTAATTAGCGAGGGCCGAGATATGAACTTTGTTTCAAGTTGTAAACGAAACAGAGAATAAAATAAGGACTCTACCTTCCCATTAATATTTATCTTAACTATATGCATAATCTCTCTTCGAAATATTTGAATCTGAAAATCTTAAACAATCTAAATAGCAATACCTAAAGTTTGGTTTTCTGTCTTTTTTGGATATAAAATAAACGCTATCCCGAACATAATTATATAGGTATAAATATACTTGTATTTTTCTTCATCTTTTACATAGACTTTGAAATTTATGCACTATCAAAGTTGCCGCAGTTATAATGAAAATTTTCAATTAAAATTTAACGAATCTATACATATGGGTCTGGACACAGAGAAATGCCTATAATTGTTTTCCACATTTCATGAACATACATGTATTTTTCATGAAAGAGGACATGAATTTTAAAGCTGAGAATAAGTGCAACAAAATGATTGTTTTTCGATTTATCGAAATATGATATGACGATAAAACAGAAAATTCCGCGAAGAATCAAGTCTATAAGGTCTCAATTTAGGTTTAAAATTATCAAGGCATTAAAAAAAAAGAATATCAGAATTCATATAAACCTTACGCCTTCTCTGCAACACAGAGTGTCTTTCGACTTTACTTTTGTAGTTTTTTTTTTTGGTCTTTTTGTTTGTTTGTGGTTTTGTTATTGTTGGCTTGGTTGTTCTCTTGTTGTTTTTATTAGAATTGTCGGTATACAGTAGTCAGTTTCGGGACTATTCAAACTATTCGTATTTTCAGTCAGTCGTCGTTAGGGATGAATCATCTTGTTTATCCCATGTCACTCTCATTTTCCTCGTTTGACCTTAATAAGGAGGATACGAATCGTGATAGTCTGATATATTGCTTTAGCTTATTTTGGTTGTAGAAATAAGTTCTTTTATTAGTTTTAGTTATTCTGTTTTGTCCTCTTGTTCAATCTATACATTTTTTAGCATCCAAAAGACTATCTTAGTCCATTTCGAGTTTTGTTTTTTTGTTTTTTGTTTTTTTGTTTCGTTTTTTTTTTTTTTTTTTTTTTTTTTGCGTTTTGAAATTAATATCAGAATGCAAGTCTTTAATATTACTAGCAGACATGTACTCTGGTTTTATTTTTTCCAAAAACGCTAGAAATTAAACAAGAGGACAGCAAAACTGAAAAAGTTCCGACTCTAGGAGGAAAAGACAGCAAATTACTCATACTATTGGTGTTTTTTTTTTCTTGCCATTTTTATGTCATTTGTACATCTCTATTAAATGCGCATGAATGCTTAATTAAGGAACTGAATAAGAACATGATACCGTTTCCAAAGCGACGAAACTTTTAAGAAACGCATTATCGTCAAAAATAAAATGTCTCCAGCGATTTTTTTTTTTTTTTTTTTTTGTATCTGATATGTAAAGATGCTGAATAAATTAAGCAAGAAAATGTTTCTTCCAAGCATTATGAACCAACTTCAGTTTTTTAACTATTACTCTGAATTGTATATAAATAAAGAAGAGAAAATGCAGATAAAAATAGATAGTCACAACCTACATGTATCTATATACATGTATCTGATCATTCTTTCAAATGCTCTCTTCATCCTAGCCTTGTGTTATCGATATGTATTTTTCGGGATGTTTTGTCCACTTTTTATACAGGGTGACATTTTATCCCATATCTAACACACAAGCATGCGATGTTAATCTAAAAATAGCGTAGGACATCAATTTTGCCTTGTATACCTTGATGTCAAAATTAAGTGACAACATTTTCTTTTTCCAAGTGAACAAATATTCCATAATTAAAGTAATCCATTTCATGAAAATGCACGACCTTTCCCGCTACAAAGGTTATCCATTTACATGACTTTTTCAGTTGCATTTTTTGTGTAATTAATTTTGATTCTTTTCCCTCTTTTTGTGTTTGCCTTTGTCTTTCGTGTTATAGGTCTTACACCTAATACTAATTATGTAAAATTATATTTTGCAGTAAAAAAAAAAACCCTCGAAAATGATGTATTTGTTGCCATGACATCATTTCCGGTCGGATATTGTTGTTATTTCCTGTCGGAAGCGGAAGTTTTGTTAACAAAATATGAATATTGGCACCAATGTTTGGTACTATGGGTTATCTTATTATGTCAGGGGAATTGTTTCAATTTGAAAGCCTTGTTATCATGCGGCAGTCAAGTCCTTTTGCAATCACTAGCATCGTGCTTATGGCAGCTAAATCTAGATTTGAGAGGCTATTAATCTCCCAAAACACACACAAGACGGGATCCAACTGTCTTCAATTTAATAAATAAACTGACAAAGTTAACAATATTATTATTGCAGAATGTATTTTGCCAGAGTATCCGTGAGGAACCACGATACACTCTTATCTTCGGGATCGTAATCCAATTCGTTTTGGCAGGCCACAAATGTCGAACCCGCGACAAAATCTTTCTAGCAGGAGATATGTGCTCGCTGGAAAATGATATGATATCTGACATCTCCGGTTCCTTAGTCTCAGAATTCCTAGATAAACGACTATAAATTCTGCAAAAACACGTTCACTTGGGATTTTACGTGACAATACCAAGAGGGAAAAAATTTGGCAGTACCCTATCAGAAATTTCAGATAAATCGGAAAGATTGCAAGTAGAATCGTTACTGGAGAATTGCTGCCTACCGCGTTTAAATTGGTTTGTGGGGGTTATACCAAGTCTGTGAATTCTTATGAATCATATTTTAAGTTTAGATAAGATGGAACCGTTGAATGGAAACCTATGACAGTCTGGCACTTTGCAAACTGAAATATTACTTCATTTACAGCTAAAAAATATGTAGAAGTACGGCGTGTCTGCTCATTCATCATTTTAAATGGGTTCTTTTACAGCCATGCATGAGCGCATTCGAAGCTGATTATGTACCTTCTTCTTACCCTGACTTTTCGGATACTGACAGTGCCAGAGTCATAGTACTCCTTTATTCTCTCTCTCTCTCTCTCTCTCTCTCTCTCTCTCTCTCTCTCTCTCTCTCTCTCTCTCTCTCTTGCAGTACTCTTGAGAAGGAAAAAATGGTCGTGAATTTCTTGACAAGGAATCGTGTGATTTAAATTCAGCGAGGAAATCGAAACAAAACCCACGTCAACGTTTCATTAAATAGAAGAAAGGCTACCATAATTTTAAAGTAAATCCAGAATTTATTGCACGGACTGACAACAGCTTCATTCATACAGGTCTATATATAGAGTTAATTTTTAAGCAATAAATCACATGTCTTTTACACTGAAGAATTTCAGCATGGAGCTTACCGTCTTTATATCTAATGATTCATCAGTATCTTGATTATCATCATGGTGTTTTTGGTCAGCGATATGAATCCAAAAATATAATCTTGATACAAGTAATTACTCATCTATCTGTACGTCCTCGACATCAGGCGGAGATAATTATCCAATTGATCATTTCAGTTTATTCACTTCAGTTTTTTAAGAAATGTTATATATATTATGTTTGTTGATTTTCAAATCTGTATATCAAAATTTTGTTCATCCAAACTATGGTAAAACTGTTTGAAAGCAACATTTTGCTCCTAAATCCTTGTCTTTACCCCCCCCCCTCCTCTTTTGGTTCTTTCCTTGCATTACTTATTTTTCCTTATTCGGAATGATATAAATTATAACGACTGACGTATATACTATATGTAGTATATGAAAGCTCAAGAATTTGTATGCCTATAATGAGTGTGATTCTTTGTATTCTGATTTAAGGATTTGTGTTTCTTATATTATAGTCAAATACACAGAAATAAACAATGGAAATGGGATTTGATCCTTAGAGAATTGTACTGTTCCCATGTCTTTAATATGCACACTGGAATGAATGAAATTTGTTTTAAGTTATTGCAATTTCTGGTTCCTTCATTCTGTAAGTTCGATCATCTTATGTTTCCCCTAAGTGGATTTTCGAATATGTACAACAATTATCATGTAAATTCTTCATGGATTTTTTATTAAAGGAGCAAATGTTTGATTTTTATTTGGGTAGGGGGTCGGGAAGACTTTGCAAAAAAAAAAAAAATATTCCAGCGTGTGATTTTAATGGGCTTATAGAATTCCGGATCTTGTTTCAGCAATGGAATTAAAAACAAGATAATTCAGAAATTCGAAAAGAAAGCAAAGAAAAAACTCCGACTCGTAAAAAAAGTTGTTTGCAAAAGTTTACTGCTCCTTAAACGACATCACTGTATTTTCTATGTTGCTTAGTTGTTGCCATGCTCGATATTACTTACTTTTATATGATACAAAAACCTATATAAAATTCAGAGGGAAGGAATTATACAAATAAAAATACAAACAAGAGGCTAAAATTTTGCGATTGAGAGAGAGAGAGAGGAATTATTCATATATGTAATTTTTTTTTTCAATTTAATCAGTTATGTATAACATGTACAACAAAATATATATATATATATAATTTTTATTACATATTTTTCATGATATTTCATGGTATATGTATATGTGTGTGTGCATTGTGCATATATGTTGCTGATGAGCCTTCGGCTCAAAGTATTTTTAAATAAACTAAACTAAACTAACTTGTAATAATTATTACATAAAATTGTATCATTATCTTGCTGATGTGCCAGATTGGCATAAGGAAATAAAGGATTAAATTGAATTGAGTGTTTAAGTTTGTTTTTGTTAATATTTCCAAGGTTTAAATTTATTTTGTTTTGATATCGTGTATATGCTGTTGTATATGTACATTATGCATTTATTATGATTGTGCAAGATTCTTGTGACTAAAGTTTTTGACGATTGTCTTTGAGGAAAGAAAAATATGCCTTATTGTTGAGTTTTAGTGCGACATGTCTGTTCGACGTTCAAACATGAAGAGATGCGTCAGTGTTTTTGTTTTTGTCTTTTCTTGACTTGTATTTTGTTTGTTTTGTTGTTCTTTTTTATTGATTTTGTTGCTGTTGTTGTTTTGTTTTGTTTTATTTTGTTTTGTTTTTTTTTTCCTTTACGCTTATAGTCAATCTTATATAACAATTTCCAAAACTATTCCAATTAGACCTAATGTATTTTGTGTCAGAAGCAAAAAAAAAAAAAAAAAATCCACGTGTATTAACTGTAAATCATTTCTATTGACTAAGAGAATTTAATTTGGCTTACAGTATATCGTCTCTATTTGTCTCTATACATGTACATTCGTTTTGTTTGTCACTTTCCATGAGTGATTGTTTTGGCTTAAAATGTAAAATTGTGACGTATATCTGTACTAGTATGCAGACTTAGGTCGGGACCTCACGAAGAGCTCCATGGCTCAGGACACATTATCATAGACGCAAATATGGTTATGCAAAAATGTCAATAAAGTCATCTCTAGGATCACTCTGGCCGACAATTTCCTCATGTCTGAGCAAACACATGTAATGTACACAACTCTACAATTCTCCATGTCATACAATCTCACCAATATTTGTCATTGTAAAGGGTTTTACCGACGATTCCATGTGCTTTTTGTAAAGATACTGTAAATATGAAAGGAATCCAAACACAGACTTACTTTCATATTGTTTTAGCACGATTAGAAGTCATTTCGCTTGCATTATCTTTCGATTTTTGTTGTTTGTGCAGCATTTCAATTCCGTGCTCAGTACATTACTTCCTTTTGTGAAGTGCAATGTCGTGGACAACCATTGATTTTTATCCATTACCAAAAAAGGAAAATGTTAGAAAACAAATCTGAATTATTTTACAATATGATATGACATTATATCATAATGTATTCTAACAAAGTGTATTAAGCCATTCCTTTAATATCGACGACATTCATTATACCTGAAATCCTAGAACACAGCAAACAACTACCAGAACAACACAACAATAAATCACGTAAAATGAAAAAAAAATCTAAAGATTCTTTGCCATCACATGCGATGCTTATTGTTTTTCGGCAACAACTCGTATACCGTTTTCTATGTTTAACTCTCTTTTTTTCATGTCTACTCCTTGTAGCGGTGAAAGTACTTAAAAGGATGGATCGCCAATATGGAATTCTTTTCAAGTCGAGAATTTGAAAATATCTTCTTTGTCTTATTTCATGAATAAGCGTAATATAGAAATAAGGTAATATTGATGTACTGGTAAATATACATGCAAATCTTAGAATACTAGTAAATCCATAAATAAATAAATAAATAAGTTGATAAAAGAACACGTATACATTATTTCAGGGTCCTACCTTTGGGAATTAAAACCTGTCTGCATTGGTCCCATTGGAAATGAAAGCGTGGTTTGGGGGAAAGTTTGGACGTGTGGGAAATAGTTGTTCATTTGTATTTTCACACAGCAAAAGGGGGAACTTTATTTTTTTCTTGAGGGTCCAAGTGATAATTAGAACTATAGGAGGCGAGACGACAAATCCTGGTATTCGCTTAACCTGTAGGGCATCCAAAGAAATACCGGCCCTGCAATTTACGATGATTAAATCATTGAATTTCGTTGTAAATGTCGGGGTCTATTTAGAAATAGTGACGTTGCTGTCACAAAATTGTCGAAAACAATGGTGTTTTTCAACTAGGAAACAACTTTGACACTCCGAAAAAGGCTAGCATCCAACTAAAACGAAACCTAAGACGCCTTTCTAAATTACACCTGTGAATTCCTTTTGATATCAAATAGCGCTCTCTGCCGTCTGGTTTGTAAAAAGGGAAACAAAGAAGAAAGAAAAACTAATAATAAAGTAAAACTGTTTTGTATGAAAACTCGAAAACTAAGTTTGATAAAAAGCTTTATTATCTTATATGCATTTTCTTTTGATCATCAGTTATCCGTTATCAAAGTTTATCAAGCTGAGTTCTAAGTAAAGCCAGCATCTCCAGAACAGCCGTACATCCGCTCTCTACCGGAAGTACTACGACGATCCGTACATTATGACCATTACCTTCCTTTCCGGGGAGTTGGTCTACCGCGCGCACCGTGCGATAATTTATGACAGCGATCTCTTATATCTCATTTCTACAAATCCAATAAAAGAAATCCGTATGAAGACGAAATATAAAACTATAGTATGCATATAAGATACTGTGTTTACAATGCCGTGCTGGGATGAGGGTTCGGCGTATCACCAAGGCTGTAATACGAGACATGGGGCAGTTGATCTTGCTCTCTTCAAATCAAGTATCTACTAATCCATCTAGTCATTTCTTTGATTAGTTAATAAGTTAATTTGCGGTATCACCTGACCATTGTCCGGAGATCTTATCACAGGAAGTGGACATATTGGATGCAAATAAACATATCGATAGACATACATTTCGGCATTCGGCAGTTCGCTCATTCATAGCCATACTCATGATTACCCATTTGATATTAAAAGTACAATTTGATACAAATATCATTAATACCATCAACGTTTGACCCAACATGTATATCAGTTTCTCACAAATAAGTATTGGTTCCCAATTTCGTACAATTTTTCTAAAACATTCACCTAAGAGGGGAAACTGCAAGTCATAAATTCAGATAGTCAGCAATTTAATATCAGATTTATATATTTTATAACGTGACAGCACTATCCAGTATCCGTGATCGGGTGGAAGGTTTCATAACAAGCCAACTTTCTTCAGCAAACAATAAAGATGTTGGAAGGCAAGTATAGCCCGAGTGATCTCTGACCGTGTATGAATGTCGGGAGTTTGTGTGGAGACATCCATCTCTATCCATGTCATAGCATACACAGTAAATAATATGATGATAGGCCACAGGAAAAAAGGTATTGTCTCATGCGATAAAATCACTACCATGCCCTATTAAATGAATGTCGATGAAATTTGGCTTGACGATTCGAGCGACCGGTTGCGAATTATGACATAGGGCAATCGCACACGGCATGAGAGAAATGCTTCATTTACCCAGGAAAGAGGGAGATCAGGTCCCGGTGAATGTGTATTCAGCAATTATGACAACTGTGTTTCAAAGAGGTGTACTTAACAAAAATATAATAGTCTGATCTATCTGATAGCGCGGATGCATCATTTATACGATAGGGGTAAACCGTACACCGTTTCACCTGTCAAAATATTGTCTTGCGCAGAGATTTATGATGTGATACGAATGTGTACAAAGAAAGTATTGTCCTTATGTCATAATTATTATGTCACGTTTTTAGCTTGAGCATGAAATATCATGAGGGGTCGTTTGCTGATAAGGATCCAAAGATTTGATAGTATTATTATTTCACGGCGGGAGAGTTTAATGCGATATTCGATGTCTAATTGATATTATTTATGATTTTTAATAATTTTGAAAATAATTATAGGTTTGAATTTTAGTTTAAAGTGCCGGAGACAATAAAATGTACATGGCTGCGACTGGTACACGTTTGATATTATTTCTTGTCAATTGTTGCTTGGTTTTTGTTGTTATCGCTATCGTTGCTGTCATCATCGTCGTCGCTGTTCATGTTGTTATATTTTTTGCTGTTAATGTTACTATTGTTGTTAATGCTACTGTTGGTGTTAATTTTAAGATTGTTGTTAATGTTACCGTAGTGTTGTTAACGTTACTGTTGTAATTAATGCTACAGTTGCTGTGAATGTTGTTGTTAATTTTAATATTGTTGTTAATGTTACCGTGGTGTTGTTAATGCCACTATTGTTGTTAATGTTATTGTTGTCGTTAATGTTATTGTTGTCGTTAATGCTACTGTGATGGTAACAAAAGCATTGTTGTTAATGTTAGTATTGTTGTTAATGTTACTAATGTTGTTAATTTTAATATTGTTGTTAATGTTACCATGGTGTTGTTAATGCCACTGTTGTTGTTAATGTTACTGTTGTTGTTAATGTTATTGTTGTTAATGTTACTGTTGATGGTAACAAAAGCATTGTTATTAATGTTAGTATTGTTGTTAATGTTACTAATGTTGTTAATTTTAATATTGTTGTTAATGTTACCATGGTGTTGTTAATGCCACTATTGTTGTTAATGTTACTGTTGTTGTTACTGTTGTTGTTGTTGTTAATGCTACTGTTGATGGTAACAAAAGCATTGTAGTTAATGTTAGTATTGTGGTTAATGTTGTTAATTTTAATATTGTTGTGTTACCGTGATGTTGTTACTGTTACTGTTGTTATTAATGTTAATGTTGTTGTTAATGTTAGTACTGTTAATGTTAATATTGTTTTAATTGTTACTGTTGTTGTTAATGTTATTGTTGTTGTTTACTTTATTGTAAGTTGTTTCTTTTGTTGATTGTATTGCTGTTGCTACTGAAGAAATATACGTACTTATTCCAAAGCTGCATGTAGTTTTTCTTCAATTTTTGAAAAATTCCGTTTGTTTTGCCATATGTTACTTCAAAAAGTATTGAACCAAAGAATAAGGGCACACACCTAACAACAATCTAGACCTGCAGAGAAGGTTGTCACCGAAGGTCATCTCGGGAACACTCATGAAGTATAACCAAGCCTTGCCAATCAACTATAATGTTGTTACATAGGCTCCAGGCTGAATTCAAGGCAACAGGTCGTACAAATTAAAATTTTGATTTATCATAGGTTACAAACTCCTACTTATGTTACCAACTCGTTTCCTGAGCAGTTGTCGTTTTTGAAAATCATTTCATCTGATAACGTCATGTACATTTTATATCATGAACATAATGAATTTAGCAGTATGGTAAATCGTGGTTGCCCGTCTGTCCGTCCGTAGACAATTTGGTGTTTCCATTCGACTCTGAAATTTAAGCGTGAAAAAATCTCTATATAGCTAATATGAGTAGAGTGTTTTCAATTTCTCCAAGATTTCAATTATACGTACTATTCCTGTCATTCTGTTAAAATTCTTATTTTCTTAAATTAGTTATGTCAATATCCCCTAATACATGGATTAAAAGAACAGGTTACCGATCAGCAGTAAATTGAAAATGGAAATACAGATTATTAATAAATCTGAATATGATAAAAATATTTCCTCTTATCATCATCGAGAATTCTTAATAACTTCATCCGTATTTGCATACATATGCTTCCTATCTGATATTTACAATAAGTTAATTTGCATATGCAATGAAGTCTGCCACGTGATGTCGCCACTTGCCGTGCCAACTTTCTCCTGTTCAGCTACATCTTCCGTAGTTTGTATCCCCCTCATTATTGGCACCTATCTGATTGAAAACAAAGCAACAGCCGTAAAATATTTCACGATTCAATGATTTCTTTTTCTCTTTCTGTCTTTGACGAGTGATTTTCATGTCAAACTATCCATTGCCACTGTAATCTGTCCCTGTGACGCGTTCACTGTCCTTTGGGGTTCCGCTGAGAGACCACACATGTTCAATATCCATTCAGACGAGTTTAAAACATTATCATTATTGATATACACTGAATATTCATGTTCCTTTGTTTATCCCTTGATGTCATTTTATACAAAATTTATTGATGAAAGTCATCCTGGAATACCTTAAATTCGTCTCAATATTTAAATAAATTCATTTACTCTAACTTGTACCTTTAGGAGGTCTTGACATAGCTTTAGTGTTCACGATGCTAAACAAGTTATACGATAAAAACAAAGAATGTTCTGATAGATTTTCTATATAATTTCTACAATAGATTTCTGTTCACCTTTTGTCTTTGAAATGTACTTTTTATGAATAAAGCACATTGTAACACAACGAATGCAGTTTTCCGTCAAGTAAATATCTTAGAAGATGGGAAAAAGGGATATTATCTCCGTTCTTGGAGGGATTCATACAAAGTAGGAGGAGAAATGTCCATATTTTCTTGGATAACGATTCCAATAATTGACGGCAGAACGGCAACATGAGACGAGGAAGATGAACTAATAAAAAATAATAGCAATCGCTTTTTTCTTGGAGAAAGAGAAAAAAAAATATATTAAAGGAGAAAAATTGATTACGTTTCTGTGGTAACGCTTGGTTAATTTAATCTAGCTTCATAGCTGAGTATATATTTACAATTATAATGAGTAAGTGTGACAGTGGTCCCTCCCCTTGCTGAATGGGAAGGAACGATAACATTGCTTGTCCGACTAGCTTTCTACTGCGCTCTGCTCATCAATGTCACTGTGATCCGATAGAAAAACGCACTACCATAAAATATGACTACAAGTTTGACAGGTCCTCTACTCAGCTCTATGTTAGACCTAGCTTGACACATGGGCATACATCCAATCTTGTTGGGAATAAAGAGACATTTTGATTAAATATTTTTAACTCTTCCAGGTAAGTCGTTTTAATTATAGGATAAGCCTGATATCAAATATGAAAACGGATTGACGGTTCGGGCTAGTGTTTCTCTTCACGGTCCGAGATGGTATCGGTCCCGATGTTCGTCACTTTAGACCTGACATGAGGTATCGGTTTGTCTTAACAGATTAGTATAACAAGTATGGCCATTGATTTAAGTTCATACCGCTTTTACTTTGTCAGTTATTGAGATTTGATTAAGTAAGCACTAAAAGGTGAAGGGTAAATCCGGACTGTACGTCAATCGGCCGACACCTCGCTCCTCCTTTTAGAACTGACTCCACGCTGCATTCAATATTTGTCAATCTATTAATTTCCATGCATTTTCGTGTTGACAAATATCCCGGCACATTTTCTACTTTGATGTATGTTGCCTCTGTCATTCTTGGACAGAGTGCTCTCCCCTAATCCGACAGGCGTGACAGCCAGAGTGTTAGGTTCCTGTGTTGATAAAATTTGATGTAGACATATCTATAATACATTAACATGACATTTGATTACACGCAATTGATGACTCTATCTTGTATCATATTTATGCAAACAACTTTATGTTTTCATTTGAAGCGAGGGCGTTGTGACATGCGAATGTTTCTTGATTTTGATTTTTGTGTAAATTGACAAAACGAATTACAAGTGTGGGAATACTTCTTATCTTTTGGAGCACATAAAAGCACGGTTCTTTTAACATGAGGGGAAAAAGGATGATACTGAATATGCAATTATATAGAATCATCTGAGATTTGAAATATATATTTAATTTGTGTTATCTAAATTCATTGTTTGTTTTGTTCGCTGAGCTGTTGGACAAATGAAATGTTTTCTGCTTCTGTCTCTTTTTTCTATCTTTGCATTCATCATACCAAGGTTTAAGTGTTTTAGACAGAAATGCTAATAATTTAATATTATACTTTTCTAGTAAAATTGTCGTGTTAGTAATATCAATAGAATGCATGTTAATTTCTAAAAAAAAAAATGATAAGAATGTAAGGATTGTTGCCTTTAATTGGGATTAAATGTTTTCCGTACAAACTATTTCCCTTACACAGTTACAAGTTATCTACGAGCAACCTATACATACTTCTACATAATTATACGTAAAAACTGTATCCTACCAAATATTAGCTATGTTAACGTTGTCGTGTGGTAACTAGAAGTCAGAAATATACATTGCATGTAAGATTAAAGCAGATGGCACTTTCCCTAAAACGACAACTATCCCGTGAAGTCTACGTTTTCATTTTACTTTCTATGAAATACAAATAATTATTATTCCCCCTATCTACCGATTTTTATCTTTTTTATCATTTTTGTCGGAAAATGTCATTCTTTGTATGTAAATTGACATAAGGTAAAAACATAAACAAAACCAAAAAAACAAAAAACAAAAAAAAAAACAAATAAACAAAACAAAAAATAAGTAAACGAAAAAATCAAATAGATAAACAAACAAAATAAAAACAAACAAAACGAACGAACAAAACAAAAAACGGCAGAATAAAATCGAAAGAGAAAGCATACAAACAAAAACAAAATAAAAACAAAACAAATTAAACAGAACCAAACCAAAAAAAAAACCCAAAAAACTAAAAACAAACAAAAAAAACGAACAAACAAGGATCAAAAGATAGTAATGAAAAAAGCACTAAAAAGACAGTAACAAAAATGTAAGAAGAAAACAAAATAAAAGACAACAAAAATAAGAAAAATGAAAGAAATTATGATATCTAAAATGTAAAAAAGATAAGCAAGGACAAATGCAAAATTCCGGTTCTTTATATGTATCAATGAAATAAAATGAGACTTAAGCAATATTAAACTGGAATTGTAAATCCAAATCGGTCAAAATTCAACGGACAATTCTTTTGCTTTCTTTTTAATTTTACGCCCATAAATACAAGAAAGAAGACATATTTAGATGATGAATAATACATTATACAATATTATCTGGAAATGTACTTGCGGGTGAAATAAGATTTTCCTGGAATTCAATGAGAATTTACTCGGTTATAGAATAACGCTTGGGTGCATCCTCTCGCATGAATGAACGCCCTCTTTGTTTCAAAATGAAACTACAAAAGGAGAATCCCGAACTCTTAATGACTACAAAAGGAGAATCCCGAACTCTTAATGACTTTTGCTACATTGTATTTTTCTTGTACACCGAATTAATTCTAATTAGGTATATCAAGTATGAAAATTACAAATTCATTAATTTTAAGGCACATCAATATAAATCAAATTTTATCCTTTTACACTTAATATAACCATATGTTAATTGACATTCTATTGCATTTCTATGTAAATATGCATATATGACTTTGCTTAAGCAATATTTACAGACACTTATAGAAATAATAATAGAAGCAAAAGCGATAAATACTGCTTGAATTAGATGAATAAAATGATAAACATAGATACGTTTCATTATATAAATGAAAAAATAAAAGCGTTTGTGTTTGCATTGCAACGTATATCCGAGAAACGTCTGAAAATATGACAGATGACCATATCAAATATATGTTTGATGTAGATTCAATTTGAACATAAGTGTGGTCAATTTGAAAAGTTTAATGAACTAAAAGGGCCTGTTCAAATCGTTGAGAACCTTTCTTCCTACAAATAGATTGTTTTCTTCAGTTTTACACTTTCCGTCTAACAAACAAAAAGAACTAAAAATATTCGTATTCTTGGAGCAGAATCTGTCGTATTGTAATACTGAACGCGAGATACTCCTTCCCCCCCCCCCCCCCCAAGCATTCTAAGATCAGTCAAATCTTCAACCCCTATTCCCCCGCCAGAAGTCCGAATATCATTAGGATTCGGTGAATCTCGTAAATAAGGACATAGAGTACTATATACGTGACTTACTGGCTTTTATAGGACCTGTGATATGGACATAGTAATACTATCATTTCCACATCAATGTCATACCTATGCATAATTATGCTGCTCTGAGGGATGACTTTAGACAGCACTTTGAAATTAAGGAGAACGGACCTTTCGTGACGAAGCTCGTCAGTTTGCGTGTCGTGTTTTAGGTAAGCCCAGACTTTACGCATAAAGTCTTTGATGAAACTCGTTGAACACGCGTCCATGGTCCTCGTCAAAATCTGTTAGGGTAGTGATTGCTGATTGAAAGATATTTACTGTCCTTCGTTTAATAATTAAATATTTCGGGTTCGACATTTCACGACAAGTGACCACAGCATCGTGAAGGATGTGACGAAAAGCGTGAAGATTGGTGCTTTGATTGGCTGCGTGAATTACAGAGGTATTATACACGTGAATGAGTTGCATTCACGCAATTTCACGGTTTGTTTCATGGACCGACCGCGCTTTTTTAAACTAAATTTTCATTTACAACGAATAAACGTACCGTTCAATAAATTTAATCTGCTTAAAACTATGTCACATTTTTTTTAAAGACAAACAAAATTGAAACGATGAATGTGTGTTCTGTACGTAACGCCAACTAAAAGTACATCTCAGCAGAATGATTCATTTTGCATTGAGAACTGCGTCTTTTTTCTATGATTTCATGATATTAAAGGATAATGTATTGAGATGTTTATCCAGGTCCAGAAGCTACTCTAGTTTGTAACATATTTCTACTTTCTTCGGGCACTTTCGTTCATCCAGTAACAGGTGCGCGGAGAAATTAGATCAGCTGCAACGAAGTTGAAGTTTGGTGAGAAATAGTACTTAAATATAGTTATGTTTTATACGTAAATTCTTTAATTTGCGCGTGAAGATAAAACAGAATAATTTCTCCGCCTAATAGGATAGAAAAATAAAATACAAAACAATGATTTACAGCGATTACCATATTTAGTTGTAAGTAGATCGATGAATAAATAAATAAATAAATAAATAAATAAATAAATAAATAAATAAATAAATAAATGAATAAATAAATAAATAAATAAATAAGACAAGTTATGAAAAGAAGATTAAAGGTGTATATTCATTTTATAGAAAGGGAAAACCGAAATGAAATAATGCATAAATACATAAATGAATTAATGATATGAAGTACTTGTAAAAATGTTCGCAACTTTCCATTGTCATAGAAAGAAAAGAAATAAATAATGGTAAATGTGATACAGAGAAAATAGCGCGAGTGGACGACGAACATTGCATTTTAATGAGAATAATAATAATAAACCTAGAGAGAGAGAGAGAGATAAAAGATGATAAAATGGATTTATATTTTCATTTTTAGGAAAAATACTATTTTCTATCTATTAATAGTAAATTTGATAGCTTTATTTTGATTTCTCTTGACAAGTTTTGACATATTTGGGTTATTGGTTGCCAAAACAACGAGGCCGACAAATGAGGATCGCTGTCTATAATTTGGTCAGTACTCCTTTGAGGAAACTATTCAAACCCGAATTATGTAATGGCGCAGCAACAGCTGTGCATAGAGTTTGTTATGGTGGAGAGTGTGACAACAAGGGATATTTATTTGTCTGAATCACGAACCCAAACATTCATTAATGATGATCGCGAAGAATAGACACACTACACAAATGCAGTATATGTAATCAAAAAATAGTTAATTAATTTTTGTACATGAAATGTTTCGTTGAGATAAAATTTTTATTCAGCCTTCCCTTCATAATAAAAATTATTCAGAAGTTTATTTGTATTGATATGTCTTGATAAAATTGAAAATTTGCAGACCTTTAACAGTGTCCAAGATCTTTTTAATCACTAAGATTTGAAATTTAATAATTGAAAAATACGAAATATCTCGTTCAATCATTCCGTCCATAATATTTTTAATGAAATGTATTCAAAATTATATTTCAACATTTTCCGATATTTTTCGACCGAAAGTAATTAAAGATGCACGAGTTCAGAGATTTTTCAAGAATTTCGAGTTCAAGATTCCTAAACGAGCGCACCTGGCGCAAACACTCCTATTAACCATCTCGATCTCGATGTTTATGATGAATGTCCAAATTATAAACAAATGTTTGGTCAGTTAATGACCGGCTTAATATACAAGGATAGACCCTTACTGCAAAATAATTAGAAAGCCTGCACGACCGATGATGGAATGAAGGAAGGGAGATTAAATTAGAGATATGGGGCGAAATAAATACCGATTGACTTGTCTTTAATTACATTGTCTCACACTATGGTGCTATACCTATTTCATATAGAAATCCAGGAAATTCGTGAAAGATGGATTCCCCGTTTCTGTTGTAAAAATAGTAAATTATTTCCATGTTCTAGTAATTCCTATCGAGTACCTACGAACTTCAAAAAAAAAAAACAAAAACAAAAACAAAAAGATTTTTTCATTTATATTTACCGGCACACTATGTCGCTGGTATATTCAATACCATTGTAGAGGTCACTTTCATTAATTGGTACTAAATCTAGTGATAAATTCTGTATGAAGAGGAAATGGTCAGTAGTAATGATACGGGTATTAAATACGATATCCATCATTGATGTGATTGATGTGAATTATTGCATATCACTATTGAAATTCTGATTGTTATTTTCATTAGCCTTTCGTTGAGCCATGTAAGCTTCAAATGAATAAATTCAGATAAAGAAACTCACCCAAACAAACAGAAAGAAAAGGTAACTAAGAAAAATCAAAAAAAGCATTTTGTGTTAAGGTAAACACAATGTTACACTAACATGTATGTCAGTCTAATCCCATGCTTGAAAATGAAATATTTGAATTGAAACAAAAAGACAAACGTAGATAATTGAAAAAAAAAAAAAAAAACAGGTTACACAAAGGTCGGATTCGGAATCGCTGAATTATTCTACTAATTTTGATTTTATCTGCATTTTTTCTCATTTTAATGTTGCTTTTTGTTTTTGTTCTTTTAATTTTGTTTGTTGTTTTTTTTTGGGGGGGGGGTTTGTTTTGTCTTTTTTGTTTGTTTTTTGTTTTTGTTTTGTTTTGTTTTGTTTTTTTTTTGTAAATGATCATCTCTTGCTTATGATTTATTTCTTTTATTCATTTTGTTTTTCTCGTTTAAGCGCTATTATCATATAATTTTTTAGGTATGATAAATTACAATTAGCTCAATACTGAAAATATACCTACAATACATAGGTTCAGATCTTGGTACAAATTTCCTAAATCTAGAGCGACCCCTTCACTGTGACCTTTAACCCCCATTTATATCGCACGGCAGTTTTGCCCGAGTGGATATTAACTAAGTAAGAGTGACGTCCCTTCCAACACACTAAACGAATGATATTTAAAGTTTTGAAAACTCAGTGATTTATTGATGGTCAGGTTTGGAAAGCAGAGAGACCTGCATCTTTCAGTGATCGTATTGGACCTGTCACTCAACTATTCAACCTGAGTCTTACATTGTATACAGAACCTAGACCGGAATCCCGGGAGGATTTTTTTTAACTTTAAGCTACTCGGATGTTCATATAATTCAGTGATCATGCTTCCTAATTATATAAGTGTTGTGATTTGATTTTTTCTTGATTTTTATTCATATGGAATTAATTCTTTAGATGCACCCAGAAATATATCCTTGCTATATGCAGCTGTTTTCTTTGGTAAGTGACCTATACTGTTTGGTTACGATAAGGTAGTATTTTCACATTTCTTTTCTATGAATTCGTTACCGAGAAACATAGAACGGCTTACTTTTCCACTCAGCGTTTTGTGTGCTTTTCTCTATTTAATGTTTGATAAAAATTCAAAGTTTATCAGTGCGTGGATTCAAAATTGAACAAACAGGTAAAATTAAACAAGAACAATACCTGGCTATAATCTAATTTCATATCTATCTAACCTTTAAAACCATTTCGTATATAGTGTTATGAAATTGTATATTTTCACTATACACGGACTTGAAATTCACAACAACCTTACCGAAATAGAACCGGTTTAATTTTCAGATTTTACTGATAAAAGGTACAAAAGGTTGAAACGAGGGGAAAGGGAGAGAAAAAATTCCTAGTGTTTATTTTACGCTTCATTTAATTATTGTTGTGTATATCTAAAATCTAGAACCTATATACGTGCACTATTTCTCCGGGACGTTTGAATCGAGGCCACATAATATATCACCTATCTTGATTACGTTTCTTCTAATTGTGGAGATGAGGTCCCGTTCGTTTTATATATATTTACAAATTCTGTAACTAATCAGTTCGCCCCAGGGTAAAACGGCACGATGGCTGAAGATTTATATCGTTCTTTTCCTACCAAAAATATTTGTGCATTTCACGTGGGCAAAATGTCAATGAAATACAGTCTTTGTCTGTCTCAAATGATTACTTTTAAGTGCTTTTATTTAATAATGGTATAATTGTAGCGATCATTTACATTGATAGACCGGTCACAGAGATTTTATCGTTGTATATATTCATGAGTTTTCGCGACTTTATGAAAGATTCCTCATAAAATCAGCACCATTTATTCATGTGGAATTGGCGGGGAAGTGCAAGAAAATATTTGTAAATACGACACCTTTGTTATACCACATGGAGTCCATGGAGGGACATATTTATTTCGTAGAATTATTTTCTTCCATTATTATTTTGTACTTTTCTCCCCATTTTGGATCGCTGCAGCTTTCTTTAATAATATTAAATCTACTGGGAAAACTGGATGAGAAAAGCATTGGCTACCGAGGATTAACTTCTCGCCCGAGACAGTCTCTGACCGCGCGATAATCTGCGAGATTTTTATGAGACTTACTTTGTCGTGTTTGTAAAAGCTTCATCCATTATGATGTACTTGGACAGACAAATATGTCTATTTTATGTTTCCGCATTAAATGAACAAATCTGGAAATTGTTATGCGCCCGCTGTGCACGAGAAATGGACTACAAAATAATCCGATTTGCAAATTAAACCTTTTGAAATTTTTATTGTAAAAGTATAATACAGTCAATTGTAAAGAAAACTTTATCTTTTCATGCATCGCTGTCACGGGCGGAAGTGTATCTATATTAATGAAAAATTAATAGTTTCTGGAAAGGAACAATTTATGTATTAGCCTATTAAATTTTATCAGTGGGAAAATATATTTTTGAACCATGTTTCCTTTTCTCATTCAAGATTTGCGAAGTTTGCTTCTATAAAAATATTTTTAAACTGATTTTGAATGACAAAATGGGTATGTAAATAAAGATAGATGAATGAATAAATAAATAAATAAATAAATAAATAAATAAATAAATAAATAAATAAATAAATAAATAAATAAATAAATAAATAAATATAGAATAAAATTTCTCAGTGTTTTTGTTTTATTTTATTCTACTCATTTTAAAAATCGCTCGGTCAAGCGGTCAATATAAAAAGTAAAATACGTTAAAAATAAAAATTGAAATTAAATCTTTTATTTGATAATAAATTAGATTAATAAATAAAATACAGTAATCTCTTTTCTCACCATTTCACGCTATCTTCAGTTATTTTTTTTAATGTGAATTTGATACATTTCATTTGATAGGTTTAATTATTTTTTGATCCGAATGGCGATAAAAGGATGAAGAAAAAATTGAAAATATTAAAAAGATAAAAACATGACATATTTCAAAAGGAAACTTTCTAATTATATACGTGGTCATATATCATCACGCATTGGCAAATTGAGTGTCTAGAAATAACAGGGTAATGATTTATTACAGGTTAAAATGATTAATGTACAAACGGAGATTAACTTAAGGGTATCTATAATTGTTTCCTTAATGTGCTGTTAAATGTTACAAAATTTTACACTGATCTTAAAACTGTACCGCTTTATACCCCGGGGTATATTCTGACACTACTTGTCAAAAAGTGCATTTAGGCAGAAAAATCCCTATATCTTCACTGTGATCTTCAAATTGCGCAACCATTAAGGGAAAAAAGATAATTTTTCTGTCAAACGACAAGAGAAAAGAAGACCTTGTAAACCGAAGAAAGGATTAAATGAAATGTATTAGAATGTAATCATACCCATCTCCGTGTGTGTCAGTTCAGAACAAGTTCAGTGATTTCATAAAAGAAATTTTAATTTCTCTCGGTTAAAAAAAAATTAGGACAAAATACACAAGTTATGCATTTAGTATGGATGTATTAAAAGTGTTTTATATGCTCAAAATTAACCATGTTGACTTTTTTCTTAATCATTTTCTCATAACATCAATTTATTACTTATTTATTCGTAATCAAGCGCTATATCCATGGAAATCACAGGAAAGTAATGTCCATTTTATCTATTGTAATCTACAAATGAAATGCCGGGATCGCTCTCGGGGAAATATCGACCCCGTTGTCTGAACAGTAAATACAACCCCCTCTTTTAGGCAAAAAGCACAGAAAATTTCAATTACTTGGCGTTGGTTGGGACGCCATAGAATTGGTTCGGCGACGAACTAAATTATAGATTTTCATTTGCGAGATACTGGAATGAAGCCTGACCTTTTTTGAAGGGTTCAAAATTCATATTGGCACTTTGAGATTAAAACTTGAATCTGGGATGTACCAATGACACGTTTTAATTGCATTAGTCAAGCTTGTCAAAATAAGAATAGACTTTTCCCTCCGATTTTTTTCTCTAAATAAAAACCTTGACATCACTCCTATATAGATAGTGCACATTCTGATGGCCTCGCAGCCACCACTCTGAAATAAAGGAAGTATCTCCCAGGCTCTCGCTTTCTATATCAAAATATATTTTATTTTTGCAAATGAAGTTTGTTACAAAAATGAATTATGCTCCATTTGAGTACTATATCTTTTCGAATTAATTCATTTTCTCTATATGCTTTCCTGTTACATGTGTTTCTGTAGTCAGTCGCTCATTATTATATTTTTTGCGAGAAATAGAAAGAAATCTGGGATACGTGAAGGGGGTAGGGGGTTGTTTTCATGTTGTCAATCCGTCGTAAATTTTACAAACACGAACAAAGCATAGCTACATAAAATGTGCTTCACAACATCTGGTCAACATTTAAAATGGAATTTTGCCCTTTTTTATTACACATGCTCTGTCTATCCCATTGTTTAGTTGTCTAAGCTATGAGTATGATGGATTTTGCAGATATAGTCATAATAAATGCCTATTTCAGCTGTATATTCTATTCCATTGTACGCCGTACCGACGCCGAGTTGAATAACTTGCAAGATTTAATAAACTCTGCATCCTCTGTATTTTATATACTGATTGTCCTCCCAGAGAGAGAGAGAGAGAGAGAGAGAGAGAGAGAGAGAGTTCTTGTTCTGAAACTAGGATAATTAAGTTTAGAGAAGCTTTATTTTACCGTAATGAAATATTCACGTGGGCTGCTAAACCAAAAATTGTGGTATTCATTTTCGTAATCTAAGTTTACACAAGAGGACGGAATTCGTCCATAGGGGATTTCTCTGTGCGCCTCGTCCTGCATCTCATACATAGACAATGTGTGTGTAGATGGTCGTCAGAGGCAGGGACGCTAGAAAGTCAACACTTTACTTGGCAGGGCAAAGGGAGGCAATTCTAATCAACTGTCCTGTTTTACAGATTACAAAGTAAAATATTTCACAGTTACGTTGTACAAAATTTGACGTCATTCCCATGGTGAGCAGGTATAGAGAAGTACCTGTATTAATTCTAAAGTGGCCCTAGAATCAATTTCTACCCTTTATTTGCAACAGAAAGTACTCTAAACTTACAAAAAGTGACCTGAAGTGACCTGTAGGCGGCATATTTGTGGTGATTTAATCAATCTGACCCTCATTCATGACCAGTGACATGTTTACGTAACGGTAAACAAGTAAAGGTTTGATAAGCAGGATAAATACATCAACAACATTTATCTATTTGTTTTGTGTAGATACCTGCTCCCTGCCCTCGTTATAGATGAAATAGGAGTAAAGTGATTGGAGATAGTATTTACTCTATTATATATATAAATAAACAATTTTCTTTCGTTTTCTTCGTTTTTTACTTTTTTCCCTTCTGCAGTTTTTACAACTTAGTGGACATTTTTGAATTTTTGTAGAAATTCAAACACATTTATTAAGAAAAAATTGAAATATTTTACCAGACCGAAGCAGATTTTACCAGATTTGTCTGGTTCTGTCATATTTTTCAAACAGCAAAAACTCATGCAATTACGTACTGGAATGATATTTTTTTTTTACTTTTATTATTAAAAAATAATATTGATAAATCATCTTTCCCATTTTCTATCTGTCAAATTTGGATGAAAAAACAACGAGAGTTATTTCAAATTTACGCATTGAATTTCTTTTCGGAAATATAATTTCGGGCTTGACATGCTCAAAATTTAAAATCCGTTGGAAATAATTGCTAGGAATAAAGAGAAGGGGAAAATCCTGCAAGGACCGTTTTTGATGAAGAATTTTCCTATTTTCTCTCGCTGATAACGTTAAAGAAAAATGATTGATGTAAAGCAATATATACGGGATCAAATTACTTAATAATTATCACGCTATTTCCAAGCCAAATTGCCATTTTTTTCCTGGAAACTTTGCAAGCCGGGGTGATTTTCATCGTGCATTATAGAAATATTATTTAATAAAACTAGGGTCAGGAAACAAGGAAAGGTTGAGTTGGTTATCTGGGAAGCTGGGTATCACCGTCCCTATATCCAATTATCGTCACAGACCCCAGTCCGGCGCGAATGGCGGAGCCTGCAAAATTAATCTAAACTACGTTAAGAATCTACTTCTTTTTTGCCTTGTTCCGTGGATGGCGAAAACTGGTCGATGTCAATTTAATTTCCGATTCGATATGTTTTTGTCCTGTTTCATCCCGACCAGCTTCCAGGGCTGATCAATGTATTCATATTCTAATGAGCGCCCCAGATTCCCTGATTTTCTTTATTTTCATATCACGGGATATCTCCCTCTAAATTCCACTCTTTGCGGGCGAATTACAAATAAACTTTTTTTTACAGAATGTAGATGGAACGAAGATATGCAAATTGGACAGGGACATTCTTATGAATTTTTAATCATTTCATCAAGTTATAATACAAGTCTGTATCTCTATGTAAATTTGAGGCTGTCTGAAAATTCCCCGAGTCCAATACATTGAGAACTTGAAATGAATACTGCGTGCTACAAGCTCCACGTGTGTGTTTAATATGTGCTAAATAGAATTGAAATGATGATCTTTTGGGAATAAATTTCACCGTTTAAAAAGACATCACTGACTTCCATAAGTGTTTTTCCTTTCAATTCTTACTAAACTTTTCAATAATGGAATCGTAAACTGAATTTTGCCATCGTTCTGTCGTGCATTCGCATATAATGCGCCCAATTTCCATAATAATGTAACGCTTTCAAAATGCGTGACGCCTTAAAAGCAGTGTAAAAGCTTTGGAATATTTTTATAGGAATTGAAGATTCCTCTTCGAAAACGAATATGCAGATATTTTGTGGAAAGTGATTTATTTGAAATTAATTATACAAAATTTTACAAGTCAGAGTAAAATATTTAATTGAAAGAGGAGAGGATTCGGATTAAAATTATTTCGTAATTTGTCAAGAAACTAATATACCCGTTTGTGTAAAATTCGTTAAAATGTTTTAAAAATAGCATGAAAAATAATATTATAATGATTAAAAAAAGAATAATTAACCATCTCTTGTTATTATTAAGATCTCGAAATTTTTGTAATTTGAATAATTCATTAAATTAGAAAAACAAATCCGTAGATGTAGATGATTTGTGTGTCAGATATATTTTGTGTATTGTGTCGGGATCGTGAACGTCTTGGATATCTCGTTACGTTCATTCACACTTTATGTCAACATTCGATTATCAAGATACAGATAATGTCCAAATGTTCGACTAGGATGATAAATGCCGCAATTTTCTTTAAAAATTAACTACTTATTATTTTAATTTTACTTTTATCTATCGTCTATTGTATAGTCTGGTTCTTCCTGGCTTGAGGGTATACCATGGCATCCATAACAAATATAGTCAAAACTTGAAAATTATCCGCGACTTTACCCCAGAGCATTCTTGTCGATTGGTCGTGCCTTGAGACAAAATATCGCTACGTAAAAATAAGTGGGCGGAGCTATAGGGGCGGAGTTTGACTGTTCCACTTATTGAGCGTATACAATATTTGTTGTACTATTCAAATCAGCGTGAACGTTACGATTGTTCAAGTACCCTACAAAATGTCCTGGATCACTCATTAATTTACTATCTGTCTCAGACATTTGAACCACAATAAGTACACACATAACGGATACTTGACTACATCACAGATCTAGCTGTCATTTTTGGACAGTAATACACAAATTGACGTAACACTGTCCAGTCCAATTGACAGTATAATCGGGTCAAGGTGAAGTTTAAAGGAACAGATCAGCTGATTTGAGGTGTGATATTTTTATTTGAAAATCATTTTTGGAAACCTATCTAAATTCTACAGTTTAGAAAAATATGAAAAATATGTTTCTAATTTATTCAAATTAGTTGCGACGTTTTGAAATATTTTTAGCTTTCTTTTTATCATTTCTTTCTCCTTCTTTTTTTTTTATCAATTTCTCTATTCTCTAGAGTGGAAAGGAATAATATCAGTGGATTATCTTTTTATCTTATCATGGTAGACGAAAAATGCGCCGTAATAGCACCTTACATGTTTTTATTTATTTCATTTTATTTTCGTTAATTTTATTTTTTTTTTATTTCTTAGAAAATTATTGTTTCATATCAGATAAAGTCTTTATATCATTGGTAAAAATTCTGGACATGCTTCTATTTGTGTAAGACAGATGAGTTGAGAGGTAAACACGGCTAACTTATATCTATATGTTAGGGATCTATTTATATCCACACATACTCCTTACGACCTTTATGTTTTGTGTGGTGGGTCGGATACGATGTGTATAGGGGATATAAAATCCCAGTTTACAGAGCAGTTATGGGGTTTTCATATTTATTTCAACTTTTTGACATTAATATATAGCCTCTTTTTTAACATTGACGGTTAGCGTCTGTAACTCGCCCGCTGTTTTCTCGTAGTGCTCTCTGCGCCGAGGGTTGGGCTTACTTGACAGCCCATATATTAAATCTTTCTATAGTAACTTCACATGATTGACAGCACAGGAGAGAAATGGCCATGAGTTAAGACAGAATACTTGTTTAAGTAGGATAGTGATGACGATATGGTGTACGAGTGAAACATTTACACCTTATGACAATTTCCATGTCTTTGACAGGGTTTTGGATTTGCTTGGACCAAAGGGACGTAACTGTAGTGTACTGTGTGTCCAGTGATAGTGGCTCCAGCACAAATATAGGACTACTTGAAGGGATATAGCGTCCGTGTGCGAGCCGCGTCAATGGCTCAAAGGGTACGTACACATAGGCAGTTTATCATCCAATAGCATATGCATTATTTACCATCTAAATCATTGCTTATAGGTTAATATATTATCTTCTATTGTCTACAAATTAAGGTATAAGTCGATCTGATTTGACAACCTGTCCAAGGATTATCTTTCAGTCCTTTTAAAATAATGACTTTCTTTTTTCGCGAAGTTGTAAATTTAAATTGAGGGTAGTAGGTACTTACCTTTTAACTGACAGGGTATGTGTCCTTAAGCGATAAAGTTTTAAAACCGCTGACATTCCCACATTTTTAAAACCTATTACAGAGTTTTATTTGTTCATACAGATTTAATTGGATTTTGTTTTTTTTGGCCTTTGCAGATAGAAGGAGAATATCCATCGGCCCATTACCCCGGGGGTCCGGGAATGGGGGGCATGGACGGTGGAATATATGACAACCCTCATAGACCATTACCAAATCATCCTCATCTATCATCGTCATCTATGTACCCGCCATATTCCACCAACAGTTCTATGCCCCCTGTAAATTCATCTCAGGATTCTCAATTAAAACGAGACAAAGACTCTATATACGGGTAAGCATTTATATATTATTTTTATTATTTAAAATAATACTAAAATAAAATGGCATTGCCTATTTCAAATCATGAGTGCAGTTATACAAACACGCCAAGATAAAACAATAAATCATATTGGAATTCGCAGTGTTGGCACCACATGTTCGGACGGTGTGAAACCGCTGTCAATGAAAAATTGTCACAATGCGCATCACCAATATGACATATTAGGGGACTTTATAACGCACGGAATCAAGCCGTACTTTTTCTACGTTCCGGTAATATACGGCGGCCAATTTTGCCGATTGAATCTGAATATTTTCTTTAGTTCTAACTTTGTATACACATTCTCAGTGGGATTCCGATACACTGGGGATCGGCGATGCCCTATCTATACACCTTATCAACATGGCCGTCCATTGTTTACAATGGTGATGTGTATTTACACACTACAAAATATTCTATCATTCCTACTCAACGCATGTAGGCAAAAAAAATTATCTGTAGTTAAAATTCTCCCATTTCTTTAAATTTCAGGCACCCGTTATTCCCACTATTAGCTCTCATATTTGAAAAATGTGAATTAGCTACATGCACACCCCGTGAACCAGGGGTAGCGGGAGGGGACGTGTGCTCATCGGAGTCATTCAACGAAGATATAGCAGTTTTTAGTAAACAAGTTTTAGTAAGTTGAAAGTTTGATATTTTCAAAATTCTTACAATCATTTTATTTCAGTTCTTCATAATTTATTGATTTAAAAAATACTGTCGTGTGAGTGATAATAAAATTTATTCTGTATGAAATTTAAATTTCACAAATGTCATAAAATGATTAAACTGCAGATTTTATTTTAAGTATATACATATATATTTTTTTTAAAACTTTATTTCCTGAAGTTTTTATTATTGTTTTTGTGAGCAGAAAATATATAAACATTGAATGATGTACGCGAATTTAAAACTAAGTTTTATAGTTGTAGTTTACATTCTGGAAAATGACAGGAGATGAAGTTGATAATTTTTAATTGCATTCCATAATTTGTATCTGTATCTATTTTTTCCAACAAAAATTGATAATTACTCATTGATTCTTATATTTAAAAAAAATTAAAATGTATTCAGTTCCTTTATTTCTGTTACATTGTTTTGATTCCTAGAAAAAAATGGAATCCATTGCAACGAGGGGGGGGGGGGTATTTTTATTCCAATCATTACCACAATTTTAAGATAGACTTTGAAGAGCAAAAATTCCCGTATGTCACACAATTATTAATTTTCTAAATTTTGAAGTTTTGCGGACACTTCGATTTTTTATTCTATTGCACAAAGTTATTAATTCTTTTAAGATGGAGTAAGGCGATGTACCAAATTACAGACGAAAATTAAAGAGAGAATTTATTTCTTTCCAATCATGGAGTGGCTCTATAATGGCCGAACTTTATAGCACCAGCGTGGTCGTTAAATCTCCCTTACAATTTGTTCTGAAGCATGGTCTATTGTTGTTTTATTGTTTACCAGAATCAAAAATCATTTCTCCTTGCGTTAAGAATAACAGTTTCTTATTTCTGTTTGTTAGAAAAATATAAAAGAGATTTTTGTGGATCGATTTCAGCTGTTTGATTTATGTTTCAGGCCCGGTCAGAAAAGCCTTTGTTTTCTGCTAATCACGAACTCGATAGTGTGGTAAGAGATTTTTTTCTGAATCTATTTTCTGTCATAATGCTAATTTTAATGCTTCCTTTTGGTGAAAAAAATATAAAATATTATTAGACTTATTGTTTTAGTGGTTCTTTTTCCTTTTGAGGGGGAGATATACATTTATATCACAGGAAATTTTGCCCTTGCATGCGGGACCATATAATGACTTGAGCTGGTGCGGGGGGACCCCGGTTTTTCCTCCACTCTCCGGCATGTCGATATTAAAAGCGAGATAGAAATAGGTTTTCTTAATGAAGCGTATTACTCGAGGGAAATTCCTGAACTGGTGAAATAAGCGCCGGTTTTAAGCACATGGCCAGGTCGAAAAATTTTGATGAAAAATTGGCCAGATGGTTTTGTGAGATTTGCTAACGACCTAGCTCTGTATTCATAAACTGGGCTTCACTGATGGAATCTAGTATAGAGGTAGTTTACATTATAACCCCAGAGGTTATATACTCTCCCCTCAGACGGCCGTCTATGTATCTACTTTTTTCTTACATTTTTCTTTCTCTGAAAATATCATTTTTCTTCGCATTTAGAACGAAAACTTGAGTTCAGCCATTTGGTGAAAAAAAAATGATAAATAAGTGAAATCAGATTTTAATATGCACGTTATTTAATTTTCCATTTAACATTATATTATATATATCTCATATTTCAGATGATTCAAGCAATTCAAGTGTTACGCTTTCATTTATTGGAGTTAGAAAAGGTATGCAGAAAAATTAATGTATCAGATAAACTCGTGTTTGCGTAAAGTGACACGTAAATTTACATTAAATTTCAATGACAATTTTTCCTTCTACATTCCCCCCTCACCCACACCTACTGTACAACATTTTCAGTGTTTGTATGGAGAGATAGGACTTACAAAGGAAGCCTATGACCCAGTCGTGGCTTTTTCACTCTCCAGAGATAAGTGAGGGACTGAAAACCCGGCTCGTACCTAATGTAAACAAAGATAGGAAGTCACTCTATAGCTTTTGTTTATGTAAATATCACAGGATATGAACAACTTTCGTAAATTGTACACACACATTCCTTTTTCCACACGCAACCATTTTAGAGCCCAGCGATTTTTTTTAAATTGCTCTGAATTCACCGTCGCGATTCTTGCCTATAGTATCAAGTTTCTAGACGATGAAACAAAAAATTCAAGCGGTGTAATTTTATCTGAGTCATTAAATTTATTATTCAAAAGAAAATTGGGCAATAAAAATTATAAGAGGAAAACTCACCTGTATTTTTCCATCATCATTTAAAAAAATAAAAGGAATTGCGAATTTTCAATGTACAGAAAAACAAGACCCAGTTAAAAATAATTATGATAAAAAATAAATATTCTAATGATCTTTTTTAATGCGAAATTAATTAAATTGTCTGAAAGTACTGCCTTTATTTTAAAATATTGTTTTCTCTTTCTATTTCACAGGTGCATGAACTGTGTGACAATTTTTGCCATCGATATATTAGTTGCTTAAAAGGAAAAATGCCTATAGATTTAGTGATAGACGAGCGGGAAGGAGGGAGTACAACGTCAAAATCTAGCTCGGATAATCCCCCAGACCCCTCGGACAGTCTAGATCAGGTAAGGCAAAAATATGTACATCAGTATAATATTCTGAAGTATATCTGAGATCACGTCTGGTGGCGGGAAGAGAAACTAAAGAAGAATTTGAAGATTTCAAGAAGTACAGCTCATAGTGTGAAAAGAACAGTGTAAACAATGGGGTATCATACCTAGTAAGACTACTCCACACCATGTAGACTATTTGCATTATTATATTTTCTATTTATTGACGAATTCGAATTGACCGTATAGAAAATAGAGAGAATCAAGTTGTAAAATCTAATACATGATCATAAGTTTACAAAAAAATGAATTAGAATTAATATATTCCACACTTTATGTAGTGAATAAATATTCAAGAAGGCAAATTTAATTACTGTAAAATGCAGCTTGAGAACGGTTATGTAGAAAATTCAAAAATGCGAACAAACAAAGGGGGTTCCCAACAGCTTGAAAAGCCCCTCTGATTTCTAAATGATCCCTGCAAAATTGATTTGCATTAATTTGCTATTAGCAAGTCTTGGCAAGGGACAGGCTCGATTGATTTTATAAAACCCGAATTTAAATTTGGTCATGCACATCATTTTGATATGGGGCTGGGGAGACTGAATAGATTTTTTTTCTGTCGACACGAGACGATTGTCAGAAAGGCTAGAAGTGAGTGTATAGTCGGCTTCAAGAAACGTCTGGGTATTTCTGGAAACATGTATTTTTTCGTTGTTCGATATATGGTTTTCTTTAAATTTAGCGTTATTTCTTAAGAATGGAAAATCTCTCTCTCTCTCTCTCTCTCTCTCTCTCTCTCTCTCTCTCTCTCTCTCTCTCTCTCTCTCTCTATCGATCTGCTATCTGTGTAGAACTTTATTACCCCAGCATTGTGGAGCACATCCCTTTCCGTTTGTGTAGGACACTTGGATAGTTTTCTTTTATTGCCTCAACAGCCTATTCTCATCATGGGAAAGCTGTAAAGTTGACAGAGGGAGGCCAGATAAAAATACACAAACCAACCCCCTATACCTTACCAATAAACTCTGTGTATCAATAAAAACTCGTATGAAATATGATGATCTGCAATCATATCACAATATAGTGTAGTATTGGTCATAAAATCACCTCACGTACGTCATAATCCAGTAATTATGGACCAGGGAGTACACTATATGTACCAAGATCAAAATTAGGAAAAGCATTGTGTTTATATTAATATTTAAAATCATAATCTATTTTGCCATTGTCCTTAAAAATTTTCCCTTTTTCCTTTTACCGTGATTTATTTTTATAGTTGTTTTTGTTGTCATATATAGAGGGTTATACATATGACTGAAGAAATCCGATATCATTTTACCTTTACACCCAACAGTTTGTTATAAATCTTCTCTTATTGTCGTTCATTAACACGAGTGTTAATTTGAAGTTAATCTCTTGACCCTGTTGTATGGATTAAATGCATTAAGCATAAATGTCTTTTCTTTTTTCACAATTCATTATGACGGTATGTGAGCCCAATCAGTAGTAGACATACTTTGACGGGTCACCTGGCCGAAGGTAGATAGTCAGTTCTGTCTCTCTCAAACTGGTCACCTCTCTAAGGAGCTTCTTGTTCTACTTTTTCAAAGTTTTTGGCACACATTGATCAAGTCATAATTGATTTTATTCCTTTTTGAAACTGACAATAATATATGTTTTATGTTAATTGACTGACCCCGTTCAGGGTCAGGGATTCTCTATGGCAGATAGCTACCTTTGTCTAGGAGCACGTAGTGAGATAGAGAAATCTATACCATATCGGATATGTTCAGTATTTCGTGAGATACACTTAAATAAAAGAGGACGTCATACTTTAAAATATATGTTTTTGTCTGCTTTACCTACATCAATGTTCTTGGGAAGGCAACCATGCACCGTGAACGTTTGAAAGTTTAACTATGTAATCTAGCATTTTACACTCTGTTGGAACTTTTGAATATTTCGGGTTCAATGTGTTTGATTGTATTTTAACATTTTTCCAAGACCACGTGTCTGGCCATGGCTGTCATGACGTGTTGGTATTGTGACCTGTTTGTGCTCTTTGCATCTGTAGCCCTTGTGCGTAGTCAGATCTTTATCTGACATGACCTTCCTAGCTTCTTTTAATATCCATTAGAATTGTCCGCGGCCCGAGTTATCTCTGACTTCATCAGTCCTTCTCTCAGGGGTCAAATTGCTGCTCCTTACTTCCAATTAAAAACACAAGTGTTGACCGTTGTCCCTCCATTTTCACAGTGGTCAGTCTGGGTGATCACTGCAGGACAGCAAGGGGAGGAATGTAAGGGAGAGATCTCTATCTCGTCCTATCAGAGCTTCTCTATGGGTACTCGAAACTCTTGACCTCTCTCTAGAGGATTGATATAATCAAGGTCATATGTGTACTCTGCCTTCATCTAGCTATCTTGAATTCATACCATATTTTACACATGTGTATTTTGTTACAATTTGCTTTGAATTAACATTGTTTGAGTTGGTACGAATTGGATTAGTTCTCCATTTTGTTTGTTAAATTTTGTTTTATTTCTCAAGTTGTTTTGTCTGAAGATGTAGATTTCTGTGTGATTGAAAGCCTTTGAAATTGTTCCTGTAATCTTTTCGCGTGTTTCATTAAGTTTTTTGCATTTTGATTTTTTCGACAATATGTTTTATTTATGGATTTTCTTTTTGCTCAGTAATAAAAATAAATATCACAAGTATAAATGTATGTAGATTTTTGTGTTAAAAAAGAGTCCAAAATTTAGTATTTAGTAGTACTGTGCAGCAGTGTTCTTGTCCATGTAGATTTTGGTGGATCTTTTCACGCCTTGTCGAGTGTCATCTTCTCAGAATATAAAACCAGCAATAGTACAAATGGCTATGCATACACTAGGTCATAAATAAGAGATTACTAAAATCTTAACCTCGTATGACACATTAATGTCACAGGCCATACCTAGTCAGTGTTCATGTATCGGTAATGCGGCAAGGGGGTGCCCGAAGCGCTTTTGGTGAGATTTTCTGTACATTTGGCTCGGGGATACAAGAAGACCACGTAACTATACCTAGTATGGTAGATAAATCACCCCAGGGATCACTGTCCTAGGGCTGGTGTATCTGGTCTATGATCTAATAGATTACTATCAACAGTTTTCGTGATTGTATAGGCATGACTACAAATTATGATATCATCATTTGATCATTCTTGAAGCTGTTTGCTTAAATTAAAAAAAAAATCTCTTCAAATTTGGCGCTAAATTGTGGATGTTTGTGAAACTGACACTGTGTATTGGTTGGGGGTCAGCGTCTATCGGAGTTATTTCCCTTGGTTCTCTATATGCTAGGTGATCGTTAAGTACCTATTATACCCAACAAAACAAACACAATGCCCTAAGATGATGAGATAAGCTGAAAATCTACAATTTAAAATTTTCCCAATCACTGGTTGATTTAACAGTTCATTACCCTGTCGTAGCCATCTAAACAGCCTGGACAAGGGCACTAGCTGGGTGAATGGTGGGGAAAGCCAAGGTTGGGCTTTCTCAGGGGGAAAAAATGGGGAAAAAATTGCTCAAAAATATCGAGAAAAGTTTTTTGTAGCACCAGAATGAAAAAAGGAATTTTGCTTTATTGCGCAAATTGGATAAAGGCATTTTGTTGCATAAAAAAACTGTATGAAGGAAAATATGTGTCTTTAATAATTCACAAGTTGAAAATTTTCTTCGAGTAAATTTAGTAGTTGACATAAAATTCCATTACACTGCCAGAGAAGGCATTTGCAAAGAAATTATTGTATATGAAAAGAGAAAAGGGTTTTCTGTTATTGTTTCATTTAAAACTTATTAAAAAGATCATACAACAAAACAAAGCTAATATTCTGAATTAAGAATTTGTTCCTTTTTGTTGTAAGAATGATTCCTAGGCAGATGATGACAATTATGAGTTGTTTGTTTGTATAAATGTCTAAAGCGTCTGTCTAACTTACACTTGTCGTCAATAAACTTACATTAAAACGTTTAAATGACCACTTTGGGGGAAGAATTTATTTGACCGTCATGAAAAAGAGCCAAAAAGAAATTGTTTCGTGCGTATCAATTCAACATTAATGACCAAGTTAATGTGGCAAGATTTCTACCTGAGGGGAATTTGATAGTTCAAGGGGTCAATTTGAATTTTTCTAAATTTCCTTTTGTGTCTGTTTACATGGGGGAGGTCACCGGCTTTTGATAATGAAAATGATATCCCTAATGATTTTCAAATGACATCCCTCTTTCATTCCTTGTAAATTACATCCTAGCCGAGATGTAATTCAGTTATTTTCTCCCCCTAACTTTTTCAACAATCCCCACTGTTTGGCAGGCAAAAGACCGATTAAATGGCCAAAAGGAGTCTCTCTTGCTTGAATGGTCTTATAGAAAATCTGGGAGCCGTGTATGTGTGTGCAGCGATACAGAATCTTCCCATGCCTGGCTGGACGACTGTAGTCACATTCTCTGTTATAACATACAGGATTAACCGCCTTCTTTGCCCCAGACAACGGGGATGGAGGGTCCCTGGGTAATGCTCTTACCACAGCCCTATGTCAGAACCATTAAGAGAGCAACCCAAGAAACGCTTCATTTAGGCTGTTCTTTGTGTCGGAGGCCTCAGATAATGATAGTTATTTTTACGCCAAGTCAAAATATCTTAAGCCAGAAGAGTAAGTCTGCTACTCGGAATTCATGTCTTGTCCTTGTCGGTCTGTTGTAGCCTGACTAGAAAACTCAAACCTAAATTGCAACTGTCGTTCCTAAAATGAAATTACCTCTCAGCATGGGTAGATTGGGACTGAGTTGCCTTAGTGAAGCCCCTCGTTGGGGATGTATTATATATGTTAGACTTAATCACTTATAGGAAATAGGCTATTCATGGCATTGTATGGATCCATCATTTCTTCACAGGATACCTGCCCTCGCTCTATCGTAAATTTCCTTTTAATGTGTAAATTGATTTACAGAGTATCAATATTAACCATAATACTAATATGCATTTGAGAAAAAATACATTTCAGACGATTTCTTTTTCATATTTTATCGACAAGGAGTAATAAATTGAAATGTTACTATCTCACCGATATTATCTCTTTTTCACTAAAAAAAATTAATGGATTTGCAAATTTCCAGAACTGCACACTTCGCGGCAACCATTTTGATTTAGAAATAAATTATCAAATTCCCATTTTTGACAAAACGAAAAAAGCATTACAGATGTTTATCTGTTAATTCAGCTGCACCTTTCCCTTTCCTGTTGGAAAAAACTAAAAAGTCATAAAAACCAGGTCGTTAAAAGTAAATTAAATGATTAAATGGTAATAAAATTATCATTATTGATGCAAGTTAGCCCGATCTTGAGATTAAACAGATCTGCTAACAACAGATGATTATGGAATTTTGATCTTAACCGGTTTCAAATTTCTGAACGAAAACCCAGCATCATGCAATCATTGCATCAGGAGAACGTAAAAGGTATAAATTATCCCCTGGTGGTACCAGTCTTGGAGAAATTAGATTCGAATTTCTGCTCCTCGTGCAACAAATAAATAGAAATTCATACTTATAATTTTGAGTTGTAATTTGCTTAAATTGTATCAAAATTTGACGTCATTCTGCCAGGAATTTGAAGGATATCAGTATTCAATGATCCACCCTGGATGGTGGTATATGTTCTTAGTTCGGGCAGGTGTAAACTATTTTTTGAAGGTGTGTGCCATGCTCCACTTAGTTTTGGCAGTAATAACCCATAATTGTGGCGATGATAAGTTAGATAGGGGTATTAAAATCTACCTCCATTACCGTATTTATTGAAAGTTAAAACTTCACCGACGGATTTTTAAAGTACAGCAACCCAAAATAAAAATGAATATTTTTTGTTCTCTCATAATCACAGGGAAAATTATCTCCTCGTCGTTCCGAGACGCTGAAGGTTTTCAAAACGTTTTTACATATCGTTCTACCCGCCGTAGGTAAATGGGAAATTTCACAATTTTTGACTAGAATTATAAACGTTGGCAATTGTGAAACATGTTTATAAGGTAGATAACATCTGAATAAAGCAAAGGAAGAAGCTGATCTTGCGGTACCTACTTTTCTCTCACGCTTTGTATACGACATCAAAGATTTGGGGAGCTACAACACTTTGCTTTCTACCACATAAGTTGTAAATTCGACATAGAAATAATTAGGTACGACATGATCGACGTAAAACCCTATATTAGAACGCTGTACGTTGGATGGTTTTTATATGGCCTCCGGAAAATATATTCTAATCATGTACAGATCAGATTGGGAAACAGTCAATGTTGTTAACCATATCAGTTTAACGACATTTTATGCTTGCTAACCAGAACGCACTTTTGGAGGTTATTTACTTCTTTTCAAAACATTAAAAAAGATTTCATAGATTCAATAAAGTTCAACGTAAAAAAGAAATAGATTTTAATGAATTCAGTATGAATTCAATATATCTTGAATCTTGTATCTTAGATGTGAATTTTATGAAGGAATTTGAATTCAATATCTAAAATGAGGAAATTTCTTTGATCCATTGTGTATCGTAGTAAACCATTCTTTCCCTTATGGAACCTTCTATAGGCCTTTTTCCAGACACCATTTACTCCCCCTTGGTTCTTGCAGGGCTATAGCAGAGCGATAAAATACTCCGATGATAGGAAATCAAATTAAGTTTTCGACCTTACAAAGCATCCGTCGTTTCTATTGTCTTTATTCTGCATTACCATCTCAAGTCATAGGAGGGCAATATCATTTGTTCCAAGATTTACGTACGATCATGTTTTGCCCATCTAGCTGTCATTAGACAATCTTCCCAACACCTTAGTTGGTTGGCAATGGTTGATACATATTGACTGGTGTGTAAATGAGTGGCTTTAGATTTCTTAGATGTCACTTGAACTTGGACTATAAGGAATGCCAGATCAAAATACTTGGTTGCTAAGGCAATTGAATCTTTAATATTGCAAATTTCATTTCTGAGGTCCCTTATGCACCGTAGCTGTGCGGTATAATTACGTCTCGGATCTAACTATTGTAATGCGTCAGAGGGGATCCGGCGAATCACATTCCTCAAGATGCATGGAAAAGAGCAATCTAATTTGCGCTTACGACTTTATTGGGGAATGATAGGCCAACTATATGTAGACAGCAGATTTTGCCATCAAGTTTAATGTAAAAACTTATTGTCTGCCCCAATAGGGACCGTTATATGGACCTTGATATTATTTGCAGTGATGATCAGTCATCCCTATTGACCGAAATTCAGAGAATGGAGGATAATTCAGAGCATCTTTTCTTCTATTCAGCTAGTCAGTGGGAAACAATACTACGGACCACTTCCAACATAATCTAATCAGTCTGAGAAAAATTTGTTGTGATATTCCATACTTAAAGGTTTAATTCCTCAATTGGCAAAATGTGAAAATCCAATAAAGTACCATGGAAAATGCTCACTCTACGACGCTTTCCTGACGGCTAGAGCAGCGTTGTGAAGTGCTATTATAGAACAATGCCACAGCCATTATTGGACAGAAACGATCCCCGGAAGCGTGTTCGATTTACAGATCTTGAGCGAGACCTTTTTCTTCCTTAATATTGAGGCTTATGAAATCATCAAACACGCTTTCAACGATTCTCTTAACGATTGTTGGAAGAGCCAAGTTAAGTTTTCTTTTTTATGTCCAAAATGGCAAACAAATAAATATGCAGAGTAGGGCAATGTGTGTCCATTGTTACGTTCATTTGTCTCAGAAACCAAAATATTTTCATAAAGACGACCTTTTCCATGTTAACTGCCCTTATTTCCTGTCTTTTGTTAGCTACGCCCAGATTCCCAAATGTCTTTAAGCTATAGTCAAGTATTTATTCAGTTAAATTGTTACTGAACAAACGAGCTAAATAGCCAGGGTAAACTGCAATTTTCTTCTTTCCTCAGAGGCAAACAATGGAAGTGAAGCTGAGAAGTCTCGGCTCCACACAATCGTCTGCATATGCTGATATTAAGAACGAAAAAGGCTAACATCGAGATGACTCGAACAATGGTTGGCGGGGACGGGGATCCTAATTCTATACGATACAATTATTGAATGAAAAGAGTTTGAAACGAAATGGAAAGCAAAGTCTTATTGCAGCTTTTGTGTTTTCTCGAATAATGAAAAAGTTAAAAAAAAAAAAGTAATTGGAAAATGAACACTAGATGATTGATTAGATAATAATAATTTGGAATGTTTGGGCATTTCAATGTCGGAGAGTACGCTAATGGTATTTGTTTTATATTTGATGCAATCTTCAGTGATTCCAAACATATGATGGAAATTCTTTAAAATTAGGTCAGCACATATCGAAGGGGCATTGGGGAAAGGATTTACTATGTAAATTTTGTCTAAAGCCTAAAGAGATGGGGATTAAAGAATGCCCGAAACTTCAAACAATGAAACCTAACTGTCGATCGATAGAGCTAAGGTCTTAATGTTTATAGAGGCTATGTGTGCGGGGGATTTTTATCAACTTCTTGGGTATTTTTGTCTTATGAGCTATTTTGTAATTCCATCTAAAATGTTATAAAGAGTTCCCTGGATTAGGGTGATTTAGATGAGACTAAATATCAGTGTTTCCAAGCTGGTGTAGATAGAGGTATAGAATGTTGAATATCATATCATTCTCTGACATTCTATTACGTCCCTTTTCTGACTAGGATCTGGGGAATGAAGATTTTTTCATGCATAGTTTCTGAGGAACACAGAAAATCGACTTCTGTCGTCTAGACACCGGAAGTGGGTACTTGAGAGAGGCTGCGCAAACTGGAGTGTATTATGCTCTGTTGATGGCTGTATGCCACTTTGTCGCTTCAACCTCTCCAAGTCAATCCCATATGACAGTCGGACGACCAAAGCTATTCATGCGTACAATGACCAACGCTTCTCTCCTGAAGCTGATCTATGAACAACGAAAATTACACGCTTTTATATGGAGTTGTACTTTGCTCTAATTTTTGTTTAAATTTACAAATTTTAAGGATTGGGCATGTTAAAAAGCTTACAAACTGATTTATCTGTGTTTTTTTAATGGTTACGTTGTTCTTTATCATTCTGTGATAAATATTCACCCTGCTTGGTATTTTCTCAGTGTTCAGACATGTTTCAGAAAATAATGTAAACAGAAACCCACGGTGACTACAAGTCCACATTAGATCTCAGTATATTTGATCTATGTTGACTTAGTAATATGATTAAATCGTAGAAAAAATGTATAAGAATTCCCTCTAAAAATAATTTGGCTAATAACTATAGGTTATATTCAATTCTACTTCTTTGTCAAGAAAAAAGGTCGTACCACCTTCAACGAGAACATAATACTCTTAACATTATAATTATGGCATCTTTTTCACTCTAAATGTTTGTGAACTACCAACTTTGGCACTCTTTTTCCAACACTTATTAACAAATGACTTTGAATGTTTTGTGACAGTGTTTTCTAAATGTTATGTTTTTGCACTAAAACTTGTTTGCAGTGTTCTTATTAATTCCTTTGTTGATTTCTGTTATTTTCGTTTTGGCCTATGTGCCCATGTCGAACAAATCAGAGAAAACCTCCAGCAGGGGAGATAAATGCAGGTCTTTATCCAAATCTTTTTTCTTTTCCCTTTTTCGGTTGTACCATCAGATCACCATATAATAAGATAAAATATAGTATATCTATAAAATGAAATGCTTTTGAATTTGGCTTAATTGTTAAAGAAAATGCATTAAATTACAAGACTTATCTGACCCTGCTATGGTTTTCTCTGTTGACAGGGCCAAATGTATTCATCCATGCCGTCTTGGGGACTCCGGACGTGACGTCATCATGTTCTAGCTGCCTCGCACATCTTCACTTCCGGGTCAAGTAGGCTGATGGTATTTCCTCGTGATGTCATTTGATGAGCCGCGAAGTGTTCAACAAATGGATTCGGACCTCAGTTTGAAGCAGGAAGGGCAAAAAATAGTACAAGACTAGTCATTAACTGTTCATCTGTGTCCAGATACAGCCTACTTGCTCTGATTTGTGTCTTTGTTGATTTTGTTTTGTTGCCAAGCAACAATCATATTTTTCAACCTCACATGAGGATTCTTTATTTTACAATATTGAGTCTTAGCATTACAAGAAGCATTCACCGGTTGTGACTGATGTTATGAATGATTTAGTCTATATAATATTATATTTCGTGTTTAATTTTACATTATTGATAAATCTGCAATATTGTGCGAGTGAGAATGAAATGTTTCTTTCTTAACAAGAAAATGGACATATTGATCTTTCAAATATATTTCGTTTATACAAATAGGCAATGCGAAAATGTTAGGTTTTTTATGTCCAATTCGTTGGTATCCTGAAAAAGAAAAGAAAAAAAAAAACATGTACGCAATTTTCGAGGCGTTTATTTTTCAAAAGTATCATTGTAATTCTGTATTACACCCTCAAAACAAGAAACGTGTTATGCAATGAGCAGTTGTGAAAGTTATACATTAGGAGTGCTATATATTGGAGTAAATGTTGATTACATACATACCGTCATATGAATGCTACAGTCATTTCGTCGGGAAATGAACATTTTTTTTCTTCAAATAGATTTTCCTTCTTCAGCCGGCTCAACTTTCTACATGCTCTAGCGACATTGTGATTTTTGTTAAGACAAAGTCGCTAAATTCAAGTGATTAAGAATCATTTGAAAAAAAAGAAAAATTGAAGAAATCGATATTTTAGTGCTATGTATATTTAATCAGGTGTGGGTTCCATGGCCCTATCCTGTGTTGTAGCTATATGTATAGGTACCTAACTCCCCAGTCCTGTCCCCGTCATGCCGATCCATGGCGGTATCCAATAAGACAATGGAAGCTATTGATTTCTTAGTCCGGCTCTTCAATACGGCAAACTGTAATCTTGTGTTGAATAATTATTTCCTCGTAAATCATAACACTTCTTGTTATTTCACTGGCAAGAAAGGGACCCTCGCGACAAAGGAACCCCTCGGTCAACTCTATTTTACTGGATTATACAAAAGGCAATTTTGATAAAAGAACGTCCAAAACAGAAGCACGTGGTAAAGATTCTATATGATATACCAAATGTGGGCCCAACTTATTCTATTTTGCGAACTATTTTGATAAACATTTGCATGAATATTTTTCTCGACTTCGAAAAATCTTTGAAGCTGTACAGATAGATCAACTTTAATTCTAAAAGAAAAAAAAAACAACAAAACAAAACAATGCCAAAACCCTACAAAAAGTTTTCTTTTCTATGTCCATAGTAATATTTGAATTCTATTCATTTTGTCGCATGTTATATTTCATTTTGGGATTGGGAAGGCATATTTTGTCGCATTTTCTTAAACAATGATGCTTTTTCACCTATACGAATTGTAGTTGTTTTATATAATTATTCTATATACATCACTCGTCCCTGACCCCCGCTGCTTATTACCAGAGACCAAACCAAATTTTGTTCGTTCGCTTATGTTATTTCAGAATAACCCAGGCAAAATTATAATATTATTTGGAAGGTAAAAAAGAGATTCATGAGTTGTTCTTAAACTTTTCCGGTTATTTGTAATTCTAAATGAAAATAGGAGATTTATTTTCTTGAAACAGAAAGGGGAAAATTGGAGAAATAATTCTTGAAGCAAAATATTGTAGAGGAACATGACTATTTCTTTTATTCTTACGCAAAATTCGGTTTGGTCTAATTATCTGCATAATGAACTTCTTTTTTATTTTCTTCCATGAATTTCTGTCCTTTTTGGTCAGCCCTTGTGGCGTGTTGTTTAAAGTTGTGCCATAAATATATTCTATCTATTTTGTTATATCTATGTTAATATGATATTGGTGACATTTTCATCATTATATATATTGAATGGATGGGTCCAGATATGAAAAAAATTAAAGCATATAATGTAAACCATGTTTTATATATACATATACAAATCATAACTACAAAGTGAAGTCTCGTTGTCATAGAAGAATTGTCATTAAAAAGGCTGTCCATATTAAACGATGTGCTCAGTTTTTATACAGTGAAAAAAAATCATTATCAGATTGGTGAAAGAATTCTGAGTGTGCTCTTCCCGGCTGATTTTAGAATTTGAATTGAGGAGAATTTGGCACTTTTATGGGAAGCAGATCAGTGTTAATGGGGATAGAAGTATTTATGAAAGAAGCCAGTGAAAAGTCGTAATGGAACATTTAATGGTATAAGTAATAAAGCAAGTGCTGTAAAACTTGTGCCACCTCTTCATTTTTTTATATGATGTGTGGCATTGTGGGTAATAATAGAGGGATTCTAATCTACATGCAATTATGAAAATCTAGACGAAACTGTAAAAAAGCATCATCTTGTACTCAATGACAGCTACATATCAATGTTGTCAAGGAAGCGTGTACAATTCTGGGATGGGTTCACGTCAGACAGCTGGAGGGAGAAATCATCTCCACTATCCTCATCACCCTGTAAAGTCAGGTGACTATCTTTAGATATATATATATACACATATTTGGTATTAGACGAACACACAATACTGTCATCTCTCTTTGTTTCTGTATTGTCACAGCTGTTACTAATGTTCGTTTGTAATAAAGGACCGTGGTATGGACAGTGCTTGGGATAGTCATAGACAGAGGGACAAGGTCTGTCAACGGCCACGGAGCATCGCCTCTGTCCCAGCTTGTGACTGCATTGGATTCGCAAAAAATAAGACTTGGCTTAAATTGACACCACAATAATGGCACATTTTTGGACTCTTCAAAGACAAGCCTGGTGCTGTACATATCCAGGCAGCTTTTGTGAGCTTGGAATTCAAGTAAAAGATGAGTTGCTGATGTCGTCAATGAGTTTGAAACTGAATGTGGACTAAATACAAAATGTATCTAAAACACTGGGTTTTATTTTGATGATTGAGGGTGCCCTCTGGCCGAAGAGTTGGTACATGTTTTAATCCTTAATCACCCTTTGGCGTGGTAATACGGATTACAGGTTCCTACGGTATCAAAACATGTGTTTTAGGGCCATAGTTGTACTCTAGGCTTTACCTCTCTCACATATATCTCTATACTGACAATGATATGATGTGTTAAATATGAGAAAGTTGATTAAGTTTGCCCAGTGTTTACATTATGTGCAGAGGAAATCCTATCCAATTGGCGGGAAACACTTTATTTGGCATGAATCAGAGGATACTGACATGGGGTCAAGTTAATTTAGCATTTGACAATTTGCCATCGACCAGCAACTTATTCCACGGAAAAATCTTAATCTGACGCATGATAATTCGGCACTTCATATTGATTTACGTATGGTTGTATAATGTTGATTTTAAATATAATAGGAAAGAGTGGCGGCTCGCTCCAAATGACATATTGAATTTTCCCTCTCTCCTCCTCGTCCAGAATTAGTTTCTGGCCAATATAGCAAAGCGCTATATCCTCGCGATACGGAGACTTCCCGTGGCTAGACTTTACAAGATGGAAATCGCGTCGTGAGATTGAATATTTCAGTATTTGGATGGTATGAAAGATAAATTCAGTTTTCCAATATACTTAGTTGTGCATTACCGAAATGGGAGATAGCGCTTCACCAAATTTCATATATCGAATGAACTTATTATTGCACAGCGAAACATTGCTAACCCCTCGCATATTGGAAAGATACAAAAACGTGATAGGACCTAGGAAATCAAATTGTTTTGATATTGTTGATGGGAAAGTCAAATTAACTTGGATTCATCGGGGAGAATCGGACAGTTTGTCATATTATCAATTCTTAGAGGACATAAAGTAAAGTTATTGTACATTTTGACACTTTCAATGACTACCGTGCACTCAGCGTTGGTAGTTGTAGAATAGTAACGGTTTGTGAGAGGAAACTTGCGAGGGAAAGTAGCAATACATTGTTAGACACTGGATAGAGGCCAGATTTGTGAGATATATTGGAAAAAGTATCACCCAGGGTATAACATCTGTCAATAAAGCTTGCGCTACCGTCTCCCAAAGGTCCCTTCTTCACTTTCTGATGAGTGAAACAGAGCCTTAATATCACATTCCACTGTGATAATCGTAAATTTTCCTCACTTTAAATGATCAGTGGTAGTTTTGACATCCCCTGTCCTTTACCTGATCTATCATCTCTCTCCTTCGCTATATCCCTCCTATAGCGCGGAGCACCAATATCCTCAGCTCTCGGAACGTTCTTCGCTGTAGCGGAGCAGCACAGTGATGCTGTAGTAACTCGGACAAACGGTCATTCCTATATAGTAGAGATTTATTAAAGCATCTTTTTTCTGTTTTATGATAAATTTCACCTTTTTACCTTATTTTGTGATCTTGTTACTGTAGCTAGGGAACAGTACTAATTCTGTCTGGATTGACAACCCTACAAATGCCAAACACGCTGATATAGCAGTTTTACACGTTCACAGCGACGGGTCGCAAGAATTTGCCGCATTTCTGATCATATTTTAACATTATCTTTTTAATTGTTCAGATAGCATCTTATCTATCAATTAATTGAATCTATTGGTAGATTGGATCATATTCAGCGACCAGATTAATACCCCCTGAAAACAATCTCGATGCAAGAGACACTAGAGTAGATTATCGTCGCCGATATTCACGATATAGATCTTCATTTAGAAATCGCCTCCGCGATAAGCTTCTATACATTTAATATGCTCAATGGACAAAAATATCGCATGGGTGTTGATATACATCTAATATCAGTTCTACATGTTAATTAAGATTGTCTTAGGAAGCAGTATGAGGGGATTTATCTATGATTTAGGATTTAAATGAGCTGGATGTCCATGATTTGGCTGTAACGGTGCCCATCTAGATACGGTGACAGCTGAACACTATCGTCAGATCGGGGAGTCACACTGTTTTAGACATGAAGTTATTTAGTTATTCACCAGGACAATAGCTCCCCTTAGTTCGGGTGACATAAACAGACAAGTATGCGTCAAAGATTACCATCGCTAGAAAAATATCAAATCTATAGCCGGCTTTAAAAGTATCACACTTGGTTTATATACGATCACACAAGGACGGCACGGCTTCAAGTAACCATGTTACACGATGGTCTGATGATGGGTCCTTGGTGAGGCATGTAAAGGCGCCTACGTAGCACCTGTCGGTGATGGTGTACGGTATAAATGTGCGAATTTATTAAAAGTTTTCAAAAGGAACAGGCCCTGTTGTTCAGTTTGCATTCGAATTGTCATTGTTTTAGAATTTTAAACTCATTAAGGTCCTGCCCCTCGCCTCCCAGACGTAGCTGAATCTATGGGGTCTCAATTTGTATTGTAACGAGGTTTTTGTCATTCTACTACGGTAATGGTTGTGTATGAAAGATCACATTTCCCTCAAATACAGCTTTATAATTGATCGCTATTCAAGTAAGTTTAAAATTGCATTTGCAATTTTAGAATACCTTTGAATCGGGCAATTACATCTTTGCATGTGTCACTGCAATAGTTGTTTCAAAATGAAGCAATTTGAAAATAAACATGGGTAATTTTTAAGTTCATTGGATTATTAAAACTGAATTTCGTTTCAATGTCGGAACCTTGATTTAAAAAGGCTGGTTCCATCAAAACAAAGTGCCATTGTGGAGTAATTTTTTACTTGAAAAGAGAAGAGCTGTGTCGAACGGACTAACGTCTCTGTTTACGTTTCAGTTTCGGATTTACGTACTTCCGGTAAGATGGATTTCCACCAAAAAGGTCGAAACCCAGAATTTATTTTGAATCAAATACTAAATGAATAACGTGTGTAGTATACCTTAAGTAAAAGGGTGTTGTTCTATATTTTACGGAATATCGTTTAAGGGTTAATATGCATTTGATGCTTTCCTGCTAAGTAGTCTACCCTCTCATCCCGTGCAAGCTTCTGTATCTACCCGTTGTACTGTCATGTCATAAATAAATCGCCCTCCGTGAAATATAATATGTGTAACAGTGGGGCTTAACACATTTTTATTTGTTTCATTTCACACATGGATGAAACTGGGACGAAATGTTATTCAAACAAGACGCTCTTTTGTGATTTATAAAGTTTCATTGCTTATAGAAGTTCATGATATCTGTAGGTAGACCATCCAAAACTCGCTTTACGCGATAATTTACGAGACATAGAGATGCTAGGAATTGTATGTCGTGCGGTGAAGTTTCCTGATTTGAATTTGAAAACCATACTTGGCAGACGGCCTTTTGATGCTCGCGTGTTGTGTTACCCAGACATCGTGAAACTGGACTCGCTACCAGACGCTGTGATGACAGAACCTACATATTTTTTGGTCTGTGTGACCGTCAGCATAATCAGCATGACGTCACTTCCTGTTCGGATTCAAGGACACTTGTACTTGGCTTTATGGGTGTCGTCACGTCACGTATTCTGTAAATAACGATACATAGAAGCAGTTGGATAAGCATGATCTATAACGATCCACAGCAAGAGCTAAAGCTAAGCTGGTCACGAAAATCATGATCGAGCCGTTCTCGGACTAGAACCTTGATTTACTTTTTAAGTCTCGTGGAGCTGCACCCCCTAAATATAGAGAGAAATAGAGAAAGACAAATCTCCTTAAATTATTGATGGATGAATTCCTGTGGGGAGGAATGATATAGCGGATCCCATGCAAAAAGAAAATCTATACCAAATCACAGGAAACACTGCGAGTTACATCATACTGGAGCTATCCTGTCAATACGGGGGCTTGATCTTTTTCCATCTGTATCGATTTCAAATAATTTTCATGATAGAAAATTTAAGCATATCTTTTAAAACATGAATCATCAATTAATGTCCTTGTTTGGATCATGTTATAAGTTTGACGGGACTTTCTTCTTCCATTGTTGTTATTCTTCTTCCATTGTTGTGATACTGAAGCGCTTTCTTCAGAGCAACTGTTGCATCGATTACAGAATTTCTTTCCTTGTTGGGATTTTTTTCAATCAAAGTAAACTTAACGTCGTCCGTATATAATCCACAGATTTAGAGGTGTTTCAAATGAAGAATTATGACAAACCATCGAGCCATAAAGACAAAAACATATAAAAAGAATGGATATCTCTTCCATTCATCGCACTTGAAGACTTGATTGTACTGATACCTCCTGGTATTGTTCTTGGTTATCATTTAACACTCATACAGGGTTCATAGTGCTGTATTGAATGACATACACACAACATAGCTAACATTTAAAATCTGTACTTTTTTATTGAACAGAACGAAAGATGAGACCTTCATTCCCTGACAAGTCTATAAATACTTGATACTGAAAATATACCCTGATACACCCTATATCAACCTGTCAAGTAAAAATAAGTGCACCCTTTGGTATCTGTTACAGAAAGTACAGACTGCAGTTGCATGTGTATAACCGTAAGCCCGGATTGCATGACTTTTCGCCGGCAATTGGCATGATCTAAGACATTTAAATTAAAGAAATAATGGTTGTTTGTGTTCCTCGGGGGTTAAGTTTGTTTTTGAATCCTCCAAGTGCTGTACTTTTCTGTGAAGTGATGGAATAAATGGCCAAGATTTCAATGTAGAAGAATAACTTCTCCTGTAGAGAAGCTGCAAATATTGATGCATCTGACAGAAAAAAAGACATGTAAAACAAAATGAGATTGTTCCTCCGTAGGTTGGGTACCGATATAGCACTTCTTCAGTTTCCCTTTACTAGGATAAGTGTTCAATTATTGATGGCTATTCTAGGCCTTCAGATTGGATCAAATTTCTCAATCAGTGATTGGAGCGGGCTTAATCACAGGGTCTGTCTTGTTCTTTAATCAAAACAAATGGCGATCTCCTTATTGTGTCGTGCATGCTTAGCTAGTTTCAGTTTTGCACGATAGAAAACATTCTGTGACCGGAAATCCGAACATGCGAATACCGACTTGTTTCCAATCGTTATCGATCACCTTCTGATTAAACTAATACGGAGAAACCTCTTTGTGATACAAATAATCTGCTTTTTCTCACCGAAGTTAAAAAAAATCACAAATGTAATGAAACTTTCATTCTTCATAAAAGTATTTATTCAGAAGAGTGCGTTCATTTCATTGAAAATTGTCAAAGATATACTAGTAGTAAGCAAAAATACAATGCACATACCGATTACTGTATTTGACTTTTCTTTAAAATTCTTGAAATAAATTTTGGAAGTGTCCTATTATTCAAATTGGTTGACATTTATAATAAATCAATTCTCCAAAGGGTAGACTTCTCTTCAACTTTTTTTTTCACACAGTTTGCCTTCCATATACCCGATTAACAAAATCAATACTTGTTAATGTTAACTGAACATGTCGACACTACTTCTGCAAAAAACCTGAACAAGACTCAAATTCATCGCAACCTTGATTCTGTGTCGTTCTTCTGCGCACTGACTTTTAAACATGACCTCCATTATTATAATCTGAACTGATACGTAATGTGTGGAAGTAAGAGCATTTACAAACAGTACAGGTATTTAGTTCTTCTATTCAGGCTGAAACATTGCCATTCCAACTCATTACACCAGGTTTACAGTAGAGCTAATACGGGATCGAGATGACCCCGAAAGTTACCCGATCCCGAGTTCTTTCAACAGTCCCACCCAGCATTCATCAGTTCTTACAGTCAATGGGACGAAGTCATTCTATATATACCACAAATTCGCTGACAGCGGGCACGTGACCTGCGGTAGAGTTAAGGTACATTTTATGGCGATGAACTCTGTAAAGACTATTGACGTCAGATTAAGGTCCAGATAATATTTTATACCTTTGCTTTTTATCCATGAGCATTGTTATGTAACAACGAATGTACTTTTATGCAGGATCTATCAAATGAAGATCTACTGACACAGAACAACTGCAAAGTATTGCAACATCCGTATTGTCCATGGTTATTGCAGATATGAAAGCCTGACATTCCTCTTATATCAGAACTCTGAATGAGTTGTCTCATTGTCACTATTATAGTCCTTTCGGATAGAAGAGTTCTTCCGACAGGACACGGTCGTTGTTGTTGTTGTTGTCGTCGTCGTCGTTGTTTTCTTGATAATATGACTGTCAATCGGCTAAGGGGGGGGGGGGGCTGTTTTCCTTATACTGTCTTTCCTGTTAGCAGTGAACAATGCGTATCGTTCTAGCAAGACCTCCTCCTTTCGACCAGCCGAAGATAGTTGTAAGATTTTTATTCCAGTCCTTCGTCATTGCCTATAACATATTTTATGCCTTAATGAATTCCTTCCAAACGTCAGCTTTTCTTGGTAGTCTCATAAGTAATTATGACCTCTTCGGTACGAGTAATTTAGGGAATATCGTGTTTCTGTGAGCACTACATGCAACACAAACCGGTGTCCTTGTTTGTCCAAAGGTTATCTTTGTATATTTGGTGTGTCCGTAATGTACATCATAAGGATGTGTAGGAAAATTGTGTTAAAAATTCCAACCTTATGTTATATATATAAAAAAGACGACATTTTGAATGCGGTGAAGAGGTTAGGATGATATGATGATTATTTAGGTAAATACATGGATGTAATTTGATCTCATACCCACGTTTAAACGAGTGTTTGGTTATTTGCATTTGTTAAGAACCAGTGTTGTGTCTGGATTGGGGTAGCACTCTTTATGGAGATGTTACTGGTTTAAAAAGAGAGGAAAAACTTTTTTATTTCCCAAATTAACAAAGCTCACAGGCGCCATTGATAGTGCATATACCTTGTTTTTGTACTATATCATAATAATAAAAACCGTAACGTTTCAAATGATTTGTTGACTGAATATCAAGTATTTAATGTCGGATAAAAATTAGATTTTGAAAATTAAAATAACCGAAAGAGCCGAAAACATTTTTAAGGGAAAACGCAGCAATCTTGTATACTAGTATGTAAAATTGGAACTCACAAAGCTTGACCAGTTGATGGTAAAACTCAAAGATTGCTTCTTTGTTTCATCTTCTCGCTTTCCGTCGGTCCCTCCGACCAAGAGACCAAGAGACCACAAAACCCATCATGTTTCATACGCCACTTAGAGGTCTATGATTGCTTTTGCCTTCTGATTTGCTAAATTGAGGATTTTGAACTTTGAGTAGCCACCCTTTTTCCTTAAGATATGGTAACTGTACGTCTTGGTAATTTCTACTTGCGTATTTTCGTGGATTCTTGTTGAAAATTTTGTTGTCATCATAATGAAATATTTTGCAAATGATTTTCTTTATTTTTGACAAGTGAAACAAAACTATCACCAATGTTTTCAAATTGGCGGTGAGACTTGCATGGGTATCTGTAAAGCAAAACAATACAATATAACATTAAAAGAAATATATTTCATTCTGTCAAAAAATGAAGTTTGAATTAGTTGTTACCAAGAATGATTTCTATTGTTTTCATCAAAGTTTCATGAAAATGGGACCTTTGCGTATTCTGAACATTGAGAATAAGCCGAGCTGAACTTGGCAATCGAACCATGTACTCCATGTACGTTACTATGCACAGGAACGAAGAATCGTTAATGGGTCACACTATTTCATTAAAGCTATGTTTGTTAAACATTACTGCTTCTTTAGCTGGAAAATATAGGACCACCAAATGCATAAATTTTGTAATAGTAAAAATCCTAGACACGAGAGGTCTTGTATTTAAGACGTGTATGAAACAAAAAATACGTTATGCCGCCTAGACTACAATTGCGTTGAAAGTTCGTTCAAAGCCAACATAATCACAGAGTATTGAAAATGTTATCACGCCATCTTGATGCATAATTAGCCAGAACGTTATGGGCCTCGGTTCTACATTATTGATGACCTGCGAGAGAGATGGCACGAAAATTTATGCTTTCGAATCAATTAGATGAGGTAAAATTGTCTGCTTCGTAGGTTTGAAAGGTGAAAAAGAATGTTTCAGCGAGGGCAGTGGAAAGAGACGAGAATTTCTGCCGACCATAATTTTGTCTCTTAACAATTTACTTCATTTCAACTGATGAGGTTTATTCCTCCTCCCCCCTCCCCCACCAAAATATTTTTTTTTCAAAATAAGTAACAGTCTGACAATAGTGTTGTCAAACCTTTATTGATATACTGAAAATTACATTTTGGGTGTTGGTGTTTGTTACAAGATCTAAATGATTTAGTATATTAAGAAGCACATATTAGAAATGGATGTAGATTTGTCAGCCTTCACGCAAAAGTTTGAAATATGATTTGGGAGTACAACAATGAATTGATCTGAAAATTCTGTCATCAAGTACTTTCAAAGATCTTTTTTAAAAACACAACGATGGGAAACACAGAAAAAAATATAAACAGAATTCCTAAGAGGAAAATCAGATGTAAATCCCTGGTCAGAGTAATCATCGCCTGCTTTCCATTAACACCTACCATTAAGTTCAGGTCAGGAAATTCCTAATATGGAATGTTTCAGTAGGCCATTATTGCGTGGAGTTGATTTCTATCATTTTGTTGTTTTCTTATTAATTTTGCTGTTTCATTTTCTAATCAGTCGTTGTTCTTTTGACAGAGGCCTCCGTCACAGAGTCTGAATTTTGGCCCCCAGGATGACACACAGTCCTCACGGTCAGGCGACACACCCATTACTACTAGTCAATCAAACACAACAAATTCATCCCACAACGCAGATAATATTAGTGAAACAGGTAAGTGTTTTATCAATATAAATGTACTGTACTCCGGCAGTACTATGGCACTATGAGTTACAATGTTATAAGTTGTTACCTGAACTCCGATGTATAATTAGAATTTTTTAAACAATGGCTTGGTAAACATATGTCAGATACGTTTATTTATTAATGTGCATTACTGGAAGTTTGGAATACATAAGATTTTGCTGAGTTTGACTCACGATGTTGTAAAGCTGTTGTATTTAAGTTAATAACTGTGGTCACTTTGTTTCGGATTGTCGTCATACACATTTTGACAGAGTTGCACTGTAGATTTTTTACGTTCTAACAATACCACAGATGGGATCTGATGGGAAATAGGAGGACGCCATCTTGTCACAATAAGACGTGAAACATTCCCTCGTCTTACTGTTGAAAACGGACAATATTTTTGCAAAACTGAAGCCGCGAGCAATAAAATAACTATAACCATGAATTTGTGAGGCAAAGACTTAAACTGAAACAGACTTTAATACTCCATTACATTGGTACTGTAAAGCTCCAGTAACAACGTTCATATTATCCCAAGCCTTACCAAATCATAACATTTTGGCAAGCCTTCTCTCCAATGACACTATAAATACATGATTGGACCATTAAACTGTATACTCTCTACAGCTGTTTTTCTATAAAATAAAAGTGTTCTTTCTAACTAGCTCTCATCAAAATCGCAAATGCTCCTTCTTCTAAAAAGATCGTAAAATCGCAGAGGCTAGAAATGTTTCTGGTGCGAGAGGCAAAGGGCAGCATCACAGAACGCGCAATGTATGGTGTGTTAGCATTGGAAATGTAGAGACATCATGTATAGGGGATAAACAGCACAATCATTGATAGTTTGCGTTCAAATAACTTGAGATATAAACTGCATGGGTATGCAATAAAGTGGAATGAAATACATTCCTGAGCTTTTAGCAATTCGGAGTGCTAAAGACCCTAAATTAAGAGTCGTTTCGGAAAGAGATCCCGCTAGGTTTTGAAGAGGCCATTTTACTTAGCTGGCCCATTCACGGGGCATAAGATAAGTTGAAATCATCGTTTGCTGCAGAGAAAATTGACGGTAATAAATGGAAAATGTTTCAGAACTTGGGTGGTAAAAGAAATTCATCTAATGAGATACACATAGAAGAAGGGATTTGTAGGTGATGAAATCAAAAGGAAGAAATGATCGCTTGAGAACAAACATTTCCTAAAAATCTACTGCGAAGCCACGTCTAAAAAGACAGTAATCGCCTTTGATTTCATGTTGAGATGCAGATTTCCAAACCTTACTTGTTGGGCTATTTATATCTAATAAGTTATTTGTCAAAGGGTTTGCATATAACTGATAGGGAGTACATATCAAGGTGCGAAACAGAGTGCAGCGGGTCTGATTTTTATGAGTATTTTACATTACGCCTGGTGGTGGGATGATAAGCGTGGAAGCTTGAGTAATGAAGGATGTGTTTATACGAGCGCTATTAAAATATGCTACGGGGCAATCTAATGCTTAGCATCTTTTTAAAATTACAAATTAATGAAGATCAAACACAGAGTGTTACATTCACTAAATAGTTATAAAAACCTAAGAAATTTCCTACTTACAGTCATCTTAACCGCATTAGTTTTGAAAATTAGCAGTCGCATAAAAGTCTTGCCGCCAATTGATAAGGTATTACCTAATGATTACCGGGTAAAACTGACATCGTCGTTAAAGAGTTGGACCCTGTTTGGTACCTTACGGAATCCATTGCTGTTGAAGACTTCATTTAGTGAGGAAAAGCCAATACTTTAGTAAATACACACTGGATACAAGTAAGGATGGTTTACAAATGATTTACTCCAGTGTCTAAATCAAATACCCAAAAATGACACCGTCTACTCAAAATGTTTACAGTGAAACCTTTGTAAATGCCATTATCTCTCTTAAGACCAGCGTTCTATGATTGTTCAGTGAGAAATCACCAAATATTAAATCAAACACAAAGTCTAGTTTAAATTGGCCAGATGGCTAGAAATTGCACTCGCTATTTTTGTATCGTCGTAAGTATATACGACTAATTTCCCAACAGATTCTAAGTAAATAGGGGGGAACTTATTAAATAGCGACAGGTGTAACTAAGTTTGGGATACACATAGGAAATCACCTCTCTGTAATACCAAGAAGAAGTTTACAATAGGGCAACAGGAATGAATGAACTTATCTAAACAAATTTCCCTTTTAACTGGTGTTTCTGAGGATTTTCGTTAGGTCTGGTATCCTTTTATCGCTCTGAGAAGGCAGTGGGTACGCGGACGGTTATGGGTTCGAGTTGGTTAAGAAAAAAACCCAACTCTGCTTCCAGAGAACAGTAAAAAATATCCAAATATGATGCATCAGACAGTCATGTTTCGGATAAAGTTGTGGATGATGTCTTCTTGCAAAAAAAAAAAAAGCAGAATGAAAGGTGGACATTAAAAGGGTACATATTTACATGTCTTCTGAAAATGGAGTGTCGTCCCCAAATCAGATAGTGATGATGGATAGCCTGTAACCTTACGCCTTACTACGGGGAAATGGAGTGCAGCGGCCACCCAGGGCCCACAACTCTGTGTGGAGAGAAGCAATGAAAACATAGCTTTTAATGAAATATTATATTGTGGATGAAATATGATGACGCGTACGGTTGGGTGACGATGATTACAGACTGGGAATTGACTCGTGTTTTCGGAGGGAATTGGACTTTGTGTTTATTCCATCAATTATTGAATTACCCACCTTATAAGGATAAGGGGAAAAGGTCCGGTAAAAGCGATCATCGCGCCATTATTTAATCAGAATTGTATTGTGATCGGGTCGTCGTAAAAGTATGGTTGTAGCTAACAGTTTCTGCACCAACTCATTCTGGCAAAGACTCGAGAGTGGGTCGAAATTTCATTAAGGGTTTTTGAATGATTTAATTTTCTAGTTTTAATTTCTATAGACCTTTTGAAGTGATTCATTTTCCCGATTAAGAAGCTTGTTTATTTGGATGACAGACCAAATGAAATCTTGGCAGCTTATTACCCGAGAGAACAGCGCACATTCTCTCCATCGCTCCATTGTTTTGCATATTGTATTTTCCATTTTCAACAAGCTTATTCCTAACAATTACGTTATAAATAGCGATGTAGAAGCTAATTTTTGCAGTCGGCTGAATGAAACCCATTGTGATACAAATTTTCTGCCATCATTTAGGCACCAAATCCAATACACACCAGTATAATGGTTTTGGCGGTCTGCGTACTAAGTTTGATTGTATTAGTTAGGGAGTTTTCCGCAACGCTGGTCATTCTTGAAATGTTTTTGTGCTAGCCTTGTGTGATAGCTCCGGTCCCATTCAAGGCTAAAACGCTGTACTATTGTTGTGCGTAAATGCAAAATCCATAAGAATTGGAACGGGCAGACGGAAATGTAAAGCTGCAGGGTTACATTAAGAAAGGAAAGCAACGCGAGGAACGCCGATAATGAAACTTTTGACTGGACCCCCAAAACGAGAAAGAGATGTTCCTATGAATACTTGAAGCAATATGGAATGTAGATAGGCATAATGGCCTTATAGCGTGAGCAAGGAAAATGGTGCGTTGTTGAGCGCTAATACACAAAATGTGCTCTCATTTTTTCCCTTCCTATTACAATAAGATTTCCCTTGCACGTCATTTCTCAATTCAACAAGAAAAGAGAAAAAGCTGAGAATAACGATTTCTGGTTTACATTGTTTGGAGTCTGCGTTCTTTTACGTGACCTTGCTTTGAAGGTAATCATCATGTACGCCCTTCTTTCTCCAATATTGGAAGTTGTACAATTAGTAATTATTAATTTGAAACAGCGAGATAATCGCACAAGGAAATAGGATCTACCCCAAGCTGTCGCAACTACATGTGTACATATGTGACAAAAAGTCATTTTTATTAAAATGATATATTTTAACGATACATTCTTTCTTTACGCGAAACAATGGTTAATCACGGCACCAAGTTTGTGAATGGTTTTGGAATACTTAAGAATGGCCTATCCCCTAACCTTTTCTGAAATGACTACCCATTGTTCGTCTTAAATCGACTGCAAAGTGTATTTTATCTGATCTCGTGCGAATATTTTTATGAAACGACATTCGGGACGATAATTTGGTCTTCATGCGTGACGTACTGCACCGTGAGTGTAAAGGGACCAGCTCGTAGACCGAGATGAAAACACCCCTCTGTACAATAAGGGACAACGGATTTCTTTAATTAACGGTGTATAATTACCTATATGACGAAAGGAAATCATTTTACTTCAAATAAATCAATGTCGTCGTCTGATTTCATTTAAGTATAGAAATTTGTCCTCGGTCGGTCCGCCCGCGAGAAAAGGGGCACAATCCTAGACCCTGTAGTGGAGGATCATTAGATTTAAAATATCTGTTTTTGTTGAAAAATTGTTTGAGTAATCTGGGGTTCAGGTTCGATAGAATAACTAAGTGATTTTTGGTTGCCAATTTCAATTAGTATCATTTTGGCTTCTGTTGTAATTGTTGTCCCTACGACACCGTATAACTGAAGTATTCCTACCTCCCAAGTAGCTGATACACTTGGGCACTGCCTTAAAACGTTTCCGTCCAAAAATCTATATTTTTATCAATCTTAAGCCTTTGTTCTTTCTCAAAATTTGCTATCCATTATCTTTCTGTAAACATTTTCTTTTTAAGATGCTTATTTTGCATCTACAGAAACCCCCAAATTTGATCCCACGAAATTCTAAGCTAATATGATAATGCAATTTTAAGGTAGTAGCTAGTCTTTCCTGTCAAATGTAGAATTAGGTACAGAGCGGGGTTCTTTGTAAACTTAAAACTGAAGGTTTAACTAGGATTACTATGTCCATTTTTAAGCCCCTTGATTTCTGCTATGATGGTAGCAAATTTTCCAGTAGCGTTTGCGTAGTTTTTGCAGTTGCCCATTGCAAGTCACAATTATTGAAAAAAAACCGCTCCTGTGTCGTTTACAAACTTAGAGCAAAAGAGAAATCTATCGTTAACCCCGGTCCTTTTGATATTTTATCATAAATTGTCAATAGGATAATCTTGGATGTAAGTCTAGAGATTATGGAAAAGCTGTCTTGTATTTTTTCTTCGTTTTTGACTTAAATTATAAGATCGTATGGTACATGCTTGGATTTTGTTACAAGATAAAATCGTTTAATGGCGGAATGATTTGAAAAATAAATTGTTTATCTTGCACTGTCTAGGTATACACTTTAAACGACATGTTGTCGATAGATTAGCCAACGACAAGCTTCGCATATCGGATCATTTGAATTTCAAATTTATCAGTACAGAAATTTCATTTGCACATACGCGTGACCCAGCTTTCAGTGGTAGATATTACTATTTGTTGAAGTCTTCCTTTCACGAGCTTGTGAGCAAACATTATATTTGAGTAGTTTGCGAATGTAGTCCCCGTGACCAGGTGGAAACAGAGATAACATTTGAAAATTTCGCGCAAAGAATATGTACATTTCTTCCCGGCAACTCCAAGTCGGCACGTTGTCGGCGGCGAGTGGGCTTATCGGGGGGCACGGTAGACTCCGGGGTCACGCCAGGGTTAGGACTCGCAATCCCCCAGACTTACGGGCAGTATATCCTCCTCTAGTGATAACGGAAACTCGTGCACTGTGTGCAACCTGATAAAAAATAATAAAAACCTAGCTGACACACACTGTCTTATGATTCAGGAAGCTGGTATATTTACGGTCCATGCAAATCCTAGTGAAATTATGAATTTTAGATTTATCTTTTTACTTCCTTTGTGAAACATTGGTTGAATACATGGTGTGAAACTTGTCGTTTTCCTCTGCATTTAATGACAGGTGCATTTGCACGTGGGTTACAGGCGATGTCAGACTTTTTCAGCCTATCTAAATACATTCTAAATATTTGCCGTTCCATGTGTAAACATACACGAAAAAGTCAACTTTTCAAACGGCATAAGCCCTTGTGCGTCAATAACGGCGTGTTTGTCCGTTTTCAAATTTGCCCATTCTAGCGTCCTAAACGGCTAATAAGGCGAATAATCCGGCCGATCCGACTATTTAAAGTAGCAAAATGTTTTGAAAAGGGTTTAGAGATTTTTGATTCATAGGGGCATGTTTTTGAATATTTTCCTAATGCACGCTCATGTTTGAAAAGAATGAAATCTTGTATAAATGGATTTATGTGTTTAGAGGCTTACCATAGTTTATTTTAAATCGTAAATTGGATCTTCTGTCTGGCAGCAAACCGAATTGTCATAAACACTTTATAGGATTTAGCCACGGAAAAAGTGACAGCTAGGTTGCAGAAACCGAGTGCCCCATACATATACTGTACACTACAAGTTCCATTCATTCATTTGTTTTCTATTTATCGATCGATTTTGTCATTTGTTTTTATCTATTTGTATACATATCTTGTGACAAATTTTCGTTAGAATTGTTTAAAAATTCATCCTTTATTAATGTTGTGATGGAGTAAGAAGATATATCCATTCTTCATTTTTACATCACATGTTTTATTTATCACTTTTAGAAAAAAAATCAATACCTTCAAATAATCGCTAACAGTAATGCCATAAAACTATTAGTATAGATATTCGAAATTTTAGTGCATTTCAATTTGTTGCTATGAGTCGTTGAAAGGGATGGAAAATGGGACAAATGAACTTTTAAAAGTCAAACATTCCGTAAACATTAAGATTAGTCTGTTTCCCGAGATGATGTTAATTTAACAAAATTTTGGGATTTGAGATCTAAATGTTAAACACCTTGTATGTGAAAGGAATAATGTGGGACCGCACACCTCCTCCCATTAAATCTTGCCTTTTGTAGTCTTTAGCATTATCTAGGCTAATTTTATTGGTCTTTGCTTTTAAAGGCTTTTCGCATTTTTATGTTGCAAAAGAACATTTTGTGACCAAATCAGAAAATGATATGATAGCTTTTTAACCCCCGACCTGAATGAATTAGCCTGCCATTGACGGATGGCAAATATTTGAATATCACTTGCTCTTTCCATGGAAGCAAAATACTACATTACTATTCAGTACACTACAAGCTTTTAATTCCAGTAAAGGGATTTTTGTGGACTTATTATTTCCCACTGCACACTCGCTGTGCAATAAAAAAGGATTTGCTACGTTAGGACCGCTTATTCAAGGTCCCGTTGTTACGGACATAAAAGTGTTATAAAAGCTAAAGTGAAGGGATGCTATAACATGTAACCCACTTCCAAATGCCATATAAATGGCCCAATAAGTATAAAAATATAATATATTGTGACACTATTAACTTCCCCTCCATTTATAAAAGTCGTGGCTTTTTACGCAAATTCGTGGCATCCCATCTCGTCAATGTTAAATCTGTTTCCATCGCCGGGGCAGGAATTTCAATTCATAAAAATACATTTGTGGCACGAAAGTTACATTAAGATGCAAACACATTCAAAATCGTTTACGTATTCAATTTAAAACTGAATATTTAATGTCTACTGTCCTCATATTGGCTTAGTGTACGTAAAGACAAGTCTATCTGGCACGCTTACTAGCAGGGTCGCTGAACCATTCCGTAATCACTACATTTTACTCGACTAACAATGGACTCCATCAAATCTCAAATTACCATCTGATACAGATGTAATATTGAAAATAATTTTCTCTGTGCTATTTAGACAAAATGACAAACATATATTTTACCCCCATCGTTTATATGTTTTGTATCTAATTTATATATACCACGAGAGCAATTTTCTGATTAATAGGACGAATATGACAAACCATACGCTCAGCAGTAACCTCAGAATATGTGATAAGTAATGCGTACGTGATGTAATGTATTTTCTGCTCTAATGACGTGGACGATGTCGAAACAGGAGGAGGTAACTCTAATTCGCATCGCCATTAAAAAAAATTAAATGAATCATTCTCCCGCCTTTTATAGAAAATCTTTAAAATGGCCATCGCCTGTTGGTCATTAACCACCTACTGTGTTGCATGTAGTGGTCATTAGAGGACCAGAAAGCAGAGTGACCGCTTAGGTGACATTTCGGACGGTGGTCAGTAAGGGTCTTTTGTATCAACCTGCGATGTTAATGAAGTTGATACTGTGTCCTTTCGGTTTGTCCGTTTATAATTAAAAGAACTTTGGATAGAAGACGTTTTAATGAAGTTTAGTCCATCTCGTTTGCTGTATTAGATTAGAAATATTTTGACTGTTCCCTCTCTCAATTTTTTTTTTCTTACTTTAAGAAAAAAATAAAATCCTGTGAAATACATTTTAGAATTTATGATATTTTTATTAGTTTATGTAGATGTAATGATTAAAGATTTATCAGCATTTTTTGTAATTTTCAGTCTTTTGAACACTTATATATTGGTGCCATGCTCCCTAACCCCTCCACCAAAATTAATAAGCTGAGTATAGATTTCAAGTTAATGACCCTCCGCTGGGGTGTATTCATTTCTTGGTTGATTCGAGTGTCTGGCCGCGCTGACCACAGCTGGCCCTGATAGTCTTAATGGCCGGGCGGATAGCGGGGCGGATCCAGGATTGACTGATGTGGCATAAGGCATGTTTCTTTTATAGTGCATTTTGCCATTGCCTTCCCCTGACTCATACTCTGAGTGTCTTAATAGCGGTCATTTGTAATGACCCGTGGATATTAGGAACAGATCTGTGCTATCTGCAATGATTGTTTCTTTTGTTTAAGTTGATACAGGCACCTTTCATTACGAACGTGCGAATACTGGGATTGAATATCATTTGTGAGAAATGTATACACAATAGAGTATTTGATATAAATTACAGAAATCGACACTTTTAATGAATGCACGATATGAAAATGTTTAACGAGGACTGGGGTCCGGTGTAATTTATTACCTCCTCAAGAAGACTTTTTAATAAAGAACAATTGGCTATCAAGATAGGTAGCAGTATTTTAAATGAAATTAACATAAGGACCAAATAACGTCTTCCGTCATTCGGCAGTCTGTAAGGCATGGGTAATTTACATTTTTGTGAAAGTTTAATTTGAGTTTAAAGTTCTATAGGGTGAAAGATCATCGTGATAAATTTACATAATTATACCAGAGCCCCGCCCCTTCTGTTTCGCATCAGCATTGCCATCAATGGAAAGGTTCCGTTCTTGTTTTCATTTTGAAAAGAGATTTTAAGACTGAATGATTCAAGAATGAAGCAAATTGCCCAACAAGAATAAACCTTTTTTCGCTTCAGACGTGAGTTTTTAATACCCATACAGGCGATCCATCGTGCCAGTTTCGTCTTGGCCTTAGTTCCTTATCTACTGTATTTGTAGACAGATAGTGTTACTCCACTACGCCGAATCCCGCATTGTTTACACAATGAAAGTTGAACAGTTTTGCATTGAATTTTATTTACCCAAGGAATCTTTCCAGATTACAAACTTTATTTTTGTTAGATTCCGACAAGAGCAGATAGGAAATTCAGAAATAGTGAACGGAGATGAAAAAAAAATCAGTTTAATCTCCGGTTTGTAAGTTTGTCCTGATGAATGCTGAGCGTCCAACACCCCGATGGAAGGTAGATAAGTTTTAACTTATCAGATCCTATTCAAAGCTCTTTTTACCACCGACAAGAAGTTCAGATAAAGATTTTTTAATGGAGAGAAAGTTGAAAACCTTAAAATCAAGCCCTGCTGATAAAGGATTTCTTCACCACCCTAGATAACGATATCAGGTCCAGAAATATTTACTTCTTTCTATTTCCAAAATGTGAGAAGTTCTGTAGATTCCTCCGCTTGATAAAGTCAGAAAACCATAATATTTTTATTTTCATTTCCTCTTCAACGTTTTTAGATGATTCATTCCCCGCGAGTTCTATGACCCTTCATTTTTTTCACGAGAGATAACTCGTCCCATAAACATTTCCGGTCTTCTGTCGTTTGTTTTGGTTTCGCGCCATTTCTGGTCAGTTGGACCATTTCTAGCCGTCAGAATCCATATTTTTGCACTATATTTTCTGCGCCGGAGATGATAGGAAAATGTATTGATCTGGGAAAACTAGCGCATGATCATTTATTTGATAGAACAGCCGGGCAGTGGATGAATCGGTGATTGACAGAAATCAATTCCCTCTGCTTCTCCAGCATGCGCAATAAAAATCTCACTGTCAGCTATTCTGTGAGAAGGAGATATATGGGAATGATGGAGAGGAAGACATTTTCTAGTTTTTTGGTGAACCTGACATTTTTGATCGAACGAAATATACCTCATGGCGTTATCCACGATACTTGCAAGTTTATGTCAGGCTTTCATACAGTATATGCTGGTGTTACTCAACACACACAAAGAAAATAAAAATCTTAATCACTTTCGGACAGGAAAAAAAAACCTGATATCAGTTCCTGGAGAAAAGCAATTTCAGACACACGTTTTTAATTCAAACATTTTATTTTCACCACATGCGAAAACACTTTTAGATAAATGAATTTAGTTGCGGTTTTATTACACCCCAATAAGCCGTGTTTACAATCCGACGTCGTGAAGGAAAGAATTTCTATTGGGATAAGTCCCCAACTATCTGTATCACAGGAGAGGGAAGTTATGCCGAAATGACCTTTGATTCTGTGGACAAAGTTTTCTTTCTATTTGATTTTTTGATAGTCTAGTCCAATACTGTATATTTCCCCTTCCTTTGTTTCAATGAGGTATAGAGTGAGTGCATATCCATTAGCACGGATAGGCTAGGTATTTATAGGCCTATATTTAACACGAGGAAAGTGAAAACAGAACAAATTGTATAAAGCATCAATATATCTGTACATTGTGAAATGATATCGAGAAAAATTGGGAATTGAATTGATATAGAGCGGGTTTATAAATATTTTTAATGATATTTTTTATATATCGCGCGAGTGACACATTATATTATTTCCGTATTCGAGTTTTATTAATTATCTTGCGTAGCAATTAATTCATTTGTGGTCTTACTCATTTTAATATCACGAACTCGAAATTAATAAAAAAAAAAATATCTATGTTTCAAAAAAGAAAAACAAAGCGTTTTTTTATGATTGTATGTATATAGGATATATACGTAAAATTAGCGATGTACAATGTAGGTTTTGTATGGTCATGTGAACCCAGTGTTAATGTGGTAATGAAGTTGTTATGACTTGAATTAGCTATTCTGTTATGACATGCCTTGTCATATAGTTATCACAGTGTGTGAGAAATGGGATAAGCGGCTGAAATTGACAAGCGCTTGATGGGAAATTGACGCTCCCGCGGGGAAATCTATTTCAAAACATGCAGCATTATTATTCAACTGCCACATTCATTTGGAATCATCTCACATATTACTGTGTTATATCTTAACTCTCTCCATTATATCGTTAGACTCTTACTTAACTAAGTGCTGGTACAGTTCGGGACATTATTTATTTCCTTTCTTTTCCTTTTGTTTGGGTTTTCTGTGTTTGTTAACGATGGACTCAGAAGAAGTACGCGTATATCACAACATGGACGGTGAGTTCTACATATATCTCTTCTTTTTCCGACAGTGAATTAAATATTCTTATTCACTGTTATAATTATTATGACATTCTTTTATTTTTGTGAGATTTTTTTACATTATTTTTGCGATAACGCGTTATTAACTGTTCCTTTTTGGGACAGGCAATTAATAAGTTTTTGCTGGGAATCGATTGGCGTTCATTATAACACGATAGAAATACATACACTGTAGTCTCTAACAAGAATCTTTATTGCTGAGAACAAATTTCCTTAATGGTCGAGAAGGGCCCTGAAATAGCTGTATAGGCTAGTGCTAAGAGTGTGTGTCTAACATGACAGCATTTGATGGATGACAGAGGAAATTCGGTCTGACAAGCTCTCAGATTTTCCACTCCATAAAATTACGTGCACAGATAATACAATTTATCTATTTATCATAGCAAATAATATGTGGAAGAATGTACAGGAAATATTTCTATTTCTTTTTTTTTTTTTGTGCTTAAAAGCATTGACAAAAAATCAAATCACTGACATTTTGAATAAATAAATAAATAAATAGATAAATAAATAAATAAATAAATAAATGAAAAATAGATAAATAAATGCATTTGTTAATAGATAAATGAATAGATAAATAAATAAATGATAAAATAGAAAAATGTATAAATAAATAATCAATACGTTTATTAATCGATTGGTGCATTTCCTCTTTTGTTTTGCTTATATTATATCTATATTTAATTTACTTAAATACATTTTTCATTTCTATTTTCGTTTATTTCAATATTTATTGACGTAAAACATGTATATATATTTCTTTGATAGCAGCACAAATCTTGCCATTGCGTTCGTGCCTGTTGCAATTTACGATAAAAAAATCGCTCTAACCCTGATGGCAAAGATAAATGTTTCTATAATTGACCAATTCTGGTAGTTACTTAATGAAATGAATATTTTTCCCATTTTCTCGCCTATTGAAATTTTCCTTAGATGGAGCTCAGAGACAGAAATTATTACATTTTATCTTGGTTTCTCGCAGCACAGTGAGATATGGTTGACTAAATCGCGTTTCTCGTCATTTTTATTGAATTATATGCAAAGTTTTCTAACGAGCCAATGACGAAAGCTAGGCACTCTCGTATTTGATTAGAAATAAAGTTGTATTAATTTACGATCACTTCTTGTGACGGAGAAAGCTAATTGAATATAGCCCCTTTTCAATGGGAAATAGCGTTAGGTTAGATAGGGCGAAATGCGTATCGTTTTTTATCCAAGAAAATAGAAAAAAAAATGCGAGGGCGTATTTCTCAGAATACTGAAAGCTATAATGGAAATGGGAGAAGTCTAGGATTCATAACTAAGATAAAATAAAGAAAAGGAACAAGAAAGAAAAAATATGAGGAAAAAATGACATTATTGTCGTCATGTTGGTTAAAATAGAAAATTTATGGGTAATCAACATTTTTTTGTGTTTTATTCTTAATGCAATATGTGCAATATATTGCCTACATGTATTATATTAGTAACTTGTAATCATATTTTCAACTTATTACCATAATCATCACATGGATCTTCAACAGATCATATTGTCATTATAAACTTATAATCATTATTGTGATATTTTAAGTTCAGCTCATTCAGTAAGTTAAAATCCAAAAATATTATCATTATATGATAAAAAATATTCTGTCCTTAATAAAAGTTTCTTCTATGCCTTTCCCCATGCACCAAGCGTTTTCACCTTACCAACTCGAGCACAAGAATAATTTATTTAGATTAAAGACATCAAGGCTAAGATAAAAACATATGAACCTTCTGAATGGGTTAATTCCTTGTTGTACATACAGTCAGTTTTAGATTCAAGTTCACAAGTTCTAAACTGGAATTAAATCTGATAAACTTTGGTCGTACCATGGAGTTTTTGGCTGCATCTTAACTTATGAGGCGAATCGAAGCATGGCCAAAGCGTCTCAGCACCGGTACTGGGGATTCTCCCGCGAGAGCCCGTCAGGACCTAATTAAATGGGAGGTTTTTATCTACAGGCACCGGGCCAGATTTCACTAAGCAAGATAAAACGTCTTTGTTTTTATAAATTTAATGGTTCTTTAAATCTTTTTATGTAATAAATGCTAGACCACGAGAAATATTTTGTCTAGAGAAGATACCGTATCCTCCTATTTGTATAAATAAAAAACTCTGAAAATATCTGAGAAATTCGTAACCCTTGAATTCTTGCACATACGTACGACGCCAGTTCATTTTTTTTTTTTTTTTGGATTTTGCATTATATAAATTAGAAAAAATTAATATGAAAATTTTGTCAAGAATCTGAAAACGACCTGCTAAAAATTACTTCGATGGCTGCCACGAATCTAGAAAATCAAGAAAATATTTTGGCAACTAAATTCCTGTCCTGGAACCATAACAGCTTCTGTACAGTACAGTCTGTGATGTTTGTTGTATCAATTATGAGAACACCTTTTCTTATCGAATTGTTCATATAAAAATTTCATCAAAGACCTAAAAGCAAGACATCAAAGCATGAAAACATTGAAGAAACCTATCGAGGGTTATCGACCAAGTTAATGAGGTTATCCGGATGAACTCTTAAGAACCCTGCTCAGATCTGGGTATGAAACTGAGTGCTACAATGTATATATATATATATTTACATATGCACTGAAGAGAAGGGAGAGGTGGGGTTTTCTTTAAAGCATGCCACCCGAATGTTCACAACATTCGCTATCAACACAAATCGGCTCCGGTTGACCATTGTTCTTTTGAATTATTTTGGGAGATGCTTTCAGTTGAAGTGTTCTGGAGACAACTTCCTTCAACAATCAGAGAGCAGACGACATTTTAAAGAATACCAAGTTTTAATGCATTCACGTTTATGTGTTGTAAGACATGTAAATGAAATTTATTTATATCATTTTTTTTCAGTGATCTAGTCTGATTATGATAGCCATATTACAAGTGAATAATTGTTCTTTTTTCAGGTGAAGGATTAGACAATAGTGTAGGATCAGGGGAGGGAACTGCGGACGAAGATGCAGACGACAGATCAAATTCTAAACGACAGAAAAAACGAGGAATATTTCCAAAAGTTGCAACAAATATTATGAGAGCTTGGTTATTTCAACATTTAACGGTAGGTTAAAATTTTATATCAGCGCAATGTTGTGTTTTTTTTTTCTTTTTTCTCTCTTTTATTTTTTCCCCAACATTTATTAAAATGCGATGAACTTGATTTTCTTTCTTTTGGTGTATTTCCAAATCCTATGAAAAAAAAAACAGAAAAGAGAACAAAACAGAGAGAAAATTCATACAATCTTGAAGCGAATGAAGGAGTTACAAGAAGACGAAAATAATAAATTGGCATACAAAAAAGTTAATTGCCTTCGCTCTGATTTTGAGTTTGACAAATGGGCTGACGGAGTGAGGGGGCATCCCTGCCATCACCTCAGAAATTCGCCAAACTTCTTTCTTACGATCTGATCCTGGGCTGATTAGCACAAGAAACGCGCATGATGAGGGAAGGCGTATTTAGCAGTAATTATGAGGTATTATCAAAAAGATACTAGTTATAATGAAATCTGTCTAGAATTGACGGATTCCAATTTAAGATGGCTGAAAGATGGATTGGGAAATATTACTATAGGATGAGGTTTCGTTTGGCCCCTAATCCTTATCACAAGACTTGGAGACGTGTGCCGGAATTTGGCAAGAGCTTTTTTGATGAAGGAATATATATTTTTTGAAATGGAAAATATTTGGCTGTAATCCCGTGCTAACAAGATCGCTTCATTTTGCAATGGAAATCAGGAAAATGAAATATTTATGACCGAATTATTCCTCGACCTTAGTGGTTATCATAGAGATTTAGGGGTATTGTATCATTTCTCCTCCATGCTTCCTGGAAATTACATTTTCTGAAAAATTACATCAGCTGTCAATCAACAATTGATAATAATAATGAAAAAAAAGAGAGAAAAAAGAAATAAGATTTTTTTGAATTTGTGCGGAAAAGATGTTTGAGAATCTGTATGCATTCTATTCTATTCATAAAAAAAGAATGGTATATGATAATGTACTTAGGGCGAATGAGTGGGGTGAATGGGATATTATCTCAATGTTTTGTTGACTGTGTGTATTTTGGCGTCCGTTTCGTATAATTGGCGGATTATACAATGAGAATTTGGATCAAATTACAGATATTGGCCAAAAAGCTAACAGGGTTCTAAATAATCTCTCCATTCTAAATTGACTTTCAAGTATCAAAATTCAACGTCCCATCGCGTAAAGCCTCAGAGCCCGGTACCACGGGGTGACACTGCATTCCAGCTCCTGGTATTCGCAATGCGATCTCAGTTCAGTCATCCCGCAAGTATTTTGGTCCCTGTAGAGTCGGAGTTGTAGGGTTATAATGACTCTACAAGTATCCGGTTATAGAAAGACACACTTCTAAGTGCCAAGGTATTAAACTTCAACCCCAATTTAAAAAGAATAAACCAGAAACTTTACAAACTACACGCTAAAAAAAGAAATTCTTTCAAATTTTTGCTGATACTTTCATTAAAAAAGTCAAGGATTTATCTCTATGTTGGTAATAATTTGTTTGCTGATGGCAATAGGCTTTTTGGTTAGCTATTTCCCCTTACTAGTAAGTTTCCTTGTTGTTTCTTGTTTTCAATGCTGACATATCAGTGGGGTGAAAATCTGGACATGAAAGATTGTCAATAAACAGACATGTCACGTGGATAGACATGTCGGGGGAAAGTGGCAACGCATGACCAAAAACGCGCATCAATCAATAAAAAGGTGTTATTCTCATAAACAGTGATTGGCTTTATTACTGGTCAAGTTTGGAATTTCATATTTTTTTTCATTATAAGTTGTAAAAAAAGTCCGGTTGGTCTTTCATATCGGATTTTGCCAAATTATGGGGATTATAAACCATTTCTCACTTCAATATGATAATTGTCGCTCCTGTTTGACGTGTTGACACCATATGTAGACACGAACATGTCGATAATGTGTCTTAATTTGTATAAAATGGCGCTTTCTGCTGAGAAGATGATCTTTTTCTAACATGTATATATGTTATATATTCACATGTAATTATTACACGTTTTTCGATGGCTTGTAAATCTACTTGTGATGCGAATTAGCTTTATTTAGATAAGCAGGATTTGTAGTGTATTGACGCCTTCGGGGTCAGGTAGGAGTGGTATCCCGGTGTGAGCCCAATATAAAGTGACCACGGCGTGGAGAGGTCAGTAACCTGTTATCTGACACATCAATACCCTCCCTACACCTCCCGTGTCCAGTCACTATAGGGGTGGGATGTCTGGGTCAGTCCTCTACCTGAATGTGGCATACGCCACTGTTACAAATGTAGCCACATACTGGACAGGGGTAACTAGTCTTGACCTTTTATTTCTGATTTAGTAAGGCCTGTAGGATCCACCTATTGATTGGTAAATGATTACCTTCTTCAAAAGTTGTTTTAAGCGCTGTCCTGGGCTGGTCAGCTTATTGTCCATGGTAATGTATGGCCACTTCAGTATGACAGATTGAGTATTGATATTGGGGATGAAAAGGATTCAAAGTTTCCTTTGTTTATTTTGAGATAATTCTGTAAAATTAGTAACAGAGATTTTCCATTATTTAGACGCCTTTTGTCATGGTCAGCGTTGATCAGACGATTATCAGATTTAGCGACGCATCCAATAGAAAATTCCGGCATAAAGCACGCGCCCGGTTATCTCTCGATGATACTTGGTGCGAATTTTATCCACGAAATGCAAGAAATTTGCATTTCATTAAAAAGGGTAGTGAATTGTAGGATCCAATCCTTGTGACACATTCAGCCATGTTTGAAAATGTACCTTGGGACTCAAAAACACAGGGATGCTGGGTAAATTGTAAATCAGACATTGACGGAGGGAGTAAATCAAAGTGCAGTGACAGCCATGTCATTATCGTCACCAGTTGAGACAAGTTACCCCATTACTGTTACCCATTCCCCACTATCGCTGACCAAATTGGCATGAAAATATCTTGTAAAATTACCACCTTTTGCTACGAAATTATTTCCCTTTTGTCGGTCAAATTTGCCAAATTGGGTATCATTAACTATAGATTCCTTATATTTGGATGATCAATTTATCAAGTTGACAATTTAAAGACCTAGTTTCTCTCACGAAATATTCAGGCAGAAACTATCATTAACATTTTTGAATAAGTGTGTTGAGTTGATTCTGGAAGCGATGTAAAACTACGAGAAAAGCAATTAAGCAAGGTATAAATTTTCCCGTAACAAATGCCTATTGTTTTTGTTTAATGACTTATCAAATTATGAAAATCTTTCATGTGCGTGTATTCCCATAAATTCATAAATTTGCATTTCATCGGCTGTCATTTCATTTCAGTTTAAAGGAGCTGATTTTATTTTCCGCATTCTTCCGTGATATCAGATTTTACTTCTGGCAGTACATAGTTCGGTCCATTTCCTCTAAAGATCACTCGTGGAATCGGTACAAATACATTGATTTTTTTATGGCCCAAACTGCATCCTAGAATTATCGCGCCCATCAGATACGATCTTGCTGTATGCCTTGATTTTTCCCCCTACTACCCTTGCGTTCGATTGGTGCACACTGGGTAATTTGAAATACAATGTCACGGTACTAAAGCATGCGCCATTTTATGTCAAGAAAATTAAAAATAATTCACTGTTTTATGGAAATTCAATGCACTCATCGGGGAATGATTAGCACATTTGATTGAATGTTCCATGCATGTTTTACCTTTAAAGATACACTGTGAATATATTTAAAAAATTTATTTAGATAAGTACCGAAAAATGGACACACATTATTTGTCAAATTTGAAATAGAATGTTACAATATATAGACTTTAAACGTAGACGTAAAATAGAGTTATTTTGCTGTGAATCGAATAGAAGGTATTTGTACCGTCATTTATCTTTGGCGATTTCCATGTTGAATTGACGTGTTTTGTAACGTGATATTACATTGGATAAAACAAGCAGGTCATAGGTCAATAAGGCCCACTCTATCAGACCCAACAATATTCTCATTTCATCATTACAATGAAACAAAGTTTACATTTGACTTTTAAAATACTTAATGTACGAAAATTTAGGAAAAATAAACGTTTTGAATCCTTCAAACCCCTTATGCTTCACAAAGATAAATTGTATTTTTTCCCTTCTCGGTACTATAGAAGGTTTTTATTGTTATAAAAAATCAGATGTAAAGTGCCATGTTTTTGTAAACATGCATTCCAGTGCATTAGGGCTTTCAAACATTGAAAATTTGAAATATATATTTTGCTAAATTTCATTAGGCAACAAATGCCTATATTCATAACATGGAAATGAACATGCAAATAGTTTTGTGGGCACTTTGAATGACGATAAGCGATGAATACAATCCAGAGTCGAATCGATATCTGCATTTCCGGAAGGTGGTCCAAATCTAGTTTGTCCACCAGTCACTGATTCAGAGTATGAGCTTTTATTCTGGAAAGGCGAACGTATTGTTTATCAACTAAATACAAAAAAAAGTATATTGGCAAGTTTCCTGACTCCCTTATCTCAGCAAGATCGCTAGTCGCAGGAAATGTTTTCTAACTAATCAAATGAAATTTCACATAATTTCGTTTTCTTTCCAGCACCCTTATCCTTCAGAAGAACAGAAGAAACAATTAGCGCAAGACACAGGGCTAACGATATTGCAAGTAAATAATTGGTAAGTTCGTTTTTGTATCAGAATACTTGATTTTATCTCAGTCAAATGACTCACTTTAAAAATATTGGAATATCAGAGGAAATGTGCAGCTTTTTGAAGTTTGGGTAATGGTGACTTTCACAACTTGAGATATAAGGGCTGAATTCTGTGAATTACTAGATTGCAATACAATAAGAGACCATTTGAATGAAAAATAAAAAAAAAGAAAGATAGCAAATAGGAAAGTTCATGCCAGCATAGGTTATAAGGCACGTCTAAAATACATCATTGGAATGAAAAATGAGCTTGCCATGGGTTCCATGATTTACTAAATGTATTGTCAGCGTGAACTTCTGACAGTTAGCAGAACGGTTATACGTGTACCATGAAATTGCGCCTTTTCTTTAGTGACATCATCATTTTGTGCGGTCATGTGATCCGTAGAGACCCCTGGTGGAGAAATTATGACAGATCATATGGGTTGTTGACATGTTGATTGCAAACAGAATGAAACTAATATTATTGAATGATTAAACATAACATAAAATCGCATTCAGTAGGTATAGACACGTTTAAGTGTGAGGGTTAGATAAAAAAAAGGGGAAAATAATTTATTTATTTATTTATTTATTTATTTATTTATTTATTTATTTATTTATTTATTTATTTATTTATTTATTCATTTATTTATTTATTTATTTATTTATTTATTTATTTATTTATTCATTTTCTTAAATATTTGTTTATTTACTTTTTTCTTGTTGAAATAATTGTAAGTATGAATGTAATATTTAAGATAACAGATACATCAGAATCATATTTGATATATATATATATATATGTATGTTATGGTTAGTTTTTCCGAGCTTATTAACATCAAACTAATTACTTGAGTTCCAGGTAATTACAATTTTATGACGTTGAGGGGAAATAAGTTATTAATTGTCAAGAGAAATTTATTATGGTAAAAATTGACAAGTACAAAACCATTAATATTACTATCCGATGTTAATACAAGATATTTCATTATATTATTATTTAGGCGCTAGATCTTGATCCTTTCTATGGGGAGTTTATATGATTTGAGGGGCAATTGATTAGAATAGTAGAAAGAAAGATTAAAAAGAGAGTAAAATTATCATTTTGATCAGAGAGGTATCGGATCGTGTAAATATGAGACTGCCGTGTTCAGGCATTGTTTTCTCACTTTTGTATTTAAATTTCAATCTCCCTTCATCAGGGCCGTTCGAAAGCAATGTATAGAAAATTTTCGTATAAGATTTCAAGATAAAAATCTTCATATAAAACGTACGGTTTTTTTTAATAATTAGCGACCCGAAAATATGACGCCGGGATAGTTTGTGTCTAATCGATCGCGGAAACTCTAACAAATCTAGTATCAACACGGTCATTATTTTTTCCACATTTTCTATTTTCTGGATAATATTCAGAAGGAATTGATTTTGAATGGGGTTTTGCTATTTCATTCTCCGGGCGTAACATAGGACGGCTGACTTGTTCTTTATTTGGGAGAGGGTACTGAATGGTGTAATATAATGGATGGGGAGTTTGAAGCTAATTATGACATTATACGCCAATTATATTAGGTATATTCAAATACTTCGGCGCCAGCAGTCCTAATATTGAATTTTTGTCCATTAAGGCATGCCCTTCTTGACGCTATATTGTATTTCCGATCGTCCTTTTTTGGGCAGAAAATAAGTGTATAATGAAATTAATAAATTTGAAAATCTTCAGTAAATATGAATAATTAAAAGTAGTCGATGAATATTTAGTCAAAATTATCAGAATTATTTGAAATATTGAAATCTACAATGCTGTAAAATATGCGGACTGGAAATAATTCAATTCAGCATTTTTTCCGTTTTTAATTTTTTTTTTTTTTTTTTTTAGTTCTTTTCATTGAATAAAACCCGAACAAAAAAAAAAGCAAGGTATCATTTTCGTGCTGTTACCTATCTCAATTTCGTTTAAAATATTATATGGGATACGATATATTGACAACAGCCATATTCCACATCTTCTATTTCATTGTGTCGCCTGCGAAGCATAGCGACACTTAGGGATCACTTTGTCCGTCTGTCTGTCACATTTTGATGTCACACCCTATAAAAGTGATTCCTGAGTGTCGCTATGTTTCGCAGGCGACACATGCATTCCTTGGAATGATTTTTTTTTTCATTTATTATGATTTTAATCAAAATATGGCTCCATCGGCATTTCTAATTCCTAGCTACCCTTCGGGTAATCTCGTTGATAACCTATAATTCATAGTGAGTCATTGTAAAAGGCTATGTAATCTCATTTAAATAGATAACTTGCAGTTCGAATTTCATTTTCTTTGTGCAGATGTATTTGAAATTTGAAATTTCTTTCGCTCCACAATTCAAAGAAGTTCTCAATGTAATTCAAGCGATATCATCAACCAATTACTTGAATAAATATCTTTTATTTCCGAAACGCCCCCCTAATATAGTGTGCCTATGTCGTCCTTTTATAAAGGAAGTATTTTCCATAACATAAAATCAAAAATAATTTTTTGAAATATGAAATAGATTTTTTTTTCTCATACTCCGATTTTTTTAAATTCATTAAGCTGAAATATCTGCAATCCATCTTTTAAAAATTATTTACATACAATATGACTCTTCGTTGCAGAGTTTCTCACATTTGTTACTCAACGAATTTGACACAATTCCTTTGTCTGCAATATCATAGGGAAGTGTACTTAGGAGACTTCCAAAATTACACGAGCGCACTGCTCACTTTTGCAAGACGCTAAAACTTTATTTACTGCGTTGTTTAGATTAGGGCGATTTTGTTTCAAATTAATGACATATATAAGAAAAAGTGTTTATAACATTTTCTGACATGTGGAAATAGCTTTTAATGAATACCTTGCTCTCGCTCCTGTGATAAAACAAACCGACTGATTCGATTTAATAGCTGTTTGATTTGGTGTAAATTGTTATTTCGAACTATGTTGTGTCGATTATGTGAGGAGTTATCTTTCTTGTCTAGCGAATTCAGTGACGTTTACCTCGCTTTGTTGATTAAAATGATCGATACAAGAATCAGTTAGATTTTTAGCAAGTCAAAGGCGAAGATGAATGCGAGTATTCAAATGTTAATCTTATATTAAATTCTAGTATACAATTGATGATTTTGAGGAGTCAGAATTTGTCTCTATGAAATTAAAAAGGACCTCTAATTATTTGTGTTAGTCATCATAGACAATGTTTATATTTCTAATCACATACATGTATTGATTTGAGAGTATCGATTATGATTCCGTTCGTTTTTCCCGTCACGAATAGTTGAATATAACGACCTCATGTTGATATCCCGCTTTTCAAATTTGTTTAGAGAACGGAGACATGTTTTATCTTTGAAAATAACCGTTTTATTAAACCCGAGAGCTGCGTTCATATTAACTCTCTAACCTGAAGATTGGAATAATGACCACAACTAATTCTTGCTTAGGTATGCTGCGCCAAAGTGAGGGAAATTCTTCCACACTTTTGGTGATTTAGCCGGGTGTTTCCTGTTTACTTTACAAATTGTCTTAATCCCTGTTATGTTCGTGCAGAGGTCAACTTATGCAGCATCTTACACTTCCTTTTATCTTTGTAATCAGAGACGTTTAAATAAGAGAAAATAGCCTTTGATAGATGCAAAGACAACAAAACCTTGTGACGAATACGCTGAAAAAAGCAAATACTGAGAATATATGAAACAAAAATACCAAAAGCAACAATCCAAACAGGATGTACATGTAGCATATGACTTTTAAAACTAAACCGACCTAGTCTTTCCGGATAATGAGAGAATTATATGATGTGATATCATCTTTCATGGAGTAATCCTATCCGATTGCTGGCTTTCTGAATCTCCTTTCCTGGAGATTCCATAGACTTGGCGAAGCCGAGAAATTATACTATACGAAGAAAGCAGATTGTCCCGTCTCACGTCATCCAGTCATTAGTCCTAACACGCACGTCCTCCCCATTCTTATTTTCCTAGTTCTGTTGAGAGTTCCGTTGTAAATCGAGCCATAAGAAGGCAAAGATTGCGTTATTTACCGCGCTTCCTCCTCGCCAGCAATCGGAAATTGTTACTGTAAGAACCGTGTGTTGTTTGGCGGTGATAAGAATGACTATTATATTGTTGGTTTTCACGGGGAATAACCGTTCTAAAAGCCGGGTTATAATTAGCAATATTTCATATACTAGAATATCATATGCCTTTGTTTCGTGATCTTCGAACACTTTTATATATCACGTGACTTTCCCTGGGAATATCGTTCTATGGGATACTCAGTGTACTCCAATAAGAAAAAAATGGAAGTTTACTTATTTTTCCCCATTGAAAGTGTAATTTATGCATGTTACATCCTCTATCGTACAGACGATAATCCGACGTCACTCCCCGCCATTGTAAATGTAGACTTAGCCCCTACTTAATTGATTTTTTCCAATAGAAAACACAACAGTTGATGGATTTTCTCTCTGTAAGTCAGCACAAAACCACATCCTCTCTCGTCCCATCTTAAAATTATGATTGATTTTCGTATCATCTCGGTCTTTTACCATTTACAAATATTGTAGCTTTGTTAAATCGGCTGTATTACTTCTCAATGCTGCGTTTATAAGGACATTTTATTGCGGGGGATTTTTAATGATAATTTCACAACTAGGGCAGGATTGGACCATTCTCCAAAAGAAACAGTGTATGCAGCATTAAATTGCAATAAAAGTGTCACAGTTCTGCAAACTTTAAACCATAATCAGTCCTGTTCTACATTTCCCTTTACTTTATGCCTATAGTATGTGATGAATAATTGGCAAAGGAAATTTTTATGTAAATAGTCCATAAATGAATTGATTATCGATTATTATTTATTTAAAATTTTAGTTTGTTGTTGTTGTTGGGGTTTTTGTTTGTGCGTGTCTGTGTGTATCGTATTTTCATTTTCGATTTATTTATTTTATTTCAAGCCCCCCCCCCTCCCCTGTGAACATTTTCATATGGAATGTGCAAACAAAGAAGAAGTTAGCGCTACAAGGTTTTGTTGAATAAGGCAAAAATTGTAAAGTTTCCGACTGATTCTGTAGGGAGTACTCCTTTCTCCCTAGACGGACATTTTCAGTTCTTTTAGAATTAAGATGCGAGTATAAACGTCGTAAGACGGAAATGTCATTTCAACAATGGGCTACTTTATGTGAGATTTGGTAGATTTTTGATGAATATTTGCTTTAAACATAATTACAAGATGCGTCAGAAAACAAAGAATTATACCATAGTGACCGATTTTACATTATTATTTCGCATGTTCTGCTTTAATATTGTAACGCAGTGGTGAAAACGTTGTCATTACAATGGCTAATTCAATTTTGCTCATTTTAGCTGGAAATCTTTTTTTTTTCTTTTGTTTTCGTTTCGACTTCAATAACAGCAGAGAGAGCAGCATACAGAAAGTCTTATATATTTTTGTACCGAGTTTAAAGTATTTTTTTATAATGTCAGATAATGCGAGCCTTGTTCTTGCGAGCACAATGCATGTATTTTATCCCGTGTTCACGCTGTGGCGGTAATAATAACGTCAGACCGTGGAGCTGGATACGGGGGATCTAACGACAATACCAGACCCGGGGCACTATCGTATTCCATCTATACATCATCTTCAATTTACTGCAAAAAATAAACTTCAGAACTCCGCAACAAAAACAACAGGAAGTATCGTATTGGTCAAACTATAACGTAACGGCTACGACTTTACGAACGCCTACATGTACAATTTCTGAAGCTGGTTGAGAATAGTTGAAAAAAATAATGCGTACATTTGCAAGATTTGTAAAAATTTACAAAACTTGGAGAAAAAAAAATATCCATCGCCTTGGAAATATCTCCTTTTTTCTCAGATTGCCATACTGTCGTGCTGGTTTGTACGAGTTTTGGAATTTTGTAAAAAAAATAAATAAATAAAATCTCTTCGAATCATATTTTATAGACGCTATTTTCTGTTTTAAAATGATATTTTGACTTCATTTTCACTTATTGAAAACCTGTAAATATGGAGAAGTATTTTTCCCGTACTATAGAATGCAGACATCTTGCGCTTGAGCGGAATGATGGAGTTTTAATGACACATTACCAGACCGATGATTGGAAGGGAGATCCGATACTAATTCTAAATTCTAAAACCTATAACGTAATCGCCCGTCTTTAACGAGTGTTGTTAGCAGGAAAACCATGTTCCCAAGACTTGATCTGGGATGCCGTTATAATTTGTCGGAAATGCAGATGCCTTCAATGTTTACGAGCAGACCTTAATTAAAATATTTGCTTTGAATTTTAGTGCTTTTAATGCAGAACCTGTTCTTATTTGATTTACATATGCATTTTCAACTTTGCCATTTTATCCGTGGTAATTACATCGGAGATGTTTTTATCTATTCCTCCGTCCTTTGTTTCACATCGCATCTGCCCAAGATGTAATTGACTGAAAATCCAAGAAACTTTTTAAGCTGGATGAGCTAAGAGAAAAAATGAATACAACACACATCATTCTTGCTGAATTTGCTGAAGTAGATTTTAGTGACCTATAAATGCCAAAGAAAAGCATTTTGCCGACATGCAATACTAACTATTGGTAACTATATATTTTTACCCACTGTTGTTATCGGCATTTCAAATGGTTCAGAAAATACCGAACGATTCTAATCGTGTGATGGTTAAAACAGCCGGGCAACCGAGTCATTTCTGCCTTTGTTTACAGCTTCTCTCACGAACATTCAGCGAGATCGTTTGGCTTCTGTCAGGGTCATAATAATTTCTTTTTGAAAAACATGATCATTTTTTCATCAGTTTGATTACGGCATACCTATATTTTTCGGTTGTAGGGTTACAAATGTGCGAGTTATCTCCCTTTACTTTACTAAAGCAAAAAGCAAATTAAAATGTAAGAAATAAATTAGTAAATAAGAAAGAGAAATGTTCAAGAAAATCAGTATCACGAACAAAAGATCAGTTGTACTTTAAAGCTAAAAGCAAAACAATGGTGTTGCTCTCCCACCTTTATACATAAATCTTGTTAAAATACAATAATCAAGACTTCATGCTTAAAGTGTTTTGGTTCACAGATGTACTTGATGATGCTATATTTAAGATACGAAACCCAAAATATTGAAATGTACTTTCGTTTTCTTGATAATTTTGCTTAATGTGTCTTGGCTAATGATCGCTTTTTGAAACAAGCATAATCACAGTATTTTGGAAAAGAGATCTAAAACTAAAGCTATTTAGCCGTGGCATTTTGAGTGAAATCTTACTGCATGCGTATTTTTCATTCTCAATGAATTTGTAGGATGCAAATTATGTATGGCATCATTATATAGTCATTACGACTAATGATAAAATGCGAAATGCACTTTCTGTCGTTAAAAACTTACTGGTAAGAAATCTTACTGTGGGTGCACTTTGTTTGGGGATAACATGTACTAAAACCTCCTCGCTAAATTGACTTCATTCGTTTCTGATTAACATGACGCGAGCTTCGCCGTTGTCATTATGGGTAAGGAGAAAAACCGTCTCCGTATATTTCCGAAGCAGTTTTTCCTGTCAGATCGGCTTTCGGCATGGAGGATAAGTAGCGAACTAATGAAATTTGGTTTGTGCTCGACATGGGGCTTGTCAGAACTCACGGCGGGTAAAGTAGCTTCAAACTCTACCTTCCTCGCACATCCATGTCAGAAATCGTTGCCGAATAACTGAATCAGCGCTGTCACAATAAACAAGTATTTTTTTCCGACATAAATAAAGCCCCAATTACAAAATTCAAAAGTTCCTTTATTCGTATGTAACAGTGAAATTCCATGCACTTTTCTCCCTGCTATAAAAATAAATTCTAAACTGAGTTGAAACGTCATTAAAATTGAACTTTTGTTTGCGATGATTTTAAAAGGGGGTGTAGATAATCTGTAGACCGCCATCAGCTTACAGACAAGGGAGGTTCATAAATCATTTCTGCCAAGTTTTTCATTTCTGATATGCTCTAGAGTGGGGGTGCCATTTTATTCTAAGAAATCCGAATCCCGCTCTGTGTGCCAGGCGATCCGTTATCAGCCGTGCGATAAGGGTAGCTTGGCGAGTTCACCATCACGCCGGGATAGGGGGGAAACAACGTTTTTTGTATTCTCGATGGCGAGTATGAAAACTTCTCATAACTGCCAGCTTGTACGTTAACGTTCTTGAGATTTTCTTGTGTGATTGCCGATTTTTGGTTGTTGTTCTAGCGGTCTATGTATCAAAGACGGATGTCAGGGTTTTAATTGCTGCGTCTGAATCCGATACTCACCGATGAGAGCCGATAAGCGGAGTTATGGCCCCCTCCCAATTTTTTACGAGACAAAAATTAATGACCTGCCACTTAAACCTAAATTCAGCTCAGCAGAGAGTAATGTACATTCATTGCATCGCAATTCGAACGGGGTTAATTGAATTTCACGTAAATAACGATTAGAACGAAGATACGGCTATATAACACTACATTCTGAATATTGTAGGTAATCTCTTTCTCTGAGAGCAGTATGAAGTTTGTATAGCAATAAATCTCGTTGTTAACTTTATCTCATGAATTTATGAAGTTTGACGCTGATTTTGTTCCTTTATTTGCTATCATATTGTACGTATCAGTCGAAGGATGATTATCTAATCAGAATGGTTAAATATGGATAAAACCATATATATCAGTAATAAGCAAAATCGCTATCCAGACTAGCTTACAGAACCATGCAAAGTGGAAAATTTAGCAAATAAGAGTAAGCATTTCCTGTCAGTATGTAACAATGGTCAAATTTAGGATATTTTGTCGTATCTGTATTTTTAAACTAATAAAACTAGCAAAATTAAATAGGTTATAAATTCGAACAGAAAAGACTAACGACCGTCATGGTGATATTTTGATAAATTAAGCCAAAAGTCATGCATGATACTGTGCTGGCAAAAAAGAAAATAATCGTTGTTATCACATGGACACAAATTAAATTCCAGCACATCCCTCTAATAATAGTTAGAATTGTTCATATCCTCCATGGCTATAATGTCATTCTTAGACATCTTGATTGGGCGATCAGTTCTTAGTGATGTCATTACATACAAGTGGTCCCCAGGGCGTCGCTATGGTAAATGTTCCTTGGAGCCTGTGTCTAACTATAAATATGCATCTAATAGCCACAATTGTTTGTCGATCGTGCATTATGGCATCAATCCTGGACCCAGAAATCAAATTAGGGAAATTTCCTACCGTCGCACAGAGTCGCTGCATGCAGGATTAACATAATATCTAAATTAGCTAAATTGATATTGCCCCTCTCTCTCTGTTGGTGTTTTGTTTAGATTTGCAAAAATGTCGATAAGGCTTTTTGCCTGTGGTTCTTTAAAAAAAAAGTTTTTATCTAATTTTTTGGGTAGCATTTCCTGGAATCTGTGCTTTTTTTCCGAGTGATGAAAGAGATATCTCAGGCGATGTGATTACTGGACAGTTGTTGTAAGAAAGCCATTGTTTATTGATTTACGCCAAAGAATGTATGGGAGGTCCCAGTTTGAAGCTTCTATTTTTCGGAATCAGTTGGTAGATTAGCTATGCATTAAGTCACTTCTGAAAGACAAAAGCCCAACGAAAATTGATAATGGCATGGGTTAAGGCATTAGACACTGGCATTGTTTCCCCTTAAATAGAAGTTGGCCATAGGGCATTCTACATAAAAGGGGGCGAAAATCAGATATTTCTGCTTCACCTCACCATTGAACGGGATCTTCCCCGGCAGTTGCGTTATACAAAATGAAATCAAGAAAATCTGCTCGCGCCATCGTAACGGAAAATAGAAGGACTTTGTAATACAAGGGGATTTAGCGGTGATTGGCGAGTGGTGCGCATGCATACGGACTGGTGCTTTACTGTGTACACCTTTCACTGGCCGATAAATCTCCGTGATTAGATGGTGAAGATGATATAAAAAACGAAAACTTCTGCTGTCTTTGACTGAAGCATGGCGACCAGGAATTCATCTAAAAATGTTGTTGTATGAAGTCACACAATTATCAATTCTTTGCCGTTTGGAATAGTGAAAGAGTAAATGTGTTTTTCACTTTCCGTAGGATTTTATAACTGTGACGTTTATGCCATATTCCACACGCGTTTGACAGGTGAATCCCAATGTGTTCATTTTTGCCTGTGCAAAAAACGCTGCTCTTTCGCTCGACAGAGGTCAAATATTTTCTTCTCGGTCAAAACCCTTGTGACAAAAGCATCAAATAAACTACATGGGAGGTACGAGGCAGTCTTTATGTATGATTATAATTTCATTTCATAATTGACCACAATAAAGACATTGTAATTTCCCCTCCCTCTACTCTGTGTCCCACTGGGGCATTATCATCCGCCTTTAACGGATGTTTGAATAGAAAGCTATACCTTAATTGATTAACATTGTCCTCAATGTTTACTGTAGGATGTCTATGGCTCCATAATTTTCCAGATTTTCAAGGTATTGATGAAATGTAATCATTTCTAATTGATTTTGATAGCCCTAGTGCTATTTCTACATAATTGGTCGGTAGGCGGCTTCGATTTAGACCCTGGTCGGTTCTAACCGTATAAGCACCAGTAATTGTGATGGTACAAACCCTCTGTAATATGATAAGCTCTTATCTCTATACTTCATACACAACACTAGTAGCTGATGGAAGTAAAGAACGTGACGAACCAAGACAGAGCTTTTACAGAATGTGATTGCGAAAAGTTTCTGTACTTTAGTTCTCTTTCTCCTTGCGACCAAGCGACCAAGTAGGTACTGTTGTTACGACGTTAGTGTCGCCACCTGACGACCGCAACACGTAGCCCTTTCGCCGCCTACCAATGACTTTCTCCGAAACGGTGTTCAGTCACCTTGTGGCATTTGTTCCTTGATACGTCACCGATACGCTATTAGCAACGATTTTCCGGAATTCCCACGACAGTAGCCCGTTTGTTGTAAAAAATGAACTTATTAAAGAAGAATTGCTCTTCCAACAGTTCAAAATGAAGCGTAATCAAATAGAGGGTGCCACGAAGCTATCACAATAGCTACTTCTCAATTTGGAAACCGTAGTCTTAATGAAAGGAGATGGAGAAATGTTGATGCTAAAGACGTCAAAGTGCCATTAATGCTGTCCTTCGCCACTAGGGGACGCTTTTCGTGGCTGTAATGTGACGTAATTACAGAATATGACTGCTTTTGTGAGAGGATATGTACACTGCAATACGCTTTTATTGAATTTTCATTGTTTCCCTCGCGCCCCAAAGATTGTCGATCTGTAGAAAAGAAATATAATGTATTTAGCAAAGAAGTAAGCGTCCGTCTTATCCACGAGTCCTGGGATCCATCACGTCTTGTCGTGACTCCATACACTAATCTTTGATCACAGCTCGCATTCACAACTCTGTATATACAAAAAATACAGCCTAAATTGTTGACATAAAGATTTATATATGAATCCGAAGAATCAAATATAATTATAGTCTAATGTAGTGTAACTAATGACCCTTTTTCTTAAATGAGTTCAGTTTCACCCTGGGTCTTAGGTTGCGATCTCTGATTGAGGTGTCAAAAATAATTTCACACCAAAAATTTTGAGCTTATTGAGACAAATTATCCAAATGCATGACTGTCTATGTATTTAAATCGACTCTCCTTGACACGGCCCTTTTGAAAGCAAACACCGCTGTGTAGATTCCTCCATATTCTCACCACTTCATAGATTAATTTCAAAAAACGATTTAGATATTTTGTTCATAAGAGTGATCACTTTTAGTGAGAAGGTTTCGGGTTTCTTTGCCGGTATTATATATTGACAATTGTCTAGGTCTGTGTAATTATTCGTATATTTGCCGAAGTGTTTCCAAAAATCTTCCTTTTATTAGCCCATTCATTGGCTTGTCAGATTTTGACAAAGTTCGTCAGCCGAAGAAATATAGCTGGTGTCTGTTGCATTGCACGGTGGCAGTTTCTGATAGCCTTGTGTTAATGCACTCACTTGGACAAATAATACCCCTTTAGTTGCCCTTTTTGGCGTTTCAAGGTGTTGAGGAAAGAATTAAGGTACTCCCGACTGTCAACTTTGAAAAATCATCAACTTAAAGAGTCAGACTGCGTCCTCTTTTAATGAATGGCATTTCAATAGTTCTCATAAATATTGATTCTATAATTTTTTGAATTTAGAAATTGAAATTTGATGCATCGGAGATTCATCAATTGGACACACAGAATTCGATGAAAGGTTTATGAAGGATCGAACGGAAATTAGCCCGAAGAAGAAGTTAAGTGCCCTCCAAAAAAAGGAGGCAAAAATGGAAACGACGATACGAAAAATCTGAAATTAAATTTTTTATTTTATTTTATTTTATTTTTTTTTTTTTTGAATTTTTTTCTTTATTGTCCAAAACAAAATAAGACATGTTTAAGCAATTAAATGAAATTTACATAAATAATACATATTCATGACATTAAGACAATGTTTTTTATATGATTTGCATAAATAATGAAGGAGGAGATTTTTTATGGTCCTGGTTCACCAAGTACCTTTCACAAATTTTATAATTAATTGCCGGGAATATACATTAAGATATGTACAGAATTTAAATGAAGTGGAAATTTTATCTTTCTTGGTGAAACGGTGGTCTGGGTTTCCTCTGACTGTGGCGATGACGGGGTCTGCATGTTCTCGCCATTTCGGTTCAGTGGAGAGCGATAGCTCCAGCCTTATGCAATCACCTGGTATAAAACTCACCTGTTTTGATAAGCAAACAGGAACAGAAGAAACAAAGCAATGTTTCTCAGTCTTACATAATTTCTGAAATAAATAAAGAAAGCAAAAAAGGGTTCGCTGGCACAAAAAGATGATATCTCGCCAAACTGGAACTGATACGATTTTAAAAAGATAAAATCTGTAAAATCGCATTCTTTGGGGAATTGTGAATGAGGAATGTTACCAAAACATACTAATGATAATCAGATTGATATAGTTTGTTGATGATATGGGAGAGATGACCAGTGTATGTCGGATGGGAGTCTATATATACTATATAGTAATGGTAAATGTCAGCAGTGTATGGGTCCATGACATATCCCATCAGTGACGGGTACCTCCATGTCCCGGGAGTCGCCGGGGACGCATTCACATCCCCGCACACTGTCACTACTTGCACTACAATCTAATTGCATCCCGATAATCATTGCTTTAATGAGTTAATTAAACAAAACTCAATGAAGAATCGCTATTTCATATTAGATGTAACTTTAAGCAATGTAAAATCAATAGGATTAGCTAATTCCGTCTTTGACGATCAGACATGTAAGAATGTTTACACGTGTTGGCGTATTACTTGGTGCATATCACTAAAATTTCTATTCCAAATTATATAAAAGTCGGGCAAAATAACTACAGTCGTTTTAACTTGGGGGATCCGTGAACATCGTGACCCCCCGCAGAAGAATTACACATTATCCTGGATGGAGTTGTCGAAGGTTGATATAAATGAAATTACTTTTTAGCAAAAATGATTGGAGTTGAACTCGCCTCTTCAGAAGTTAGCGATATAAGTAATTTCAGGGTTCTTTAATATAAGGCGTTTGATCATAGGTAGAGTTTAACCTCGTTGTCGGTGGGGAAAGATATTCATCATCCTCAAAGATTTTCAAAGGGAAACTTCATCCATGGTGATATGTTTTCATTTACCCTATCATAAAGACAAGTTTTGCCATTTCTCTGGCAAACGAGGAATCGCGCGCTATCAAGTAATTTTACTGTAACTAATCACGCACAACTTGTGTAAAAAGGAAAGAAAATCGGCCATTTACTTCAACTAACAAGACGTTAATTTGCAATTAGTCAAATGTAGGCTATATACTTAACCAGAAGAGGCGGAAGGTTTTGGTCACGTGACGACACTTACGGCATCAACAAAATGTTTTACCTCTCTCAGAGTTTGGATCTGGAGACCGGAAGAAGCACATTAAAAATGATGACGACGAGGAATATTGTAATAGCAAGGACTTATAAACAGAAGGATTCGCATAGTTATAAAAAAATCCAGTTTTATTAGAGCGCAAAGATGATGACCTCGGACCTTATCCCTGATTGGTTCTTTTGTATCGTATATTTGCTACGAAAGTTTAATTTTCGGGAATTTGAAGATGATTGTTTGCTTAATTTGGCAGATCAATCTCCCCCATCGACAGCAATTCATCATTTCCTATATTTTTTTTTCATTTGAAAAATGCTGCTTTTAAATACTTCCATCGAGACCAATTTTTTCTTCGATTCTATATCCGATTGCGTTTTAAATGAGAAATATGATTTGGTGTGTTGATATAAAAAGGTTAGAGGTTTGGTTGATAATAAGCTTGTGTCTGGAACTCTGCTAGATTGTATTGGCTGCCTATGTTTGCGCGGCGCCAGTTCATCTAGCCGTACATCCATCATCTCCTTTCACTCAATGACAGATTGTCCTCATAGCCCTCCATTGTCATCCCGTACTATACCAATGCGGTTCGAAACTGGAGCGAGTGAAAAAAAATCATTATGACATGAAATATCAAATGTCCGAATGAAAAACAAAATATATATAATGTATATGAATTTTATATGCTCATACAATATTTAGCAATTCTAGGTCTCATGTTGTCATGATAAGGTCATTAAAAATGAAAAGAAAAATATTACAAAAATAAAAAAAAGTAAGGGGAAATGGTCCTTACCAAGTGGCATCTCCCTACACCTGCCACAGTGCACAGTGACTCGGGAGGGAGTTTTATTACCCTCTCAGTTTCAAAGTTTGGCAGTACATTAAAACTCTCCACAGCCAAGAAGTAAAATATCAATGAGCTATAAAGCGTAGTAGAGATTGTTCGCCCAGATCCGCGTTATGACACTGATGATTATAGCTAGACTTCCAGATGTGTAGATGCTAGGCAAAAAATGTACCATTGTTTTTGTGTCGAGATCGCAAGAGGGTTGAGAATTTCCTCACGTTTTGGATGCCGAATCTCCTTGAAGCAACAATTTTAGTTCATCGCTTTTGGCAACGCTGAAAGACATGTACTCTTAATTGCCGTCTCCGACATAAATTCTGGAGAAATTTTGATAAAAATGAAATACTCAGACTGTTCAGGTTCCCACTTCGTTATCTTGAGTTACTTTCATATATCACGTGGTTTTTATTTTTTATCTGCAGGTTTATCAATGCTCGAAGAAGAATAGTACAGCCGATGATTGACCAATCAAATCGTGCAGGCAAGTCACCTGTAGTTACAGTGTTCAAATCACGCAGGTGTAAGTCTTCATCAAGTCAGTCACCTGACATGTCACCAGGTAACCATGGTAACGCTTTCAAATTTTGGCGGCAAATTTTGGTGGCTGGAAAAAAAATCACACTCCAGAGAGGACGGAAACACGAATTGTTATGCGGAAGAACTGAATTACAAAGAAAAAAAAATGAATGCTAAGAAAGATGGGATTACATTTGGTCATATGGTTGAAAAAAGAAACAAAAACAAAAGGAACGCGCTTGAGAAATTTTACTACTTTAATACCTGGTGATAAAACTGATGTTGACCATCATCTGAGTTTTAGACTAAATTTTCCTCTGTTCATCTATAATAACCTAATGCCATTTTCCTTCCTATTCTAGAATATCTTTCTTCCATTCCAATTCCCAAAGCATCTTTTCACTAGTATTTATTTAATGTTGCACACTGCATGCGGCCTTTTCACACTTGCACGCTTTCAGATATTTGGTTTAATCTATTGATTATGCTTTTTTTTTGCACGGTACGAGGATCAGAAATAACAGTTGTCTCTCTTCAACTAGATGAACAACCTTTGCCTATTTTTTATGATATATATGTATATACTTCGAAAAATCCTTTAGAAACTACTCGTTATGTCAAAATCCCTTTGAATGAAATCTGACCTTGACCTTTGATGTTCTCCTTACAGCACCAGGAGGTCATGGTTACAGTCCGGATAGTATGGGTTGGGACGGAAGCAGTATGGCACACATGAGCCCCCATAGTAAGTTGAAAAAAACAATTCTTTTATTTTGAAAATTGAAAAAAAAATAAATGTTTCTGTCTGCTATTAAAGGTGTAGTTGATCGCTGTTTTCTTGTGTGAATTATTTATGGTTACTGATATAGATATGACTCTGGGTTTGTTTGTTTTAGTGTTACAAGGTCGGCCGGGTGCAGACATGTATGACCCCATGAAGGCAGGGTATTCACACATGGATGGTTCCCAGCGTTACGACATGCTGGGCGTGCACGGTATGCAGGGAACGGACATGTACGGCGCTCCCCCAGTCACCGGCAGCAGCTCCTACTCACAAATGTCACAATTACGTCCACCCGTACACTCACAAGCAATGTTAATACCTGGACATCCCCATCACATGATGATGGCCCATGGACCCCCGGGCATGAGCCCACATGGGATGGGTATGAGCTCGGCTCAGAGCCCTCCCCTTCACGGCAGCATGGACGGAATGGGTGGTCACATTCAGGATATTCACGCGGGATAAGTCACATGATTACCCACGTGTGCAGGGGTCGCAGCATCTTGACATGGGCAGATAACTCTTGACAAAAGTATTATTTGGATTTGTTTCATCGTTATCATAATCATCATGAAGGAGAAGAGATCTGACTTCATACTTCTGATTTCATCACATTGTCTGCTCACCAGTTTGTAGTTATAAACTACAGCAAACAGCAAATAGGAAATAAATCATTTCTATGATCTCGGGCCATACGAACACTTGCACATCTTCACGAGGTGTCTAAATGGAATCGTGTGGAATAAAATTCCCACAGTACTGAGCCAAAGATGGACGTGAACGAACAGTATTGCCATTTAACCCTTGCTAACGTGTTCATACGCAGGAACATGACAGGGCTGAGTTGGACACTTAACGTCGGTTTTACTAGTCACTGATTTGTATTTCATTATGCTCTGAAAAAAATGTTTGTTTTCATTCATGTTTAAAAATCATTCATATGACTTCATAATGCACATAATAGCTCAGAAAGTTACTGAGATTGCCACTAGTCGACTAGTAAATAAGGTTTATTCTGAGACCTGGTGTTCCCTAAACTTCCTGAGTAAACCCAATGCTGGCATTAGTTATTCCCCCTTTTTCTGTTATGCCATACTACCAAACAAATTGAGAGCAAGTAACTTTGTTTCAAGCCAACAAGGTTGTAGACTTTTTTCCAAGTATTAATGTTCATGTACGTTTTATGTTTTTGATGTATGTAGAGATACACAGAACTTTCATTTTATTTTGTTATGGTTTCTTTCAGAAGAGTATTATTTATATCAGTATATTCCCCTTGCTTTTCCTGTCCAAACCTGCTGTACTTTTGACCAAACTCCCAATGGTATTGTGATTTATACAAGCCATTGTGGACGTTTGGTGGGGAAGATCAGCACGTTAGGACACGACCTGTCTTTGATACTTGTACACGGTCACAATGATTTGAGATACCTCAGTTGATCAAACGCATATAGTTATATTACGAAAGGTCTCTACGTATATTATTATATATATATCGTAATTTGAATGCATTCCATGTATGTTTATTTTTTCAAATCTGGGTCAACGGTATATCACAGATTAATTGAATCTTATACTGTTTTGAAATTATAGAGAAAAAACTCGATTTATTTGTAAAAGGACAAAATATTAGACAAAGACTTGTCACAGGCTTCCCTATATATACTTGTCTAAATGTCAGTGCTCGTCAAATCGAACATTAGACATACAGGAAGTCACATGACCATGAATTTCAACCAATCAGATTTGAGCTTTAAGAATTACCTCATCGTTCAATTCCTTTCAGTTAGTCATCCTTTGTACGAGTTGGGATGAACACATATTTCGATGGTGCATGTATGAAATAATTTGAGTATATTGGTGCAGATATATAATTTTGTACAGTAGAGATTGTCTGTTTAATTGTAAATTGTGAGTTATTTAAAACTCCGATACTTCATCTGTTTTGTGTGAGTAATTGCCAAGAATGTAAGAGAAGATTGGTATCACAGCTAAATGACAATACAACGTTTATGTATAGGCTATTATTTCCTTTGGTTTGTAATTTTTTCAGAGTGTTTTTTTTTTCTTGTTGTTATCTTTTTTGTTTTAAGTTTTGTTTCATTCTATGGGGGGTTCCTTGTAGGCTCTATGAGCGTTCTCTCTACTTCTTGAACAGTACTAACTAAATAAACTTATGCTTCTTCATATTTTTCATCTATTTGGTGCCTATGATTTTTCATAGTTCAAGTATTTCATTAAGTTTGATCTTTCAACCTCTTGCCGTTTGTTTGTTACTTCTTGAGTGGCTTTAGCATAATAACTTAGATTTATAATCAAAAAGTGCTTTGAACAAATTACAAGGACATAAAACCTGTATTCCAATTCTATGAACACGCTTGTTTTTGTTAAAAGTGCTAGAGACGGTTTGCAGTTAGTTTGTATTTTCCAGACTTAAACAACAGTCAGCAAAATAAGAATTTTCTCATAACTTTGGCGTTCTTTCCTAGATGTTTTGTTTGATTGCCTGTGTACACTAAAATATTTTGATAAGTTTGGAATTTTATTTTCTTTTAACAAAACAAAACTGCTGATTATCCTACCAAACCATAAATATTTATTTATTCGTACCTCTTTTTACGTTATACTACAATCACTCCTTTGCTGTATTAATTTCTACACCATTATTTATGCATTTCAAACAAAATTATGTATCAATGTATTTGATTGGTCAAGACAATCAAACAGTATTTACCAAAAACTCTTTTAAAACTTGTGTGTGATTGGTCTGTTTTGTGGTTGTGTAAATGAAATGTTTTGATAAATGGTGACATGAATGCCTGTTTTATGTGGTTGATTGCAAATGTTAAGAGTGAGTGGTGTTTCTGCAGAAACTTTGGAGCTTAGATCAGATGTTTAGGGAATTTTAATACGAGATTGTCACTTATTTTGAGTAAAATTCCAGAGAAAAATAAAATGTTGTATAAAACTTAAAATACAGATTGTTGCTTGTTCCTACTTTATTGCATAGACGACTTACAGCAGAGACCCCTACGACCATTTGTCTTTGTTCATGATCTTAAAAAATACTCGCAAGTCACCAACACAATGACTGGAGTACATTTGTCAAAAGTATAAAATGCATACCAAAGAAATTTTGGACCATGTTAACTGGGAGCTTGAATGTAACCACCGGAGGACATGGCCCATCTCTTATATTTTGAACAAATTATATCCTTGAATCTTCTTGTCGTAAATGATCGGTGTGGAACACTGGCAAAAATGATAGTACAATGCTCCACATTAGAGACGTGGGTTGGGATGTGTTGCCGCGGGCATTTACGTTTCATAATTTAAAAACCGAAATTAAGGATATGGCCGGCACGAATTGGCAAGTTTTCAGGGGATTTCCGACTATGTCTGACTCAAATAAAGCAAACCTAAAGGATCGGCAATCATATTTTACCTTGTTAAGCTTTAATATGAATGATACGGCCGAAATTCCACTTGCCTCCGCTTCGTCTCTTCGGATTCAAGCGGCCATGTTGTAAGTTTACACTCATGCGTCAGGTCAAACACGTGACACCTCGATTCATATGAATGGACGTTGTTATGGAAACAACCTCGCGGTGTCACGTGTTTGATCTGACACACGAGTATGAATTGTATACATGTACCTTGAAAACTGAATATAATGAAAGACAAAATGGTCTGAATGGCTTTCTTTAAATGCATCATAATTTCAAATTGTAACGATTGTATAACCGCATTACTTGTTGACGGAGGTTTTACCAAATGTTGCACATATTGTATTAAAGTCATAAAAGAAGCTAAATGAACATTGCACGAAGAATGCGAAATGAAACGAAAAGTGAAGAAATAAGAGGTAGTCATAGAGGGCACTTTCTCATTAGCATAATCATGTAAATTCATTATGAATGGAAGAAGAATGGCAATAAAAGAAAGAAGTGAACTCGAACAGGACTCGGTTGAAGCATCCAAAGCAACAGAAAAACAAACAAACATAAACCGAAGCATCTGAGGAAACAGTGTAAAGACGAATTTCATAATAGATGGCGGCACTCAAATGAATTAACTAAGCGCCACACAAATTCAAAATGGTTCAAAATAAATACATTAACGCTGCTACATCTAGGTGATACCATCGAATCTAAGACCACATGACACATTCAGGCTGCGTAAAGACCGTACTCCGTCTATTATCTGGTATCATCCCGTACCAGGTCACTAGATGACTAGGTAATATTAGTTACCTTGGTAACGAACTTCCCTACCGATGACCTATTTTGATAATTTTCGTGAAGTGTTTGGACGTCATTGTCTGTTTACGCTACGACGTCAACATGATGGATAACATTCTGACGTCAAAAGGGGTCTGGTATAAAAGGCTAGGCACCCGGTAGAAGTCTTCACGTGACCGTTATTAGCCAATCGTTAATCAGGATTTCCAGATAAACTTGTCAGATGTGGGGCAAGTAATAGTATCCAGTGTCTACTTTGGACGACCATCAACTACATTTCTAGCAGATAGATGGTTTGGTATTTGTCACTCTCTTTATGTGTTGTCTTCCTTGTTTCACTGATAAGTCTTTGTGTTGTTTCTTTGTGTTGTTGAGGTTAATGAAACTCCAAATAATTCATACTCAGTTCACATCTAGATAGCCTGGGGGTGCTGTTAGAACTGCAACTTCCTTTACTGTAATTTCTTTAAATCTTCAAGCAGTTTTTACAGGTTTATGATAGCAAAATCCTTTTACCTGGACAATATTTGTTATTCGTCAACTTCGGACCCATACAAGATACAGGGAATGTTACTTTGGGTATTTCACAACTTGCATTTTATAGTGATATAATTGGCAAAATAAGAAGGATCAAAGGTAGACAGAATTACCATCGAAATTGTGTTAGAATTATCAAACGCCTTTCTTTTTTACCGTGGATGTGATCCTTCTGTCACCAGACGGACACTTTGATTGGTACTGGACCAATATACAGTCTTGTATCAAACTTCGGTTGATCGTCTGTCCCTTCAACGTATTCGATTTCTGTTATCAAAATTTCTTGAAATTTCTAAAACTTGGGTCCTGTAGCATCATATCCCACCCATCCTGCTACGTCTTTCGGTACATTCTTGGACATAATATTTTTCACTCTCTTTGGTCATATTTCATTGTTTAGATAGAGGATCACTGACGAGGGTTAAGTACTCGAAACGTGCATGTCTGGTCCATGCTGCAAATTTATCTGCTCTTCAATGATGCTATTGAATTTGAAGACGTTTAACATTTGTAGCAGTACATTCTTAAGACTTACACTCCAACTGGCTGTAACGACAATGAGGAGGTTATTTTACACAACAATTGTCCGTTCTTCGAGACCTCTGGGTAATCGGATAAGTGAGAGGGTTGTGCGCATGTAATCCGGATAACTACACCGTCTTCTACTTGTGTGGCAGATGGCCGTCCTAAGTCGGCACCGGTTATCCATTTGTCTCGTTGGTTTATGTGTGGACTTTTGCGTTTCATGTTTCTATGGTGTGAGTTGGTGTTCCTTGTCCCTTTTACGTCTCTTTCTGTGCGCGTCTGCTCTGTGTTTTTGCATTGTATGTTTTCGGAATTTGGTGTGGAAGCTGCTGTGGGTTGTTGGAGATCCCATCCTTTCTTTTTTATTTTCACAATAAAAGTTATAAATATTAATGCAGCCCCTTGCGTATCTCATAAGTTGAGACATAAACTCCGTGCAAGGCAAAATAATCCCTTTTGTCTTATTCTCTTGTTTGAACTTTTACGTGAAGACTTTTTCACAAGATCGTACAAATATGTTCTTTAAAAGGAACAAGAATACCATTGATGCAACGCAACATTTGGCCGGAAGTATTCAGATACATTTTGTGAATGTATATGTAACCCCCCCCCCCCCCCCTTACCGCCTCTTAATATGTTTCCGTCCGTTCCTGAATTTATCTTTGGTTGCACGCCAAAACATTCACCTTCGAAGTTATTTAACATTAAGAAATGTTAGATGACAAAATTTTAACTAATCAAAAGTATACTTAATATTGAAAAATGGGCGCGAACTCGAGACCGATGCTCGTTTCAGTCAAAAATCCCGATATGGTCCCCTACTTTTACTATACGCTATAGGAAAAGTCGGGGGTCATCTCAGGCTTGTTCATTCGGATTACATCTTATTTCCATATTTGACACGATAAAGCAAAAGATAGTCCGCGAGATCATGGACAGAAGTACAAAAACTATCAAAATAAATCGTCGGCTTCTGCCGGCGATTAATGATAAGGTCTTTATCGGTCAAGAGCCAGTTCATGATTTGTATCCATTGCATTCCCCATCTAAGAAACTTACTGCATGGAGGCAGTCTGGGGACATCTGTAAAAACTCAAAAAACATCTCTTTAGTCAAAAATATACGCAAAAAGAAAAGGGAAGAATCTCCAGCATGACCACCCTGCACTCACCCAGCGAAACAAACCCACAGCGCACAGATAGAGTTAGTGAGAATTCGAACAACTGCCTTCTGAAACGTACATAAAATAATGTATACATTGCTAAGTTTAAGAAGCAAAACATGAATTCAATCATTCATCGATCGATATTCCTAAAATCATGAACCGAAGAGCACAGAGAACACAACCTGTTGATTCTCTTTCTAAATGGATGAAGTAAATTGGAATGTTGCTTAGATCCAATATCAATAAAGTACTACCCTCCCTGAGCACAAGATTCAAGTCTGTTTTCCAAGACCCTGATGTAACCAGAGAACTTTGTTATCTCCACGAACATTATGTCATTCCTCCAGCAGATAAAGCAGCTAACTACTACACACTTACACGTAAAAAGTATTACTTCGACATTCTCAAAAAGGAATTAGACATAGATTCAACACAGGGGAATCCTACCTATGTTCCAACTAAGTTTTCTACAACAGAATAGGAAAATTCACAGTTTTGGACTTGATACTAATTAATTATACTTAGAATTACCTTTCTTGACTGTACTCCAAAAATGAACGAAATACCATACTGCATATACCATGCTTTATACCTGGATCGTCAAAATGCTCCACTAAATCTGCACCTATCAGTTTAACCAAAATTCTTTCCGAAATCAAAATCGGTTTTTCAAATTGAAGACGTTAACATTTATACCACTTGGTGAGTGTCACTGCTGGTGGACCAGGAGTCCCCGAGGGCACATGTAGCCAAGTTCGATCAATTTCGGTTGATCGTTTCTTCAACGCATTCTAAATTTCTGTTATCAAAATTTCTTGAAATTTCTAAAAAGTGGGTCCTGTAGCATCATATCCCACCAATCCTGCTACGTCTTTCGATATAGTAAACAAAGGAGGGGATCTCCAACAACACCAGGTTGTAACACCCACAGCAAAACCCCAAAACACCCAATGCAAAAACACAAAGCAGACAAGCACAAAAAGAGACGCGCAAGGGACAAGTAACGTCAACGCACAACACAGAAACACTAAACACAAAGGACTACACATAAACCAACGAGACCAATGGGCAACCTGTGCCGACTTAGGACGGCCATCTGCCACGGAAATAGCAGAAGGTATGGTTATCCTGGATTACGTGCGCACAACCCTCCCATTTTTCATACTTTTTTGGCATACTCCATTGTTTAGATTTGAGGATCACTGACGAGGGTTAAGTACCCGAAACGTGCATGTCTGGTCCACGTTGCCAATTTATCTGTTCTTAAATGATGCTATTCAATTTGAAGACGTTAACATTCAAAAGTACTGTGATACAATTAACACCAGAAGCGGTATCAACAAAATGTGAATATCAAGAAATCCAAAGGAACTTTTAGATCAACTGAATTCGGCAAATTCACAAATATATTTTCGATCAAATTATTCGAGTTTTCGACTCTTTATACAAGGAATCCCTATTCTGAATTGAATAAAAAACATCAAAGAAGTACCTAATAGTTATTCAGTCTCAAAGTGGGGAAGGCAAGGCAAAATCGTGAGAATTCTTATCGGAACGGTTGCGAACCCCGGAATGAACAACATTCCGAAGTGAGACCAAGTGCCCGGGGAGAGTCAGCGTCTCCTGATTACATGCAACTTTTTCTGAAATTCGGACCAATACAGGCAACAGAGTATATTACTTTGGGTATTTCACAACCTGCATTTTATAGTGACATTATTAACAAGATAAGAAGGATCAAAGATAGACAACATCACTATCGAAAATGCGTCAGAATCATCAAACGCCTTTTATATTGTGGGTATGATCCTAATGTCACCGGACGGACACTAGGCTTGGTACTTGACCAATTTACAGTCTTGTACAAGCGCATTCTTAAAACTTGCACTCTGACTGACTGTGACGACGGGACTCCATGACGGGCCCTGTCCAAACGTCTTTAGAGAAGACAGGGCCCCGACCACCTGTCCTCTCTGAATGTCAGTCGGACTCCTCGGGTGATAACATACATGAGCTCGCGGCGGCAGAGCACGGATTGTATTACGTACGCCCTCTTTTTATATCCATTTACATATTCATCTGTGTTGTTTGGGCCACTGCGTTTTGCGGTCTTGTTTGTGTGTGGTCATCTGACAGTGAGGAGGTTGTTTTACACCACAATTGTGCCTTCTTCGAGACCTCTGGGTAATAGGAAAAGTGGGAGGGTTGTGCGCACGTAATCCAGGATAACCATACCTTCTGCTATTTCCGTGGCAGATGGCCGTCCTAAGTCGGTACCGGTTGCCCATTGGTCTCGTTGGTTTATGTGTAGTCTTTTGTGTTTGATGTTTCTGTGTTGTGCGTTGACGTTCCTTGTCCCTTACGCGTCTCTTTCTGTGCTTGTCTGCTTTGTGTTTTTGCATTAGGTGTTTTGGGGTTTTGCTGTGGGTGCTAAAACCTGGTGTTGTTGGAGACCCCCTCCTTTGTTTTAAGGTTACAATAAAACTGATTTTGTGAGAGAAAATTATTCTTGTTCTCATTATATATACATGTACACAGAATGAGAGGTTATAAAATGTTGATTTTTCTGATCGATAACATATTTGTGGTGTCTGGAGGAATGGTCTTTCAGCAAATTATGGGAATTCAAATGGGAACAAATTGTGCTCCACTTCTCTGTACTCATATGAGGCCGATTTTGATGCTATTGAATTTGAAGACTTTTATCATTGCTCTAGAAACATCTAGCACTCCAATTTTAAAATTCTATACATACAAATATATTGATGACGTGCTCTCATTTAATAATCCCAACTTTGCTGTTTACCTTAGCACACCCTATCCGTGTGAAGTAGGGTAGAAAGAAACCACTGAAAGCATAAAGTTTAACATTCTTCATATCTAGATCTCATATTATCTTTTGTCGAAAATGGTCACCAAAATAGCAAAAGTAACGACTTCAACTTCAAAAATACAAATTTCCAATTCCTAAGTAGGAACATTCCTTCGTCTCCTGTCTATGATGCATTTATATCATTGATGTGCTATTCCATTTCAGGGGGGGGGGGAGCAAACAATGAAAATCTAAAACATTATAACATTTCGTTGTTGGAAGACATAATTATAGATATAGATTTGCTCGATGCCAAAATTAAGGGAATCGAAATTATGAAAACATGAAATCAATTCTTCACATGATATTCAAAAGGACAGATGTATGCCTTCATGGAGGTAACCAGCTATTAGGAAAGATCTATGCCTTCATGGATGTAACCAGCTATAAGGACAGATGTATGCCTTCATGGAGGTAACCAGCTAAAAGGACAGGTGTATTCCTTCATGGAGGTAACCAGCCATAAGGACAGATGTATGCTTTCATGGAGGTAACCAGATATTAGGACAGATCTATACCTTCACGGAGGTATGCCTTCATGGATGTAACCAGCTATAAGGAAAGATGTATGCCCTCATGGAGGTAATCAGCTATAGGGACAGATGTATGCCTTCATGGAGGTAACCAGCTATAAGGACAGATGTATGCCTTCATGGAGGTAAACCAGCTATAAGGACAGATGTATGCCCGATTCTGAAAATAAGTACACTGAAACAGACATTATTCAGATGTTAAACTTTCTGATCGACAACATTTTTGTGGTGTTTGGAGGAAAGGTCTTCCAGCAAATTGTCGGAATTCCAATGGGGACCAATTGTGCCCCACTCCTTCCCGACATTTTCCTTTACTCATACGAAGCTGAATTCATTCAATCTTTGGTCTCTGAAGGGAAAAGATACTTAGCTTCTGACTTCAACTTCACTTACAGATACATAGACGATGTGTTGTCCATCAATAATCCAAAATTCGCGGATTACCTGAGCAGTATCTATCCTTCGGAGCTTGAAGTCAAAGAAACTACAGAGACAAATAATTCAGCATCCTATTTGGACATAATGTTATCCTACGACACTGATGGTCACATGAACACCTCACTCTATGACAAACGTGACGACTTCAATTTCAGCATTACAAACTTTCCTTTTCTGAGTAGCAACATCCCTTCATCGCCTGCTTATGGCGTGTTCATATCTCAGTTGATACGCTATGCCAGAGCAAGTACCAAATATACGGATTTTGTTCTGAGAGCTAGGCGTCTTTCAGATAAGCTTCTCAGTCAGGGATATGTTTGTGACCGACTAACATCGTCACTGAGGAAGTTCTACGGTCGATATGGGGAACTTGTCATACACTATGATGTCCCACTTTCCAGAATGGTGGATGATATTCTGTCATAGACCGTTTGAACCATCCAACCAAAGATTGTACTCTATATCTTCCAAAATGGAAGTAACCGGATGTGACAGTTCTACCGAATTGAAGCGACGGGTGTTGCATGCAAGCAGGAGATGCTTACTCTTCCTGGGCACCTGGTCTCACTCTCATATCGGGAGTTCGCTTCTTTTCATATGGTGGAGGTTTTTGTTTGTTTGCTTTGGTTTCTGTTTTATCCTGATTTTGTATGCCTTCGGTTTCTGATTTTCTGGGTTATCGATTTTGTGCTGTAAACAGGGATATGGTCATTATCCATATTTGTCATCAGCTATAAGGACAGATGTATGCCTTCATGGAGGTAACCAGTTATAAGGACAGATGTGTGTTAAACGTCTTCAAATTCAATAGCATCATTTAAGACCTGATAAATTTACAGCATGGACCAGACATGCACGTTTCGGGTATCAAACCCTCGTCAGTGATCCTCCGTCTAAACAATGTAAATTGGCCAAAAAGTATGAAAATTATTATATCTAAAATGTACAAAAAGACGTAGCAGAATTGGTGGGATATGATGCTACAGGACCCACGTTTTAGAAATTTCAAGAATCTTTGTAACAGAAAATTTCAAATGCGTTAAAGAGACAGACGATCAACCGAAAACAAAGGAGGGATCTCCAACAACACCAGGTTGCAGCATCCACTGCAAAAGCCCAAAACACTCAATGCAAAAACACAAAGCAGACAAGCACTGTAAGAGACGCATAAGGGACAAGGAACGTCAACGCACAACACAGAAACACCAAACACAAAGGACTACACATAAACCAACGAGACCAATGGGCAACCGAAGTTGATCGCACTTCGCTACATGTGCCCTCGGGGACTCTTGGTCCATCAGTAGTGACACTTACCAAGTAGTTCAAATGTTAAACGTCTTCAAATTCAATAGCATCATTTTAAAAGACCTGATAAATTTACAGCATGGACCAGACATGCACGTTTCGGGTACTAAACCCTCGTCGGTGATCCCCAGTCTAAACCATGTAAAATGGCCAAAAAGTATTATGCCTCCATGGAGGTAACCAGATATAAGGACAGATGTATGCCTTCCTGGAGATACCCTTAGTTTTGAATAATTTCTCAAATTGGGAGACGGCGTATGTAAAAACAGATTTAAAGTCTAGCGCCGAAGACACTGTGAAACTACTGGTATCAGAGCAAATGGTTTTTCCAATATAGTTCCCTTAATTAATCAGTATTTCGGCACTTTGTAAATCCTCCGTCAATAAATAAATAAATAAATAAATAAATAAATGAATAAAATTCTCTAAAACTAATGTATATCTCCCTGATGACATAGCTCTGTCCTTTTCTGTCAACTATAGTGAAGTTGAAGAGTTTTACATTTGTACCACTTGGTGAGTCTCACTGCTGGTGGAACAGGAGTCTCAGAATATTCGATCAACTTCGGTTGATCGTTTCTTCAGCGCATTCTAAAACTCTACGCGGGTTTTGTAGCATCATACCCCACCCATCCTGCTACGTCTTTCGGTACATGTTTGGACATAATAACTTTCACACTCTTTGGCCATAAGTGGTTAAGATTGAGGATAACTGACGAGTGTTTAGTATCCGAAACGTGCATGTCTTTAATTTATCAGTTCTTAAAATGATGCTATTGAATTTGAAGACGTTTAACACTGGACCGTTGCTCTTCATAATTACATTATTATTTAGATTTCCTCTTTTTCGGCATTGAGTATCAAAGATGAGACATAACTTGTTGAAATGCGCATATGGTGCACTGACATTTTAGAAAAGAACATATTTTTCAATATTGACAATTCCGTTGAAAGATGACGATTAATTTTTTTGCTAAAAACATTTTCATTTGCTAGATAGTATCAAATGACAAATATGGGTAATGACCATATCTCAATACAAATGAGTTAAAGAAGTACAAAATCGATAATTCAGAAAATCATAACCGAAGGCATACAAAATCAGGATAAAACAAGAACAAAAGCAAACAAAGAAAACCCTCCACCATATGAAAAGAAGCGAACTCCCAAAATGGTGCGCAGGAAGAGTAAGCATCTCCTGCTGCAAGCAACACCCGTCACTTCAATCGATAGAATTGTCACATTTGAAATAAGTTCGAAAAATGAATTATGCAAAGTTGCTTAGTCGACTTTTAATATGATTTTATATTCGAAAGGGGGTATATATGGCTCTAATTTTCTACCATCTATCAATACATACCGTATAACCAGAAATTTTCGTGATATACTAATTTTCGCTATATTCGCGACTGATTTGGAATCGCGAAAAATTATTCTCGCGAAAAATTGTGTTTGATAAGTTACGACATAAATTGATTTATCATTTACATTTCGTTCTAATCGTACATGCGTCGTGTGTCGTGCTTTTCCTTTGCCAATTAAACTCAAAATAGAGGTGAATTGAGTGTTCTCTTATCATAGACCTAACTAAAACTTCAATAATGAAAGGTACAAAACATATGGTCATTATCAATATTTGTCACAGTAACATCATATTACCGTACGTATTTGCCTATAATTTAGGAATCGCGAAAAATTGTATCCGCGAAAATAAAGACACCTTATTTTACTATAAAATCGCGTTATTTGATACTCGCTAACATTTCTGGTCTGGTTATACTGTATCCAGGATGATGTATTACTACTCAACATGCTTAAATAATTTTGTTTTCAACTCATTTGCGACCCAATGACGTTAAAAAGGATTATCTAATGTAAAAAGAGTCTTAAAAATTCAATGTAAGAAGACGACGGATCAAAGTAATTACGAACTACACTACAAACAAAAAATAGGGAGCAAGGTTTTTACTTCCATGTTTCAGATATTTGCAGTTGCTGATTCTACATAATGAACAAAAATGCATTCAGACATATTTAATGGCCATTTCTTACTTCCTGTGTCTGTATCGAATAGATGAACCGTTACACATGATTGGACATGATTAGAAAGCCTTGCTGACGAGGATTTTGTACCCGAAACCTTCATGTCTGGTCCATGCTGCAAATGTGTCTGTTCTTAGATGAATCTATGAATTTGAAGATGAAACAATTGTGTATATGTATAAACATCGAAGAAGTACCAATCAGTTATTCAGTGTCAAAATCGAGAAGGCAAGGAAAAATCAGTAGAATTTCCATTGGATCAGTTGCGAACCTCGGAATAAACAGTATAAACAGTGAGACCAGGTGCCCGGTAGTCGTCAGCGTCTCCTGTTTGTATGCAACAAAGGAGGAGATCTCCAACAACACCAGGTTGCAGCACCCACAGCAAATCCCCAAAACACCCAATGCAAAAACACAAAGCAGACAAGCACAGAAAGAGACTCATTACGGACAAGGAATGTCAACGCACAACACAGAAACATCACACACAAAGGACTACACATAAACCAACGAGACCAACTGTTGCAACACCAGTCGCAACAGTCCCATGAAAAATTTTCAAATTCGGAGATTGTCTCAATGTACATATTGATGTACACATCAGGATAATATGTCTTGTCTTTTGATGTTGACAGCCATTCATTCGCAATCTAGAATGTCACTGATCATTCTGGAAAGAGGGATCTGATATGCTTTTATAAGATGTCCGTAGCGACCGAAGAACTTCCTCAATGATGATTTCAGCCGTTGTATGATATAACCATGAACAAGTAGTTTACTTGCAAGCCGTCTGGTTCCAACGATGAAATCGTTGTATTTGGAACATGCCCAGGCGTACCGAATTAGCTGAGAAATCATAACGCCATAAGCAGGAGAAGACGGAATGTTGCTAGTCATGAAAGGGAAGTTAGTTATGTGGAAGTTGAAATCACCATGCTTTTCATACAAAGAGGTGTTTCAATGACCGCTTGTGTCGAAAGATAGAAGTATATCCAATTACGAAGCGTATATATATATGTTGCTCTCGGTTGTTTTCTTGATCTCTAGTTCATGAGGATAGATTTCATGTAGGCGATAATTAAAGTTCGGATTAATGATGGGCAACACGTCATCTATGAATCTGTAGGTAAATTGCGCTTTCGCCCAGTGGAGAGCAAGGTCTTGATGAAGTCAGCTTCGTATGAATATAAATTAATGCCCGCATAAAGTCGGGCGCAAGTGGTATCCATATAGGGATGCCAACTATTTTCTGGAATATAGTTCCTCCAAACACCACAAAAATTACGTCATTCAAAAACACAAGTATCCGGATGATATCGTCTTCGGTGTACTTTTTGTCTGAATCAGAGGGTTCCTTCACGAAATAAGAATCCTCCGTCCCTATGGCAAGGTGCATGTATTTGTATCTCCTCTTCCCATTTATTTGAAAGAAAGGTGTTAAGAATTAAATTGGCCAATCTGTTTTTGAGTGTAGTGTAGTGTAGTGCAGTAAAGTGTATAGTATAGTATAGTATAGTATAGTATAGTATAGTATAGTATAGTATAGTATAGTATAGTATAGTATAGTATAGTATAGTATAGTATAGTATAGTATAGTATAGTATAGTATAGTATAGTATAGTATAGTATAGTATAGTATAGTATAGTATAGTATAGTATAGTATAGTATAGTATAGTATAGTATAGTATAGTATAGTATAGTATAGTATAGTATAGTATAGTATAGTATAGTATAGTATAGTATAGTATAGTATAGTATAGTATAGTATAGTATAGTATAGTATAGTATAGTATAGTATAGTATAGTATAGTATAGTATAGTATAGTATAGTATAGTATAGTATAGTATTGATCGTTGGTCGTTCCTTTAAACACATTCTTATTTTTCTGTTCACAAAATTCTCTTGAAATTTCTGAAAAGTTTGTCCAGTAGAATCATATCCAACCCGTCCTGCTACATCTTTCGGTATTTTTGGACATAACCTTCACAGTCTTTGGCTATATTTCATTTTTCAGATTGAGGATCACTGACGAAGGTTAAGTACTCGAAACGTGTATACCTGGTCCATGCTTCAAATGTATCTATTCATAAATGATCCTATGAATATTTTGGTATTTTTTTACGTAACTTTCACAGTCTTTGGACATATTACATTGTTTGGATTGAGGATCACTGACGAGGGTTATGTAACCGAAACGTGCATGACTGGTCTATGCTGCAAATTTATCTTAAATGATGCTGTAGATTTGAAGACGTGTAAAATGTGTACCACATAGTGAGTGTCACTGCTGGAGCACCAGGAGTCCCCGAGGGCACATGTAGCCAAGTTCTATCAACTTCGGTTGATCGTTTCTGCAAATGCATTCAAAATTTTTTTTTCTCGAATATCTTAATAGTGGGTTCTGTAGCTTCTTATCCCACCAATCCTGCTATATCTATAGGTATTTTTTGGACATAACTTTCACAATCTTTGACCATATTACATTGTTTGGATTGAGGATCACTTACGAGGATTAAGAACCCGAAACGTGCACGTCTGGTCCATGCTGCAAATTGATCTGTTCTTAAATGATGCTTTTGAATTTGAAGACGTTTTAAAACATTTTCAAGAGTAACATAGTATAGTAGAAAAAGAGAAAACATAGTTTATATTGTAATTTCGACTTGCTAGTGGAATGTTACGACTTACTTGTAGTGTAATGAGAACAGAGGGATACATGACCAGCTTCAGCATACACTCAATCGACACACATACATACAGATTTATTTCATTTACAAAGTTTCTTTATTGATTCAACAATTAAACTGATTGTGAAACGAACAATAATGTTTGTACTTGAATAAATAAGATCAGTATAGGACTTTTGCACGTTATGTAATTTCCCCCAGCGTACGTGCATCTCTTTGAAGTTGTTTGTAGTATTTTTCCACATCAAAACTACAACCGCCTTTTAATTCCTGTCGTAAATACCAGTCTGATCAATCAAATCACAAGAAAATTGTCTCCGTAACTTTATTAGTCTTCAAAGTTGGCACCATAATGTTGATGGCAATACAATATCGTTGTAATCTAGCAGAGAGGACCTCAAATTGCTTTTCAAAGCTATTTGACTGTCAAGTCGATTTTCCCTATTCACTGACTGATACTACTTTAAATTTGACATATAGGAAAAAATTAAAAGATTCAATTTTAGGGATGAAGTGATTTAATCATATCCTAGTTAGGCACTCTGTAATTCCTTGCAACAAATGTTGCTGATTGAATGAAATTATATCTTTCAATGCAAAAATCTGCCACATTTTGGACAGCGCGCACGCTCAGGCGTAAGTAGGCATTTTCCACATGAGTGACTTACACTGGGTTGACATTATTGGTGTGACATGGGTTAGCCCATTCTCGTTCGGGGTCACAAGGAAAATTAAAGAATCTACTTTTCAAATGCTAATTCTATAAATCTTATCTAATGAGAACGTATAGCCGGAGGGAGTTCCAGAAAAGGCTAAATTCAAGGTGGAGTAGGATTACTCTCCTTATATGAGGACGCGAATATGAAACGAATGAAGGATTTATAAATGTCAAAATAAGCGTCAAGTTATGAATTTGTAGACATCAAAATTTTTTTTTGTTATATGATCTATTGTTATCTACTGTGAGTGTCATACACATACAATGCTCCAAGTTGATGATGGCGACTCTGAAAGTTCACTCGAGCAAAAATGCCGCCATAAAGTTGTGGAGCTTCTGGATGTAGAATTTTGAAAAAAGGGTCCATTTAGGAATTACGAACTAGGTTTGCTGTTTCTGGAGAGCGAGCTCGGATGGTTAAGTATTATAGATCTCTCCGGAAATTAAAATGCGCATGCTCTAAATGAGACTCAATCGAACACAATCAGTTACCATTGTTAAAAAAGTGGCTCAAATGCACAATCTCGATCAATATTGACATACCGTAATAATGAAAATAAAAAATGAAATATTTTCTCCTGATTTAAAGGAAAAATTAGCGAATTAGAGCTGCCCAATGACCCAGATTTCATGCATCCGCAATCTTGAACTAAACATCTAGCACTCACTCAGCGTAGCTAACTAGAGTTCAATTCTGAAGTCTACTTCCGGTAGACTATTCATTGTTCGAGTGAACTATAGATCCAAAAGTGGAACTATAGTTGGCGCTCAAACTCGCTCTCGTTGTCTTTCTCTTGAAATTCATTTACTTGTCTTGGACATCTCGCCATTCTCTTTATTTAGGGAATAACTAGCTTCTGGCGTTAAGTTTGCGGGTGGTAAATGCTGATTTCACGGTCGCAAAGTGAGTTTTTCTGGCGACGCGGATGTTTGCACCGTAAAATCAGCATTTACCGTCCGTAAACATAACGTCAGTATCTAGTTATTCCCATTCTAATGCAATCTATACTTTTGTGAGTAAAAAGGCGAAATGCGACGTTAGCATTGTCAAAGCTTAGTATGTTCTCTTTTTTTCAGCCGTAACTCAGGAGCAAACAACCAATGAAATTCGACATTGCATTAGAATAGAGGTATTCAGTGGTCATATTCATTGTATGATTTCATTGAAAAGACAATCAGACAAAAGAGATACAGACGATGCCTTCTTCTTTTAAAATTAGACTACAATTTCATGCATTTTTTAAAAGAACCAGACAAAAAAATGAAAAGAATAGGACATCCGATGATAGAGTAGTTTGGATACGAAACTAATAAAAACTGGGATTAAAGGTATTGGAAGGTTTGCTAGTGGGACCGAGATCCCTCTTCTTTTTTGTTCACAAATAAGGCAAAAGAGGTTCTGGGAACCCGACTACACCCAAGTGAATTTACGTGTTTCTCGTAAATTTATTCGTTTAACAAAAAGGTATCATGTATAAATCTTGAAACTATTAATGGTATCCCAGTTTTCTTCCAGTTGCAACCTCCGGAACAAAGTGTATCGAATATGCATATTTGGGATATTCCGTCTTCACTTATCAGTGGTGAAGCAGTGGCTGCTTTTATAGTAAATCATTTAGATAATGAACCACATTGTGTAAAGAGTAAATGATAGCTAATTTTGAATTCTAATATGACTTGATTCTTTTTCCCTATTAAGACAACAGACGCGAGCCGGGCTCTATTCTCCAATATAGGCCCTATAGCGATAAGCCACGCCTACCCATTTTCTGAAAGCAGATTAACCGGCAGGAACTGGTTTTTACCAAGAATCGAAAAGTCTAAGTTTGGTCATCATTAGAATAGAAATAAAAAATGACAAGCCGGGCTCGATTGTCTCATAATGCCCTCGCGTCCTCAGCCAATCACATTTATCACCTCGCCGCTGACGCGGCTCGGTTATAAATGTGATTGGCTGAGGACGCTCGGGCATTATGAGACAATAGAGCCCGGCATGTCATTTTTTATTTCTTAAATATTGTATATGGTATATTTTAGATATGTGTAAAATATTATTTTCAAGCAACATAAGTCATTGATGTCAGCTTTGGCCCAAAGTGATGAATTTGTAGACATCAAAAACAGTTTTTGTTGTTGTTGTAAGAATAATCTATGGATGTCTACTGTGAATGTCATATACATACATTGCTCCAAGTTGATCATGGCGATTCTGTAAGGTCCATTTTAAGCTCTACTCGAGTATTTCATCAATACGTCGACACTTTTTTTTTCAAAATTGCTGTCATGTATAGATAGCATAAATTATTGGACTTGTGGCAGTATAACTTTGAAAAAAATCCATTTGGAAATGCGCAGTAGGCTGATTCTTTGTCTTTTTCTAGTAATGTAATAATTATTGTCCTTGTAACGTGGTCTTCGCGATATATCATCATTCTCATTAGTGCTGATTGGTCATATCTATAATATTGTATGATTTCATTAGGGATGCGTACTTCTCTAAAAATCAGGCTACAACTTTATCTACGGGTAGTACATTGTATTTTCATAATCAATTGCAATACAATGAAAAGAATAAGGCAACATATGATATAATCTTTTGTAGGTGGCACCACTGATATGAAACTAATAAAAACTCGAAAATAGGTTTGTTTGTCGGATTCCCGGAACCCTTTTTGTTAAGTTATAAAGCAGGATTTGTCCCGGGAACTTGACTAAAAGTTTACAAGCTATCAACACATGACATCCAAGTGAATTCATTTGTTCCTCAGAAATATTTCTTTCAGCACAACTAGAACAAACAAGAAACACCAAAGTTTGCATGAATTTTGAACATGAAACGAAAGTACCATGTAAAAACCTTGAAACTTAATGGTATGATAATACCAGTTCCTTATCCGGGACAAAAATTGCCAAATGCAGTGTATCAATCCTGTTTTTATGGGATATTCGGTCCTCATATAAGTGATGAAAACACTGGCTTTATCTATAATAGTGAATCATGTAAAGAGTGAACGATGGCAAAAATTGGAATTTTGCGCAGGGTCTATTTTAAATATTTTAAGACAGAAGAAAAATGTTAATTTCAAGGAACACGAATAAGTGGTGCAACCTTTGGTCCAAATCTACACAAAATGGTCTGTTGTTTTCGTTGAATTGGAATTGGTCCAAATCTTGATAAAATGGTATCTTTTTCTCGTTGAATTAAAAGCATACATTCAGAACACCTTAATTCCTTCGGATGTCATTTTTGTGAAATCGCGCAAACCTTTCTTAGACCTTATTTCGAGCTTTGTCTTCATCCAATGGCACTATTTTTTGATTTATTGCATTAATAAGTGACAGAGATTACAAGCTTTCAAAAATACAAACAAATAGACAAAACAAACTAAAAACAAAAACAAACAAACAATACAAACAAAACCACCAGCAAAGAAAAAACAAACAAAAGCAAAAACAAAACAGAGAGACAACATAAGGAACAGGTGCAATGAATGAATTGTACACACAAGTTTATAATGTCGAGTTCTATTGGTTGTTCGCTTAGTTACGGTCGTAAAACGAGAACACTTCACTCGACAGAACGTAAAATCAGAATATGAGTTGGGTTTTTGTTGGAATCAACCAAAATTTAAAAAAAAAAAAAAACAAAAAGGATAGAATCTATTAATTCTATCATTCTATGTCTATCCGTTTCAATGAATTTTTGCGACTTTGTTAGAAGGGGCTGTGGAGATAGTTTGCTGTCATTTGTTTCATCTTTTTTATCTGTTATTTTGGTAGAAGAAATGCGATGACAACATTACAGAGATTATTTGACATGCCACTCTGGACAATGTAACAAGAATGCACATGTACATGTAGTTGATACTTGTAGGTTATTTGTGTCGTGTTTTCTTTTCTTTCTCATATTTTGGGCAGATCTGGATACAAACAAATTGATATGGAAGATTAAAATTACCAGATGGTTATAGTCACACCGTGTATAAAATTAATTCCCATTCTTTCCCACGCATCGTGTTTGGAAAACAAAAGCAAAGGGCTCATTAGGGTCTTTGAACTCACGAGTCTGAGTTAGACCTCACCTCGCTCGGCCACACATAAAACTGAGAAAATAGCAACTAGATAAGATAAAAGAAGGGTAAACGAGCCATTATAATACGAGCTTTGTATACTCACAACGACATTTGTATCTTCTTGCTCATTAGACGACCGTGAAAGCGTCAACGAAAGGCGCGTTATAAATGGCGTTTGATAAGAAATAGACACTTTGATGAAAGAAATTTACAACGTATGTCAAGATATCATAGACAATTCCACAGACCGCGAAATTTTCGATAAGGTACAGTGGATCTGTATGAATACAATTCCTTTATCTATTTCCCTCGTTACATATTCAAATACATGCCTTTATATATACATTTTATAGATATCGTACGTTGAATATACTTTCAATTCATAGGTTTAAATACTGTGAGATATTTTTCAGTATAAATACCAATCATGGTTACGTTATAAATTACACACAATAGATTAATATGTATAAACGGTATCAAAATATAGATTTACGAGGGATTTTTCTTTTGATAATTGATTGGCCGCAAGTTTCAAGAATTGCTATCGAGGAATAAAGGGAAGCTATAATATATTCCTTGATAATTTCAAGGCACATGAAAAGAATTTAGAAATATATATGGATGAAAATTATAGCTGTTTAGCCCATCGTATACCCTATAAATGAAATTGAAATACATGTGTTGACCTTTCACAGTAGCTTTTAAACTTCTTCTTCTTTCTTTGTATATCCCTCCGCTTGTCGGAGCACTCTCCTTTCTGGAGATAAAAACTGTAAAATCTGTAAAAAACAATATAATCATGCAAGCACTAAGAACATCAAAATTAAAAGCATATAATATAATTATAGACAGGATTTAACACTAAGCATTGCATAAATCCTATGGGAAAATATTTACATAGGGGACTGGGGATAATACTAATTTTTTTTCACTTCTATTCAAGATAGACACATGTGTAACAGTCCAAGAGAAAAACGATTTTGCATTATGTTGTAGGTGGCGCCACATAACGCAATTTAATTTACTGCATGAAAACGATGTTTTAACTCAGCAAGAGTTTTATCGAATTAATGAAGATATACAGTATTCTTTAATCTAAACACATCCAAGTTTCTGATACCTTCAATTATAATCTTTCCATCCATTACTATCCATTACTATTTAAAAAAAAATACCGTAGGCTAAATATTTTAATTTTAAAAGAAAGTGTTCATTCAAGACGTTGCGGTTTAGAATGAAAAAAAAAAGAGAAAGTGAAGAAAACAATAGACCCCCTCCCCCGAAAAAACCCCAAACAAAGCAATGATCGTTTTTGACATTATTCGGTAGAAGAACGGTTACTCGCGTTGGTTTGTAAATAATCGGGATTGAAAGGGCGAAAAACTCGACCATCTTTGTTTGCATCATTTCCTGTTTTGGTCGGAGAAAATCGAAGCTAAATTAGAATTTTCGCACATGTGTTATAAAAACGGATGCAAGCTGTGTCATAATGAAAAACATTTTTGGTATTTCTTAAAATATTATTTCGATTATCTTTCAAGTCAAACACATGAAATTTAAGTTTATAACTCTTAAGATTTTCAAAATTTGTATATTTAAATCGATGGTGGTCATTTTGTTTTAAAATGGTTACCATGGCAACGCAACTAAATTATCATTGTATTATAAAATGAATAGCTGAAGTCTTTACAAACAAAATGATATACAGATCATTCAAATAGCAGTAAGATTATTCAAGATACAGCTATTTCAGTACGCTTACCGACCATTTCAATTTATATTTGAATGGTGCCACATCATGAGAAGTTTTATATTGAATACTATAGGAAATTGTGTCACAAAAATGATACCAATCATCAAGCTTTCAACTTCATTATCTCTGCACTCGATCAACCGATTTTGATAATTTTTTCTGTAAAATGTTTCTATTACACAGAGCAATGTAACAATGTAATAATACATGGATCTTTATGATTAATAAGTTTTAAGGTAAAATTCCTAAAAGAGGGACAAATCATCAAAAAGCGGGACAAATATAACACCAATGAGGGACAAAGAGGGACACTTGTAGGAGGTTGAACTCATTGCAAACGAAAGAACGTCAGAGAAAAAATAAGTCTTAATGCGCGCCGTATACGTAGACGGCTCCTATAAGTGGCGCTTCAGCAAACTTGTCTACCCTTTTAAATTTGAACATGTTGAAATGAACTCTCTTAATACACAATCGATAACTTAACGACTCGGGTATTAAAAACGACACTACGCAAACGTACTTTGATTAGTATTGAGAGTTTTTTATGTATTAATAATAAAGAGCATATTATGATAACTTTAGAGCGTTCCGTGGTTGCCATATTTTCTTCTTTTTTCTTTTTTTTTTTTTTTTTATCTTGTTTACATGTTCTCATAAAAATGAATTCATATCTTGGCTTATATAAATGGTATCACTCGAACATCGTATACATGTATTTATTGCTTTATTAATTTTGATTCAATGATCGAATTTTTTCGTGAGCAAAAAAAAAAAAAAAAAGACCAACAAGATTGTATTTAGGGACATTTGTGGAACAGCCGACCTTTTACCAACCTAATACTATCAAAACATAGATCGATAAGCGGCTGATTACTGTACATAAAACAATGAAAGTTTAAGAAAAGACGAGACCACACAGAATAATCAATATTACGCCGAATTTTTTTTTTTTTTTTTTTTTTTTTTTGGATGGAACGTCCAAAAATCGGGATTTTGACCAGGCCGGGACACAATTTTTTTCGGTCGAAAATGCGGGACAATTTTTTCCCGGGCGGGACAATGGCATACTCCACTTACAAGTGCAAGTCCGTCGTGTTTGTGTAAAAAGATCGATGTTCAATCATTTCAAGGCAAGTCCTATACCTTAACTCAGATGAAATATTTTCATCGTTTTGAAGACCGAGAGATAAGGCATTAAAAAAACAATTGCCGTCTCCGGTTGTCTCCACAGCCAAAAAAGTCAGAATGTGGGCCTAAAAACTTAGATGCCGTGCGATCTTTTTTTTTTTTTTTTGGTTACAATTTAATCATGCTAAAATGCATTATTTTCATTTAAAGACTTTAAGCCATATATCTAGAAACGTAACATACAAGACAATTAATCTATTTAACATGTAGAAAACAAGAGTAATAAAAACATACTGGACAGGTGATAATTACTATGTAAACAATGCTTGATCTACCTGTGACATATGTTTGCAGGCGCTGTACAGCAGGCGTTAAAAAGTAGACAACTTTATCATTTATTTTATAATAAAGTATATAAAATATCGGAATGAAATTTCACATCTGAATACTAGAGACCATCACCTATCCAACCATGTAAGTATCAATAGTATCCGACCATCCAAAAACCTGCAGGCTTGTACTTTTTTATTGCAGGCGTCTGCAGGCTTTGCAGGCTTGTTTAAGTGTGACCGATAATGGCAGACCAAACCAATCAGGAGCGTCAAGAAGATGAACTTCAAGTTTTACAAGCGATTTTCATGGGAGATGTTGTCGACTTGCGACAAAAAGATGCTTGGAAAGTTTGTAGCTTTACTTCATAATAATATAATTTTAATTTCTCAGTTCCATGTAACTGTACTTTTGTCTTCTTTCACTTAAAAATTTCAACCTCAATTTGATTACGGGAAAACAGGTGCCCCTTGTGTCATATCTTTTGAATAAGGAGCACCGCCTACAGGCATAATGTCCGAAGACATAAGTAGGATTTTGAATTTAGACCTGTGCAAGGGACCCACCTGAAGCACTGAGGGTTCTTTAATGTGCCATCGCCAATTCTGTGACACAGGACCTTGGTTTCAAGTCTCTTCTGAATGACTAGGCTGGGGTCACTTAGCTATATACACATGTACGAGGTGTAACTGTTAGCCCACAATACCTGGCCAGTCTCTGTTTGTTACTCCTTTCACCTATGCCGCTCGTCGGGTTCGAAGCTAGTCAAAGTCATGCATACATGTACCACAGACCCAGCGCTCTACCAACTGAGCTACACCATCCCTTGATAAACTGGGGAAACATACTGATGAAGCTAATAAACATAGATCAAGCTAATGTACCTCATTCAGGCTTATCAATTTGATATTTTTTTATTCAGAAAAGAACCTTTTTTCCTCCAAGTCATATTTTGGTGCAAAATTGTAATGTTTCTTTTGTGAACATACATGTAACTTCATTTATGAGGAACTTATAAGATTTTTAACTGAAGAATAATTTTTCAAAATGTTTTGATTTTTTACTACAGGAAATTATATTAGCTCAGTCATTACCTTTCTCCAGCCTGCTTGGAGCACAGGCTGTTGATAATTTGCAAATAGGATAAGTGTACAAACAGATGTAATACCAAATCAAAACCTCCAAGATGCAAACCTTAAGTCATTCATTACATTATGTACTATTTACGTATGTAGATACAACGTCCTCTGGAAGTTATACTGAAAGTGAAGCCTTTACAGAGTATGGGGAACCTAGGTACAGAGGCTTATACCCAGGTGGACATGCTTATCAAATGCTCCAAGGCGTATCCAGAGCAGTAAGTCTAAGATGTATTCTAACACTCTAACATAAGGTATTTAATGTGATTTCTGATATTCAGTTATCTATTTGATTATTTTGAATTAATTAGGTTTGTGTAAGATAGAAAGATAAATATATACATGTAAAAACACCTTTAAAAGCTCAGTATTATTGGATTGATCACCAGTTTCTTCTGCCACATAAAGTTTGACTTCATTTCATAATCTTCTCAAAACTTCATAAAAATTACAGTTTCAAGGGACTTTGCTATAAAATATGAATGATCATATCAACCTACATGTAGAATATTGAAACCTTAAAGTTTTTATGTTGCCTACTACCTTAATGAAAAGGGAGGGATATTTTCACTGTCACATACTTCAAATAAACTCTATAACTAACTTGAAATGCAATATACTTCCATCAGACTGTCAGAGATGGTTAAGCTTGAGAATGAGATTCAATACCCAATAAAACCTAGGCCACGCAAAGCGTAGCATCCCCTCACATGGAAGGAAGGATGTACCTGTACACAAGGAAAATCAATAAGGATCACCCTTTAGTCATAAGGAAAAAGTGTATAAAGTTTGGTTAAGATCCAATAAAAACTGCACCCTCTAGGCTGTATACAAGGATTTTGACCTTTTCATGTATCTGATTGACATTGACCTTGACCTTTTACCTATGACTTTGAAAATCAATTTGATTCTTTCTCTTGTCATAAGCAATCAGTGCATGAAGTTGGTTAAGATCCAATCAAAACTGCAAACTCTAGTCTGTATACAAGGATATTGTCTTTTTCCAATCTGTATCCTTGACCTTTTATCTATGACCTTGAAAATCAATAGGATTGTTCCTCTTGTCATACGCAATTAGTGTATGAAAACTGCACCTTCCAGGCTGTATATAAAAGGATTTTTACCATTTCCAATCTGTGACCTTGACCTTTGACCAATATTCTTGAAAATCAATAGGGTTCTTCCTCTTATCATAAGCAATCAGTGTATGAAGTTTGGTGAAGGTCGAATCAAAACTGCTCCTTCCAGGCTACTGGTATTAACAAGAATTTTTACCATTTCCTATCTGTGACCTTGACCTTTGAGGTATGACGTTGAAAATCAGTAGGGTTCTTCCTCTTGTCATAAGCAATGAGTGTATGAAGTTTGGTTAAGTCCCAATCAAAACTGTTACCTCAAGGCTGTATACAAGAATTTTGACCATTTCCTATTTCTGACCTTGACCTATGACCTTTAAAATCAATGGGGTTCTTCCTCTTATCATAAGCAATCAGCATATGAAATTTGGTTAAGATCCAATCAAAATTGTGCCACCTCTGGGCTGCATACAAGGATTTTGACTATTTCCTATCTGTGACTTTGACCTTTGACCTTGGAAATCAAAAGGTTTCTTCCTCTTGTCATAAGCAATCAGTGTATGAAGTTTGGTGAAGATCCAATCAAAATTGCGATCTCTAGGCAGTATACAAGGATTTTGACCATTTCCTATCTGTGACCTTGACCTTTGACCTTTGACCTATGACCTTGAAAATCAGTAGGGTTCTTCCTCTTATCATAAGCAATCAGTGTATTAAATTTGGTTAAGATCCAATCAAACCTGCATCCTCTAGGCTGTATATAAGAATTTTGTGACGCACACACGTACACACTCACCCTTACACAAATGACTGCGTTACTATATCCCCCTGCAACTATGTTGCGAGGGGATAATAAGGGGGATTCAGGTCACTGTCAGTATAATATACTTAAGGTCATACAGGCATTGTCAGGCAACATAACCGTCCTTCGAGTCGACAGACTACAACATATTTTCAACAAGCAAGAAATAAGGGAGGATTTTGCGCTTGATGTTCATTTAACGAGATATCACACGCGTTTCAGTAGCCTCCCTTAGACGATAATTTTTAAGAAATCTCCACGCTGAAGATTTCCGATTTTCTTAACTTAAAATGTCTTGATGTTCTGGCTTTGTTATAATCGCTCAGTCGACAAGGCGATTCAATAGCTCAGAGGTAGAGCTCGTGCCTACCATACGGGAAGACCGCAGTTCGAGCCTGCTCGCAGGAATATTAATCAGAATGTTGTTCGTATGTAAATACGGGTGTTTTTTTTTTTCTTTGGAAAGTAATGGTAAGCCTAGAGTGACCAACAATAGTCAAATTTTTGCCGAAATTGAACTTATTTGAAAATTTTGTTAAGACTTTTTTACCTACATACATACAGGGATTTTTTTTGCCCCTTTTTGGGACCGTTATTCGGCCCCATTCCCAATGAGATATAGTATCTTTTTTTCCCAATTGTGGCTCTAAAATTTCCCAATCACATAGAGATGGAATAAAAACTGAAATTAGTGAAATTTACTGGTTCAAAAGTAGCAAATTTACTAATTATTTGCCATATTGTTGTAAGCATAAGAAATTAAATCTTATTTAAAAGAAAATTATCTGATTAGACATTCAATTCTGAACTTTTGATTGTATAAACTGTCATTTAACTTTTAATATGAGTACTTCCCAAAATATTCCCAAATGTCGTTAATTTTCCCAATTGCACGGGCCCCGACCCTATTCCCAAATTACTGAAAAAAATCATTGTACATATATCGTATCTATTCAGAAATAAGTCAGGTGTCAGTAAAGTGTTTGAATGTAGAGAAACTTGTAATATAGTTACCCATATGGTACATGTAATATCATTACACATGTGCACATACTGCCATGTTATCACACAAAATCTGTATTCGGCTCTATTTATTTAGATATTGACATCTTTGTGAGTGACGGAACACTGCTGTGATATTTCAAAAAGATGATAATATAAATTCGGATGCTTTTGTCTTTGGTCACATGGTAAAGAAAGATAACTCAAATTGCACTTTTAATTTTTTACATGATAATTTACACATTCAGTCAGATTTTGCAACATATGACATGGTCATTGAATGATTTCTTTCTATAAGAATTTGCACAATATGATGAGGGAATCATATGTGAAGTTTCATTTGAAAATATTGGGCTAAAAAAAAATATAGCCAAAAAATGAGCATTTCCATTACAATCAATGGATGGCTAAAAAGTCTGATCAATTTCAAAATCTCAAAATTTTGGATGGTGACCTTCTAATATTGTCCCTTACATCTGAATTAAATTAGGAAATCAGAATTATGCTTTTTTCTGAAAATAAGTGTTGTATAACACCAAACGTGTGATATCACCTTAAATGTCTTATTTTCAGGTAGTTAATCAAATTATTTTGTACAAATCTTCTTTTCTTTTTCATAGACTTCCAGATATCACATTAGAAAATCCTAAGGGATTGTCCAATCAGCAGCTACTACACCTTAAGGAAGAACTCAATGGATTGGCAAGGGAACTAAAAGGAGAGGTGAGGCTGCTATGCTGTGCATGCATCATGTGTGATTGTACCAATGTGATATTAGGAGATAATAACCAGGTCTAATAAGGGTTGATTACTTCACTGTTTTATGCCATATTATACAATTATTGACTGGGAATGAGGGCAATATATGATTTGTTGGACCTGAAGATAAAATATTGCCCGAGGCCGAAGGCCGAGGGCTATATTTTGTCTGATGGTCCAACAGATCATATATTGCCCTCATTCCCAGTCAATAATTGTTTTCTTATACCTTACATCAATACTTGCAGCAATGAACTGATTAGCCCGGCATGTTTGCGTTAATTTTCTTCTAATTGAGAAAGAGCGCGGAAAAATAAGTAGAGCTAATAGCGTCATCGATGACGTGAAGTCACAAACAATGTACCGTTTATCGGTCAATATTTTTTGAAATATTGCCCTAGGGCCAATATTGATGTAAATATTGACCGCTTGGTCAAATATTGGAATTTATAGGCATTTTTCCTATGGGGTTTTTATATAGAGATACTGACAAGGGTATAACAACATACTTTAGTGCATCACATGATAAATCCTCGAAATTTCATTGGTTGAGCACACAGGGACTATGAGAGAATAGTACTTGGGGACCGGGCACTATTGCTTTTTTGCTTAACAGAGTTACGTCGCTTGGATAGTAATACTCTATATATAGGTGTCGCCTTGGTAAAAAAAAAAACTGAATAGCTGTACTCTGTCGTTTTAAAATTGCTATCAAGGTCATGTGATGCACTAAACCTATTAATGCCTGTTTGTGTAGGTACTTTTCTCTCATAGTGTTGCTTGGGCACTATTCCTTCCAATAGTAACACTATGAGAGAATAGTGCTCACTCATACAGGCATTAATAGGTAAGTAGTACAGTTCTTGGACAGCTTTTTGGTACATGTACATGGAGATAAGGGCTGGGTATCGAAACCAAATATTCGATACGATATACTGTATATTGCTTTATTTTCGTCAGTACCAATTTTCGTCGATTCGTTCAAAATGACCATTTCGTCAGTACGTAAATTCGTCATCAAAAGTCCATAAAATGTAAATTTGTCTGTTCAAATGCTAACTTTAGATTCAGATGAATCGTATGTGTTTGCTGTCATTGTTTGTTTAACAATTATTGGTAAACAAACAATTAGAGACATGTTGACTACCTAGCTTGTTGTGAAAACATATCATTTGGTAATTAGAAGTACATTATATGCGACGTTGTGTGCGTATTCAGTTTTCATTGATTTATCATTTGCCTGTCGTAAGAACTCTTAAAACTTGGAACCTTCAGCTTTTTCATTCCCCCTCCTCTTTGCTCCCGATGCTATTTAATGTTTTAATGTTTAATATTTTCCTTTCTACACTATATTTTGTCAGTAGTATTTATATTTTTCGGTACATAATTTCGTCAAGGGAGGCACTGACGAAAATGATGAAAATTGGTACCTGACGAATAAAAACCAATTTACAGTAATACAACGCAAAAAGCACCGATATCCAATATATCGGTGCTTTTTGCGTTGTATTACTGTAAATTGGTTTTTATTCTTCAGGTACCAATTTTCGTCATTTTCGTCAGTGCCTCCCTTGACGATATGTACCGAAAAATATAAATACTACTGACAAAATATAGTGTAGAAAGGAAAATATTAAACATTAAAACATTAAGTAGCATCGGGAGCAAAGAGGAGGGGGAATGAAAAAGCGTATCTTTCTATTTTGTAAAATGCACAAATAGCCATTTTATTCCCTAGTAAATATCCGGATTCTTCCCCCCCCCACCCCCCTCACACACACACACACACACACACCCTCACACACAAAGTCAAACGTGTTCCGGGTGGTTAGGTCTAACTTATAGTTCTCGCGCATTTCTTTATATTTTAGATCAGATTATGTTCCCTGATGTGTCTTTTTGCCCTTATTTAGTCTGTAGTCATAGACCAATCCATTTTTCATTTGGTCGCAAACTTTCCCGTCAAACCCTTGATTCAAGTTTCAATGAATCATGTTATGAAAAAAAAAATCCAATTAACATTATTTGAATAGCCAGCATGAAAGGGAAGCTAAGAACATATCTGCCTTTTACAAATAAAACGTACAATTTCATGAAAATGCTTGAGATTCCACATGAAAAGCATGTCTTGTGCTATAAATAACCGTACATAAATGTACCTACATGTATCGGAGCAAAAATACCGATACTGGTATCGATGACCAATATCGATACGTACCTATATATCGCTATATTTACCCAGCCCTAATCGAGATGCAGAAATTATACATTATTGGAAATCTGGATGATATTTCAGTTGGGAGAAGGGCAGTTTTGAGAAATATATTAGTCAGTTGGCAAATGGGTTAAAGGGCTTTCCCCTTCACTGATCATTGCAAAAGGCAATCTAATACTTACTGCAGGGGAATAGCTTTTACTTTTAATTTCTAGTCATCATTACAATGGCTTTAAATTTAATATGATAGATGTACCTTGAGCTACGGAACTTGTATTAAGGACAAGCATCCAACATAGAGGTCCATTGTACAGGACTCCAAATCTTCAAGCCTGTTTAGTGTTATAACTGTTTATACCCATATGACCTGTAGGTGATGATCCTAGAGTTAGCCCAGCATGTACAGCAGTACCTCCACGCCAACAATAAGCCACCAGCACCTTCATTCTATGAGGAGATGATGTCTAACAAGAGGAGGCAGGAGGAGAGGCTTGCTGAGGAGCAGAGGAGGAGGTTGGAGAGCCTTCAGAAAAAGGAGGAGAAAGAGGTACATGAGCAGTAATTTCTAAAATTCACCGACTTTTCATTTAATAGAGAATGGTTGTATATGCAAGCAAAGCAACACAAAGGGAACACTTCATATATACAATGTAGCTGTCCATCCATGTGCATCCAATAGTCACACTTTCTTAAAGAAGTGTGTAACTGTACTTGTGAATGACACATTAAATTGCAGCGAATGTCAAACACATTGAGGCTCATTGCCATAATTTCAGGAGATGGAACATCATGTTTTTTTTTAATTTGCTAAATGCATGCACATGTAATCTGCCAATTATGTTTGAGAATATGTTCATGTTGATTACACAGGGATAGGAATATAACAAGTTTAAAGAAAGATAGATGAATGTTTACACATTAACATAAGATTGAGATATTACTTGATGTTGTGTTACAGAGACAGATGTTAGAGGATGAGATACAGAGACGTCAGGAGGCCCTAAAAGAGGAGACCAAGAGGAGCAAGGAGGAGGCCAGAATGGTAAGCAGGAGGGAAAACATATCACTTCCTCAAAATATTTATAGGAAACAGATTACAGGTGGAAACAGAATAATTTCTTACTTTGATATACATGTACTTACTTTTTAGCAGAATTATTTTTGTTAATTTTGCAGTCTTTGTAGAAGAACTACAGAACTTTTGTGAAGAAAACTTTTTTCTTTCAGACTTTAGAAAAAGAAGATTCCCCACCTGAGGCCTCTGGTCCCTCTGATTTATTGTCCAGATATTCCCCAATTGGTACCCCTACTTCACCCAAGAAAAGAAACAGAGTGACCTTGTCACCTTCACCATGTATAGCACGAGCTAACAGTGAGCCTATAAATAATGTGGATCAGCAAAGACGTAGAAGGTAAACACAAATACAGAATTTACTTTCTTTGAAAAGTCACTATTGTCCTTAATCTTTCCTCACCTTGTTGACATCGGATAAAATATTATAAGGAAGGAACTACATTGTGATTTTATACAAAAAAATAAAAGATAAAAAGTGAAGGATCCAGATTAAAGAGAAATGTATGAATGATGATATCAAATTGATTAAAAACAAGTTATCTTTGTGAAATAAATATTTAAATGGATATTTCTTTTCATATTCAAATTAAAACTTTAATATACCGGTATAAAGTTTATGCTACCTTTTAGAGGATATGAACAGTGTTTGCAGGCAATCAAAGGCTTTCAAAAAATCTCAAATCTTCATCGAAATCACTTTTTGATATGTGAAAAAAAGAAAGCTGACTAAGAAATTATTTTTATCTTTTTAAGATTATGTTTACTTCCTTTTATAGCAGTCTTCTGTCATCTTTGAGGCTCAGTCATAATGTATAGTACATTCAAGAATTGACATTTTCTTCATAATCCCCTATGTACATGGAATAAATCTATGCCTTTTCTTAATGGCCTGAATTTATTGGCTATGCTACATGTATTCAGCTTATACATGTATTTTGTAATTTACATTTTAAACTGCTCATAAAGTTTTAAAATAATTTAGATTAAATCTTGGTGGAATTGAAGGAGGGTAAGGAAAAATTCACTGCAAATTTTATAATGCATTCCTCATACTGTATATATTTACATTGAATCATTTGTAAAAATACAGCTTTTATGTTTACTTAACTCATATATGAAAATGTAAGTCAAAGCAAAGCAGGATAAAGGCTGTATAAAATTCCATGACAATTCTTATTCAATTCTTCTCTTTTTTAAGTTTTAAAAAGTGTTTTCTTGTTGTGTGAAATTTTCTCTTATGAATCATCATTATTGTTTAGTTTCTCAGGTACATGTACTTCTTAAAATTAGATAAAAATGAAAGGAAAAAAATCAATCATCACTGTAATTAAAAAAAACAAAACAGATTCATGAATTAGTGAATTTTCATGATTGTAGTAGAGCGGAGGTTGAAATCATATGATAATTGTAACATAGGGTGCAGGATTCACTTGTATACTTACACTTTATGCTTGTATAGCATGTTTAATGAAACATACCTGAGAACTGAACATATTTTCACTTTTGATGTTCATTCACATAAGTTTTGAAATTAATTTATGTGTAGTCAGTGATGTCTTATCAACTATATACAGGAAAATTTCCACTCTGTGTCTCTTCACCTTTTAATGCTCCCATTTGTTCTTCTTGAAGAGTAAGTGATGTGATTTTCATGTTTTGAATATGTAAACTTGAAACAGAAATTGATAAATAGTGAAAAATATGTAAAAGTAGTTTCTATAGAGCATGGGGTTATGAAACGGAATCTTATGAAAGTGTGCAAATTCAAAACTGATCCGTTCATATCTCCTTACTGAATAAAGGACAAGGTTTTTTTAGTGATGAAGAATCAGAACTTGTTTAACGAATCGATTATTGGACACTTTGGGAAGTACTGTATCAATTTAAAATTGATTATCGGAACTAGTAACATTAATTTACAATATTTCTTTGATAACTATTGAAAAATTAGAAACATGGAATATACATCATCTTTTTTTTTCATTTCAAACATTAATTAATGAGCATTTTCTGTTCTTTCTAGAGAACATGAAATAAAAATATTTCGATAAAATATGTGGAACATCTATTTATAACTTAAAAATTTCGAAAATCTTACCTCTAAAACCCTGACTTGTATTACTATTAGCCTTTTATATTTGCAGCAACAGTTTTTGTTTTTAGCTCACCTGAGCCAAAGGCTCAAGTGAGCTATTGTCATAGTGTGGCGTCCGGCGTCCGGCGTCCGTCGTCCGTCGTCTCTCCGTCGTAAACTTTTAACATTTTCAACTTCTTCTCAAGAACGGCTGAAGGGATTTTGATTAAACTTGGTATGCATGAAGTACTAAAGGTCCTCTACCAAGTTTGTTCATTTCGGCTCGATCCCTTCAGGGGTGGATCCAGGGCGGGGTCAAATAGGCCCCGGAGGGTACCCCTCTTCAAAAATCTTCTTCTCCAGTTCCACTGAATGGATTGAAAAACTAATTGTATCTATGTGATCTAGAAGGATGTATGATTCAAGTTTGTTCATTTCGTTAAAATCCGATAACTAATTTTTGACGCGTTTATGACGTCTTTTCGGACTTAGTCAGAAATGCACATTTTTGCACTTTTTCTTTAAATAAGTCAATAAGTGTATGATTTTACACACTCATTTACTACATATTTATCATATTTAACTTACTTAATGCTTTGATATGTATTTTATGCTTAAATTTTATTTTTTTGATTTTTTATGAATTTTTTTCTTATGTAAAAAGGAAGGGGGGGGGGGTTGATTTTCATACATTTTCTGCTTCTTTTCTATAACCACTCTTCAGATTGTCATGACAATTTGTAGGTATGAGGTACTCATGCATGGTACCCTGCAAGTGAAAGAATTTTGTCCAGATATCCACTTTTGGATTTTTAAGGAATATTTTTTAAGATTGTACATAGGTATAATGTATGTTTTCTTACCAAAAATAGGAGAAAAATTCTCAAATCGCACCGGGTTATACACATTGATACTACTTTTGAATGAAGAAATTTTATTTGAATCACAAAAAAAAAATGCCGTAAAGATTAAAAGTACACAACTTTTTTAATATTTTTTCAAAGCCATGCACCTGGTTCCGGACCGGAATTATTCGAATTTTATGATCTGAGGACCCATTTTCACACGTATTCTTCCACACATGTAGATGTCTCACACACTTTAAAACTATATTCAAAATTTTATTTCATCTATCTAGTAAACAATCACGGGAAGACAATTCAAGATAAACATTGTGTGTATTCTCCACCAATTGTTGAAAATAATAAGAAAATAATCGGAACTATTTGACATAATCGGAACTATTTGACAGGACAATGACCTAGATATGCATTAATTCATCTTCGTCCCCAAGGCGCATCGTATTCCGCTAGGCGCTTCATTGCAATACAAACCGCAAAGCAGTACTGCGATATATTTCAGGAGATACAGTGCAAACGGAATAGATTTTTATACTTGGAACACTTTCATAATGGTTATCATTCATGTACTTGGAACACTTGCATATACTTGTTATCATGTATAAAATTTGCTCGAATTTCCTCTGTCTTAGACTCTCTTAGATGAAGTAATTTACGGACTGATTTCTTGAAGAAACGTCTAATGAGTAATCTCTTCCTCTGGATTTTGAGAATGCATAGGACATTTAATATCTGAAATTCTTGAAAATAAATAATTCTGTTCAGAGTTCCTGAAATCTTCCAATGAAATGTTGGACCACAGAAGCTGTTGTTTTAATAGAGGAAATAAATTATTATTCACAACTTTAAGCCACTGTGTTCGTCATCTTGTATGTATAATATTTCTAAGAGGAACACAGAGGCCTGAGGTTGTGAATAATAAAACATTTTCTCTCATAAAACGACAGGATCCTGTGTTAAGACATTTGGGAATTTTTATCTGTTCAAATAATAGATACATAATGAGTTTTTATCGGGCCAAATAACTTCTTGTCGGCAAATCCAATGCAACCGATACATTTCATGAACTCTCTCCGCTAACAACTTGTCCGTGTAACAGACCTATGATGAGGTAAAACAATTAGTTAACAGTAAATAACGATGTCGTAGGTCTGCTAGTTGGACAAGCTTAACAATTTCATGGGCCTTTTAATTTGTTTCAAACTGCGAAACCTTAGAGAAACCACTTGAGTTGTTGAACAGCGTATGCTGAAATGTGACGCTCCTTCTCGCCTGTTGAAATATGCATAGGCAAGAAGCGTCGCATTTCAGCATATTTACTGAAAATTATTTGTTCAAGTGGCTTCACTGGTTCATGAGGTTTGATACAACATACACTGCTTTTTTGGAAAACAAACTGGCACAATTTCTGCACAACTCACTTGAATTGATGAATATTGGATCAAAACGATTTTAACTGTACGTCTCATGTATTTGAGATGAAATCAATACTATTCAAAAGCATAATTCATAGATTTCAGTGAATAAAGGCAAAACCGAAAAATCTTTGTTTTTTATGCCCCTGGAATAAAAGATTCGGGAGCATAAAGTTTTTGGCCTGTCGGTCTGTCTGTTTGTCTGTCTGTTTTCTGAAAAACTTTAACATTGGGCATAACTTTTGAATGGAAGCTGGTGATAGAGGTTTCATATTTCACATATGTATTTACCAAAATTTTTGACCTCATGACCATAACCTTGACCTTTCACGTACTTCTCAAAAACTTTAACATTGGGCATAACTATTGAATAGTTATAGTGATAGGGCTTTCATATTGTACATGTGTATTCCTTGTGACAAGATCTTTCCATTGATACCAATATTACGCTGACCCTGACCTCTCACATACTTAACAGAAAATGGTGTTTATACTAACAAAGATGCCGCCGGGGGCATTCTCGTTTCACAAACACAGGCTTTATAATTTCTGGCATGCTAGCTATCAATAATGAAAGGTTTTGTGTTCAATTTTAAATAAACTTAATTTGTGAAATCATTTCATTGTTTTATTCTTTTTCTGCTGCACATTTATGTGGAATTTTACAATATGATTTTATTTTTGATGTTGCATAATTGAACTATACTAGCTGGGCATATGACGTTGGACCACTTTATCCGTTTTTTTTCAAATCAGTAAAAAAGTTATTGTTTTGAAATGTGACTATTTTTTTCTTTTTTGTACTTTTAAAGGTTGTCTGAAAAAAACACTTCTCTGCATCCGCCAAAAATCTTTTTAGAAAGGTTGTGGGCAAAAATCCTGGTACTGGCACTATCAGTATTCAATGTCAGTATGTCAGTTAGAGCGTGCATGGTTATCAGGTGAGCGTTGTGCCCCCTGGGGCTCTTGTTATTTTAAACTCAAAATATAGAAAATCTAATTTCCAAAAAGCTTTGACTATCCTAACTTTGTTTGCATAAGACTGCGGACATAATTTACAAAAAACTGTTGACCTTAGAATGGGAGGTCCATCGCCTTTCTTCCTGAACCCAAAGTACTCCCAGACATCTGATTTTGTATTCCCTGGGAAGGGATAGCTTTTTACTTTCTCTCACCCTGGACAGAGATATCTACAGATTTACCTGTTCTGAGACAACTCTGTCTCGCACCCCCGGATGTGTCTTGAACCCCCTATGGTGACGTCATAGACACTAACGTACGTTTAGCAGTGTTGGACGTCACATGGAGCAACATTTAAATGCAAAACAAGCAATGTTTATTGATGAATTATGTGAAAAAAAAAAAATGGGTGAGAGAAAAATAATCAATCACCCCTTTGTACAGGGTCAGGAAAATCCTACTTTTGTATCAAAGATTTGCAAGCCTCATCGTGGACTGCAAATCTTTGATACTGGCGTGGGATTTCCCTGTCCCTATACAAAGGGGTGATAGATTCTATTATTCCCGATTCCGGCCGTTTTCGGCCATGTTGTTTCTAGTTTCGTTTTGAGTAATGAGATCTTTCGCGCGAAAAAATATTTGTTCTAAATCTTTATTTTAAAAAGTCTGATAATCGATTTTCGAAATCCCTATCGATTGTTGCCGACTTCGACATTTAAACAATGATATCGGCAACAATTGTTTCACCACTAGTGAAAACTGGATACAATGTCCAAAATAATTCCAGATTAATATTACAGTTAATGTACATAGCTTATTTTTGCTTCATTATGCTTATACATATATAAATCAGAGCTTTTCCTTCTTCAAGTTGTATGACAATCAATTTTATGTCATGTAGAAACAAATTATCTTCATACAAAATGCTGGTTTATGAATCTCTTTGCTTGAAATATTGTATTGCATGAGTATATACATATAAAGTTTAGAATAGAGTACAGGAGGAGATCAATTGCTCTGGCTAGTTTTACAGAGAAATAGATATGTACCATTGTATAAGTCAACTTTAGCTTTCCTACATCAACTGTATATTATAACCAAAACGAAAAAAATTGTCCATGGCTCACCTTTGATATAGGGTAAACTGTATTTGACCTACTTTATCTTGAAAAGCTTGAAGTAAAATTTAAAATCATGTAGTTTATAGGATATATATTTAATGTTATCAGATGGTACAGACATAAGTTTATTTAGGATTGATTATATTCAATATTCATTTTTTACTATGATGACACCAAGTTTTCCGTCAATGCAAAGGATAAAGTCATTTTAATTTGAAATTTTTATCTCATTAAGTTACATATCAAGGATGTATGGTTACAGTTGAACTACTTTTGGTAGAGTTATGCCTCTTGATTGCTCTATTGCTTGTAGGGAAGTTTGTATTGCTTGCTTTCAAATTGAAATTCCGGAAGCTTATGATTATGAGCTTAATTCTAGCAAAGAAAAATAGTGATGATAAAGATACTTACATGTATAAAATACTCTGAAGTATGTAAAATGTCTCAGTCACTAAGTATTATTGTATCTTGTTATCAGATTTATCATTTCTAATGTTACAGGCACACAAGCACCCCTCGTCGGGACTCAAGCAGCGACAGTGATCATGTGTGTAAGGACCATACGGGGGGAATAAGGGTACTGGCCTTCAATACAAAGACAGAGAGAACCATACATAGGGGCACATGTCTGGGTATGTAGACAACATACAAACCTGTCTGGGTTACCGTAGTATTGACCATACACAGTATTCAATTTCTCAGCATTTTTAAGAGGATCATATTATAAAATTTGAATCTTCAGTTCTTTTTTTTTTCAATTTTTCAACAGTACATGTATATTGATTGAAATATTAAGATTTCAGTAAAATAAGAATAAAATATTAAGATTAGGTAAGATTTTTTTTTTTATGTTTATTGAAGTTAAGAATTGTGTGCAGTGCTTAGTTGAGAGATAAAGGTTCACTTAAGCCTCTTTTATCATAACTACATCTTTTACATTTTATATTACTAGGGCACAGTCAGTGTGGGAGTACTGTGTATGCAGGAATAGACACTAGTACTGGTGAACTAGTAGCCATATCAGAGTGGGTACTTAAATGGCGACATTGTAGTAAGAAGAAGAACGCTCGTAGAGATGACGATGACCTAGACAAGGAGGCAGCTACGTATCTCAAACAGGTATTGATATCATAACTTATACAATGTTGTAAAAGGGGACAAAGTATATATCCAAGTCTTTGAAAATTGCACAATACTGCTTATTTCATGAACCAAATGTATTTTTGTGTCCATGCTCCCCCAATCTGGAGATGGAGTGGATGAGTCATAAATATTAGACATGCTTATTACATTTCACATTGTTTTTGTTGAATCTTTTATTGATAAAAATACAGGTAATTTTCATAAATGAAAAAAAAAAAAGATTTTTTTTGTAGATTTAACAAAGTTAAGTGTTGTCCAAGCATTTCTGTTTCTGTCAAACCAAGCTATACATGTACTTGAATTGATGAAAAATACTTTTTTTCAGGTTATAAGCATTGAGCAGGAGTTATTGTCCTTGCTTCGGCTTCATCATAGTAATCTTGTTCACTACCACGCAATCAAATACCAGCAAGAGCCAGGCAAAATATTGGTTTATGTAAGTTAATGGTAGATATTTCATGTGCAGAATTTTCAATACATAAAATGTTTTTTTTATCAAAGAAAGTTTTCATCTCCTCTACAAATGTTTAATTAGAAAAAAATGTCAAAGTATGACCAATTAAGACCTATGAAGTAGTGCTATATTAGAATTTCAATTAAAAAAATCTTTTGTATTTTCTGAGTTTTATAATTTAATTTGTGCAGATTTTGATGGAGTTTTGTGGAGGGATGAGTCTTGACCTAACGGTACGGAAAGGTCAACCTTTGGCATTAGATGTAATCAAATCTCACACGGAGGAAATCCTGGCTGTATTAGAATATCTTCACAGTAAAGATGTAACACATAAAAGTCTTAGGGTAAGCATACTCTGTTAAATCTAAAACTGGAGTTGAAATCGAGTTCCTCTCATATTTTTATATCATTCTCATATAGAATGTATTGAGTGAGACTTTGCATACAAAGCTTCAATGTTATACTGATGGCTTACATTTCCTTACATTTTTACAGTTAGATAGCTTTTAGTAAATTAGATAAACAGTTAAAGGTAAACATGTTCTCTTGTCAGATATTATGTTCAGTTAGCTACATTTTCTGAAAGTTAATGTGCAATGTATATGCATTTATCATAGGCCTCAAGTGTATTTGTTGACAACTATGGTAAAATTCGAGTGGCAGATTACAGCATAGAGAGAAGGTCAGTTTTTGTTACAAGAAAAGCTTAAGTAACTACTAATGTAGTTGAATTCAAAGCAGATTCTATTATAATTTTGACCCAGAGCATATTTGGTCACCATAATAATCATGAGCTATGCTGCATTATAAAATTGTATAATTATAAGTCATTGCCATATCATATAAAGATTGTAATAATGGAAATATGCATAGCAAAACACTTTTATGGCCATGAGCATACGTAGCATTGAAAGAAGACAACTTAGGGTGGTTGTGATAATGCCATCATCAATCTTTCTATGCAACTTTCTTGTGACGAATTCTTTAATTTCCCCCCAAAATTATAGTTGAAGGTGTACATTGTATGTGAAGACTTGTTCCAACCTATCTATACTTGTCTGAATGCATTTTATATGGTTTATTTTGTCTTTATTGTGTAGAAAATGTAAAATTTATTGAATAAAGTGTCGTGTTTATATAAATGACTTGAATATATTGTAGGTTGTCAGACTTATTTTACCAAGTTGAGCAGGCCAGACCTGGTGTACATTTCACAGACAACAGAAAAATTACTTTTACAAGAGGAGGAAAGAAAGGAGATATTTATCAGCTGGTGAGATGATTAAAGATTTCTAAGTATTAAGATTCCAGAGAAATGTGTGTCATTTAAGATAAGTTTTTGTATTTCAATAAAACATATCTTTGCAATACCATCTGAAAAAAGAGTTTGCTTCAGATTTCAAGCTTCGAAGTGCAAAGAGTCATTGCTACATGTAGACATTGAAGAATCCTTATCAAAAATATTTGTCATCCCTGTATATACTGTACATACATGTTTATGTAAGATTTACCTTTATTAGGGTATGTTACTGCTTTCCCTGGCCATTGGAGCCTATGTAACAGAAGACAATCAAGATATACCCACCCATTTCCCACCGGAATTCCAGGATTTCCTCACAAAGTAAGTTTTGTGTTTCAGTTCGTGTGATTATTAAAAACAATTTCACCACAAAAATTGAAAAAAGTCAAAAGTTTTAAATCATGTTTTTCTCCCAGATTCACTTAAAATAATCCTTCTTTTGTGAATTTTTAGGTGTCTAATGAAGGATGACCGACTGAGATGGTCCACATTTCAGCTGTTAGAACATAGTTTTATAAAGAATGCCATAGTACATCATATAACCACAGGGAGATCTACTCACCAAGACAACAAGGAAGATAAAGGTAAATTATTACAAAAGCAAAGGTATCATGACTGCTCATTGTACATGTAGATGGATTCACAAAGATTCCGATTATGCATTTATATTTCAAAAAGTAAAAGGTATTCACCAAAACAATGATGTAAACAAGGTATACATCAGCTCAAGCTCAAAACTTGTATTTGCAAGCACAATTTTGCTAGTTATGTAAAAGATTGGTTTGACATATTTAATTCTGTTTTGACTTATTTTGTAGCAGTAATTTTGCATCAAAGCAGACCAGTATTATTTTGATATGTCAGGGACTATTGGTATCATCATCAGATACTGGTATCACATATAGTATTATTATACATGTACCTCTACTTGTTTTTTCCTATATAAAAAGATACTCATTAAAACTAGCTGTAACCTGCCTGATGAGACTATTTCCCTGCAAAGGGTGTGTTAGTTGAGAAGACTATTTCCCTAGGGAAATAACTATTTCCCTAGGGAAATAGCTTTGAAATGGGGCAGAGCTACAGCGGGTGACTTCGAAATGGGGCGGAGCTATAATTAAACAGTTAAAGTATACCATTGAGGGAGTTAGCATTATTCTGGTTTCCCGAGACTAGACCTATTTCCCAAGCGAAGCTAACTTCCTCAATGGTATACCGATAACCAGAAATTTTCGCGAGATACTAATTTTTGCTATATTCGCGAGTGATTTGGAATCGCGAAAAATTATCCTCGTGAAAAATTGTGTTTGATAAGGTATAACATCAATTGGTATATTAGTGCCATTTTGGTTTTACTGTACATGTGTCATTCTTCATATATCCCGAAGTAAATGGAGTGTATTCTTAAGAAAGAAATAACTGAAACTTCAATAATGGAAGGCACAAAACAGTGAGGTCATATGTACATATTAATTTGTAATTTTAGAATCGTGAAAAAATGTACTCGCGAAAATAAAGATACCCTATTTTACCCTGAAATCGCGAAATTTGATACTCGCGAAAATTTCTGGTTATACGGTACTTTAACTGTATACAGACATGCAGGATTCTGTTTTATTGTAGATGATGAGAAATCATCAGACGAGGAAGAGGATCAGCCCCTGATAACACCGTACGAGGCCAGCGGTCACTCCAGACTGACTAATGAGTTTGAAGTCCTTAAGTCACTCGGTAAAGGTGGATTTGGAGATGTTATAAAGGTTATTTCATTTTTCATTAATGTAAATATGAATAGAAAATGTTGATTTTTTTTTGCATGCAAGCTTTGCACTTGTAAATTTGTCAAAGTCTTCCTTTAAAACACATGGAATGACAATGAATTCAGAGTAAGGACCAGAGCCACGAACGGCAAAATCGGCCTAATTTGCCACAACGTTCATCTTTTATATTTTGATAGTACCATATTTCAGCACTTCAGAACTGGCCAACTTTGTGATTTACGGTCTTGCTGAAGCAAAATATTTTAATTTGAATTGAGGGTATGGAATATTGTTTGCGACGTCATTTGACGTCATCTTCACATATGACGTCGCATAATGTCAGGACAAGTACCATGAATTACTAAGTATTAGAAATGATAAGAGATATTTCTACATTGAGAAAATGTGTGAAATATTAATATAAGTAATTAAAACATATTTTTAAAATCTCTATAAATACAAAATGTGTATAATTTATTGTGCACAGTCCGTATTAGTTTTGCCTTTGCTCGAAATCACAGGCTGAAAATGTTCGTCCTGGCACTACAGTATGCATGTCTTCTATGTAATACTTTTATTTTTCACTTTTTGTATTTGTCTAAATTGCGTTAGATGTAAGCTGCATCGTTCAAGAAGAAATTGATGTCATTATTTATGATTATATGAAAAAAATTAGACTTCATGTTTACCATCTTCGCGAATCGCGGATCCGATACGTCTCAACTGTCCTAGAAAAGTGTTAGGCTTTATCAGATAAAGGCATACTATGTATGTTTCTTCATTTTTTTCCGACAATTTCTGAAATACCGTTAAATTCAAAGATTTTCTCGTAATAAAGTTGTCAGATCATCTCCAATCAAAAGTGAATGCCCCTGTACAACATCAAAACACATTTCTATATCTGCTGCAGACCTAGATATTTAATGCATCCACTGAATTTTGCCGTAGATACACCACTGTCAGCGATGTATGAAGATGAACATTGATGTGACTCAATTTGACATCTTTAAGCATTTCAAACTAGTAGGCTCAAATTACACGTATCAGATTTTAATCCAATTTCGCGGTCAGTTGCTGGACTAGACAGAGATAATACATCGGCTAAATTGAAAACACCTTCCCTACACTTCGGTACATATGAGTCAATGACTCAATATAAATAAGTACAGCTAAAGCTCGAGTTGAAAATTGAGAAAAATAATGTCTTAATTCATTGCATGATTTTCCTTTTAAAATCAGTGCGTAAGATACAGGAATTAGAGGGGTGGGTTTATTTTTAACATAAAAGCGAAGGGTCCCAATCGGGTCAATGGTAGCGGACTTAATAGAGAAAAAAAAAAACAGAGATAGAATCGATAGTCGGCGAGTTGGATATTTTAGAGACGATAGCGACGATGTCCGCGACTATCGTTATAATAATACAGCGTGTATAAGTGTAAATAAGATAGAGATCGAGATATGGAATACGAATACATGTACGTAATGATTCGCACTAAGAGGAATGAAAATTTAGGTATGCTACACGATTAAGAAAACCACCGATCTAAATCTGCCTGAACAGTACAATGAATGTGACAAAACAATGTCATAGATGCACAACATTATTAATTTCTGGAACGATGGACCGTAGTAAAGGTGATTAATGTTTGAACGTTATGAATTGTGCAGCGTTCGCGTACTTTTAAAGAATCAATTTTTTTTCTCACATTTTTTGCAATATCGGATACTTGGCGAATCTAACGGGAGGAATAAGGCCAGGGCGAGAAGGGGAGCATGTTCTCGACTCTCCCCTTTTTGCGGTCAACATTTTTAATGACGTGATTTTTTTTTTCAGAACTTGATTATAAAGCTTTTCAAATATAACTTACACTTTAAAGGTACGGTGTCCTTGAAAATTATTTAATTTTACAAAATCTTTCTTTTCATATGAAAGTTTACGTTCTCATTTGTATAAATTCAAATTTTCAGGCGAATCTAACGCATACATTCGCAGCTATATAGCCGTTTGAAAACGTCATCTTTAATTTAGGGTGCGCAGCTCTAATTCATTTCGTTGGCGCCACCTACAATGTATTGTGTTTTTCGATAGAGATATATGGAGGTTTAATTTTACTAATTCGACAATATTATGTTCGTTACTGCATATTTTCTAATAAAACTTTTTATGTCTCCTTTTTTTCAACCAAGACGCGTCGGAATAAATATTACGTTTTCAATAAAATTTATTTTCAGGGACACGAAATTGTTTAAATAAATTATTATATCATGGTCTCCTATCCCCTGTAATTCTTTATATTGGGCGCTGGACTTTATATTACATAAAAATATACGGACAGAGAATTGATCCAGAATAGTCTGAACCTCAATCAAAATTCGCTGGTTCGATATATCGTTCGTCAATTATCTATTTCAAAGGAGCTGATAAGATAAGGCGTAAAATCTGCCCTGAAAAAGTGGAATTTTCAAAATGGGAACTTCAAAAAAATTCTTTCACAAAATTTATGCCATTTCTTGGTTTCATCATAATCAGCCGTTGCATAAGATTTATCATGCATAGTTTTCCTAAATTTTGGGGATAAATATGTCCATTTTCTATAGAAACCAATGGAAAATGAAAAAGTTTTTTAAAACATTGTTCCCCCCCTCAGCTACAGAATGCCACTTTTACAGAAGGTGTATATCGCTAATACATATCTTTTGACAAAGTGGGTTTCTGTAGCTAAGGGGGGAACGATGCCCCAGAGACGAAAAACTGAAAAAGGGAGGGTGGGGGGCTTTTTACAAATCTGTGTTTCGACCGTAATATAATCAAAATTTAATTTCTTCCCTTTTAAAGTCATTCATTTATTTATTCTAAACATGTTCACATGAAATGCACAAGAATTTGGAATGAAATAGACAGGAGTGTGCAGTTTATTTCTACACAATGTGTATTTCGCGGTAATATGCCTACGTTGGGGTCAATGAATACAAAATACAACCATATTTCAGATTCAAGATTTTAAGATTTATGGAAAAAATTTAGACCAGTCTTTTGAATTTTATTTCTAGTATTTTTTTTTTTTGGATTATAACTATGTTTTAAAGTTTATAGATATCCGTATTAGACAGATTGTTCATAATTTTCAACGTTTTTTGATCGATATTAGCTTCTTTTCGACATGGCTAACCCCTACTCTTTGGACTGTAATTTAAGTATCTAGAAATAAGCTAACCAAAATAAAAGTTGTATCAGGAATCTCCAAATACATTACATTTTAGTAATTATCAAGTTTTTCCTGCATACAGATCATTGTGTAGAAGAAATACTTGATGAGATTCAGGGCTAAATACAGCCCTTATCTTATCAGCTCCTTAATCATTTGGTTTAAAGTTTTCCATCTTTTTTTTTTTTTTTTTTTTTTTTTGTCTTCAAAAATCCCAACCTCCTTCTTAAGGAAATAAGATCATAAATGTTTCGTCTTGGGTGTCGATCTATTTTCTCCTTTATGCTGCATTCATATTACGTCTCTCTTTTATGTTTCGAATTTTCATCATTTCAATCACGTTTTCTATCCCTCATCTTCCAATTACTCTATCGTATAGGATAATTCTAGAAAGCCGATGCATTTTTTGTTTACATATTTTATTCCCGTATTAGGAACAGTTTAGGAGATAACATACATATATATAACAAACAAATAAACCGAAACCCCCAACATCCCAGTGATCCCACATACATTGTATATGCCTTCTTTAAAAGATGTTTAAATTATTCTTTTATTTTTTCCTCGTAGCATCACGTGTATACATACCGATATATACAGGGAAGACATAGAGTGGTTCAAAAGATTTAAGTATAACGAAAATACATGTACGTATCGTAACTTCTCGAGTGCTCAACTTGACATTTCAGGAAATTCATAAACGTCAATTTTGATGACGTCATTAGTATAAATGACGTCACAAATATTATCTACTATAGAGCAGTTTTCTGAAGGATTGGGATAGTTTGAAATATATGTAAAAGTAATCAACCGCCAAATTTATGAAATTTTACATAATTTTAAAAGCCTTCAGATCATCTACTACCTATCTTGAAATACAACGTCTCATTTTCATCGTCTGGGAAGTCTTTATCATGACGTTCTAACCATCTTTGATGAACAATTTGTCAAGAAATGTGCCAACAGAGAACTCATAAATGTTTAATTTTCGACTACGACCGGACCTTCTACCAAAAAAATCTTCATCGAAATAATCACATGCATAATCAAAGAATATTTCAATATAATTATTTTTTTGGTAGAATGTCCGGCACTATGCGAAATTATCGATCAAATTTCATGATATCTCACAAAAATACCGGAAATGCAAAACCTGGCTTGGTTTTGTGCTCTATATCTTCTTAAGACATGTCCGGAATCTCACAACTTCGCACGTTTTCGAAAGACAAAATGTTCTCCTTTCCTTTTATTGATAATTTAGAAACATTGTCTGCGTTTGAAAATATACGAAAACTATAGGCCGATATCGCCCTTCGTGGCTCTGGTCCTTTATCGGAATGGCATATGCATCTTGGTATAATCTATGAAAAAGCATCATTGTAAAGCTATTTTAAAAGATGGAGAGAAAACAATTGAATAGATGCATCAATAACTTGGGTAATGAATTCTATTTTGTAATAAGATAAAAACTAAAAAAGGTTTCTAAAAAATTCTCTTTAATTTCTTAGTTTTATACTTCTATCTACAGTAGTTGTGAAGTTTAGTTATTTTTGTGTCACCTGCGAAGCATATCGACACTTATTTTTAACAAAAGAACACCAACAGACATGTAGACACAACAAAGACAAGAACATGTTATCATATATCACATGTAGCATGTAAGTGTTGTTATATATCGGTGGAACTGTGGTATTAGAGCATTTCCAACAAGCAACCTTACTGGCCCGACACCTTAACCACTAGACCACAGTGCCGTTTTGTTATTTGATATACAGGTTTATTGTGCAAAAGTTTTGGTGAAAATAACAAAGTACATCCTATGATTAATTACAGGTGAGGAACAAGCTAGATAGAAGACTGTATGCCATAAAGAGAATTCCCCTAAACCCCAAAAGTAAACAATTCAACAAGAAGATTACGAGGGAGGTCAAATTACTGTCTCGACTCAACCATGAAAATGTTGTCAGGTATTGTCATTCAAAGGCAGTTAAAGTTAGGGGTGTATTTTGTTGTGTCACTGAGGTCTCATATGACTTCTACATATTTCTTGCACATTGAATAGACTGATTCCCCTTTCCAGCAGTACTGGGAAATTTGATCCGGCACCCCTAATCTGGCACTATTGATTTTTCCATTATGACGTCAGAGACAACTGACGTAAGTTATTTCATGTGCACATACAGCATGACGTTCAGTCGTTTTGATGCGTAAACAAGAGTAATTTGAAGGTTTCAACGTGCGAGAAAAATAATTAAGCACCACATTTGAGCACCGGATAGAAAAATATCAGTCTTGGGTGTGATGGATCAACGTCCAAACCTCAGCTAATGCCTCGGTTTGACTGTTTATCCATCCCATCCTCGACTGATATTTTTCAATCCAGAGCTCATGAGTGGTGCTAGATTCTATTAATTCCTTGGTTAGATCTGATGTCCATTGCCAACTTACATACAAGGAGTATGCAAATGGGCTACCAATTTTCGATGATAATGCTGCTAAATTTTTCACATTACCAGCTTGTCCCGTGTACCTGTTACCCAGATTACTCCTGGGTGTGAAAAGTGCTTTATAGGGAAAAGAAACTTACCCAAGGTCAAAGTTTTATTTTATGTTTAACTACAGTGAGATTTATACTCATGACCTATGGGGCCCAAATCCATCAAGTTGACAGATACACTACCATTCCACTTTATTTAGAGCTTTCTTGACTTCATCTCAAAGTTACAGTGATTTTTTTTTATTTGGAACTTGTTTTAAATTTCTTTAAGGGTGAAAATACTTACATGTACATTGTATCTTTATTATGAAATATACATGTAAGATGTTTTTACTTTCAGATATTTCAACTCATGGATTGAGACTAGTGATGATCCTGCTCACAGTGAGTCATCCTCCTCCATGGGAACAACCCCAAGGTCTTCCAACGCTGACCCTAAGGTCAAAGGTCTAGGTCTTACTAAGATCTCAGATTCCCCAGGCACAGACAGCTTAGGGTTTTTAGATGATATAGAGAGGCTAGCCCCCAAACGTGTGGAAGAGTCTGTGGATTGGAGTGTAATATCTTATGACATGTCAAAGGTCAAAGTTCAAGAGTCTGACTCAGAGGAAGATGATGAAGCTGATGTGTTTGGTACATCATTTCTGTGAGTATATATCCTTCAAGTTCTATATATCAATAAAATTTAGTAAATATCAAACATAAAGTAAAGTCAAGTCCAAATGGGAGCTTTATTAGCTTTATAGGGAGAGGGAAACACATCCTAGACCTAGAATCAATTTTTAGCAAGTCGAGCTCAGTTTTGATGCAGATATAGGATATTACAACTTACTCAGTACTATTAAGATAATCGAAGGCACAAATTAATAAAAAAAAACCATTTGACCAATCTTTGTTTCACAGAGGTGGTATGGATATATCGGAAGATGTGGTGTTTGAACATAGTGTAGATGATATACAGTTTCCTGGATTACCAGACAGTGTATGTATTCAGTTGTATTGATAAAAAAGTGCCTCACAGTAGTATTCAAAAATATAGTATATGTCTTCTACATATAGGTACATCTATCAAATCATATAAATAAACTGGAATAAATTCTTCGCAGACAAAATAACTTCTTATTCCTCTTCATTACTGAAAAGGTATTCCTCTTTACTATTGAGGTCATACTTGATTCCTTCAAAGATTTTTTGCACTAATTGAAAAAAAAAATTAAAAGTAAAACAAATTGAAAAAATTGAAATGGTTTTGTTTCTATTTCATAACAATGTTTGTTAACGATTCTGTGATATAGTAATAATCTTTTGGTAACAGGAATCTAAGAATCAGAGCATGAAGAAGCAGGATTTATCAACTGATGACTATTCAGTGGAAGTACCAAAGTTACAGTATCTCTACATTCAGGTCAGGAAACATTTAATGTTACAGGGTGTCAATTATATGTCGCCTGTAATGGGAAACTACATCCAATAAAGATCAAGGCCATGTTTAAGGTCAGGGTCAGAGACAAGCTTCAGTTGCATTCTTGATAATGTAGAATTTGTTACAATTGTCCATCTACACTATATGTTTGCTTTCCTCAAATTTTTCATCTGTCATTGTATTGTTGTGGAAGTGCATTACATATACATGTATATACAATATTAGCCAAGTATTTAAGCTAAATGATACTTAGCTATATATGAGTTGCATAACTTCAGAGGTACGGCAAAGACGTCTATACTTTCCAAAGGTAACAATACAACTGAAATAATAATCACCAGGTTGTGATGTAGTACAGGTTAAAACTAGGACCCTGATCCCATTAAATTACACCACAGTATAGATAAATGTATGTTCTCTGCAGAAACCATTGTATGCATCTACATTAATCTTTACATAAGCAAGATAGACAGGAGAACACCAATTCACAATTTCTCCAGCAAACAAAATACAATGTACAACAATCTTGTCCATTTTCCTATTGGGTCAAAGAAGAGTTTAAGATAAAAAGTTCAGATGAAGAATGCCTATACCAGAGAGCTACATCGACTCATGTTTATTTTCTCTTTGCCATATAGATGGAATACTGTGAAAAGAGCACATTACGTAACTGTATAGATTCTGGACTGTACCAAGATATGGACAGGGTGTGGAGGTTGTTCAGGGAGATAGTGGAAGGTCTCATTCATATCCATGAACAGGTAATGTTGTTTATAACACCTGTATTAGTAACTGTATAGATTCTGGACTGTACCAAGATATGGACAGGGTGTGGAGGTTGTTCAGGGAGATAGTGGAAGGTCTCATTCATATCCATGAACAGGTAATGTTGTTTATAACACCTGTATTAGTAACTGTATAGATTCTGGACTGTACCAAGATATGGACAGGGTGTGGAGGTTGTTCAGGGAGATAGTGGAAGGTCTCAGTCATATCCATGAACAGGTAAGGTTGGTTTTAGAGTACTTTAAGTATTAATGTATAAAATGTATGATTTTGATTTTGAATTGTACCATTCAGCAAATTGTAATTGATTTTGAAGGATTATACAAATAAGTTGTTTGTTAAATTTATTATGAACTATTATCAATGTTTATGTTAACAAAAAAGTATCAGATATTTTGCATGTTTTTGTATGGATATTGGAATTTAACATTTTTTTTTCATTCTTCAGGGAATGATACACAGGGATCTGAAACCAGTCAATATTTTCTTAGATTCAAATGACCAAGTTAAAATTGGAGACTTTGGATTGGCCACTACAAGTATTATACCCAAGGTAGAAATCTTTGATAAGATTATAAGATTGATATATGGCTTTTTGCAACTGTCAGCATTTACCATATTCTAGTAGCTGTTACCTAGGATCCAAAAATGTGCCATTATACAGTATTTGATAAAGGCTGCTTTTGAGATGGATTGGTAAAAAATTAATTATTTTGAAAATCACAACATTCAATTTACCAAAATTTTATTAATTGAAATAGATAGAAAAATAAGTAAATCTACTCAATTTTTCTTTTGTTTTGATGAATATAACCTCTCATTACAGAGTAACTTACTGGATGCTAACATGTTAACCCTCAGTGCTACAGACTACAACCTGAGTGCATCAAGGTCAGGGAGTGGGGCTGACGGGGATTTGACGGGTAAAGTAGGTACAGCACTGTATGTCAGTCCAGAGATGATGACCGGGGCCAGTAAAATTGTCTACAGTCAGGTATGGTATAGTGTGATTTTGAGTTATGTAATAAAAAAGTTGCTATTCAGATATTTAGTTTTTAAGGAGTAAAAAACAAGTATGACAAGTGTGTGCCATGATATGACTAAAGCATGTACATCCCTATCATATTTACAGAAAGTAGACATTTACAGTCTTGGAATCATATTCTTTGAGATGTGTTACAAAGCGTTACCTACAGGAATGGAGAGGGTCAAGGTGCTGGGAAATATACGACTGAAGGAAGTTAAATTCCCTGAGGACTTTGACCAGTTGGAGTTAGAAAACCAGGTAATACATGTACTTTTCACCAATTTGACCTAGGTCAAGAGGGCTGGCTAGTAAATGATAGATGATTCCTTTCAGTATTTTATACTGCTTATAATTTCACCCGGGAGTTATTTTTCGCAATAAAAATAGGAAAATTTCCATATTTACAGTAAATATTTGTGACTCTTTATGAACCATGCACTGTTGAGATTTTAGTTCAGATTGCTACAGATAAAGATGATGATGTTTTGGGTCAGATCCATGAAGAGATTGCACCTTCATAGTAAAATAATAGTCAGGAATTACAACTCTGAAACTCATCTCTTTGTCTGAAATAAAATTGACCAAGTGAATTACGAGGTCTGATGGATATGTTGTCGGGATGCAGAAGGTATTCTGCTGATTGATTATCTCCAAACGATCAATGACACATACTATGCTTCACTTCTGATACAGTTACAGGAAAATGTTACACTTAAGCGCTGCGGAAAGCTCACTAGTTAAAGGTGTGTTGTTCCATCAGGGCAATGCTCCTGTTCACAAGTCTGTCACTGCCATGGCTGCCATTCATGATTGTGGCTTTAATTTGATTGAGCTTCTGCCTGATTCACCTAGTCTTGCTCCATCAGACTTTCATCTATCCCCAAAACTGACATAAGCTATTTCTGGCACCTACTTTCAATCTGACAATTACATCAGTCTTGCAGTGGATTGCTTTCTGACCAGTCAAGATAAGGAGTTCTTTCAAAGTGGTACAATGTATTGAGGCCCTAAAACACACCGGTGGCAAAAGTATATAGATACTGAAGGGGATAATGTAGAAAAATAATGCAAAATGTCTGATAAAATTTAAATCATTCAATACAAGGCTCACAACATATCAATCAGCCCTCGTAAATTGACAGAATATGTACAGATTGTGTATATCTTTATTGATACAATTTAAGCATTCCAAACAACATGTAACTTGACATTTCAGACATATGTTATCAAGTGGTTATTAAATCATGATCCTGCACAACGACCTACCTCAAAAGAATTAATCCAGTCCGACCACCTGCCTCCCCCACAAATGGAAGAGGCCGAGTTAAATGAAATCCTCCGTTCCACCATCTCTGATCCTCACAGTAAATCGTACAGACGTATGATCAGTGCAATGTTCTCACAGACAATCAATGCGGCTGATGATCTCATGTATGACAGCGATTTACATAAGGTAATACATGTATATACCTGCCAGGTAGGTAGGAAAATAATAGATTGTGAAAGCTTGATAATGAAAGTGTTTATGAGGCAGAAAATTATCTCTTAATGTAAAATTAATCTTTTTGTTGAAAAAGTCTTCATATGAAACCAATGTGGTATAGTCAGGCTAAGGCTTAAGTTTGTACATTGAGGTTGTTAGGATTATTAACTTTCTGCAAGTTGAAATGACTGAAACATTATTAAGTACATGAGAACTTCTTACAGAATTTTCCATTAATTTTCAGTCAGTATACAAATATATGTACATGTATGTAACACACATATAATGTTTCATAAATGAATTTAAAATTGTTTCAGGGTTTATTTCTAAAAGTACAGTTAACTTGCCAATCAGTGTATGACAGCCTTGTAAAGATATTCCAGAGGCATGGTGGGGTAGAATTAAACACTCCCTTACTAATGCCTAAATGTGATCTCTATAATAAGACAGACCAGTACCCGTGTCTCATGGACCACAGTGGGCATTTAGTGGCACTACCGTTTGATCTCAGGGTAGGTATTCCTTCAGGTATAAAAAAAAAGTTTATGTATATTATTTTGTTAAAAAAAAAGTAGAATAATTTTATTAGGTAGGGCTTAAGGAAACAGGGATGAGAGAGATACTTTACATGTACACGTAAATTAAGGGGTAACGAGTGTCTGCTCGTATAAATGACAGAAGAAATAAAAAAATCAGAATAGAATTTTTACAGTTTACTGAAATTTGAAGTATGACAGTAATTTTGATACACCTTTACATCAATAATAGAAAGAGTTCGATAATTGTAAAATTTTACTCGAAGTTTAATAACAGCAATATGGTTAAACACGGATTGAAACAAAGGAATTGACTATGCGAGTTAGCTCGCTTACCAGCCACTCGTTACCCCTTAAGTTTTGTAGTCCATCAACTTAGATATTATGTTACATGTTACTTTTCAGATTCCGTTTGCTCGTTATGTTGCCAGAAATAATGTAGTTAACATGAAGAGATACAGTATTAGTAAAGTGTACAGGGCCAAGAAAGTGTACGGACAACATCCAAGGGAGCTTACTGAGTGTGCTTTTGACATCATCTCCTCTACTCCCGGGAGGTGAGAGTACTGGATTATACTGAATGATAGTCATAATTATTGGACTTGCTCTTTTAAACATATTTATTGATGATCTTGAGTCATTTGCTACATGTGGTATTTATAAAACAACTTGTCTGATTTTGAAGCCTGGTATTGATATTATACATAAAGTTTCATAAATACCGTATTTTATCACGCAATATACATTGTTATACATATAAATGAATATAAGGCCTGAATTGGCAATTTTCAAGTGCATTTCAATATTAATTAAAGGTAATACACATACATTGTATCAATTATTATTTTCATGCTATTTCTAATTTCCACACCATCTAGTCTGATCCCTGATGCAGAACTTCTGATAATGATGGAGGAAATCATTGCAGAATTCCCTGTACTACAGGTGGGTTTATTTTATTAACTAGTGATAAATTACATATATTACATTATTTCCCTTGCATCTATTTGTAATTTATTATATTATGTGTTGTGTTAAACTATAATCTTAATTCTCATCACAATTTATATTATCAACATCTACATCTTTTTATTTTAGCAAAGAACTTACTACATCAGGGTTAATCATGTATCAGTATTACATGCTGTGTTCCTCCATGCTGGGGTACCTCAGGAAAAGTTTCACGAAGTACAACATGTGCTGTCAGGATCAAAGGTAAGGTAACACTAGGTCTTGTGAGTTGGAGGGGGAAGGGGGAAAGGAGGGGTATTAATCATTTATTGATATATGCACAACCAAAGTAATTCCCTGAGATGAAAGTATTGAAAGGAATGTTGCATTTTTTATGTAAATGCTCATGACGTCACAATGCATAGAGACATGTTTTAACCTGCAAACTGAACCAGCTGTGACCTGAATTTCAATGTCACCTTTTTACCTAGAAAAACGTGATTTCAGAAAACAAGAGTGAAACGGACAACTGTAGTGCATATATATATATAATGATGTCATAATAATGCACATTAAATGTACAATAAATGCACTCGCTGTGTGTTGCATTTCGTAACAAACACAAATAAAGACACTTATTCTCTATGTATAACATGCTGTGTTCATCCAGAGGAAAGTTATAGGAAGTGAAACATGTACTTTCTTGATCAAAGGTAAAGTCACAATTTGGGAGGGGGGATTTGATATTTCATTCTTATACAGGAATAGTAATAAAATTTATTGTTTCTTTTTTGTTGAAAATAATTGCATGAAGAGGTATATCATAACCGGATAAATGGATATTTAAACTTTTCTCATCATACATGTATATTTATTGCAGATAGAGAGCCAGAATAAGTCCCATGGGAAGTCTTTAACCAACCTGGGTCTCAACGAACAAACCATATCAACCCTACTCACAATGCTGGAGATAGAGGGACCATATAACAAAGTGTCTAGCTACCTCAAATCTGTCACAAAAACGAGGGGAGAGGTATGTATGAGGGACCATATAACAAAGTGTCTAGCTACCCCAAATCTGTCACAAAAAAACAAGGGGAGAGGTTTGTATTAGGGACCATATAACAGTGTCTAGCCACCTCAAATCTGTCACAGTAACGAGGGGAGAGGTATGTATGAGGGACCATATTTCAAATCTGTCACAAAAAACAGGGGGAGGGGTTTGTATGAGTGACCATATAACAAAGTGTCTAGCTACTCCAAATCTGTCACAAAAACAAGGGGAGAGGTATGTATGAGGGACCATATAACAAGGTGTCTAGCTACCTCAAATCTGTCACAAAAAACAAGGGGAGAGGTATGTATGAGGGACCATATAAACAAGGTGTCTAGCTACTTCAAATCTGTCACAAAAACAAGGGGGGAAGTACATGTATGTATGAGGGACCATATAACAAAGTGTCTAGCTACCCCAAATCTGTCACAAAAAACAAGGGGAGAGGTTTGTATGAGGGACCATATAACAAGGTGTCTAGCTACCTCAGATCTGTCACAAAAAATCAGGGGGAGATGTTTGTATGAGGGACCATATAACAAGGTGTCTAGCTACCTCAAATCTGTCACAAAAACAAGGGGAGAGGTATGTATGAGGGACCATATAACAAAGTGTCTAGCTACCCCAAATCTGTCACAAAAAACAAGGGGAGAGGTTTGTATGAGGGACCATATAACAAGGTGTCTAGCTACCTCAAATCTGTCACAAAAAATCAGGGGGAGATGTTTGTATGAGGGACCATATCTGTCACACTATAAAAGGGATAGGTATGTATGAAGGAACGTATAACTTAGTGTCTAGCTACCTCAAATCTGTCACAAATACAAGGGGAGAAATATGTCTGATGATATATCATATTAAGATACAGGTAGATCATATAGTAAACTTTCTGGCTTGAGTTTATACAATGTAGTGAAGGGGGTAGCACACTTATCACATAGTAAAAATTCCCACAACTAATTTGTAAAGTAGTTATATGAGCAAATGGAATTCTAAAATGAAAAAAAAATAATTTTGCTTTGCTCATGGCCAAGGTCTTTCTGTTCCTAACCTACACAGCATGACTTACTGGTTAATTTTGAGCATATTAATTCACCTGTGAATGACCACTGAGTGTTAATTGATTCACCTGTCTTATTTCAGGCAGGTACATTAGCTAAGCAGGGACTTCATGAGATAGAGGCAATCATAACTAATACAGAATCAATGAAAATCAAAATGCAGGTAAATGATTTTATACAATGTTCTGATTAGTAAACTAATGATGTCTTGTTATACATATACATGTATGATAATGATTGTTACTTATGAACAGATGTACAGCATTACTATTGTTTGATGTTTTATTGTACAGTCAAACCTGTCTTATGTGACTTTGCAAGGGCCAGTAGAAAATAGGTCACATAAAACAGGTGGTCACTGAATACAGGTTCAAGCTGATCTGACTTTGACCAACACAATTTTCGTATCATAAGAGCAATACTACTAATTTAATCACTGCATATATCAATTCATGGATTTATTGATAAATATAGGATCTCAAATGAATTTTCATTTCATACATTGTATTATGAAACGAGTTGCGTGTTTTATATCCCCGAGCCTTGGCGAGGGGATATAAAACGCACAATGAGTTTCATAATACATCATATGAAATGAAAATTCATTTGAGATTCTTTTTATCACATGATTCTGCCAAAAAATGTGTATTTCCAACGTGAAATCAACATTTCTGAGAACTATAGAGGCGAACTACAACGTGACCTAGAAGTTGTCTGCTACGCCATGTGAAGTAGTTCTGCATCGTATAGATTTTCTATGCGTAAAGAGAAAAATATTTCAATTTTGTTTAGTATTTTAATGAAATAATTATTTCAACAATTTTAATAATTAATATTGTATTTGCGTCTGAATTCAACATCTGACCGATATTTGAAAGGTGACACTTGTCACAGTGTAGGTGATGAGGCTCCAAACTTGACCAATTGCATTCAAGCAGAGCGATATGTAACGTGTTATCATAACATTTATTTATGAAATGGCTTTATGGAACTGCATAACGGGTGTATCATGTGATAAATTGTATTGCACATATAAAATCACATTAGATTTTATTTATCACAGAAGATTTAAAGTTATGAAAGACACTAATGAAGAGATTTAATGTAAAATATGATGTAGTTTGAGTCCCTTGCAACAATGAAAGTCGTAATATACAGGTTTGGAATTTGGTACGGGACATAAAAATTACGGCTGTTGTCGGGTTAGACAGGTTATTGCTATATACAGGTTATTTTGATAGCAAATTGCTCGGGAGGAATAGAAAAGGTCACATAACGCAGGATTTTGCTAAAAAGAGGGTCACTTTTAGACAGGTTTGACTGTATATTTCATGTATATTTATTATAGATTTTTGTAACTTTGGGATTGGTGTACAACCCTCAGCACTACTCTGGTTTAATGTTCCAAGTTCTCTCTGATTCTAAGAAGAAGAAACGTTTCACAGCAGATCTACTGGCTGCTGGGGGTAGATATGATAACTTGGTAAGTTTAAATAAATTACAGAACACTTTGATTGATATGTAATACAAACAAATAGAAAAACATCTATAAGAAACCTCATTAACAAGCACTTGTACAAAGGAACCTTATTGATTATAAAATTAAAATTAAGTGTAGATGTTCAGTCTTTTGAGTGTTTCACTTTCTTACTGTATTCTTTGACGTTATTTATAGGTTAAGCAGTTTTACTCCCCTTTGATACATTCCTCGTCGAGAACAAGTCATTACTGTGTGGGAGTTAGCATCGCGTTTGAGAAGATTGTACATGCTATTCTGGAAAGCAGGGATGCCTGTGTAAGTACACTTAAGATGAAAAGAAAAATTTTTGGTTGATGAATACAGTAATTATAAGTTAATATGGCAAATCCTGTTGAATCAAATTGTTGAGAAATAATTGTGTAGTGTTTGTCAATTTAGTGACAAAGAAATCCACACCAGTGACATCTCTTTTAAAAGTCACTTTTTGCAAACTGACGTCTATAAAATTTTGGGGCTTGAAGTTATGTCAGTCACTTATGGTACATGTGGTAATAATTTGTTACTCCTACATATAGCTTACAGATGACAAACTTTGTCAAAAATATAGCAGTCCACTTTTTGATAAATATTCAACTAATGCCTTTCACTTACATTGTGAGAGTTTCCTCTTACAGTATGAGTGTGGCAGTCCTTATGATGTACTGGTGTGTACTATAGGCCATAAACCTATGCTTAAAGAAAGAATGTGTATAATACGGGAACTGTGGAACGCAGGAATCAGGGCAGAGATACAGCATGAAACTATGCAGGTTTGTGGTATTACACACCAAAGATAATGGGATTAAAATATAAAGAGTTGAAATCCTTAGTAAAACAGTCATTGTTTGTTTTTAATCTGCCTATCAAGAATGCAGGCTTTCCACTGTTCCTACATTTTCTTACTATTTTTTACTTTTCCTCCTTTTTTGTCTGTACGTCCATCTGTCCGTCCGTCCATCCGTCCATCTGCAGTCACATTTTGGTTAAAGTTTCTGGTTAAAGCAAAATCTAAGGAACTGCATGCAGTAGAAACTTTATTACAAATGTAGGTTGCCTATGACAAGACCTATATATTTATGCTGTAACATTTGACCTAGTAACCTTGACCTAGTTTAAGATTTTGGTTAAAGATTCTGGTTGAAGCAAAAGCTAATGAACTGTATGCAGTTGAAGCTTTGTATTACACATGTAGGTTGCCTATGACGAAACCTTTCAATTTATGGCTTATTATTTGACCTAGTAATCTTGACCTTCGACCTTGACCTAGTTAAAGATTTCAGTTACAGATTCTGGTTGAAGTAAAATTTAAGGAACTGTATGCAGTAGAAACTTTGTATTGCACATGTATGTTGCCTTTGACAAGACCTTTCAATTTATGCCTTAACATTTGACCTAGTGACCTTATTTGACTTAGTTAAAGATTTTGATTAAAGTTTCTGGTTGAAGCAAAATCTAAGGAACTGTATGCAGAAGAAACTTTGTATTACACATGTAGGTTGCCTCTGACAAGACCTTTTAATTTATGCCGTAATGTTTGACCTACTGACCATGGCCCAGTTAGTGATAAATACTTACTTTGCAATCCGGCCATACTGTCTTTAGCAGTGTTTTATTTATTTTGATTCTACTTTTCCTACTTTTTCTCCAAATCCTTGTACTATCCCTACTTTTTCATCACAGATGTACATGTAAAACCATAACAAAGTTATGTGATGTCACATGAAAGTAAAGGCAAAAGTTAAATTATACTACCTGAAAATTGACACCAAATGATGGAAAGTCGCCTACTTTTTCCCTATTTACTCCTATTTTTTCCTACTTTTCTCCTACTATTTTACATTGGTTACTCCTACTTTTTTTCCCTACTTTTTATCAAGGAAGAGTGGAAAGCCTGAGAAAATGATATGAAATAAAAATATGGTCATATATGAATAAGGAGAAAAAAAGAATTTTAAACTTTGGCTGTGCATATGAATTTAATCCATTTACATTATCTTAAGTGCACTTGAATTTCAGCAATGTATTACGTGTATGTACATGTATTAATGCACATGTATGTCTAGTACAAAATAATATTCTATTGGCAGGCCCAGGAGGACATCCAAGAGTTCTGTAGGTCAGCTGGTATATCCTATATGGTGGTACTGAAAGACGGAGAGTCAGGGGTCAAGGTAAGTATGTCAAGGTCATTTATATGGTAGTGCTGAAAGACGGGGAATAAGGGGTAAAATTAAGTAAGGTCCAGGAGAACATCCAGGAGTTCAGTAGGTCAGCTGGTATATTATATATGGTGGTACTGAAAGACGGGGATTCAGGGGTCAAGGTGAGTATGTCAAGGTCATTTATATGGTAGTGCTGAAAGACAGGGAATAAAGGGTCAAATTAAGTAAGGTCCAGGAGGACATCCAGGAGTTATGTAGATCAGCTGGTATTAAAGGTCAGAGTTTCTCAGCATTCTTTAAAATTTATTGTCCGGAATTTTCGCTCCATTTTCGTTTCATATATGGTGGTGCAGAAAAACGGAGAGTCAGGGGTCAAGGTTAGTATGTCAAGGTCATTTATATGGTTGTGCTGAAAGACGGAATAAGGGGTCAAATTAATTAAGCTTAAGGATGAAATCTAGGAGTTCTGTAGGTCAGCTGGTATATCATATATGGTGGTACTGAAAGACAGGGAGTCAGGGGTCAAGGTTAGTATGTCAAGGTCATTTATATGGTAGTGCTGAAAGATGGAATAAGGGGTCAAATTAAGTGAGGTCTAGGAAGACACCCAGGAGTTCTGTAGATCATATCATATATGGTGGTGCAGAAAGACAGGAAGTCAGGGGTCAAGGTCATTTATATGGTAGTGCTGAAAGACAGGGAAAAAGGGTCAAATAAAGTAAGGGCCAAAAGGACATCCAGGAGTTCTGTAGGTCAGCTGGTAAATCATATATGTAGGTACTGAAAAACGGGGAGTCAGGGGTCAAGGTTAGTATGTCAAGGTCATTTATATGGTAGTGCTGAAAGAAAGGGAATAAGTAAAGTCCAGGAGGACACCCAGGAGTTCTGAAGATCAGCTGGTATATCATATATGGTGGTTTTGAAAGATGGGGATTCAGGGGTCAAAGTCATTTATACGGTAGTGCTGAAAGACAGGGAATAAAGGGTCAAATTAAGTAAGGTCCAGGAGGACATCCAGGAGTTCTGTAGATCATATCATATAAGGTGGTGCAGAGGTTAAGGTCATTTATATGGTAGGGCTGAAAGACAGGGAATAAGCGGTCAAATAAAGTAGGGTCCAGAAGGACATCCAGGATTTCTGTAGGTCAGCTGGTATATCATATATGGTGGTGCATAAAGATGGAGAGTCAGGGGTCAAGGTCACATATTTTGTATTGTAAAAGTATTAGACTGTATGGAAGTTAGGTCAGTGCTGATACTACAAATCTTTCAAGGAAATCTTTATCATGAGAAGTGAATCTCATTGATTAGGGACCAGCAACTGTACAAAGTAACCAGACTTGTCAGAATGACAACATAGCTCGCCGGTGGCAACCATATGTAAATTGCAACAACAACAATAAAAAAGGTCTTATCACAAGGAATGCACATGTGAAATATCAAAGCCCTATCACTAACCATTCAAAAAATATGGCCAAGGTTAAAGTTTTTCAAAAGTAGGTCAATCATCTCCAAGGTCAAGGTCACAAGGTCAAAAATTTTGGTATCCATGGAAAGGTCTTGTCACAAGGAATACACATGTGAAATATCAAAGCCCTATCACTTACCATTCCAAAAATATGGCCAAGGTTAAAGTTTTTCAAAAGTAGGTCAATCATCTCCAAGGTCAAGGTCACAAGGTCAAAAATTTTGGTATCCATGGAAACGTCTTGTCACAAGGAATACACATGTGAAATATCAAAGCCCTATCACTTACCATTCCAAAAATATGACCAAGGTTAAAGTTTTTCAAAAGTAGGTCAATCTCCAAGGTCGAGGTCACAAGGTCAAAAATTTTGGTATCCATGGAAAGGTCTTGTCACAAGGAATACACATGTGAAATATCAAAGCCCTATCACTTACCATTCCAAAAATATGGCCAAGGTTAAAGTTTTTCAAAAGTAGGTCAATCTCCAAGGTCAAGGTCACAAGGTCAAAAATTTTGGTATCCATGGAAAGGTCTTGTCACAAGGAATACACATGTGAAATATCAAAGCCCTATCACTTACCATTCCAAAAATATGGCCAAGGTTAAAGTTTTTCAAAAGAAGGTCAATCTCCAAGGTCAAGGTCACAAGGTCAAAAATTTTGGTATCCATGGAAAGGTCTTGTCACAAGGAATGCACATGTGAAATATGAAAGCCCAATCTGTATTGGTTTAAAAGTTATAAGCAAGGTTAAAGTTTTTGTGCACGCGCACGCAGACGCAGACGCAGACGCAGACGCCGACGCCGGGGGTATGACAATAGCTCTCCGGACATTCGTCCCGGCGAGCTAAAAAAGTGGGAGAAAGTTTATTACAGTATTTCTTCTCTAATTTTCTAGATACGTTCCATAGAGAAAGACAGAATAAGTGAAAGAAAGATAAACACTCAGGATGTCAAGGATTATCTACAGCAAAAACTACAAAAACCACTGCAGTATGTGAATTATCGTTAAACAAATTGAACTCTTATCATTGTAGAACAAGTAACATGAGAAAGCTTTAGCTGTACTTATAGTTAATTTGTTACCAGTCTAGAAGATATTAGAATTATACATATACAAGTACAAGTACATGTTTATCCAAGTAAAAGGTTTAAGAATTATTTTCATATATATTTATTAACTTTATATTATAAAAAGATGCAATTTCATGACAGCTCATCATCTTACATGCATAAATACAAGACGACTGCATGACTCATTCCGGAAACTGGATATACATTATTTTGACCACTTTATCATGCAAAATGAGATGAAATTGATACATATTCAGTAGATTTTGCTTAGTTGTAAATTCCAGTACAAGTTATATGATTGTCTGTGCATGCAATCAAACTTTATAGACAAAACTTGTTTAAAGGGGTCATTTCCCTTGCTATTTTTCCCGTGACATCATGATAGACTCAATGTTAGACTCGATGATGTCATGTTTGAATTTAAGATTGAAAATGCCCGATCTAAAAAGTATTTTTTCCACATAAGTTGATTGCATAGACCCACGACCATATTACATTTACCAAAATTTACTACTAAGCAAGATATATGTTTTATTTCAATTTTTGCATGACAAATTAGTCAAAATCATGTGTATCTATTTTCTTAGTTGAGTGGCAAGGACTGTTAACCTTGTCAATGGTATTGATTATACTTGTAAATACTATAAAGAATAATCTGTTATACTTGTCCTTATTTTACTAGAGAGCCTGTAGAAACCATTCCTACGACAGGGCCATCTCACAATGACTTCACTCAGACCAACACAAATAATTCCATGGCCTTGACCCTCAACTTTAATTTTATGATGCAGGAAGGCAAGGTCTCAAACAATACTAAAAAGAAATTTGAGGCACAGGTACTGTGGCATGCTTAATTCTGACAGAAATCTCATTATTTATAAATGCTTACGATAGATAAATCCCATGAAAATGTTACAGGTTTCCTAAAAAAAATCACCCTTTGATTGTAATAGACATGTTTTGATGCAAAGTGAGTGGAGCTGCATTCTATTTCACTTGCTCTGAATTACATTTTTATAGCTTGAAATGTGGAAGATACCCGAATGTTAAGCTATGTTAAGATTTTATACAGAGAAATAGTGATTTGGAAGGACAGGGGCCTTGCATCATAATCCCATTAATTTGAAAGATGGGCCATTTAAGTTTGTGCACTGTCTTACAGAATGACCCATTGAAATTGTAGAAAATCATAGAAAATGACCAATTCAGAAAATTTCCTTACCAATCACTGCATGGTGAAGTAGCAAGTTTATTATAAGAGGCTTATTCCATTAAATGTTTTGTCAGCAATAAACCATTAAGTGCACATGCATGTAAATATTTTAAAATTCCAGATGTATGCAAAGATTATGGCATTGTTGTCATGGTTACCAGGGAGATCTTGTGAAGTTATTGCAGTGGAACTGAAAATAGATACACTTAAGGCAATATCTGCTTATTTGGAGGTGATGATTTCTTAAATACTCATTTTATAACATAATTACCATTAAATACTCATTTTATAACATAATTACCATTAAATACTCATTTTATAACATAATTACCATTAAATACTCATTTTATAACATAATTACCATTAAATACTCATTTTATAACATAATTACCATTAAATACTCATTTTATAACATAATTACCATTAAATACTCATTTTATAACATAATTACCATGAAATACTCATTTTATAACATAATTACCATGAAATACTCATTTTATAACATAATTACCATGAAATACTCATTTTATAACATAATTACCATTAAATACTCATTTTATAACATAATTACCATTAAATACTCATTTTATAACATAATTACCATTAAATATTCATTTTATAACATAATTACCATTAAATACTCATTTTATAACATAATTACCATTAAATACTCATTTTATAACATAATTACCATTAAATACTCATTTTATAACATAATTACCATTAAATACTCATTTTATAATACAATTACTATTAAATACTCATTTTATAACACAATTACCATTAATTACTCATTTTATAACATAATTACCATTCTTTCTTAATGAAAAAAAATGCTTCTTTACACTTAAATTTTTGTAACTTATTTTTACTTTTCATCTTGTACAATGTAGATTTTTATGAGCAGGCCTGACATTTTATACTTTAACCTTTGGCCCTGTGACCATAGACTTTCACATAAGGAAAAATATTCTTCTATCTCTATCTTCTGAAAGATATAGGATGACAATCTAAAGCAGGAAATTGTAATTCTTTATCATGTCTTATTTATGATAAATTTCCATTTTGAGCCAGCTTTGTTACTCCCAACAACTTTTGTGTATACATGTATATGTCTGAAATGATTGCCATTTTCATATGCTTTAAAAGAATCCCCATAGATGTGTATGCCATTTTCATATGCTTTAAAAGAATCCCCATAGATGTGTATGCCATTTTCATATGCTTTAAAAGAATCCCCATAGATGTGTATCTACTTTAGCATTATCAAGTTTAAATGTATTTTACAGCTGAACGGTTCAGAGAAGGATTTTGAGACCAGTATTAGTACAGTGATGGAAAAGTAAGTATCACTATTACATTTGTATTTTCCCCTTCCCTTCTCTCTTTGAATTTCTTGTTCACAGAAACAGATTCCTCGTATATTTTTACATTTTTTGTTTATTTTCAGGCAGCCCAAACATAGAAAATATCTCAGCAAAATCTGTGATCTTATATTTAATCTCAAATTTGAAAAGAAGTAAGTATACATGTGTATTTATATTTTCCATTCAATTTTCTGTTTACATTACGTATTACACATATGTACATGTAAATACAACAAGTGGGTGCTTATAGGTGTATATTTGCTCTACATGTTGAATAACCAGACAAATTGAGCATGATTTTGTGAAAATGTGCAAAAAATTATTACATTAGTGATTAGCCTAGAACTATTCCACATTACAAATACCTCAAACAACAAACAGTCTAAACAGGACAATAGCTTTAACCAAAACCTCTAGAAAAGAAAATGATGATTCCAAATTCCTTTGGAGAAAGTTTTCCATGTTATGGCTGTGAAATCTAATAGTTACATGTACATATACAGACATAAGAAAGGTACAATACAGTACTCTTATACTAAGAATTTCACTGAAGTCATAGATTTACATTTGTTTCCATATTTGTATTGAGGTTTCTATTTGTAGGTGCAATTTTATGGTTGTGTATGGACTGAAAGATGATAGTGTAAAACTTCTAACATAGGTATCATCGAACTGGACAGCATGAAGTCAGTCAGTATGGGACCAAGAATTATGTACATGTATTATATCATCATCTTGCTATAAGGATATAGTACATGTACGAAAAGTGTTCACAATTGAAGACAGTCTACAACAAAACTTATCAAGTTAAATCACAAAGGTACTAAATCATAGTGAATACTTACAGATTAATCTCCACATGTACATGTATATCACAGGAAAGTGATTTATTTATTAGTTGGTCAGACGATTTAGAATTTAATGTAAATTTTGTTCTACCCATTGTGTTCATAAATGAGTTGTAATGATACAGTAGAAAAAATTAGAAAGGAGTAGGTGCGGTAACCTGTCATTTCAGCCCTATTTTCAAAGTTGTTTATATATCCATAATATTCTAGTTTATAAAATGTCAAATGTATATTGAGTCCAAATCATGAAGGTTTTTTTTTTATTTCACAGTCCTATACTGTATAATACGTTGCTAAAAACGTCTAAAAACGCTGAAATCATTAGAAATATCAATAGATGAGCGTTATTTTGATACAAAACTATAAAATCAAGTGGTTATCCAGGTCTTGCCCATAAATATTTTTGTGTCAATCGATTGATTTCTGATCGGCCTTTTAATTTGCATAAAAAAATTTGTGGACGAGGCCTGGAGCATAGATGAATTTAAAAGATTTGTGTGTAAAATGCGATGATTTTCCTGAGTTTTGCGTCAATCAGGGTAAATGACGTCATACATTACGCGCATGATGTTACAAGGGCTCAAAATTATGAAGCGGTATTTTCACAAACATTCAACTTTGCAAAAATATTTTTCGTCGAAATTATAGGACCGAGATGAGGGGTTAGCGCACCTAGTCCTTTCCAATTTTCCTGTTACTTGAGGGACTTCTGAAGGAAGCTGAGGGACACCTGGGGATTTATACTTTAACTGGAATGTCTATCTTTCTATGAAAAAGGAAAATCCATTCATATTATAACAAGTTAAAAGTCATGTTTGTAAAACATTAATGCCCCCCTACCCCTTCTGTGATTAAAGTCTGTCACAACTTTATACTTGCATTGATACAACCTATGGGGGTATAAAGTAACAGTTTCATTTCAATACGTAACTCCACTCAAGAGATATTGAACGGAAACCCTGAAATTTTGGTTTTTTTCGAAGTGCAAGGGGCATAACTCTGTCAAATTTTTTTTGATCGGACCTTAATACAAACTTGACCTAGATTTTCATTTGATGTGTCTGTATACAAAATTTCATATCAATATGTAACTCCATTCAAGAGATATTGAACGGAAACCCTAAAATTTTGGTATTTTTCGAAATGCAAGGGGCATAACTCTGTCAAAATTTTTTTCATCGGACCCAAATATGAACTTGACCTAGATTTTCATTTGATGTGTCTGTATACAAAATTTCATTTCAATATGTAACTCCACTCAAGAGATATTGAACGGAAACCCTGAAATTTTGGCATTTTCGAAGTGCAAGGGGCATAACTCTGTCAAAATTTTTTCGATCGGACCCAAATATGAACTTGACCTAGATTTTTGTTTGATGTGTCTGTATACAAAATTTCATTTCAATATGTGAATCCGCTCAAGAGATATTGAACGGAAACCCTGAAATTTTGGTATTTTTCGAAGTGCAAGGGGCATAACTCTGTCAAAATTTTTTCGATCGGACCTTAATACGAACTTGACCTGGATTTTCATTTGATGTGTCTGTATACAAAATTTCATTTCAATATGTAACTCCATTCAAGAGATATTGAACGGAAACCCTGAAATTTTGGTATTTTTCGAAATGCAAGGGGCATAACTCTGTCAAAATTTTTTTGATCGGACCCAAATATGAACTTGACCTAGATTTTAATTTGATGTGTCTGTATACAAAATTTCATTTCAATATGTGAATCCGCTCAAGAGATATTGAACGGAAACCCTGAAATTTTGGTATTTTTCGAAGTGCAAGGGGCATAACTCTGTCAAAATTTTTTCGATCGGACCTTAATACGAACTTGACCTGGATTTTCATTTGATGTGTCTGTATACAAAATTTCATTTCAATATGTAACTCCATTCAAGAGATATTGAACGGAAACCCTGAAATTTTGGTATTTTTCGAAATGCAAGGGGCATAACTCTGTCAAAATTTTTTCGATCGGACCTTAATACGAACTTGACCTAGATTTTCATTTGATGTGTCTGTATACAAAATTTCATTTCAATATGTAACTCCATTCAAGAGATATTGAACGGAAACCCTGAAATTTTGGTATTTTTCGAAATGCAAGGGGCATAACTCTGTCAAAATTTTTTTGATCGGACCCAAATATAAACTTGACCTAGATTTTTGTTTGATGTGTCTGTATACAAAATTTCATTTCAATATGTCCCCTCTTCTTCGAAGGGGGGCATAACAAAATTTGTTCAGAAAATCAAAGGGCATTACAAAGCATTACTTGCCAGAAGAAGCTTGCAGTAGGGCAATTTTTGTGATCAGTTTAAAATGATGACCATAAATAAACCTTCATGCATAGTTCTGATTAATGAAATTAATGATTTTGAGTACTAGTAATCATCCACATATAAGTCATTTCCTGCTGTTAAATGATGTACTAGTGTGGTTCTATATAGAAGTACTATTTATATCCATGATTTTAATTTGAATATGTCCATGAAAATTATTCATGTTTATGTTGAATATATTTACATGTACCTATTGTGCCAAAACATCTTTTGTTTAATTTATGAGTATAAACCAATGTTACGTCTAGCACAGATGATGTATTTGTTTTGTTTATTAACGAAAACTACACAACTTATTTATTTTTCATCTACATGACATACATGTATTAGTTATTATGATTCGATCATGTAATCTTGAGATTTTATCCTGTTTTTGTATTCATCTCATGTCCATTTAATCATAGTCATATTTGGAGGTACATGTATTTGATGTTGAAATGGATTATTTAGGTATACAATAAATGAATGAAAGTTCTTTAAGTTTCTGTGTTTATTTGTTTGGACTTGATCTTTTAATTTGTCAAGATTGTTAAAATATTATACCACAGCCAAGAGGATAAAGTATGTCAAAACATCTTAAGCATGTATGGGTGATGCACCAAATCTGACCTTTTGTGTTGAGCTTGTTACTCTTTGACAGATGAGTTGGAAAACATAATTTTTTGGAATCAAAACAAATATATTGTATCTCTGACAGTGGCCTGGTTTGCTTTATTGCAACAGAGGATACATTGATAATGGAATCTATTTTATATTCTGCATAAACATTTACATCTGAATAGTTCAACAGACAATTTGATCTTTCATGCTCATAGAAATCACCATGGAGATACAATAATCCGGGTATGGAAATTTATATTTTTATACAATAACTGACACATTAATGTGATTTTACTGTGATAACCTACAATAGATCCAGGAATTATGTTCCATAATGCGCGTTAGCACATTATGAGACAATTTCTGGATCCATTGTAGGTTATCACAGTATAATTACATTCCAAATAGAGTTATTGTATTTATTTAAATTCCAGTTTTTCATGTCTAAATGACGTTTAAAACTCTGTTGCTAAGGCTCTGTTAGTACGCACCGTCATAATTCAAGTCAAGCCAAGTTACTATATAATGAATGGGCATATGTAAATATATATATATACATATTGAAAGCCCTGTGCTACTTGTATATCATGTTATAAGACAAAAGAGTTGTTCACTTCAGCACTGGATATACTTCATGTGCTCAAAACTCACATCTTCATTTTAAATAGTCAGCACTTTATAAAACAGAAGGTTTCTAAACAAGGAGTCCACATAACATATGAAATATCACTTACCATGCAAAATGATGCGAGGAAGAGGCCTCTGATATTGAATGTCATGAGTTAAAGGTCATGGAGTGTAGTGCTGGTAGCGTAGTGGTTAGTGAGGTGGACTACAAACCCATAGGTCGTGGGTTCAAATCTCACCGTCGCAGATCTTTGCAAAATCATTGTAACCTTGGGCAAGTTGCTTTACACTAAGTTGTACTCTCTCCATCCAGGAGTAAAATGGGTACCTGGCACATGAGACAAGCTTGTAATGTGAATGAAAAGCATGAGCGCCTAAAGGGCAGCTCTGCTTGTATACTCATAATGGAGTTGAGATTGCACTGGATTGTACAGGTCTCGCCAGGGAGGTAATTGTGGAGGTCGTGTGAGGCTTGGGGGAACTATAAACTCTACCTTTACCTTTTTACGGAGACCTAGTCAATCAAATATGTGAGCTATGCCAAGAATCCATATCAGGTACTGACTCTTCAGTAGAAGTGCTGTTTATTTCCTTTTGATTTTTAATCTTTTAAGGAACAAATTCAAATATAGATCAAAACTTCGAGTCAATGGAAGAAAGTGATGGAGGATGCTAAACTTCCTTTTCTTCCTTTTCATTACTTACTGTGCCTATCCTTAAGATATATATAATAACCTTAACAATGGAGAACAATACATATAATAACCTTAACAATGAAGAACAATACATATAATAACCTTAACAATGAAGAACAATACATATAATAACCTTAACAATGAAGAACAATACATATAATAACCTTAACAATGAAGAACAATAGATATAATAACCTTAACAATGAAGAACAATACATATAATAACCTTAACAATGAAGAACAATACATATAATAACCTTAACAATGAAGAACAACTTTTTTTGTACAAAATTCTTTTAATTGAACTCAAAAACAAAACACAACAATGGATGGAAATAAAGAACATCAAGACATCTTATGAATACATCTAAATAGAATATATACATGTAGTTACATATAATTCATTGCACTTTTAAGGTAGGGGTGTATGTTGAACCTAGCAACTATGTAAGTTTAATATCAAAGTGGCAAATAAACAATGCAAATGCCATAAATACACATACAAGTTCAACATTCCTTCACAAATATGTACATAGCAAGTACCTCTCATTCTAATTTACTGGAGCTCATAATCCATAGAAGACAAACATAAAAATATGCCATTATAAAGTGTGGTTTTACACCTCAATGTTTTATCATGAGGAGTTTTACTCTAAGAATATTAAGTAACCTGAGGTTCATCATTAATATGCATTGAGGTAGGCTCTCAATCAGATCCATCTTCTTCAAAAATCTTTGATTTCAATTTCTGAGTCCTAGAAATATCAATAATGCCCTGAACTCTGTTCTTTTCATAACAATGAACTGCCTTTCAATCTGTCGAGAAACACATCAGGAGTTTTTTTGCCCGAGTGTTCGTCAAAGTGCTGCACCAAATACATGAGTGGCATCTGTCCAAGCTGTGCTTTTCTTTGTTGTAAGACTATCTTTTGCCAGAGCTTTGACCTTTAAAATAGAAGTCTATTCCCCTGTTTTGTTTTGGCTGGCTTCCTCCTCCCCTCCCTCCTCCTCCCCTCCCTCCTCCTCTTGCACTGCCCTGTTCATACAGAGAAAATGTGTGGTTTCAATGAATATATAATATGAACTTAAAGTCTATGTCACCAAAATGAATATTTATAAAGCAAAATAATTTCATAAGATTTTGTGAACAGTATATACATGTACATGTAGTTTCATTTAGCAATTACAAGACTCCAATCACATTCTCATGAAGGTTACCAAGACTTTATTTAACAGATAGTTCAGACACCTACTGATTTCTTTCCAAAGTGTCGACTCCATTCAGGGGCAATAACTACAGGTTTAGGATAGGTTTCTCCCAGTGATACCCCTGCTGTACTTAGCGCCCCATTCCCCATGGTCCACACAGTATGTACAACCCCTCCCTTCACACCTGCTAACTCTGGTATCCATAGTCTGATGTAATCACCCTATGGTAAAATGAAAGTCATACAAAATACAGAAATTTATACTCTACAACTGGCCCCTTTTTTACTTTCAAAGTAATAGGGTTGTCATTTGATTCTGTTTTATTTGCATGTACAATGTTTTGAGATTTTTCTATTTACTCTTGAAGAACAAAGTAAATGTTGTCCTCACATTAATTTTTAATATCTTTAAAGTTTTTGTCAGAATATTAAACATGTATCATATACATGTACATACAGCAATATAAAAATTAAGTTATATGTCGTGGATACTGCCTTTAACAAAATCACTATATCTTTTAAAGATAGAAATATGAGCTGACTTTACCTCAGGATCATAGTCCAGTCCTTGTTTGACCATGTTGAATTTCCTGTCCTCTCTCGGGTCGTTACCGATACCCGCACTGTATAACCAATTACCGTAGTTACTACATACATCATGATCTATCTGGAAAGAGCAAACATTAACATCCTTATTGTTTTGGTTTTTTTGGTTTTTTTTATCATTTTGCTTAAATGATCACCAGGAGTTTTGCGAAAATATCCAGATTGAGTTTGAAGTAGATACAATTATTCTTTCACAAATGTATTCATTTCAAAATAATTTTCAATTTTGTATTAAACAATTTTGATTGGACAAAAAGTAGTATCCAAGGAGTGGTACTCATCTGTATCCCACCCATACATGTATGTATAGAATATATGAACAGAGATGGACACCACACTATAATATGTAAGGGTATAGCATATGAAAATATACCTACCAGCATAGATTCAAACCATTCAGCTCCCAGACGCCAGTCCAACTTCAGATCTTTGGTCAAGAAACTCGCTACATTCTAAAAATAAACAGTTACTTTAAATTTACAAAACTTTGAAACAGACAAAAACCAACATGGCTTTCTATAATACAAGTAATGTATATCAGCTGTTAACATGTTAGAAATCAATTCTAATGTAATGTTGCTATAACATTGAATTTCATTGGTAGTTTGCTCCTTAATTAAGGTAAAAAAAATGAGAATATACTAGGATTTGACGTTGCTAATGTCACATTTCACCTTATGTTCACAAAAATATAGATTGTATAAGAATGGGAATAACTAGATACTGACATTATGTTTGCCGACCGTAAATGCTGATTTTACTGTGCAAACATCCGTTTTTCTGAAATTTCAGTTTGCCACTGTTAAATCAGCATTTACCATCCACATAATATCAGACGCTAGTTATTCCCTAAATAAACATGCTTAAAGTTTCGGAAATGAGATCACTGATCAACTGACAAAGAAAGAACAGGAATATTAGAAATGGATATAAGCAAATTCATCATCATTGGTTAGACCTATAGAACTTCAAATCACTAGGATACGTAGCAATTTATAAAACTATAATTACTAATACTTTACCTGTCTACCTCTGTTGGACATAAATCCTGTAGCAGCTAACTCTCTCATGTTGGCATCCACAAACGGAACTCCTGTCCTGCCATCTAGTGGGAAAATATTGATGATTCAAGTACATGAATACAGTGTGCAGTGAACATTTAATTTTTCAAAATTACAACAACAAAAAAGTCAAAGTAAAGAAACTAAGATCATTATTGTTTTTGTATCATTTTTTTTTTTTTTTTTTTTTTTTTTTCTTACACTATATCAGTCACAAATATATATCTAATATCTAAGTATGTAGATATAATGTAGTTTTTTTATTTTATGATAGAATAGAGAGGAGAGAAAGAGAGAGGAGATGGGGGGAGGGGAGTACATTCACTCACATTTACACATACATGCACACATAACATATTAGATGTAACATGGTTACTTCAAACAGTTTATATAAATTTCTTAATAAAGAATATAATTATATTGTAGTTCTAGTGGTTAAAAATATTTTTCCATGAATTCCATTCAGTGTTGAATTTATCTATACTATTATTTTTCAAGGCCAGGGTTTTGTGACATTCATATTGAAATTTAAGATGGTTTAATAGACCTGTCAGGGAAGGATATTTCATTTTCTTAAGGTTGATATAAATATAATGTTTAGTACACAAAATAATAAAGTTTATGATAGTGTTTTCTTTATTAAAAGTTCTACCAAAAATCACGTCTCTCTTATCAAATTGGACAACAATATTGGTTTTATCAAATATGATGTACTCAAGGTTACTCCAGAGGAAATAAATAATATTACAATCAAAGAGAATATGTTCAATGGTCTCTGTTTCATGATCACAAAAGAAGCATAAATCACAAGATTTTATTTTAATTTTTTTAAGATAACTACTGGTTGGAAGTATTCTGTGTAAAACCCTGAATTGTAACCATTGAATAGTGGTGTCCGGAGTAGTTTTAAAACATATATTGAAAACATCTTTAAGTATTATGTCATAATTACTATTGTTATTCCATTTAGTGATTCCTGTAGGTATAATTGGTTTAGTATTTATTTTCTGGTATATGATTTTATTTGGTTTATCATTCAGAATTAATATTTTATAGAAAAAAGGAATAATAGGATGTTCATAGTTGGCCTCTGTAACTAAGGAGATGCTTCTCATCCTAAATAATCTAGTAATAGCACTTTGTATACCATTAAATAATAAAAAGCATATTTCTGGAATATTAAATTTACCTTCAAATTCTTGTTTTGTTAAAATTTTGCCATTCTTAAAGAAATCACCAATGATTCTTACTCCTTTTGTGTACCATTGATCAAAATAAATTGGTTTTTTATTAATTGTTATTTGAGAGTTATGCCAAATAGGTAAAAGCATTAGGTCTTCTTTAGAAGGGCAATGATCATTTATAGTTTCAATCAGAATTTTTTTCCATGCACTAAATGTATCAATCCAAAATTTATTCTTACTCAATTTGATAAGCTGAGATAGATAGTCATCTCCAAAGTCATACATCTTTTTTATAATATCATTATCATAAGAAGCTGTAAAAATATCAAACCATGATTGTCCACCATCAATTACTCTTTTGATCCAAGTACATTTTAACGAAACAATAAAATTTTCTAAATTAATCATCTTTAATCCTCCTACTTTGTAATCTTGGGTAAGTATATTTTTTTTAACTTTGTGGCAGTGAGAACCCCAAATAAATTTATATAATTCTTTATTCAAAGATTTTATGAGGTCTGCATCAGGATTTGGTAATGAAATAAATAAATGATTTAATTTGGGGATTATTAGTGTCTTAACTACAGTAACTTTACCAATGGGAGTTAAAATACGTCTTGACCATTGATTAATTAATGAGGATATTTTAGGCAATTGTAAATCATAATTAATTTTGACCATTTCATCAAGATTAATGGAGAATTCAATACCAAGTAATGAGAAATGGGTAGATCCCCAGCTAAGCTTCCATCTTGAGTGATGATATACATCCTTACTGAATTTCTTGGATCCTATCCATATTATTTTTGTTTTAGAACTATTAATTTTTAAACCAGAGAGACGAGAGTAGAATTCCAATGTATCTAAAGCTGCGAAAAGAGATTTTTTAGAGCCATCAAGAATTAAAGTGGTGTCGTCTGCGTATTGGGAGATTTTCTTTTCTTTGTTACCAATTGTAATGCCTTTAATGTCTGAATTATTTTTTATGAGAATAGCCAAAATTTCTGCGCATAGAAGGAAAATATATGGGGCGACAGGGTCCCCCTGTCTGCAACCGCGATATATTGGGATGTGATCTGAGAGAACACCAGATTGTAGGACTGAAGCCCGTATTTCTGTATTTAAAATCTTTATCCATTTGATAATAGAATTTTGAAAACCAAAAAAAAGAAGAACTTTATAGATAAAGGACCAGGCAATGGAGTCAAAAGCTTTCTCAAAATCTATTAGAACAAGCAATCCAGGAATATTACTACTTTCTGTGAAGGACATAAGATCGTAGACCAATCTGGTGTTCTCTCCGATATAACGACCACTCATGAAACCAGTTTGCGTATTGGAAATTAAGAGATTAAGTGTAGTTCTAATTCTTTTACTAATTACTCCAGAAATAATCTTATAAAATACATTAAGCAGGGTAATAGGTCTCCAATTTTTTAAATGATGTCTTACTTTATCTTTTTTCGGAATACATGTTATAATCCCAAGACGCTGAGAAGCAGGAAGTAATTCTTTATCAAATATGTCATCTATGGACCTTTTGATGAAATGTTTCAAATCTAACCAAAAAAATTTAAAGAACTCAGAAGTAAAGCCCGAACTTCCTGGAGACCTATTACTACGCATATTTTTAAGTACTGAATGAATTTCATCTTCTGAAATGGGCCCCTCTAATGCAAAGGCAGAATCAATGTCAAGTTTAGGAATGTCATATTGTCCTAAGATTGTATCTAGATCTACATCATCAATATTATCTTCGTAATTAGCATAAAGTTTTTCATAGAAGGTTTTACATTCTTTTAAAATATCTTTCTGATTCCTTATAAAAATATGATTATCTGTTTCTAATTTATGTATTGTTTTATTGGTGTAATTGCGTGATTCAAGTTTACAAAAATACTGTGAGGGCTTCTCACTCTCATCGATCCATTTCGCTTTTGACCTAACAATATTGCCCCTAATCTTTTCTTTCCTAATATTTTCTAGTTCTTGTTTTTTATCATCAAGCTCAGTGTAATCAAATGAATTTCTTCCAAAAGTTGACTCTATTTCTTCAATTTCTCTTAATAGACCTTCCTCTGTGAGATTTTTTTCTTTTTTCCGAAATGAAGCATGTGAAATAGTTATACTCCTTAATTCCATGAGAAGTGTTTCAAAAAATAAACTATCATTTATGGTAAAATCTATAATATCATTCGGGATGTCGGAAATTATTTCAGATCTGTATAGGATATTAGCGTATTGGATTTTTGTTGTAGTGATGGTGCTTTTCACTTTCTGAATATACTCTTTGTCATTAAGTAGAAGATTATTAAACTTCCAGATACCTGGTCCTCTAACAAAATCATCAAATTTCAAGTCTAATATAACATGTGAATGATCTGATCTATAACCAGTCTTAATTTGAATATTTTCTATAATGTTAGATAGATTTTCAGATGTAAGAAAGTAATCTAATCTAGCGTGTTTTGGGGGATTTTTTTTGTGCCATGTATATATTTTTTTATCAGGATTCAAGGTCCTGTAATAGTCAGTAAGATCTGAATTGTCTATTATTTCAAGTAACTTTTGACGTGCATTAGGATTATTTATGTTCAAGTAATTACAGGTATCTAAATCATAGTTCAAGGCAATGTTAAAATCACCACATACAATTACATATAAATTATCAAAATCACTTATTATTTCTTCAATTTTTTCATAAAATTCTGGGCTGTCCGAGTTGGGGCCATATATGTTGATCAGTGTTACCCTTTGTTCATTCATATCATGATGAACAGAAAGCTTTTGACATCCTAATAAGAAATTACCTCTATTGCAAAATCTTTGCCAAAGCTCATTTGAAGCATATAATTATATTAAGTATCTTCCCCCATAAATTAAAACCAATGTGTACTAGAAAGAAGTACATTTATCATACCTTTCCAAGCATTAAATAAATTTTTGTCCTGCTTCCATTGGATATGCTCTCCTTGTATCCCTGCAATAAAAATCGGCAATATCTATATCTTACACTAACTGAAGCCCCAGTCACACTGCACTCTGCGTCCAAATCACGTTCAAAATTTGCTGGACGTGATCATACATGGTAATGTTTGCCATGACTGTGCTTTGAACAGGGTTTGACCGCAGGCGGCTGTTCCACTGCTAAAACAGACGGCTAACCACGTCAAAGGCTAAAAGTGTTTGTGATAAGACACTACACACACGCTATTGCCTGTGATACCAACGCAGAACACCCGTCGAATGACTGTGCTCTGACTATGACTGACCACTTATTCTTTCAAGTCTTACTGCGTCTTCACTGCCGGAACACGGATTATAACGTGTGTTTCGTGTGTTTCGCATGCATTGCACATCTCTACCATGAACAATGTCTGTGGTTGTCAACGGAATAAAATTTTGAGCAGTTCAAAACTACTTTCCACATCCAACGCCGTTTAGATTTTCGTCCTACCATGTCTACAAACCGTCTGTAGCGCGTCTTAAAAGCGAACAACAACGTTTGCTTCACGGGAGACCTCTTATGGACGTGTTGTGGCAGTGATCAAGCCTTAAAGCGCAGTGTGACTGGGCTTTAAAATACAAAAATAATTCTTAATAGTATATCATGTACATGTATATAAGTAATTGCTTTGTATGTATATAATGCACTTGATGAAAGCTTTCAAAACAGTACATTATCTAATTGAAAAAAAATTGAAGTAAGTTTAAACTTTTTGAGAAAGCTTTGTAAAAACAATGCTTACTTCTCTGAGTGAAAAAAGTAGATGTAAGCTATCATTATCCTTTATGACTTAACTTTTGCTGTTCTGTTAACAGTACTTTTACATGTTAGATTAGTTTATCAAAGAATCATACATACCCTCCAACTGAAATATCTGGTTGCCATATTTAAGTGCCACAAAACGAAAGTAGTCTCTCCATATCAGTTCAAAAATAACCCAGTAAGTTGATTGGTTGGAGACTCTCTCTGATTCGTACCGTTTTATTTCCCAGTATATGTGCCGAGGTGACAGACTGCCAAATGCTAACCTTCAAGTAAGAAAACAGTATGTACTTGGCATTTTTTAATCTTAATCAAATTTATAATAAACTTTAATTTTTTATTTCAGATAATCTCATTTTACAATCAATTTTGGATTAATTAGTTTTCCTTACAACGCATTTCAAAATAATCAAAATTTACATGTAATCCATAATTTGTTCATCACTGCAAATTTTCACATAATTTTAACTTGTCACCTAATTCCTGGGAAACTTTTGAACCTTTCGACCTTTTTTACTTTTATTTCCTCACCAGCTTGTACTTATATGTAAGGTTCATTACCACATAGAGAATTTGGTAGAGTAGTCTGCCCCTATTAGACCATTCCTGGTTTCCTTGTAGGTGGCAACGCTGTCAGATCCAAACAAATAGTGTTGTAAGCGTTCCAGAGCCACGGTCTCTCCCCCTTTAAACTCCATCACACCTCTGTCATCCACAGGAGCCTCTGTAACAAACATTCAACAGTACATTTTTCAGCTTTGTTTTAAGTGGGAAATTTTACCAGGAAAACATAGTGTTTAATGAATTTTGGGCTCTCCAGTATACTTCTCATCAGTTTGTACATATGCATGGGGAAGATTCTGCAAAAAATTCAATACTTTATCAGTTAATGAAATTTTAGAATGTACTTCAGAGAGAAAGTATGCCGAGATTTTCTGTCTGCAAAATATTAGAGCTTGACCTATAAGGTGTTGTTTCTAATAAAGCCTTGAAGCTGACCTTGACCTTTCAGTTGTGGTATGTACTGAATTTGAACATGAGAGTGGTTCCATGAACTTACTTTGACCTCCAAGTTGCTGCACTGTGGATATATCTCCAGCCTCTATTCCCTCGGGGAGGGGATTCAGTTTATACTAAATGTAAATACAACCTCAAAGTTGTTGTATGAACTTACTTTGACCTCCCAGTTGTTGTACTGTGGGTATATCTCCAGCCTCTATCCCCTCGGGGAGGGGATTCAGTTTATACTAAATGTAAACACAACCTCAGAGTTGTTGTATGAACTTACCTTGACCTCCCAGTTGCTGTACTGTGGGAATATCTCCAGCCTCTATCCCCTCAGGGAGGGGATTCAGTTTATCTGGCATCACTGTACACTTCCTTACAGGTGACTGTCCCTCCACTCGCTTTCTGAACTGTGTGTATACATCTGGAAGTCTACAACCATGAAAACAATTTACTTAGATCACATAGGTACATCTCACCATACTTCTACCAAATATTTGTTATATCAACTTGATATCAATAGAAATAACCAATATGACCTTATCAACCTAAAACTATGTACCTACTTTAAAAGTACATGTATTGCTGGAGGTTTAAAAATGATTTAAGGTCATGTTGATCACTGTATATTTCAGAATCAAGATGATCAGTCCCACAAATATGACATGTACATGTACGTACTGAAATATCGTCTTACACAAGTGGTTCCATAGGATAGGTTATTTCGAGGCCACATAAGGCCTCTATAGAAGCCATTTCATGATGTTTTCTAATGTGGACAATACTTCCATCTGTATGCTTGATGAATATAAGGCCATCGTAAGTCCAGGTGTCAGTGATTTTCTGGCTTTTCTTTAATGCTCTTGATCGTCTCACAAGATATGTCCATGAACTATACTCCATCAAATAAATTCATTTATATCCAGAGTCTTCAAAGAAATCTATGGTTACAAAACAAGGTCAATATTGGGAACTTAAAGTCAAAATATACTTTATAATGATTGCAAGTTTCTAAATAAAAGTGGAATTTTAACTTGTCAACAACTGGAAATAGAATCATTCAATCACAAAATTATATTTCATCAAAGCCATTACACAAAGGTTTGACCAGATATCATCGCAAGTATATCAATTAAAATAATTTAAAAGAAAAATATAATTCAAGTCCATTTGGTTTAATATTACAAGTTTTCAAATTCATAGCATCATTCAAGAATACAGCAAATTCTATGCACTTTTAATTCTTCTTGGCCTTTTTCATTCAGAAAATGTACAGTTGAAACATATTTTTTCACTATACATGTATTGTCACTTTACATGTATATGCAAGCAATCACATAAAGATGCATATGTGCATGAACTTTGAGTCTTATGGCTCTAAGATTTCTCTAAAATCCTACGTTCTGAAGGACCATTAATAAGAATCAAGATTGTATCTCCTATGTGAAAGTTGCCTTGATGTTCTCGTGTGCTTTTCTTGCACATATATCAAATTGTTTAACAAAGAGTATCATAACCTTACTGTTTTGGTGAGAAAGGCAGATCATCCTTGTGGTAGAGTGTATGACCCCAGAATGTCTCAACTTTGACCCCAGATTTTTCCTTAATTGCATTTTCAACTTTCACTTCTTCATCTGTCACCTGAAATGTATGTACCAATGTGAAACAAGACAAGTATTGATTGCATATATGCAAGTTGTAATTTTATGTAAGAAATATGAGTACATCTTTACCAAATGGTATATAGTCAGTATAAATAAAGTCATTAATGAATTGATTTGAAATGGTAAGTAAATTCATCATACCAAGTGCAGCATTGTATTACTGGAGGTTAACATTTATTCATCATCATTTCTATTGTAAAAATCCTCTACATAAATTCCTGTGATATTTCCTTTTTATTTCAGAAGTGAATAATGGATAATTCAGTTCTAATACCAAGTCTATTAAAAGTAGCATCCTTTTTTCTAATTCATCAAAAATAAAGAGGTTTTTTTTTTTTAAACTTAAACTTGAACATGTCACTAATAGTCCAGACTATGAATGTTTTATAATATTTTGTACTTTCCATTTCCAAAAAAAATTAGTATCTAAGCAAACCTCAGTATGAAAGGTTACTGTTGACACATTCTCACTTCCAATTCTCTGTACCAGCTCACTAACAACTACTTCTGGTTTGCCATATCGTACAATGAGATCACTGAAATATATTGTATATAGTATTGCTTACCCTCATAATTTTAACTCTTTTCTGATTTTTTTTCTCAAACTTTTCTGTCTGAAACCATGTGAGGACTTCATAACCTATATGTTAATCTGTTTTTACTTGTTTACCATTATAACATTAATTCTCGATCAATATGATATCTAAACAAGTATTACTTTATGTTATGGTTCAAGTTGGACTTAAGCATATAGCATACCATTAATCATTACTGAAAACTCATAGTCTTACAAAATAACTACATGTTGAGAATAGGGGAGATGACACTGGCATACAGTGTATTGTATGATCATCAGCTAAACTAACAACCACATATTCATATTCTGGCCTCCAGAAAGTAGTTCTGCATGTAAGTTACTGTTAGTGATATCCATTAACCTCAGACTTACCTTCCTTTGTTTCTAAGGGTCTGTCGTAAATCTGTCACAGTTTGTAGTAAAAGCTTCAACCTGTGAGATCCTGTCTTAGGAAAGTTAAAGTGATATGTTCCTCCAAAATGTCTGGGATCAAAACAATATAGAGGTAAGACATGAGTGGAGTTTTTGTTTGCCCATTGAAGTGCCTGTAATAGAAACATACATTGGTAAACTTCTTTTCAGTGCCCAGTTTCACAAAAATTCTTGCAAAAAATTTCAAGAATTTTTGTAACTTTCATCATCAAATAAAAGCTTTTAAAATGGATTATATTGTGCTTTCTTACCGTATATATCTCTATGAAATTAATATAAATTCAGAAACAAAACATTGCAATTTTTAGTTTATATGAAGTACTAAGCGGTAAAAAATACGAAAATTCCTAAAAAGTTTTGTAAGTATTTTTGTGAAACAAGGCAAGTAGTCATTTGCATTTAATCTGTTTTCTGTTGACTGTTTCTATTCCTATCTTTATTTAGTTTGCTTTGGGTAGAGAACAAAAATAAATGATTGAATTTCATTACTCTAAGGTGAATACAGGTAGTTTTCCTCAAAGCTCCAATTTGCCAAAACTCAAAATGATGAGACTTGAGTGCTTTGTACATGTATTTTCACATTAAAAAAATTATCTACACTACAATATTCAGTTTAATTTAGTACTACTGCCACCATGCTTGCAATTAGTAAAGTCCCACTAAAATGACAGATAGGTATAAAACAGAATTTCAACATATTCGGGAATCTACCAAAGATACCTACATTTTGTATTATAGCTATAACAGCTATTTCTAGCTATACATTTTGACCATTTTAATCAAGTTTTAGGAAAACTTTAAACAGAATGATCCAGACAAGAGACTGGATTATTCAGTCTAGAAAAACTTCTAAAATAATCATTTCCGCATAAAAATTAGAATATGTACGGATAGAGTAACACAGAATAACATGACTTATGTTTGTAAAACATGTTTTCTGACTGCAATATTTGCCTGTTTTTACATCATTAGATGTGATTTTCATGAATGAAAGTCATGTTTATTCATGCTTTACTATTCATAACAATGGTTAACTATGATAGGAAATGCTAGTACATCTCGCCGTGATGCATAGACAAAAGATGAGATTAAATTTCTGGTCTAAGAACAAATGTTAGTTAAAAATACATGCATCGCTAAGAACATTTTGAATTCAATATGTCTAACCCAAAAAGATGAAAAACAGTAACCAACAATCGTCTTGGACTAAGGAAATGCTTACTTGTAAACGTATAAAGAATTTTCAGTAAAAATGGCTAAAAAATTTGGCAAAACATATAGCTAAATGTAATAACTAAATAGATATAATTGCTAGTTTCCCGAACCGGTTCAAATAATAATTTGTTGGTATCTGTTTCTACTTTCACTTTCAAAAAAGTTACAAAATAAGCAATAAGATTACCATGATGATCACAGTTCTTAGAAAACTTAAATTACCTCATTGTCATGGAACCTGAGATCATTCCTCAACAAACATATTGCTATGCGAGTTCTGGAAGCCATACTTTATTCGCAAAAGTTCTTATACATCTGTTTCGTAACCAGTTGATAGCCTCCTGTGCGCACACGTGCAAACTTTGTTTACGTAAACGGATTTACATGCTCCTTTTGCACGATCGCGATTTTTTAAAATTATAATTAAATCTTATTTGCAAGCTCTCGTATACATTCTAGACCTCTATAATAATGTCAAGGTTATAAGATGCATTTTACAGATCACATAGATATTTTAGGATGCCATTAGTGAAAAAAAGGGGGGGGGGGGCACTGTTACACTGTACAGGCGAAAACGGATCGCCTGGATATGATCGAGCTTCTAAAAATATTTTTCGAAGCGCATGCATACGCATATCAAGGCGATTATATTCTGTCTTTGTCGCACCAAGACACGAAATGAAAAGTTGTGGGGGGGTTTTTTCACGATTTTCTAGAAATGAAAATTTAAAAAAAAATCATAATCAAATCAAAAATCAATAAACGTACGTGTTCCTGTACCAATTAGATACCAGTATCTGAACTGATATGGACACTGATCAACATTCTACCTATATGTATACATTTCAAAAATGCTTTTTTTTTTCTCACTCCTCTAAATCCTGGTTCCTTTCTTCTCAGTGTATTCAAGTATTATTTTGTTTTGTTTTATTTATTTAGTTTTTTTTTTAAATATGTTATATATATAATGTGATGGTTGGTGTTGGTGTTCGTTAGTTGTAACTTGAAAAGTTTCTGTGGAGCCTCTATGGAGATTCATTAGTTCCTCTTTCCAGTTCATGATAACCTCTTGTTTTTATTTGTTGACAATTTAATAGACATGCGACATACCATAGTTTTTAATCTGGAATTGACACACACACAGGCACATGTAGAAAGAGCGTCAATATCTTGTATGATACCCCTTTACATGTCATAAGAGAATATATGTATAGAGGGACAAGGCTTCCGACGAATTTTCAGCTAGAAGTAGCATCTGAAATGTTTGCATTTGTCATGTTTGAAGGGCAAAATGGGGTATGATCATAATGGTTTATTTGTATACTTCCTAGAAACATCAATAATTCACCCAAAAAGATCTCATAACATAGCCTAATGTCTACCTAAGTTGGACTGTTTCCTACTTTCTGTCTTGAATCTCCATTGCCAGATTGGACAAATACTGATTCATTCAGAGGCTTTACTCTGCTTACTGTAAGCAGAGTAAAACACCTGGATGATTCAGACTAGCTAATCTGGCAATGGAGGTTCAAGACAGAAAGTAGAAAACAGTCCAACTTAGGTAGACGATTAGGCTATGTTATGAGATTTTTTTTGGATGAATTATTGATGTTTTAGGAAGTATACAAATCAATCTTTATGGTCATACCCCGTTTTGCCCTTCAAATGCAAAATATTGCAGAAATGCTACTTCTAGCTGAAAATTCGTCGGAAGCCTTGTCTCTTTAAAAGATACCAGTATCCTCTTATGACCATACAGGATATTGACACTCTTTCTACATGTGCCTTTGGACACACAAATATAACGTCACGGTACGCTTTGAGCACTAATAAGGAAATATAAAAGAAAATTAATGCAGATAATGAATTTTACTTCATATTTTAAAACAACAACAACGAACACAAACAAACCACACAGAACACACCTCATCAGGTTTTTCCATCTTGATTTGTTATTTATAACTTCTCAGAGTGAGACAGCAGTTGATCCAAGTCTAAGTAGATTGATGTAGACCTAAAATAAGATTTTAAAAACACCTTATTCAAATAACTTATGGTAGACCTGTCAGCCGAATGTTAAGGATTTATTACAATTTTTAGAAAAATATATCATGCTCATCATTTTAAAAATAATTATTCTGCAGCATAAAATCAGTATTAACCGGGAATGCATGCAGCTATATAACGCTTCACACTAACGGTTTTCCATGTGCCTGACACAGGTTACGACTCTCCCCCTGATCCTGTATGATGGTCTTTTCTTTCTTGTACATTTCGTTCTGCATTTCTTCTCTGTAAATGTCGACACACAGAAGGTTATTATGCTGCATCTATTATCACCATATCAAATAAAGCTAGTTTACTTCAGAAATTCTTGCTGCAGTATAAGAAACACTTGCAACTCTCTCTCTATTTTGGTTGTAGCTCGTTAAGCAACAGTTAAGCAACTTCTAGACTAACCCCTAAATTCGAAACTGCTACGATATATCTAGATCGCCGTTTAGAATTTAGAAAATCTCTCCATTTTTCCCTCAATCATATAAATGTGAAACTCACTATTCGGGTCAACCTCTTTAGCAAACGAAAGAGCTTGCACATGTTGAAGTCTGGAGTGACAAATTTTGGCTAGTAATGTTACGGCCTCTATTTGTCTGGCTAAGAAGGAAACTTGACCGTTGGTTGTATCTCTCCATGTCAGCATGTTATGTAGCTGACCACTGACCGTGTATTGCAGTTCGTCCATTGTTGAGTACAAACCCTCAAGCCGCTTCACTGATAACCTTTGCTGGCGACTGAAACTCGCTGCCATAGTCTTCAAGTCTGTGAGAAACAAGGTACCTAACGAGAACTATGGACTGGATGAAACATGTTTCAATTTTGGATTGATGTTGTGTGACATATACATATGTATCTTAATCTTGGTGACTATATATGACGGCACAATGCGAAAACAGACCATCAAAAATTTAGAAACTAAAAATAGCAATCCAAGGAATGCTTGTGTCGCCTGCGAAGCGGTTTATTATTCTAGACAGTGGATCAAAATCATTGGTATCAGTAGAACAGTTTTGTCAAATGAAATTCATCTGAAATATCAGACCTCTTAATAACAAATTAAAAGATATGGTCATTCTCAAATTTTCAGAAAAGAGTGTCAAGCATCTAGGTCAAGGTCACTACATAACTATTGGTAACAAAAAGGTCTCGTCATAAGAAATATTAAAGACCTATCACCTACCAATTAAAAGATATATACAACCTTAATTTCTGAGAAAAGAAGGTCAAATAGCTAGGTCAAGGTCAAAAGGCAAAAAATGATGGTACCTGTATGTGAAGAAAGGCATTGTTACAAGGAAAATACATGTTAAATATCAAAGCCATATCACCTACCAATCAAAAGATATAGCCAATTTTACTTTTCTTGAAAAGTAGGTCAAATATCTAGGTCAATGTCACAAGGTCAAATTTCATGGTCTGTGTAGAAGGGTCTTGTCACAAGGAATACACATGTGAAATACCAAAGCCCTATCACTTACCAATCAAAAGATATATACAATCTTAGTTATTTTGAAAAGTAGGTCAAATATGTAGGTCAAGGTCAATAGGTAAAAAGGTATGGTATGTGTAGAAAGGTCTTGCCACAAGGAATACACATGTGAAATATCAAAGCCCTATCACTTACAAATCAAAAGATATAGCGAATCTTATCTTTTTTTTTTCAAAAGTAGGTCAAATATCTAGGTCAAGGTCACAAGGTTAAAAAATTATCATATATGTAGAAAGGTCTTGCCACAAGGAATACACATGTGAAATATCAAAGCCCTATCACTTACCAATCAAAAGATATAGCGAATCTTATCTTTTTTTCAAAAGTAGGTCAAATATCTAGGTCAAGGTCACTAGGTCAAAATTTATGGTATTTGTAAAAAGGTCTTGCCATAAGGATTGCATGTGTGAAATATAAAGGTCCTAATATTTACCAATCAAAAGATATATTCATTCTAAAATTTTTTGAAAAGTAGGTCAAATAAGTAGGTCAAGGTCACTAGGTCAAAAATTATGGTATGTGTAAGAAGGTCTTGTCACAAGGAATACACATGTGAAATATCAAAGCCCTATCACTTACCAATTAAAAGTTATGGGCTGTGACACCCAAAGTGTGACAGACAGACAGACGGACAGACGGACGGACGGACAGACGGACAACGGACAAAGTGATCCCTAAGTGTCGCTATGCTTCGCAGGCGACACAAAAACCACAACAGACTTTTAATTTTGTACGTCAATCCATCATACTTGATGATTACGGCGCAGACGGACCATACAATCTATAAACATTTATTTCAAAATCTTTGATTTAATTCAAACGGTTGTATTAATTTTAAAATGCCAATGAACATAAGAACAAGCTATTCATTTTCATTTTTCCGACTTTGGCAAGACAAGAGATTTGTTTTTTTAATCGTTCGGTATGAACTTGATGAAAACTGGAGTCCTTTCTGAATTCTCAGAACTGACCAGTCTCAGACATCTGTCTGTCGTTTCTGTCATATACTCGATTTTGACCACTGGATGTGGACATAAATGCTAGGAAAGAACACTTTGCGTCAACTAACGATGATCATTTTAAGAGAGGGGATCTTAAACAGGACTGGTTTGCGACGTCCACAGCAAAACACCAAAAACACCCAAATGTGTAATCAGAGAGTGGACAAACACATCAACAGAGACAAGAAGACAAAACAATAAATACGCCACCAAACACTTAACGTAAAGAACTAAACATAAACCATCAAGATCAATGGACAACCGGTAGCAACACAGGATAGCCACCTGACACGTTAGTAATAGCTAGAGAACGCAATATAATGAAACACTTTGAACACCCAGTCGCGGGGAATAATAAAAGGGAGGGGATACCCTACAAGACTCGGTTGCAGCATCCACAGCAAAACAACAGAACACCCAAATGCGAAAACATAAAATGAAATATGATATTTTATCGTATTGAAACATAAAATATTGCAAGTTGATAATTTTTAAAACATTCTTCTCTTACTCAATAGATTTTTATTTTTAGTAATTTTACCTGCGATATCGGGTAGGGCGCTAACCAGGGACCTCCTTATTCCTTGAATATCTATCAAACAACGTTCATGATCTGTGTTTAAAAAATTAGATTAAAAATAATAACTATATATAAACGCCACATAATACAATATTGAGGAACATTTTTTTAGTTAAGAAAAAGTCATTCTGATGAAAACAAAAACAAAAAAAAAAAAAAAAAAAAAAAAAAAAAAAAACCCGCATATTTTACCTACAAGCATATTTTTCTATTTTCTTTATTTTTATTTACCTTTGAGGATCCGATACTGGCGCTTTCCAAAGATATACAGCACCACAAAGATGAGAAGGGCGACAGCTATTGTCAAACTCTGGAGAAATGTTTCCTAAAATATATATGTTATGTAAATAGGACAAATTAATATTTACCTTAAATTTATTTAACTTTATGCCAGTAATAAAAATTCAATTACCTTATTGTCAGAATATTCTTCACATGGCGGAGAAGAGGACATCAAAGTAGGTTCCATAAAGATTCAGCCAGCTGTCTTTTTCTAAGGAAGAATTATTATTTTTTATCAACAAAATCAGCTTTCCTTTTTAATCTATTTCCTATTTACCATTACGTTGATAGTTAATTATTATTTTTTGAATATTAAAGCGACTTGTCACTGAAAAAAGAATAGTTTTTGCAAAACATTCTGGCCAACTCACCAATGCTCTCGTATCCATGAAATGAGAAGTGATACTATGACGTCATAGCAGAAGCCCAAGCTTCATGCGCAATATTGACCTTGGCAAGTCTATCTGGACGCTCCATATACCATATTTGGAGGAAAGTTCTGAGAATTCCATGATTCAAGACATTGAAAAAGGTAGATGAACTAAAGTATCAGAAAGGAATTACTTGGACAGCGTCGGTGCTGTTTTGAGACGCAATATTACATATAGAATTTGGCGGTATTGTATCTAAGAAAATTTACGATCTATATGAGACATGATAGATTTAGATAGTATCATTTCATGAAGTTGAACGTCTTCAAATTCAATAGCATCATTTAAGACCTGATAAATTTACAGCATGGACCAGACATGCACGTTTCGGGTACTAAACCCTCGTCAGTGACCCTCAGTCTAAGCTATGTAAAATGGCCCAAAAGTATGAAAATTATTATGTCCAAAAAAGTGCCAAAAGACGTAGCAGAATGGGTGGGATATGATGCTACAGGACCCACATTTTAGAAATTTCAAGAAATTTTGTAACAGAAAATTTCAAATGCATTAAAGAGACAGACGATCAACCGAAGTTGATTGAACTTGGCTACATGTGCCCTCGGGGACATGTATTTTCCCAGAAATGTATTTTTCCCGTGCAACATTAGGTCGTAACTCGTGATATCCAACTCTGGATGAAAGTGTTTTTCTGTAATGAAGTTGCTACAATGCAATGGTGCTAAAAGTCTTGAGACTCATGGAATAAAGGATAAATGAATAATTTAAATTTATATTTATTAACTATAATCAAAAATCAGTAGAACAGAACTTTCCCTTTTTTTCTCGTTTGTTTGATTTAGATAAACACATTTTTATTTTCGAAATGTATGCATGAGTAATTTTTATACCTCTTCGATGCATGTCTTGTTCATGGCGGAACAGAGAAAACAGACATTGTTTTACGAAGTTAGTTTTAGTCTATTTGTATTATATTTGAATGAAAAAAATCAATGCTCTGTAGTATGATGGATGATTATGAAATATTTAATTATCAAAATCGTAATTCTTATATCATTAATAGAATAGCACACATAAAACCAGACAAACTATAAATAAATCATTCAAAGTCAATGTGAACAGAAGTGAACTCAAAGTGTGAGGTGAAACAATATTCATCATCTCTTGTTTACATTCAACATTCATCGCTTCAGTTTGGAAGAAATAGGGAAAACCCAAATCAACTCAGAGATTCAGTAAGTCAACTGTCTTAAATCAGAACATAAATCTCACCAATTGCATGCACCCTTGTCGTTTGAATGAGGTATGAAAATATCACACATCGTGATGATGGCTACATAGGAAAGGGAATTTATGTGATACTGAAATTGAAATCGTCATGTTTCCTGTCATGCCCTTTGTCGAATGACGTGTACAGGCAACGAATGTCGTCGTAAGAATATTGTTTTCCAATAGCAAGTTTAATGTTGTTTCTTATGATCTCTTTTACTTCTATCCTCTGAGATTGTTTACGTGCTTTAAAAAAGGCCTTTATCAAAAGAGGTCAAAATTGGACAACAAAATACCTATATCTATTCAGCAATGTACAAATAAGCTCGTCTTTGTATTCCTTTAAAACATAAATTATACTGTCAGTCAAAATTTTGGAATCAGTTTTAAACATTTATTTTTTTTTTACAAAATAGAATTAAGGTACTGTTGAAGCATTTCAGTGTAAGAGACAAAAACAATAGATAAGTGTATGTCAAATATCGGTTAATCCAATCTGAATTAAAGTGATCAGTCCATTGATTATCAGACAGTATTATCACAGCGAGATGAAATTGTCACTGCTCACTACAGCCCGAAAGAAAGGGCTAATCAACACCTTGTTTATCCATCAATGGAAATGTTCCGCGTCTAAAACTACATCGCTCCCATCCTATTGTTTCATTCCTTGGCATTATTCAATCAGTAACTTTGCTAATTTGGAGATGGGCTATAATACCTGTAGCCACAGTCTGGTACCAATCAATACCTACGGAGCGTTAATACGGAGTTCATTGATGATATACAACGTCTTTTCATTGGTTAATTTGAACAAACCGTCGATCCAGGAATATTGTGATCAATGATAGGAAATTGATATTACCAAGCATTGTAGCCTATTATTCATGGTAAAAGATTTTATTTTACTTACAGTGTGGTAACATAAAAATGAACCTATCTATACAGATATAATTGTTGCCGATGATTTGCTATAGGACACTCTTCATTAGATAAAACGGCTTAACCAAATCTGTAAAGTGACTCTCAAGTCTCAGGGGGCTTGTGTTTTTTTCGCTTTCACATAAACAAAAAATGATGAGAATCATTTGTTCTGACACGAAATGTTTATATCGAAGTCTTGGATATCAGTTGTGATTGAAAGGTTGATTGAACGCTGAACGCTAATTTGAAATTTACAAAGAACTTGGTTCCGGCGACAGATAAAGCATTGAAGGTGGGATTTGTAGAGCTAAAGCCATAAACCATGCAAAACAAAGGCACCGGATAGGAGAGCATCCTTTTTAAGAAATCACCATGTGACACAATGGACTTGAACTCAATGGACAAAATTAAATAAAATAAGAGGTAGGTGCATATAGTTCAATTTTAACAAAAGTGAGAAATACGGAGAAGTTCCCCAACAAGACAATGGTGCAATGATCACAGCGGAACTCACACGTATGAGATGAGAAAAGGAGGAAAGCATGCTCATGTAGAACTACAGCGACAAACAGACGGATAGTAAGAGAACCATGACATCAAAACAATCATTAAACCAGGCAAAAGCAATACTGAAAATATAAAGGGCAACATATGTAAATGGAAGGAGACCAATTAATACATCTTACAGACTGAAAACAAAATTTATTGTAGAACACGGATAAATGTTCAAATACTAGTAAAGAGATTTCACAAAAAGATGTTGTCAGATTTTGTTCCTCGATTGAAACTAGGAAAATAAAACTTCCAAAAATGTTCTGACGGCGCAAAATATAGACCAAGCAATAAAAGCTAAAAAAAAAAAAAAAAAAAAAAAAAAAAAAAAAAAATGCAAAAAGAAAACGTTGCTATTCTGAAACATCCAATGCTTCTTTTCTTACTGAAAACCTTCCATTTAAAGACGTATGTGGATTTTTAACATATATTCAAACGTTAGGATTTTTAGTGAAAGAAACCATTTGCATCAATACTTTCATCATACGGTATTTATATTTTTCAACTCATCAGATACAATATACTTATCAGATTGACACAATATACATTTATAATTACTACAACAAACCCCCACATTTAGACGATGGTTTCTCCTAACATAATATGTTGAGACCTTTTGGAAATAATCCTCTTAAATTTGACTCAGTTTCCACTACAAAATATGAATCCATGAATCCATGAAGATTTCACAGTCTTCATTCCTTGATGACCAGAAATAAAGACCGACGTCAAATTTCATGTCCGTTGTTTATGTAAATTTAAAGATTCATCAATCGCATAACTTACATGATGTATCATCAGAAGAATGGACGGAAAGAATGAGCCCCCATCAGTGATCCACGCAATGACACATTCTGACAGGTGGCATACGGACTGTTGAGATGGGACTTTATGTTGAATTCTATCCAACCTTTATATTCTCTTGTATGTTGATCATATAACCTACAATGATATTATCCGGTTCTAAGCAGGGAATTAAGATTACTGCACTATCGATGGTGAAATATAACTATTGCATTATGTAGTAGCTTTGATAAATCGCTGTTCTTTTGCTTAGATTGGTCAATGTCTGTGCTTTGACTCAGTCCTCATGTAATTGGTGAGGAAGACTTCCGAGTAGTATGGACACGGAAGGTCCTGATAACCATATGCACCGTTATGCATTCCCAAAGAAGAAGATGAAATGCTTATATCCATCACAATGAACTCATGCAGATTCTTGTTTGATAGGATCAGAGGAGGAATACATCCCTTTATCTATCTTGAAGGTGTTATCAAAGATCAGAATCATGCCTGCTTTGACTGCTCTTGATGATTTAGCCAAGGCCAATAAATAACTTAATTTCAGTTTTTCTCAATTACTACTCGGTTTATTGAAAAAGCTATAAAATTGCTTCTGCTAGCAGGATATGGTCTATTTATCGTGATACCAAATTCATTTTACAGTAAATTTTGTTCACTAGTTCCTACGTCTTATTGTCTTGTTTGTAACATCAATCTCCCAGTAAGAATGCCATTTGTATATGTATACACCAAATGGACGTTTGTGAAGGATTTTTGCAGTCTTAAAGTGGGAGTGTTGTGTGCACATAATTAGTATTTGCTTAATTCTATGGTAAGCTGTAGTCCTCAGTCGGTTATTAATTATTGGTTTCTTTGATTTACGTATTGACCAGTACAGTTTATGTCTAAATATAATCTTGATGGTTAAATACCCGAAACGTACATGTCTGGTCCATGCTGTAAATTTATCTGCTCTAAAATGATGCTAATGAATTTGAAGACGTTAAACATTGCGTGGTTTGTCAGTTTGTTCACTTAGTGGTTATGGTCGATGAGGACAAATGTATATGAAATTGTCCTGAATTGTCTTATGTTCAACTTCACGACATCTGTTTAATATTTGCTAATTTACTTTGTTGTGAATTATCACTAACCATTAATTACATGCATTGATAAATCCAAAATATGATATTTCCCTTTCATACAAAGTAAACAAAGTACATAAGATACCGTAAAATCGACATAGGTTACCTTACTTTCGATTGATAAAGTTAATGTATTTGAAGTTACAGTTGGTTTTTCGAGGGGGAGGGGGACTCGTTAATTCGAACAATATCTTGTCTTGTTTGTATTTGAAAAAAAAGTTTGTGGAACGCTTCAAGAATGATTTCCTTCGGTAATTAAATTAGACACCAGAAGTCCATTTTTTTTAACAAAGCGCAAAAAAACCCTGCAAAAAGGACTGAATAAACCTATTGGATCATTAAAGTGTTTTTATTAATTCAATTCTGTGGCCTAAATCATAGGCTAAAAGGAGATTGTTTTACTTTCATTCTATTATTTCAAGAGTAATGGAAGTTTCTGACGTAATGATTCTACTTGGAGAACAACAATCCAATGGCTTACGTTTTGGTTGACCAGAGACCTTCCCAAATCTACCGTATATCGACCATTTTTGCCGATGTTCTGAAACTGATTTCCATTAGGGAATTACTGTCATTACTTCGTCCACAACATCATCGTCCTCCCATAATTAATTCATACACATCGTGGTTTCGTCAATTTTCAGTAAGTAATCACTATGACAGAATACTGAGAAATGAAGACATTTTGTAGTATTGAGTTGTGAACCATACCGATTTCCCCCAAAGAAATAAACTCGTATTGAAGAACATAAGAAAAGAACAAGAAACGCTACAATAACGTAAATGTTTAGCTGGAGTACGTAATACCAATGCATCGTACACATGTCTTGTCAAACTTTCGAAATACTTTCAACAGTTTTATTGGTTTTGATATAAAACCTAGTTTGAAAGAAAAAGAAAGCCAAATTTGTATAAATAAATATAATTTCAACAACGTTCTTTTATTCAAATTCAAATTCTTTATTGGCTTTAACACATTGTTCACAATGGTCATAATGCCCATGAAGGAACAGACATGCAAACTACTATGAGATATAGCAAATAAAAAATGGTACATATTACAACGTTTCAAATTCACCAGTAAAATTATCTATAGTGATGGTATTTTTCTAAGGATTAAAAAATGGCTATAGTACTTCATTGGTTTACATATCAAAAACGTGAATTTTCTTCATGAAGTGGGATCCTGAGACCTTTTTAAGATGAACAATCAAAGAGACATAGAGGAGGCTGTATATTGCATTCAACCGACTCAAAGCAGTTGTCATTAGGGCATAAGGGAAGTCAACAGGAAATATATTACATGGCACTTACATGAAAATAACCATATACATCAAGAAAATCCCACTGAAAATTATTGTTGAGAACAATGAACAATGAATAAATATTATACGACTGTCCTTCTTGTACTAGAAAAGTATGAGGAAAGTGCTGCATTCATCAAGGGCAAGCTTCCGGTCTTCTTTCTTCGTCTATATCATTTCCGACAGTCGCTTCAAATAGATACTATTTTGCGCAATTTACATCAATGAAGCTTAACATAAAACCTTTTACAGACATGTTTTTCTACGTGTATTCTTTTAGAATATCTTCTTTTCATAGAACAAGGAAGTGGAACTTTCAACACTGAATCTTATCAACGTATCCCCTTTATGAGTAAGGGAATTTTATCGATTGAAGTAAAACTATAAAATCCATGACAATCATTACATGATGGGAATTTAATAATTTGGTGGTGAAAATCAAGAATTATAGTTATTCGATAAAAACGATTAAAGTAATCTGTTGCTAAAAGTAGCAAATTTTTTATATTTTAAATACAACAATTGGTCAATGAAACCATTTGATCATTATTTCATTAAACAATGAAACAATTCAGTTAGAACCTTTGTTAAAAATATTTAAATTCAATAAAGCTCTACTGTACATACACAACGGTGAATGACATAAAATACAAAACCAAGAATCTATCACAATCAAGAAGGACGCGTACAAATTCTTAAAGCAGAACAAAGATAGGGAGGAAGTCCCCATCAGTGGCAACATCGGAATGTATTCTCACGAGAAAAAATAAAGTGGACAAACAGACGGAAACACTAACACAACACCATAGAAACGCAAAGGACATCACTATCTTATGAACAAACTCCATAGATTCCAGTTTACGAACGGAATTAAAGTGTGGATGGCGCTGCAAATGAACACGCTGTATTATTGTATATAAATTAGTGTAAGAAAACTGCCAAAATATATTCAAAATGTATTGACTTAATCAACAGAAGGGTAAGGGTTAGGTGTATTCAATTAGAGGTGACAGAAACCAATGAAAGCTAATGTTTCAGATCTGCTTCATATTTAGATCTTAGGTTAATACTTCAATATATGACGAACTTGACGACTTCAACTTCACAAGTAACCTTTCCTAAGTAGTAACATTCTTCGTCTCCTGCCTATGGTGTTTTCATTTAACAATTGATACGCTATCCCAGATCAATTTCAAACTACAACGACTTCGTTCTGAGGGCAAGGAGACTAACCATAAATCTACTGGACAAAGGGAACATTTATGAGCGACTGACGTTGTCACTGCAAAAAATCTTTTGGAAAATACCATGAAAATTCAATTATTATAACATATAGCGAAAATCGTTAGCTTAGTACAAAATTACATCTACATTTAGAAGAATTAAAGAAGATCCTGACGATAATCTCAACAGTACTCACAATAGAGCACTATGTTTGCAAATGAAGTCAACCCCAAGGTACTTCAGTTTTTGTCTGAAATATTCTTAAAATGTGATTCAAAGCATCAAACATTCTTAAATGATGCTAAATTGAATTTGAAGACGTTTAACATTTATAGTCAAAAATGATAATTGTGACAGTGAATGCATACAAATCAGAGAAATTAAGAACGAAGGAACTTTTACAAATCTGTACTTAAAAACGCAAGAATTCCGATTGATGATTCCTGCAACACCAAAAGCAGACCTAGACAATGATACGGTAGGTACAGGACCGATATGTATATCCCTGTAATGCATGTATTTATATATATGTTAATGAATTTGAATTAAAACGGAAAACAAGTATTGCGCTGTGTTGTGTTTAATCCAGATATTTGCACCACTCTGAATCAGTGATAATTATTTCCAGTGAAATTTTGAAAGCATTAGATGACTTTCAGATGGTTGCCTGTACAAATATTCGACCTATGATAATGTACATTACTCCCAAATTACAGATTAAGGCAAAAGGGATGGTAACATTATCCATGTATACAGCAAAGGAGTTGATGATTATCAAAAGGCTGGTCCATAAAACGTACGTTATATTGGACATTAAAATGAACTACAATGATGAGCAACAGTTTAGTACAAACTAATTATAGGGAAATCACACCAGCATTGTCTAAATCCGGAACATTTTCACTGTTATAACACGGGATGACTTTTTGAATAGCAAGGTTGTATTAGGGAGATGGGGGTTCATGGTGGATGATAATAATGAACTGAGACTTCTCCGATATCACTACTAGAGCTTATATCTCAAGGTCAGTATGAATATCACTTTCTGTTTCAATTTAGGATAAGTATTTTGATCTTTTATATACAAACACGTGTAATTACATAGAGGAAAGGTGTCTTAGATTGTGTTTTGTTACGGGTATGCAACACACAGTAAGTGTATCTATCGTAAAAGTAATGCGCGCAAAATCTTAAAGGCATTGTTACGTCAAGAGTGTTTTCATGCGAAATGCAAACACATTCCTTTCAATAGTTTCATCTCAGGGAATTAAATGGGTTGTGTATATAAACCGGTATTAAGGTGAATTCAAAGCGGAAAAAATACGAGATTAACAAGATAAAGTTATTCTGAATTTGAACACAAGGAAATCAAACGATAAATCAAAAGGACAGTAACTGAACTCTAGCATATATATATACATATTTAATGTTTAACGTCTTCAAATTCATAAGCATCATTTGCTAGGGGTCCGTCGATGCTCAATTTGGTGCTCTATTATGAGTGTTGTTGATTTTTTTGGATTTTCACAGTAGAAATTTACAAATTACCAAAAAACTTTTAGGTCAAAGTTTCCGCTTTCATAAACTAGTTAAGACTTTCTGGAAATTTTACAAAAATTACAGTCAACTTCTTTTAAAATTCGGATCTATACATGCAACAGAGTACATTACTATGGGTATTTCACAACCTGTCTTTTATGGTGATATGATAAACAAAATAAAAAGGATCAAAGGTAGGCAGCATAACCATCGACAATGCGTCAGAATCATCAAACGCCTTTTATACCGTGGATATGATCCTAATGTCACCAGACGGACGCTAGGCTTGGTACTTGACCAATCTACAGTCTTGTACAAGCGCATCCTTGAGACTTGCACTCTGACTGACTGTGACGACGGGACTCCATGACGGGCCCTGTCCAAACCTCTTTAGAGAAGACAGGGCCCCGACCACCTGTCCTCTCTGAATGTCAGTCGGACTCCTCGGGTAATTACATACATGATCTCGCTACAGCCGGCAGAGCACGGACTGTATTACACATGCCCTCTTTTTATATCCATTTACATATTCATCTGTGTCTCTGGGGCCTCTGCGTTTCGCGGTCTTGTTTGTGTGATGTCATCTTACAGTGAGGAGGTTGTTTTACACCACAATTGTACGTTCTTCGAGACCTCTGGGTAATCGGAGAAGTGAGAGGGTTATGCGCACGTAATTCAGGATAACCACACCATTTGCTACTTGCGTGACAGATGGCCGTCCAAAGTCGGCACCGGTTACCCATTGGTCTCGTCGGTTTATGTGTAGTCTTTTGTGTTTGATGTTTACATGTCGTGTGTCTCTTTTCCGTCTCGTGCTGTACTTTTCTTTTGTGTTTTTGCATCGGGTGTTTTGGTGTTTTACTGTTGATGCTGCAACGGGGTCTTGTTGGAGATCTCCTCCCTTCTTTTGAGATTATCGTCAGGATCTTCTTTAACTCATTTAAAGCAGATAAATTTATAGCATGGACCTGACATGCACGTTTCGGGTATTTAACCCTCGTCACATATCTTGACTATTTCTATGTCCTTTTTCGGGGATTAGAGAATCACTCAGAGACGCTGAATCAGCATAGCCTATCTCTTCCTGTTTTCCTTGACGGTTTTCTGACAAGGTCCATCATAGAGCCTTGTCAATATTTTAAGAGTTCTCCTAAGCGCAATGCAAATTCTATCATCATTCAAGGTCAAGGCCGGGAAGGATCCATCATTTGACACAATTGTTTTATGACGAATATAAATGTTTAAAAAAGAATAAGGTCACGAGCGGCAACGTCAGGACTGTGTCAAGCAAATAAAACAATATTGTATCACTCATTGTGCTTTTAAAACCTTTTCTGTGCCAAGTTTCTATGTTTAATGTCTTTTCTTATTGCTAGACTGCCAATATTCTCTGTGATTCTTTTCCCCAAGGTAATAAATATCCCATTGTCACAACGCTTGCCTAGGGTGTCATCGTACGTAACACAATATTCCCGCGACTGTCACCATCTTCCCAAAGATAGATGAATGAGAGAGATCATTAGATTTTCTAAACACTCTCCTCGGCATCACAGGCGATAAGTATAGGCTGTGACAAGAACAACAATTGTCTCCGTGTTTGAGGAAGGAAATTGGATATATCTGTGTGACATGATTATTGACATCAATTATTAGGTTCTCTTAGATATGCACACATCGTAGTAAAGGAAACAAAGGACTGTAAATGTGTTTATCTCAGAGAGAATAAATACGCATTTGTTTGAGTTATGTGCACTTAGTACATGTACAGGAATTGATGAAAAGAATTAATTTCAAATAGAAAACAAGATAGTGGAATCCAAAGTTTTGACTACTAAGTATGTCTTCGGCTGAACAATATATCAGATGAATCATTTTGGCATGGCATAAAGATTTAATCCTATCTAATCATACTCATCTGTAAAGAAAAATCCTTATCAAGTAACAAACCATGTCTCGACCAATTCAAAACTCAAGATAACATCTAATACACACAATCTTTGGATCATACAACTATTTGACAACATCATGGATTTTTTAATCATAACATTTGTGCGCGTCTAAGCAGAGCTTTATTCTCATTACGATTACCTACATTCATTGCACTTTGTAATGGGGAAAAATGTATGACCATTCGGTATGAACACACCGACGCTCTGTATAAAACTCAATGATGAAAAGAATGCACAAAGGTAAATCTGCACACAACAATGCTCAGTGATACCATGGACTTGATGGACGTCCAACACCTCAGGACTAGCTAACTACTTGTCCGTTCACATAGAGATAAGTGAATGATTGCTTGCATTGCAGAGACAGTATGCTATGTATCTGTCTGACCACCACCTCCTCCCTGCTCACTAATTAGCCATCAAGTAAATAATCATTTATTCAAACAAACATCTTGCTAGGTTCATGACAGATGGTTGGAATATTCCACCATCATTGTTGTCAAGTATATCTGGCAGTTTACAAACATCTGTAAGTATACTGGGGTTCTATAGTATTTTCTTTGGAAATCTAGGATACTGCTCATAAATATTGAGGACTATTAACATTTATTAACGGTAAGCTCTCTAGTATCCTTATACCCACAATGTTTACTCAGACTTGTTACATAAATGATCATTTTATCTTTCATTTCCCCGACAAATTTGTATCTGCATTTATTTATTTTCTTAAATGTTTGAACATATTATTTGTCAAAGTAAAGAGAGAAATAAGAATCAACATTCCCTTTTCAGGAAATGGGGACAAATTCTCTTGTCTATATGGCTTTTACAACTTTATATGGAATCTTGGAGCTCACCATGTCCCAGTCTACCGATCACCATGGATACTGCGTCATTCTAGATGCTGGAAGTACAAGTACAAAACTAAGGATATATCAGTGGCCATTACGGAGGACTTCAGTGTCGTTTCTCAATATATCTGAAGTATATTACCAAAAATTCAGTCCGGGTCTTGATCACGTCATAAAAGATATGGAAACATTGCCAGATTATATTAAACCTATGATTACAAATGCAACTTGCCGGGTGCCTTTTTCCAAACTCCAGGAAACACCGATTTACCTCTTGGCTACAGCAGGTTAGCAAGAAATTTAAAGAATTATTATGCAAATAGATAGTCATTTCAAATAAGGTCTCATACATAAGAAATATATGTAAAAGAAGATAACCCTATCTGACATCCGAGGTTTTTTTTTGGGACATTGGGACACTCACTGCATCATTCGGATCCCCTCGCCCTTTGTTTGTAACGGCATAAAAAGACTCGGATGCCAATGGTGGAAGCTTTTACATCAAATCGATGTAAAAGTAAAAAGGCACCTTTTCAACATTCAAAATTCTCCAACCTGAGTGAATTATGTTGTGAGTAACATAATTTTCAGTTACGATCCAGTGTTGGAACTTGTATTTCATGATTGATTATAACAAAACTAAAAATCAACGGGGCATTAATTTTAAAATGGTGCCGTCTGACGTCCGAGTCTTTTTTTTTAAGGAAAAAGTCAAAACTAATCCAAATATCACTGCATTATTTTTTTCATTTGCAATGACGGTTGAATCGATCAGTGAAACATAATTGTGCTTCACTTTAATTTACATTGTGATGTTTAAAGACTGAATCAAGTTATCAATATCCGCATGTACAAAGTTTAGACTAGTATAGGTTTTATTTCGTTATCGAAAAAAATAGAAAAATAGAATCACAAGATCAAATGATATAGAAATCCTTTACATCCTTTACTTAACAAAAATGTATGACGTTAAAAAAATGACAAAATGATTAATTTGAGAATATGCTTTGGATTAATTAAAATGCTTGTTGTTTCTTTTAACTTTTTACTGTCTGAAAACTGGTCGGATTTACAGGCTACCTGCGATCCACCAGAGCAAAGCACGTTTGCAGTTCACCTTTTATTTTCGCACATCCATTTACAGAACTTATGTGTTGAAAAGGTCCTCTACGTCTTAGTGCCTTGTTTGTGATGTTACCTTACGATGAGAAGGCACGTGTAGAAGATCTTTGCGTCTTCAGAGACCTCTTTGTGCCCGGATAAAAAGAAGGGTTGTGCGCACTTAATGTGGAAACCCACACTATTTAGTATTTATATAACAGCTTACTTTTCAAAATCGATCTCCTTTCTACATTGGTGTCACACCTTTAATACATTGTCATTCATGTTCTATTTGTTTACTATTAGTTGCCTTGGTCAATCCTATTGGAGTCATTGTTCCGTTTTGAATATTTGTCTGTCGATATTTGTTAAGTGGCGTCCTGTACTTAGTACAATTTTGTGCGTGTGTGTTCCGCGGTTTATTCCGGGGTTCACAACCGTTCTAATGGAAATCTAATGATTTTGCCATACCATCTTAAATTTGAGACTGAATAACTGATGGATACTTCTTTGATGTTTATTTATATCAATGCAGCATTGTCTTTTATGAGACCTTTTCCCTTTTCAATTTGAATCAATGTTGAGATATGACCTGAATATTTCTAGTTTTTTTCTATACACACATCAATGTTATAATTCAAGTGATTAATAATATTTCATTGAAGCAAACGATAGTATTCTTCTATAATGGTGATTTATTATTGGTAATATTTCATTGATTTCACAGAAGGGTTCGGACAAATATAGAAACTATTCGGGAATAAGTAATAATGTGCGCCCAAAAAGTACTAGCTAGTAACATTTAAAAGGATATATTATAAAATGATTGTTCACAGGTTTGCGATTGTTGGCAGAAGAAAAGGCTATTCACCTTATGACATCAATTAGGGACTACTTAGCTGACAATTCCAAGAATCCATTCATGTACTTGTCAAGAAGTGTTCGAATACTCTCAGGTGAAGAGGAGGGCGTGTTCGCGTGGATTTCAGCTAATTATCATCTGGGAGTTTTCAATTCAGAACAGTAAGCTCAAAGCATCGTAAGATATTATGAAAACTCATTTTAAAATTACGTGTAAAATCATTCTTCGATAATATCTGGTATTATCATATGTCATCTTACAGTGAGGAGGTTGTTTTACACCACAAGTGTACGTTCTTCGAGACCTCTGGGTAATTGGAGAAGTGAGAGGGTTGTGCGCACGTAATCCAGGATAACCACACCATTTGCTACTTGCGTGACAAATGGCCGTCCAAAGTCGGCACCGGTTGCCCATTGGTCTCGTCGGTCTATGTGTGGTCTTTTGTGTTTGATGTTTACATGTCGTGTGTCTCTTTTCCGTCTCGTGCTGTACTTGTGTTTTTGAATAGCGTGTTTTGGTGTTTTGCTGTTGATGTTGCAACGGGGTCTTGTTGGAGATCTCATCCCTTCTGGTATTGCAGTTAGATTAATCAATGTGCTAGAAAATCAAGATTTATCAATTGTTTTCCTTAGCATTTTGATGAAAATAAATGAATTGATAATTCGTTCATCAATCAATCAATTTATTTTTCGTTTACAAGGGCTGCCGGTCGTTCCATAGGCGTTTTAGAAATGGGAGGTGGATCAACCCAGATTACTTTTCACCCAGACGGCCCTATCCTGGCCAACATGTTCTCTGTACGAGTGGCTGGTCAGATATTTGACCTCTACTCACATAGCTATCTATACTTTGGACAAACATACATGAAAAGGCGCATCATCAATTCACTCATCAACGAGACGTCCAAAGAGATCACCAATCCATGCTGGTTGAGAGGTAAGTGTACTATCAACAAAACTTCTTATTTTTCTCATTAACAATATTACTTTCTGGTTGATAATTGCTTCCTTTAACTGCGTTTACATTTGTTCGCTTTCATTAAACTTTTTTAAAGTTACCCATATCCAAGTATGATCTTAGACGCATTAAGGTAAACGATTTTCTCTCTAAGATCAGTGCCTATTGATCATTGATATTGCACAGTAACTTATATCCTTTATCTTATCTCGACGTTATATTTTTGTTTAGCTAAGAAGAAAAAATTCAGAGCGTTGAGTGAATTGACTCTAAATTAACATCATTTTGTATGCTCAGATAATGTAGGTGTTGTAACAACAACTGCCAAAAGAAGCGTGATTGTTCGCGGATCAGGGGATCCAGAAAAGTGCCTTAGTATTATAAACTCTTTCTTGCAAAGTGCCAGGGCTAGTATGTGCTACCCAAAGCCCTGTACTATAGGGTCTGTGTACCAACCCTCGGTAGGAAAAGACATTTTCTATGCAATAGCAGCATTCACATACGCACCTAAAAGCTTGAAAGCTGTCGACAGCACCAGAAAGTTGGACTTAGAAAAGTTGAACGAAACAGCCTTCCAGTATTGTAGACAGGTATTGATATCTAACTACATAGTTTGATTACCTAATGCTGCCACCTATTGTATTCTAAGTCTGTTAATTGTATTGACTTGTGCCATATCTGTGCAATCTAATGTCCATTAATGGAGACCATCAAGTTTGAGGGTAATGTCTATTTGTAAAGCATACTTACAATAACTCCACTGAGAAAATGCACACATCAATAGCTATACGAATTTGGTGCAAAAACAAACCTTATTATCGAGCTGAGGTGATGATCTCAAACAATACCGTGCCGCAGTGACCAAGGCGCAACACGTAAGATGACCATACCAACAAGAACAGCTTGCACTTTTAAAGTGTATTACTTACTTCTTTCCAGCTCTGTCGCCTGAAAGAAGCTTCGTTTTTGGCCCTCTATCGATTTGACATCATCAATATTATTTTGCTATTTCGAAAACTTGTCATTCCATTCAAAACTATCATCGAAATTAAAGGAGGTTAATATCTTAGCAACATCCCTCCAATGCTATTTTGAACATATATTTTATGGATATGCTACTGAATCGACCTACATGAAATTTGGAGCCGCGCACTCTCTGTAAAGTAAATGTACAAATCTAAATTCCAAAAATAAAAGAAGGCGCTGCTGAAAAGAATTTTGGTGGCTCCGCTGGAAGCATCACAGATGAGAATTTAATATTCGAAAACACGTGTCTGGTGCAAAATAAATTGGTTCGAAATTTTCTTCATGAAGGCATAGAGTTGGAACACTTCCGTATTATTAAGGCCATACTAAGGATTCAACCTGGAAGTACTTCTAGATGCAACAAGACAGCATTAGTACCACTGAGGAGGATTTACCGTCTGTTGCATTAAAATTTGTTTGAAATTGTCAATATTGAAATATATGTTCTACAGTACCAATTTTATTGTACTAGACACGTGTTTCGGATATTGAATTTTTATAGATATAAAATTAGTTTTAAGAAGGTAACGAATTGGAGCACTACCATATTCTTGATTGTTGGTGTAGGTCTAAAGATAATAATATTTTCATTTGTATTTGTCAATGTTTTGAAACTCTTATGAACACTGAATCTTATCTGCTCAGAGAGGATTTCAGACTTGGAATTTCCATGTATCCCCATCATATTTGATATAGGACTCCTTATATTCTTTAAGAATGCTTCATTTTCAAATCGTGTCACGTTCATTCTTTTCATTTTGCAGACATTAGGTCAAGTGAGCAAACAGTATTCGGTCGAGCAGAAGTATGCATCTGACTACTGTATGATGGCCCTATACATACCCACGTTACTAACGTCAGCTTATGGCTTTCCGTCCAACACCAGTAACATTGTCATCACAGACAGCGTAAACGGCCACAGAGTAGGTAAGTAGAATTGATGTGAATTTCTAATTATAAAGCTCAGATAAATTAAGGAATAAAATTGTAAAGAAGTCAAATTTATGATAATTAAGGACTTTTTGATACACTAGCTTGAGTATGTCTAGAATGAAGAGGTAGTGTTTTGAAGCAAAATTTTAATAATATTTTTATGATTTGATATCCAGTGTGGATTTGACTTTATTAAAAAATCACTTCTATACTTTTTTATGACAGATTGGAGTTTAGGAGCGGTAATTTACGAGACTGAAATACGTGAGGAGGATTATCCCTGTCGGCCATTATCAGTCGCTGCAGGCAGACAGGATCAATTGTTCATTGTCTGTATAATGTTGACATTTGTACTCCTGATTTGCCCTGACGATCTCCTCCCCGTCATTCTGTCATCCTGATTTCCCAGGTGTGCCCCAATAAAACAACGATCCAGCCATAAGCAAGACGCTACCAATACATATCAATTTAAAATCACGTGGGAACACCCGCTCTGTGAATCTGAGCTCTTGTGACTCGGAGACGGAAAAGAGACATGTGCCAGGAATCTGACAGACAAAAGTCTCAAAAGCCAAATTGTTTGGTTTTGTCTTTGCATAGGATACCTGGATTGGTGCTCTTTATTAATAGGAAAGAAAACAAGTGACGTAAGATCATGCTCATCAACAGAAATCGACAGCACTGAACGGCAAGATCTATCTTTATGTATCTGGAAACAGCTGCCTCCCTTTCCCCGTCTTTATTTTCTTATCTACATACCTCACCGTGGTAGCATGTCATGTATTCAGTAAAATCAGATTATGAATGATTTTTTTTCCGTTTTATATACTTCTATTTAACTTCCTAGTCTCAAGATATGATAGAGACTAACGCGGTTTTGAGAATTTTAATAACTAAAAAATGTTTTCTTGTAATGAGTTTTCTTGTTTATATTTCATATTTTTAGACGCTTATTTATTACGTTTGTTTGTCAGAGAAAGTATCATTAATGTACAAATATCTATGTTGTTATTTTGTACATTTCTACTGAAGTAATCAACGATTGATAATGAATAAAATACAAAAAAAAAAAATATATGGAAAAGTTTCATAAATCAGTGAATGAAAGTCAAGCACAAAACGGAAATCAGATTCCAAATTGTTCAATCAGATAGGTTTCAAATTCTTGAAAAAAAGTAAAACATTACCTTTCACGATAAACTTGAGAAAATAGGACAAACATACGGAGACAATAACACAGCTTAACAGAAACACGAAGGATAAACATACGGAGACAATAACACAGCTTCACAGAAACACAAAGGACAAACATACGGAGACAATAACACAGCTTCACAGAAACACGAAGGACAAACAGACGGAGACAATAACACAGCTTCACAGAAACACGAAGGACAAACATACGGAGACAATAACACAGCTTCATAGAAACACGAAGGACAAACAGACGGAGACAATAACACAGCTTCACAGAAACACGAAGGACAAACATACGGAGACAATAACACAGCTTCACAGAAACACGAAGGACAAACAGACGGAGACAATAACACAGCTTCACAGAAACACGAAGGACAAACAGACGGAGACAATAACACAGCTCCATAGAAACACGAAGGACAAACATACGGAGACAATAACACAGCTTAACAGAAACACGACGGACAAACATACGGAGACAATAACACAGCTTAACAGAAACACGAAGGACAAACACACGGAGACAATAACACAGCTCCATAGAAACACGTATAACAACTCAATCTAATGAACAGTTTCCAAATTCGGAATGCATCGGACTCTTAGTTTGTTCTCTCTACTTATTATTTATTATCTTAACACAAGGGGACGTTTCGCTCATTGACCGCGGTATTATAACCTAGAACAAAAAACTTACCAAAACTGATTGTAAGCGGCTTCGACGAAGAAGTTAAACTACGCTACAATTAAAAAATGCTATTCCACTGATCCCAAAGCCTGCCTAACATAATAATTTCTTGTGGACTTTGATATTACTATTACTGCAAAATTCTTGAAATATGTATTTTAGCTCACCTGAGCGAGCATAGTTTCACAAAACCTTACAGGAAGCAAATACTCAAGGCCCTCTACCAAATTTGTGTTTTTCGTGCCGATTTGTACACAAATACGGCCACAGAGGGCTCTGATTGGCTGACGCATTTTCGACAACTCCTCTGCAACCGCTGCACAGAATTTTACGAAACCTTACAGGAAGCAATCACTTAACGTCCTCTATACCAAGTTTGTGTTTTTCGTTCGATCGGTCAAAAATATGGCTGCCGAGGGCTCTGATTGGCTGACACATTTTCGACTTCTCCTATGGAACCGCTGCATAGAATTTCACGAAGTTTACAAGAAGCAAATACTCAAGGTCCTCTACCAAAATCTTGACGATCGGTCAACAATTATGGCCGCCGAGGGCTCTGGTTGGCTGACGCATCTTTGACTTCTCTGCAACCGCTGCAAAAAATATTACGGAACCTTACATGAAGCAACAACTCATGGTCCTCTACAAAGTTTATGTTAATCGTCCGATCGGTCAACAATTATGGCTGTTGAGGGCTCTGATTGGCTGACACCTTTTCGACTTCTCCTCAGGAACCGCTGCATATAACCTCACAATACCTTACAAGAAGTAGATACTCAAGGTCCTCTACCCAGTTCGTGTTTTTCATGCCGATCGGTCAACAAATATGGTCGCCGAGGGCTCTGATTGGCTGACACATTTTTGACTTCTCTGCGAATGCTGCACAAAATTTTACGAAACCTTACAGGAAGCAATTACTTAAGGTCCTCTACCAAGTTTATGTTTTTCGTCCAATCGGCCAGCAAATATGGCTTCTCCTCTACAACCGCTGCACAGAATTTCACGAAACCTTACAGGAAGCAAGAACTCAAGGTTCTTCCAAGTTTGTGTTTTTCGTGTCCATCGGTAAAAAAATATATGCCTGTCAAGCGTTCTGATTCGCTGACACATGATCGACTTCTCTGCAGCAGCTGCATAGAATTTCACAAAACCATGCAGGAAGCAAGCACTCAAGGGACTCCACCTAATTGTCCACCGTCATTCTTTTGTCTGCAACTCAGGTGAGCAATGTGACCCCCTTTGGTCTCTTGTTTGAATGGTTCTTATCTAAATTATTGTTTACCAATGTGGACAAAGATATGTTATGGTGTGTTAAATTGCTATTGTTTCGTCAAAATATTATATCGACAAAGTCAACCGCTCACAAAAAAGCCTGCTCGTTTCTAGGTTAGTCGCCACATCCTCATAACAAAGTCATAGAACTTTAGAGCTCGCTCTGGAATAGAGTTTAAACTGCGATATGAATATCAATGAGTAGGGAACTAAAAATGTACTTTTTAATGGATGAGAAATTTTGAAGAGTGAAATATATGGAAGAGTTAAAGAAGATCATGACGACAATCTTAACAGCACTCACAATAGAGCACCAAATTGAGCATCGACGGACCCCTAGCAATGTTACACGTCTTCAAATTCAATAGCATCATTTAAGACCTGATAAATTTACAGCATGGACCAGACATGCACGTTTCGGGTACTAAACCCTCGTCAGTCTAAACAATGTAATATGGCCAAAAAGTATGAAATTATTATGTCCAAAAAAATGTACTAAAAGACGTAGCAGAATGGATGGGATATGATGCTACAGGACCCACGTTTTAGAAATTTCAAGAAACTTTGTAACAGAAAATTTCAAATGCGTTGAAGAGACAGACGATCAACCGAAGTCGATCGAACTCGGCTACATGTGCCCTCGGGGACTAAGCTAGAGGTGGGACCAGGTGTCCGGGAGGAGTAAGCATCCCCTATTTGCTAGCCGCACCCGCAATCAATGTTATTGCACGAAATGAAAACAATATATAAAATACATGCACTGAACTGTCTGAGGTTATGTCTATACAGAAAGTGCTATGGCGACCATGTCAGGGAAAAATATTCAAAAAACTTACTGTTATACCCCTCGCGGGGAACCTTTTTACGAGCTCCACGCGGCAAAGGGCATAAGTGTGACATAAATGAGAAAGATCCTGACGACAATCTCAACAGCAATCACAACAGAGCACCAAATTGATTATCGACGGACCCCTAGCAAGCTAGAGGTGGGACCAGGTGCCTGGGAGGAGTAAGCATCCCCTGTTGGGGTACAATGTACATGCATCCAGACGACCATTGTCGCCATAAGATTATATTAGATTTTAATATGAAGAAATAAACAATATACGTAATGTATTTAAAAATATCATTCCTTCAAGTGGTCTATTTCCCCTCTTTTTCACATGGATAGATTTTGTTAAGGTAAACCTCATATGTAGATTATAATTCCGTCATAGATGTATCTGTATGTGAAATTAAATCTTTTCATTCCCATTGGAACATTACTATTCCTCTATGTACTTTTGGTAACAATTTTAATGATTATAGATAATTCAAAAAGACGAAAATCTTCTTTATGATATAAATGTAATTATCTCTTCAGAATCCTCTCTTAAAGTATTTCAAACACAAATTTTGGAAGTACATCAACATTCATTTCAATTTCTTTTAATATTGTCTTATTATGGCATGTATGACCATTACAAAATCGCCATGTTGAGATCTCCGCAGATGACCAAGTCTTGTGCTATAAACACATGAATCTGATGCGGCCGAGTTTTGTTGAAGACCCCCTCCTTTCAGGCAGATATTGATAATGAATTTTGATGTACTTCCCTAATGTGTTCCTTCCTTATGGAACAGCTACATATTTCCTGTTTATCAACAGCATTTGTCGTTGTTTGAACTGTTCATTTAAAAGGATTTTGACGACTTAATTCCATAATATTTAAAGAAGATATTATCTTTTGTGCCGCCAATACTGAAATAAATTGTAGAATTTCAGTGCACCATATGCGCATTTTAATAAGACATGTCTCAATAGTAATGCTGGAAGCCGTAAAGACGAAATTCAAATATATATATATATTCTTTTTTTTAATTACACAATCAGTACTAGTCAAAATAGATATCTTCCCCTTTTATTGAACGTCTCTGTATCTTGTTCATGGGGGGTGAAAAAAAGAAGTCTTTATTAGATTTAGCTTTCCTTTATTTTGTATGCAACTATGTCAAGTTTACATCTGAATAATTGAAATATGATTGCCACTCCAAACTGTCTTTCCTCTCTGGTAAGGTGAGCATTTCCACATATTCCCTTAGCATTGGCCATGGAAACGAGACCAATTATCGAGACTGCCACGTGAATTTTGCCGAGGCAATTTTGGTTATCAAGATAAGTTCTAATGGCCCATGACCTCGATGCTGCTGTAAAGGGGTTGTCATCGTAAAATGACCCGTTCTGCAAGCCCTCTGTTGTTATTCCTAGATTAACAGAAAACATCTTTGGCAGTGTATCTTTGTCCTTCAGAGGTCTAATTTGAAACGTCACTTCCTCTCCGCAGTAAATGCGTCTGCTGAGTCGACATGTTGCACTTATATTCTCCTCTATTAGCTTAGCCTTGCGTTTGTTGCCCTCTGTGAGTTGGATATTATGTCCTATGGTTTCTGAAAACCGCAGAACCTTACCAATATCTGGAACTAGAAAGTACAATTCGTAAGAAAATGAAATAAGTGGCAAAAGTTTATCATTAACCTCAGAAATCCTACATACCTAAAATATTGATGAATATCTATATCTTCTATTGCAAAAAGTTCAGTGCATCATATGAACATTTCAAAAATAGAGATCTAGATAATGAATTATATGAGCAGTGAATTTCTAAATATGACTTATAATCAGCTACGGATAAAGACACGCCTTCAGTGATATTCATTCTTAGAATAATCTATCAGATTTAGTAACGGCGAATGTACAAATATATTTCAAATCAAGTGCACATAGAATGTGAGACTAGGCAAATGATATCCTATGGGACAAATTGTTATTTTGTTAATGATGTGTCTTCTCTAACAAGCCTGGACAGATCCAATTTTCCTGTCGTGGACTTGATTTTAAATTTAACACACTCTTGGTCATTATGCATCTCTTTATAAGATGTTTTGATTGCATATTGCTATGGATATTTTTACTTTGTCATGTCATATTCATACAATGTATCAGCATGATATCCATCAGATACATACCTAGTTCCACACGGACGTCGCCAAATCTGAGGTACACAACCAGCCATGTTGGCTGTCCCGGTTTCTTTGTGACTGTATATCTTTCTTTCTCGCTCACAAGAAACACCTTATTATCATCAATGTCTCCCCCAATCCGCATAGACACATCTCTGCTCGAATCGAGGAGCTTAACATTTATACCAATAGTCAATTGGTTTTCTTGAAACATTTTTCCTATGTTTCTGTAAAGACGGTTGGGATCTGATTGGGTGATGCCAATTGCAACACTCCCACTTCCTGTCATGCGTAGGGAAATCAGTTCTAGCTTGGATAATGGTCGATGAGAGAATACGAGGCCTCCCGAATAGATTTGATGCCATTTTATGCCCCGACAGTTTTCGGATAGCTGTAGATTTTCACCACAAGGTACTAGTTGGAGTTCTGAGGTTTTACTGACGGCTGTAAGCAAACAAAGTACATTTAGAGATCACAATTGAAAACTTCATTTAAACAACTATAATTCAGGATTGGATCCATCTGGTTTTAATTCCAGCAGATTAAATGGCGAATTTAAAACGGTTTCAACATAAAAATGTTTAACGTCTTCAAATTCATTAGCATCATTTTAAAGCAGATATATTGACAGCATGGACCAGACATACACGTTTCGGGTAATAAACCCTCGTCAGTGATCCTCAATCTAAACAATGTAGTATGACCAAAATCTGTGAAAATGTGTCCTAAATATACCGAAAGACGTAGCAAAATGGATGGGACATGATGCTACAGGACCCAGGTTTTAGTAATTGAGAAAATTTTAAAAAGAAATTTCCATGAGCCTTGAAGAAACGACCAATCGAAATTGATCGAACTTGGCTACTTGTGCCCTCGGGAAATCTATAACGCTTGTTTCTGTAGAATTTTATGTCTTCATCATTACGTCATCCCATCCATCCAGCTACATCTTTTTAGTACAATTTTGGGCATTATTACTTTCAGGAGACTCTGACTCTCCCCTTTCAGAAGACGCTGACTCTTACATTTCAGGAGACGATGACTCTCCCGGGCTCCTGGTCTCACTTCAGAATGTTGTTCTTGTCGGGGTTCGCAACCGTTTCGATGGGAATTCTCACGATTTTGCCTTGCCTTCTCGACTTTGAGACTGAATGACGGTTAGGTACTTCTTTGATGTTCATTTCACACTCTTTGACCTTATTGCATTGTTTAGATTGAGAATCACTGATGAGGGTTCAATACCCGAAACGTGCATTTCTGGTCCGTGCTGCAAATTCATCTGTTGTTACATTATGCAATTTGATTTTAAGACGTTTAACATTTGTACCACTTGGTGAATGTCACTGCTGGTGGACCAGAAGTCCCCGAGGGCACATGTAGCCAAATTGGATCAACTTCGGTTGATCGTATCCTTAACGCATTCGAAAATTACTGTTATCAAAATTTCTTGAAATTTCTGAAACGTGGGTCCTGTAGCATCATATGCTACCCATCCTGCTACGTCTTTCGGTACAATTTTGGACATAATAACTGTCACACTCTTTGGTTATATTGCATTGTTTAGACTGAGGATCACTGCGAAACGTGTGCATGTCTGGTCCATGTTGCAAATTTATCTGTTCTTTTTAAAATGATGCTATTGATTTTGAAGACGTAAAACATCTGATAACCGCCCAAATGGGAATAGCATCTGTATTTCACAAGAGACTGACAATTTTTGCATTCAAAAAGATATTTTGATGTACTGGATATTTTCTCTTATGAAATAATAGATATTATAGATATGGATTATAGATATATATCAATAAATATTTTTACTCACCTATAATATCCTTCTTGCGGAGTTTTGAAAGTAGCAATTTCAGTGTTGTCTCTGATTGTTTTTTACATTTCAGCAGCTTGTTCATCTGTCCGTCCATTTTACTGATAACATCCTTGTATTTTCCATCAACCAACAGGAATTTTATACTCTGTAATTCCTTTAACATTAACAAGAAATATATGATATCATGAACTTAATGACATTGATGTTAAAGAGTCTTATGTCATTTCATATGTTGCAGTAATTCAAACTGCTAAGAAAATACCTGTAATTTACATTAAAGATTATCTCCATTATAGGTTAGATAAAGATGACAGCGATAACGGTTTGTTTTTCTCTTTAAACCAAACATGGGTATCAAATAAAGATGCAGAACTTATAATCAGAACATTACTTTGAGTAAAGGGTCCGCCTGTCCGTAGCATGCCACCACCATCTCATTGGCGTACTCTATCATTGAAGTTGTCTCGCCCTGGCGCCCCTCGTACACTGATGTCGACAAATTTTGTATTTCCTTCAAAAAGAAAAAGATTTTTTTTTTAAAAATGTCCTTGTCAATATAAATAGAGACATAAAAGCAAACAAAACATTCACTGCAACGTTGACAATTATGATCACTGACGAGGGTGAGTACCCGAAACGTGCATGTCTTATCCATTCTGCAAATTGATCTGTTCTTAAATGATGCTATTGATTTTGAAGACGCCTTTAATATTACAACAGGTCTTTGATTGATTGAATATTATTAAGTGATACTCACAAGTAGAAGTTTAATGTCTCGGTCAACAGCATGTTTCATGACTGAGACGACGTCAATCAACGTATGAAGATGGATTTCACAAGTCAGAAGCTGTGTTATTTGGTGATATATCTCGAGGTGAAATGAACTGGATATGTCTGCAGCCAAAACCTCTATGGCATCTTGTAGTTGTCTAGACATGATTATGTACTCGCTGTCCTTCATCCTCCCCGTTTTGCCCTTTGCGAGTACTTCATTACGCAGACGCCGTATATCAGAGATAGCTTGTTGTAGTTCCGGGTCGAAGTTGAAATCTTGGATGTTCAAAAGTAGAGTTGACAAAATGACGATATCGAGGCTGCATGGTAGAATATTCCTCCTGATGGCGTTGTCACATGAGCATACCTTGAAGCGAGCTGTTGGGTGGTGGGGACATATGTATCTTGGCCCTAGAAGGTGGAATATGTCATACCATTGAGACCTTGAGAGGAAACCAGGATAAAATGGCACTTTGACCCCATTGCACTGACAACAACCTTCTTTTTGTACCATATGGAATATGGAATGTCGGTGTTTTTGGATAAAATCTGGAAAGTCAGTCCAAGCCATTTCACATTTTTTCTCAAGAGTTCTTGTTAGAGCAGCTTTGCCATACTTAAAAACAAGCATGGCCGACCTGTAGAAATTCTTTCGCTCGGTGTCAAACAGAGACATATCTGAAAAAGAGGAGAGCTTTACATACACTTGAAGAGAAAATGTGACTGTTAAAATTGTAACTACCAGACTAAAGATCTTCGGCTAAGATACTAGAGGCGACACGAATAAAACTCATGTATTTACATACGATAGCTTATCTCTGAAATCTTAATAGTCTTTTTTATAGTAAATGGAAAATTGGTATTAATGAATTTAGAATTTTGTTTTTACAAGATGTATGACTAGGAAATAAAATATTCAGACTTAAGTGACATTGTTGATTTACTTGCACAAATAACTTTAAAAGGAGATGGAAACAACGAATCTGTGTGCAAAGAACTATCTCCTACATTGACCGATTTCTACAAAATATTTTTAAATTTGTTGGATTTAGATCAAATCATGTTTACCAAGTTCGATCAACTTCGCTTGATCGTTTCTTCAACGCATTTGAAAATTTGTTATTAACATTTCTTGAAATTTCTAAAACATGAGTCCTGTAGCACCATGTCCCAACCATCCTGCTACGTCTTTCCGTACATTTTTGGACATAATAACTTTTACACTCTTTGGCCATATTACATTGATTGAGGATCACTGACGAGGGTTTAGTACCCGAATCGTGCATGGCTGGTCCATGCTGAAAATTTACCTGTTCTTCAAACGGTACAATTGAATTTGAAGACGTTTAACATTCTAATTTTTCCAACTCACATTTTCTTTTCTTTTTTCTTCTGCAACGTTTACAATTACAAGAGTAAATATCTGAGTTAAGGGAGTGAGATTGAAACCGATGAGCTGTGAAAGATAAAAGTAGGATATTTTTTAATCTTTAAGAGTTGATGCACTATGACTAAATTTCAACATACCTTTTAGAAATATTTTCTGCACAATTTCTAAGTGAGATTCCCAAGTTATAAACAAAAATAAAACCGAAAATCAAACAATGTCAGTAAATAATATGTCTGTTGTTAACCACATAACTGCCGTGCGTAAAATGTACACCTGGCGACAATATCCAGGGTGCTAGTCTCTATCTTTAATCATTGTTTACCACTTTTGGAATGTTTTTTTTATGTAGGTAAAAAGAATAATTGCGTTAGATTCGATAATAATGCGTTATAAATTTAAAACCTATTGAATGCTATACGACATTTTGTGAATATGCGCATTTGTGGAGGCCCTGGTTGAGTTGATGCAAAGAATAACGAGGAAATCTACAGACGTCTTTGTTCTGGATTTAAATAGACATTTAATGATATCTGCCTATTCAAAACTTCCAACATATCGAATAAGTGTAAAATAATAAATATTAATTTAGTCGAACTAAAGAGGTGTGTGGAAAGAGTCATTTACTTCAGTTTACATAGTAAACAGTCAGCTTAGATTGGCAAACATTGGATTTTGTTTGAATTGAAAGGATTTCTATTGTATGTAAATTGACATATCTCATGTAAAATGTCAATCTGCTCGAGTACACCAATTGTTGACGATTTGTAAGGAAACCCGTCTACTTCAATGAACTGGTCGGCGTTATTATTATTTTTTTCTTCAAAATATGAAATTCATATAAGGAAAACTAATAAGTATTGGATATACGCCGAAAACAATTCATTCTTAAAGATATTTGACAGTTTGAGGCCCGCAGGGCCGAAAACTGTCCAATATCTTTAAGAATGAATTGTTTGAGGCGTATATCGTACTTAAAACATTGATCACTATTCAAAGTGGCATGACCATTGACTTTGTTCTTATTATGTTAATTACTGTAACGAAATGTAATCACTCCAGGTTCTAACATTCTCGCTACTAGCAGTAGGGAGTCGTTTATAAAAGAAGATAAAGGAGATGAAATTTTCAATTAAAAAAAATGGTGACAAATTCTGACGCAGATTCCGTAAACCAAGACGAAATTGGATGCAATGTTTGGGAAAAATCAACGAGAATATTTTGCGTGATGACGATTTAGTTGAAGCTTCTTTGGATAAATAAAAGCACGTGTCTCTAAAAGTGCCGTTTTCCGGACAAGCAAGAAATAATATACCGAAAAGAAATCAATGGGGACGTTCAAATTACTATGTGCAAGGTTAAATGAGAGAAACAATTCAGGAAGATATTTTGAAGAGACCTGACACCTAAACCAAGCCTTTGACGGTTATTTGCACGGGGGGGGGGGAGGGGGGGGAGGGGACTGGATCAAAATAACCGTCAAAGGCTGGATTTAGGTCAGGTGTTTCGGACTAGGAAGAGTCGAGCAAAAAATCTTAATTATAAGTAAAATTAAAAAGATGGGAAAAAATTAGACCGAAGAAAAAAAGAAACGGACTGAACTATAGTGTCTCTTTCATTGTCATTTCCGACACAACGGCCGATTCTTTAGATACATAAGATTGTGCTGGATTTTGTCAACTTCGTAAAGAATAGCAAAAATTGGAATAGTCAGTAGCATGATACATGGAATTCTTGCCTCGTGATTTGTAAATAAGGATTGTAACGGTTGTCCTGTAGATGCCAAAAAATACATTTACCTTTGACTGTCCAATATTTAATCTAGGTCGCGTATATTTTTTCTAATAAACGCGACCTAGATTTGATATTGGACAGTCAAAGGTAAATTTCGGACTGTTCGAACAAAGGCATGACGTCACATCAATGTTTTAAAATCAGATATGTACAATCTGGAACATATTTAAGAAAATTTATCCTTGTCTCTTCAAATCAATAAGTCTCGCACAGAGAACGTCATGTTCAAGTTATTTTAATTTAATCGGAATACTTCATTGATATGCTTTATTTGTCAAATAACGGAAAAATCAATTTTAATATAATATACTCCTCACATACTACTAAAGCCGTGGATGTGATATCTTACACTATAATCTTCTGCATTTCAAATCTTAATCTCTAAGATAAAAGAACAATTTATCGTTCCATCACAGGTCACTCAAATGTTTTATCTTAATTAGTATAATACATTTCTGAAGAAATTGAGTACAAACCCATTTTTAAGTCCTTCACAATTCCTAGTCCATAAGACAGTGTATAAGAAACTAGAACATGAATATAAGGCGTATATAAAACCCCGGTAAATGTTTACTCTTTGAATACATACAGTAGATTTATTATCACCAGACGGGATATATTCTGTTTATCATAGATTTTTTTGAATACGTTCAAACGAAATCTTATCGAACAGAATAACTCGATCAATATGATTGCACCAGGCAATTGAATTGTATAATTTTCACATATATACATGAGCGAGCAATTGATAATTACAACTTCAAGTGACTAGAACTCAGATTTCTATTGCAATGTCTTTTTTCTCTAAAACATCTTAATTTGTTATTTTAAACTTCCACGTGCATCGTGGAACTCCTTGGCTCAGTGGGTTTTATCTATGTCGTTTGTCCTACGTTTTCGTATCACGTGAGTTATTTATAGACATACGTTGTAATCGTTATACATACGTATCTCTTATCATCATCATATAAATGCATGCAAGATTTTGTCCCCTTTACAAAGTACAGATACAACATCCCAGCTGGAATGTCCATTATGACCTTCTTTATTATTTAAACAATATATTTAGAGTGTGGACATTATGAAGCGCGGGGGCAGCGTATTAGGTCCGTGTACAGTGTACGAATCCGTCACAGAGTTCTCTGTGCGTTTGTACAATCAGATTAAGAGTACAGAGTCGTCGGAATCTAACATATTTATGTCACCTTACAGCGTATCAACGGCCCTGGCGCTCACAATGCTGGGTACGGGTGGAAAAACGGAAGAGGAGCTCAAACATGGTCTGTGTGTAGAAAGTCTACCTACAAGCGATATTCATGGTGAATATAGACATTTGGCAAAAACGATTACGTCGAAGACAGGAAGTGACGTAATCCTGCAAACCGCCAATCGTATATTTTGTGAAAACGGAATGGAATTACGGTCAGAATACGTTGAAAAGTCTCGTAGGATATACGGAAGCGATTCAAAACAGCTGGATTTTAAACAGGATCCGGAAAAATGTAGACTAGAAATTAATGAGTGGGCAGAAAAACAAACTAACGGTAAGATAAAGGATTTGATTCCCGAAGATCAAATTTCCGAAAGCACCATGATGGTTTTAACAAACGCTATATACTTCAAAGGGGACTGGGAGAAGAAATTCAAGAAAGAGCGTACCAAATCAGCGGATTTCCATGTGACACCAACAGCGAAAGTAAAAGTGGACATGATGAGGATGAAAAAAGACGAGTGGAAGGTAGGTAGGTCAAGGTCATATAGATGCAAAGTTTTACAACTTCCTTACAAAGGCAAGAAAATGAGCATGGTTATATTTCTTCCCGATAAAATTGACGGAATCAATAAGTTGGAACAAGATCTTTCTGTTGAATTTATAAAGGACATGAAGAAGAAGTTAGAAAGACAAGACGCAATTATAGAAATTCCTAAATTCAAAATAGAGGGTAGTTACAAACTAGAAAATGCTCTCCCTGAGATGGGGATTGTAGAACTGTTCTCCTCAGGAGCTGACTTCAGTGGCATGTTGGAGAGTCCCGGGGGAGGGGCGGGCGTGTCCGACGTGTTCCATAAAGCGTTTGTGGAGGTAAACGAGGAGGGGACGGAGGCCGCTGCCGCCACGGCCGTGGAGGTGGACAGGTGTCTACCAGAACCACCCCTGGAGTTCGTCGCCGATCATCCTTTCTTGTTTGCCATCATCGAAAACAAACATTGGACAGTTTTGTTCATTGGTAGATTTACAACTCCATAAGTACATGGAATACAACATAGCGATGTCTCAATAAAACAAGTAGCGTACGTGATAACCGAGTGATAAAGATTTTTAAGAAAGGTGAATCTGCCTTATCTGGGTATCAAAGGGGCGATCTCATTATGAACTTATAATAAAATGACAAATCTACATGTATCTATACTTAATCATAATGATGTCTGAATTGTAGTAACTGAATGTTGACTGAAATGTCTATAAATAATAAATAACCTCGTTTTACCCCGACACAACACAGAATTCTTTAAGCGTAGCTTGCAATTTAGTGGCGTACTTTTGTGGAATGGACTACCTTCTTCTATACGGAATTCATCATCATTGTGTTCTTTTAAAAAATCATTTCATAAGTACTTGTCAACAGAACGCCAGATTAATTGTTGAAACACTACATGTAATGACTCAAAATGTTTGTACATATATGTATATATTGTTTTTGTGTGCTGTTTTCTTTTTGTTATTGATGGCCTTGTGGAAGAATAGTACTTTTACTAAACAAGTCACCTTCTTGAAATAAAGATTATTATTATTATCATTATTAAATGAATGTCTGAGACTTTGTCATTATATCATTACTCAACTACTCATTTATGTAAAATGTTTTTTTATAATCGTCGTTTCACAAATTTAGTTTGTACTATGTTTCAAATTTGAAAGAAAGTATTTTTAATGAATAAAAAATAATTATATTTATGAGAGTTTATGTCTTTGTGTGTTTGTGTAGCCCTTCCCCGTTATCAGCAGATTCGGAGCATACAAAATCACTCGTGAACTTGAATTCTGAATATCTTGGTCATAGCTTGCGGCTTTCATATTGTTGTTACTGAGGCCTTCACGATTATCGTTTAACTTTTTTTTTTACCTTGGGACTTTCGCCTTGGGAGTTTGCCTCCCACAGTGAGATGATGCCGCAGTATAGCGGTTCTTCACTTCACTCGGAGGAAGAATAAGTTTGATCTACATTTCGGATAACAGCTATTGTACTGAAAAGATGACAACAGGAGCATTCGTGTTTCACACGTAACACGTCTTCATTTTTTTTTTTTTTTTTTTTTGCAAGGGTTGAGTCTCCATTCGAATTCGAGTTCTATGCAAGTTGCATGTATCAATTTTCCAACCGGAAATATCGTCATCTCGATACATGAACAGAACGTATCAACAAGAAAATGCCCAAATGACCACAGCGGACACACACACACAACAAAAGACATCGCACAAAGCAACAAACCGACAAACAAAAAACCATATAAAGTCGGTAACTCCGTACGGCGGCTTCGCCTAGCATACCAAGCAGACCGCTACGCCACGGTGACAACCCTATCTGCACCTATTTGGGAGTCCGCTACGCCACGGTGACAACCCTATCTGCTCCTATTTGGGAGTCCGCTGGTTGATAAAGGAAGGGTCCACTGCCTCGGATCAGCCCAAGTGCAATCGAATTCAAAAAACCCTAGTAAGAGTTTTATCAGTGACGTCACAGTTTCTCACAGTAACATCGTAAGATGGCGGGGGCGCCTAGAAGAATCCATCTAAACTTTGTGCATAACGACGAAATCTGGTAAGCAATCTATTCTCATACAATACAATGAAACCAAACTATTACCAATGGTAACGCGAGTTATTTACGATATAGAAACTGTACGTTAAATTGAAGTAATAGTAAAATCTGATAAAATTATCACGTGAAAAGCATTTATGAAAAAAAAAAATCTCTCGCGACCATCCGATGTTATAAAAAATAAGCGAAAGACAGAGAATTAGGATAACCATACAAAATACAACTTGGCATACACACAGAACCTATATTTGCTGTGAATGGCATATTTCTGTCAAAAGAATATGCAAGGTCTCCAAGATTGTTCTGTCTGAAGCTTTAAAATTTTGGTAAACCTGTAGCCCACTTAAAAGAAAAAAAAAATGTCGCAGAGCATCCCTCTGGATAGGAATCTAAATACAGGGCATCAAACAGATAATGATTCATATCATCAATGGTACTAAGCCACGGTTCATTTAATAATTTGGGGGGGGGGGGGCTTGGGTGTTTTCCGAAAACAATATTTTCCTCAGAATGTTGCTGAAAAAATCAATTTGCCTATGATGTGACAGAAAAATAATCTTGCTCTTATGATTCCATATATATATATCGCCTGCAGTTTTCAAAATATTGTTAATTTCGTATTTGAAATATCAATAGTTATATACATGTGTATGAAAGTATAGTTACTGTATATCAGGTATATGGAGTACAAACTTTGAAGGATTTTGCACCAATTTACACTTATAAGTATTGATTGTTTGTTTTTTGTTTTTGTTTTTTGTTTTGTCTTGGACGACACCCAGACCCCCTTGGATGTACCTAAAATATATTATCTCTACAGTTTCATATTGTAGAAATGATTTATCAATCACTCTGTTTAAAAGAAGAAGTGAATAATTTAAACTTTTGTATAAAAATAAGTAATACTTAAAGTTTTTTTGTACAAATAAAGTACTTCTACCGGTATAATAGGTAGAATATATAGACATTCTTGTACACAAAAAAAAAAAAACTTTCTCAAACTTTGCAGGAAAAAATAATTTTGCCATCGTCCGGGGCGAAAAAAAAATCTTGCCCTGATAAAAAAAACCCAAGCGCATCTCCCCCTTAAAACGGACCTTGCCTAAAACGCCAAAATGGAAAAAAAAAATTAGTGAAGCGATCCCTATAGTTTCATGTCGAAATTTCATATATCTATTTTATAAAGAGTTATTTCCTGTAGGGTCAATTCAGAGCCGTAATTAAGGTCACATCATCTTATCTCATCTTTATTTTGCGGGTGTCTAAATGATTCTTTTTTCTAATCACCTCAATTCAAGGAAAGATCATATTCGCCACGAATCTACTTCACAGCGACAGAAATGGCCGGAAAGATGGGGATACCTTGTTCAAGAATATCAAATGGTCAGTGTCCTTCATGAATTTTCGGTATTTCAAACACCTTTTTAATACTATTGTCACACATGTATGTAATATTATTTGTAACGTTTTCCGTATTCAGTAAGACTGCAATATGAATAATATACAGCTGAATTTGACCAGAATATCTTATTCTACTTATCACGTGGACAAAACTTAGGGTATAAGTAGGTCTTGGCTCTAGCAACACACATGTGAAATATTAAAAAGTACTCTTCACTAGCCAAAAGATATACCATGTATCAATATTTAAGTAGTTGGCCTAACTTCAAGGTAAATATGCATGTACATTTATTCAAGCGGGTCTTTGTAGAAAATTGATGTGCTAGATATCTTTTGCATTCCAAAGGTATAATTATTTACCATTAACCGCTTACGTGCAGTTCCAATGTAAACCTCTTTTTCAGTTAAATGAGAACCTGGCAGGGAAGCCAGTCATCAAGAAGCCGTGCAATACGGGAGGGACTTGTCTAAAGTTACCTCCAATTCAAACCCCGTCCAAGCCTCGATCTGGGTTTCCTATGACGACATCGAGACAGATTGGTTGGTTGTCCTCCAAGCCGGATACTCAGCTCGAGATATACGGCCGGTATGGCCCCCATCCACGATGTAGAGGCCAGTATGGCCTACTTAAACATTTTAAATGGCCACAAGAAAGTTCTCCTTGAATAAAATATTCCTCACAATTGTTTATCTAGTCCATTTCTTCTTTAGTCTATGTATGGGTTGTTCTAAGACCTCCATCTGTTGATGAGACGTCAGACTATTTTGATTTGAACCGCAGACAACGTCAAAGCCACTCATTCTAACCAGAGCTTGTCGTTGCTATTAAGACTGCCTAACGATTTTTAAAACCATCCATAAATATATATTGAAAGACCAGACTGTTCAGAAGAGTTCTAAGCCTATCGCATGCTTGACCTTGACTTTGATTGGGTGTTGAGTCGCAACATGCTTGTCCATCACTGCAATAATCTATATCATCTGTAATGTGTGGCCTTGACCTTGAGCGTTGAAAATTGACATACTTTACATTCTCCAATAATTTACATCTCGAGGGCAAGTTAAATCTGTAATGTAACTGCAAGCAGCAACACAAAGAGACGCAAGTGATCCCTTTTTTTGCTGTTTTGTTTACTCACAATAGCAAGTATGGATCCAGAAGGGGGACCCCCTTGGAATTTGCCCAAAAAATGCTAAAATTTTCCTGTTTTTACATACATTTTTTTTACAACCATAGGCTGGACCCCCCTTTTACTGATGACTTGGACCCCCTGGAAATATTTTCATCTGGATCCGCCTATGCATCAGTATGTTCATGGTCTCATTAAGTCTTGTTTGTCTGAGCAAAACAATATGAACCATACCACTAATGACTGTACATCTAAATAGTCCAAGGTTGGACAAACATCTGTACAGCATGATTCAAGCTTTTCTGGGTAAAAAGGAAAGTGATAGCTTGGCATATGATAAGAGACATGTTCCTTTGATTTACATACAAGAAACATAAATCACTTATGACTTTATGAGGAATAAATGTCAAGGTCAAATTCAAATATGTAGAAAATGTATTCCACACCACAAAGCCTTCATCTACAATTATTACATGTACATGTATTGTATTTTGTCCATGACCTTACAGGGATCTATATGGATTTTTGAACGAAAATTTTACATCTCAAGATAATATGTAAAAACAATAGGAATTTACATCAAAATATTTCAAGCTTAATTTAAACATTCATTTTTCAATGCATGAAGCTATAATTTGAAGACAGAATGTCCGATTGTAGCATCTTTTTTATCGGAAAATGATTGGGCTACATAACTACTTTGAATATTATCTATTGCCCATGATTTAAGTTACTACTAAAATGGATGTTAATGATGAGGACATAAGAAGGACTGATAGCAATGACAATAGCTCACTTTAGCTTCCCTCGGGTTGACTAAAACGCCAAATCTACATCTTGCCTTTTCTGGTATTACTTGGTGAAAGACTTGGTCAAGGACATAACATGTGTATTTGATATCTCAAGGTAAATGTCAAATTTTTTTGCTGTGTTACATTTGTCCCATCATGGTCTATCACCATTTAAGTGTCAACTTTCTACTCCAAACAGTTTTCTCCAAACAGACATAAAAAGGGCAACAGATTTCTGATATCCATCATGAAATACAAAAAGTACAAAGAAAAAGATTATTGTAACATGATTTATTTATCCATTGTCTTCTTCCTCACTCTCCTCTGAGTCTGTTTCCTCATAAACTACAACATTTTGTCTATTAGCATTAACAACAGTTAACTCCCTTTCTTCATCAGAGTCCTCATCACTAGGTGGCAGTAAATCATCTGGGATCAGTTCTTGGTTGTTTGAAGATTCCCTCTCTGAGAATTCTTTGGGCCTTGAAATAAATTAATTGTAATACTGTATGTGAATTTGTGTAATTACTCTTTTTTATCTACAAAGTATTTATGTTAAACACATTTCAACTCAATGTTTAATTCCATTAAAATCACCATATAGCCAGTGCTCATTTATGAAATTACATACAGATTCGACTGTTAAAGAAGAGGCTTCTTTAACAGGCTTCTCGCCTTTGCATATTTGACTCTATATACATATGAAGGTCAAGGTCACCTTCATAGTTGAGATTACATACATTGGCGTTGTGTCAGATAATGATTGCCACTCTATCTTTCCAAATAAATTCATCAATCTGATCTTTCCTATAATTAACATCTTATCTTTCCTATACTTAACTATCTCATAGATTTTGAATGATGTATAATAAAGGTTTATTTTTGAAATCAGACAAATGTATAATTTCTCTACATCCAGGATATTGCATTACACAGTGCATACCGAGCAATTACATATTGCAAAGATCTATACTTACCATTTACCCTCATTCTGAATGTACTTAATTTGGTCCCTCATTAAAATAGTAACAATCTCTGCTTTTACTTTTTCTCCTTCGTCTATTGGTTGTACCATGACATAATCTCCTGTATTAAAGATACAATAGTCATACAATTCAATTGTATCTAAAGAACAAGCTGGGCAAGATGTGTTTGTGTAACATTAATGTCCTGTTGGCATCTTTTGTAGTACATTTTTGTATAAGCAGTATTCTCTATATATATATAAGAGAAGGTCAAGGTCACAATATTTGGAACCAGCAAAAAAGTCTTGCCATAAGAAATGCACATGTGAAATATGAAAGCCCTATCAATATTCATACATAAATCATGGCTATTATTAAAAAGTAAAAAATTTTTCAAAGGTACGAAATATTCAGGGTTCAAGCTTACAATTTTTTTTTGGAGGGGGGGGGGGGGGGGGGGTTAAAGTAGATCAAAATTTCTCACCATATCTTTAAACATTCAAAAGGTTATAATTTTTAAGACAAAAGTATATGAAAGTATATCAGATCCAATATCAGTATTACATATGAATACAAAATGGTCAAATGCATAAATATCAAAATGTGAATCAAGGGATGGAACTGGGGAGTCAGGACATCCCCTCTTTGTCTTTTTCTATACTGGGTAACTTACTGACTGCAATGATAATTTGACAGTACCTCGTTTTATCCAAACATTTTTCCTGAAGCGTGTGGGCATGCTAACCAAGAATTTCTCCTGACCTGGCGTCTCCACTTCATGTAAGTTATTCCCCCTTCCAGCCGTCACCTATATAGTTATAGAATGCATAAGATATCCATGATAACAATCTAAATTTCATAGGAATGTCTAATAAACATGATAAAGAAAGACATTACATACATGTACAAAATGTGATACAATTGAACATGATGAAATATATTTACTTAGCCTATAAACAAAAGAGATCTGCCAATGTAGACTAGTTTTTCACAAAATTTATTTTAAGTCTCTAGATTTTTTAAATCTTGAGAGTCAATAATAAATAGATTTACCATAAACAAAGACACAGTTAAAGTCATAAAAACAAAACTATTGTTTTCAAGTGATGTATCTCTTTATCTGAACAAAACATGTGTTCATACATATAAATAAATAATATGTTTACCCTGACAATTTGTTGATTCTCAGTTGGCAATACATATTCATCAAGAACTTCTTTTGTAACATGTTTCCTTTTTGTAGCTTTTGACATTTCCAGTTAGTATACAGATTATTTTGGTGTCCAATCTTCTATAAACTTGCCATAAACAATCTCCTGTGAAGCAAAATATTTTGTGAGTCCAAAGTAAAACAATGAATTCCATAATTAACAACACATGCAGAAAAATTCTCCAGGACTTAAGGGGGCAGGGTCTGATTGTCGATCATCACCAAAATTTTTCTGATTCAAGTCAGAGAGTTGTAATCCAATATGAGGGTTAACTCTAGGGTGTGACATCATCATAGGAAAACACTATTGAAATTTGATCACATCATACTATGACTCGGTCTAACATCATACATGTACTAAATTTATGTCAGAGTCATCCCAAATGGGAATGTCGGAAATTATGAGGGAGTCATTGCATTTAAAGTTTTAGCACATTTCATTTGACTTGACATTTCACTTGATAGATCTGCAAATTTATTCTACTGTACATACATGTTTCTCGAAAACTTCAGTTACTTATTACCGGCAGTCATGACTGCCGGTATACTGTAATCAATCGTGACATACTTGCACGGATAAAATAACTCTTGGCAATATGATTGGTGGACAATTACAAAATATGCAAATATTCGTCAAGGTTATTCAGAATCTGTAGATAAGATACTTTCATCAGGTCGGCTCAAGAGTCTAGATGAATTGACAAATGAAAGTCATATCGTATCAGTGCATTTTCATCCGAAAGATGCATCGAAAAGTCTTTGTAACGATACGCCCTACCACAATCACAGATCCTCGGGAATTTCCGTAGCTTGAATCGGAAATAAAAACGGAAAAGCCCGGAAATGTGCGATTGGTCAACAAGAACAAAAATCGTTTATTCCATTTTTTCTTACTAGTATTTCACAACATTTAATGTCAGCTAATTGCCGGCAAGCTTTTTGTAAAAGCTAATACTTGTCTAACCTCAGACCAATAAAATCAAGCAGTCAAATCAATCATGTATTCCTACATTCAGTTCTGAAATTGACATTTAAATGTCACTAACTTTGGCAACATTTGTCAAATATTGCAATAATAAGTACCTTCTGTCTTTTAACATTAAAAGTTAGTGTTATTCGGCAATCATTTCGTCCAAGACGTGCAATATCTATCGGTCGAAGTTCCTCTGACCAAGCAACTTTTAGATAAATTCTAAAACCGGACTCGATTTGCGTTTCCGGATCGTGGGTTTTTTTCAAAATTAAACACTTATTTAAAAACCTACTTGGCATTTGAACAAACAAATAGATAATGTAAAATGAATAATCTTTTAAGGTTGCATTTTTGGAAGACTCTGTTCAAAGCTAAATACTTACTTTTCAGTGGCGGATCCAGCGCCCCCTTTGCCGTGGGGTCAAGGGGCAAATTTTGACGATTTTTACTGAAAATGGGCAAAATTATACCTGTTTTTGGAAAATTTAGGGTCAGTGCCGGGGGGGGGGGGGGCGCCCCCTCCGCACCCCCCTGAATCCGCCACTGCTTGTGTACAAATGTACATTCTTATATCCCAAACAAAGAAATTTGTATCATTTATCTTCCCCCCTGCATCTTTTGGAGCCAGATTTAAAATTCTCTCCGTGACTGAGTCAGATTATTTCCCAAGATGCAATTGCCTCACACATAAAGAACTTAACCTGACCCCTTCATTTCCTTACGTATTACGTATAGTTTCCGTGCGGAGTCCTTACAGAATTTCCGTGAAATTGCAAGAATATAATCAACGGAATACAGTGAAACTCTATCGTTTAACTGTGATTTTTGAGTCCCTAGGTATGTACACTGTGACAAGTTCCATATTCAAAGAAAGCTTACATAACCTAGTACTACGTGAACACAAACTTGATTGTGTATTAATTTATAGAAATAAGGCTTAAATAATGAAAAATTAGTAAACACGAACTGTGCGGTTATTTGCAGCCATATACATGCCAGTAAATCTCCCTCCTCAACTTCATTATAGGGGTATAAACCAACAACATATTAAAACACGGGAGAATATACTTATAGGGTCTCGGTAATTCAAGTCAATAACATTCAAATTCAAAGGTATTTATCGTTTATATATGGTACCAATCAAGTATGCTTAGTATAAGTTACTGGTCGTGAACAGCAGTGGCGGATTCAGGGGGGGTGCCCCCCCCCCCCCCCCGGCACTGACCCAAATTTTTCCAAAAACATGTATATTTTGGCCCATTTTCAGTCAAAATCGTACAACCTTACAGGAAGCAAATACTCATGGGCCTCCACCAAATTGTCCACTATCATTCTTTTGTCTGCAACTTAGGTTAGCGATGTGGCCTCTTGTTTCTATATCGAGTCTTCATTCAGGTAGGTGTTCAATCCAAAATTATGTGAAATAAATTTGTAGGTTTGAGAAGTCTCTTTTGATTTTAGTAAACGTAGTGTTATTGCAGTATCGTAGCTTCCCCTGGCGACTGCATGTTTACGCGTTTTTAAGCCTAACAGCGACATTTTCACCTTTGACCTTGAAAACAAATCGTTCAGGTTTCGGTGGTCCTATATATAAATGCTTCGACTTCTGTGCTGTTCACAATGCTCAGGACACATACATACAGCTATATCCCCTCCACAACGACGACGCTAGGGGATCATTGTATCATAATAAGGTCAATTGCAATCGATTGACTACGTATTGATACCGGTATGTCTGAACTCATAGAAACATCACTTTTTTTCTTTTCAGAAGGATTTCACTAGACATATGAAATCTGGACGTCCTGCATGCAGTCGCTAGTGGCGAAGCATACTGAAGTATATTGCAGTACTGACTGCTAGTGATTTATGATTTCTTATAAAATCAATAGGCTAGCATATAGAAATGCTGTATAAGGTAAAGCCAAATACAATGACAAAAGAAGAATAATAGAAAAATATTTATTTAGTTCTGATAAGCTCTAACAACATGAACAAGTAACAAAAGAATGACAGAACAATAAACATGTCAATAAAATGTTGTCAGTTTAGATATCAACTAATAATTACATAAAAAATATCCCCTTTTACATCATATTTCAGTGACATTGAACACTGTCTGACCCAAGAAAATATCAGCTTCCACACTTTTAAGGGAAATATTTTTTTTTCTAAATTATTTTTCATGTTTTTTAGACCGAACATTAGAATAAAATACATTTATTAAAATATTAAACATTTGTGTCTTTGTATGACAGTTTACTGTAGTTCGTTTACACATCTACATTGAACAACTTTGACTAGGATTTCTATACCATATTTTTCTGAAGCAACATGCAAAGCGTTTGTCCAGCACTAGAAACTAAAGCAAACTGTGTAATACTAATTCTACCACATTTGTTCCAGTGCACTAGTTTAATACTAGTAGGCAGTACTGTTGGCAAGCCTGCCTTTGGAATTTGAAATATAAATTATAGAATTTTAAGGCTCATACAGTCACAAAGATAGTAAAGCTAAATGACAGATCTAGAGGGGGGGGGGGGGGGGTAGGAACATCCCCCACCCCTTTGAATTTGCACAAATAAATGCTGATTTTTTTTCCCCAGTTTCATGCTATATTTTATTTCAGATCATAGACAGGATCCCTCATTATGAGCTTGACTCCAATGTCTATGCAATGTATGCATTAGGAGCCTTTGAAACCAAACAAGGAGTCATATTCAATTAATAAAAATACAAAGGAAATCAAACTTCTATAGCAATGGAAGAACATTTCTTAATGTTTATACAATGTACCTCTACATGATCAATTATAATATAATTTTGTAGAACAGATAGACAGACAAGAAGACATATTAATTTATATGCACCTGAACCTAAAAGACACAAATATTCATGGATTTCAAAGGGCTTAAGCACACCAATTTAACCATTATAGTATGTAAAGCACTCTATAGTGACTAAGTTTTTGATGTTAACACAAAAACAAATACATGTGTAAACAGACATTAGGCTAAATATATGACAACTTAAAGTTAAACTTCAGGACATGTAAAACATGTTATTACAGTACATGTATGACTCACATTACCACACATATGGTCAGTGTAAACAATATACTAACCTGTTTAAACTTTAAAGCATGATCTCTACATCAGTACATGCACCCAGATTGTAAATTTAAGTTAAAAGGCAACATAATATGACACAGAGATATGGTTTAAATCAGAATGCAATTATAAAGTACATGGTTCTCACTGCTAATAATAAATTTTCATTCATGTCAGCTTTGCATAGTAAAATTCCTCACACAATTCTTTTCACATGAATACCAATACTTTTCTAGAACTCAATGTAATTAAAAATGCATTTGATAGATGGGTAAATACTAGTACTGAAAACTATAAATCATCCTTCAAGTTTTGTAGATTTCTTTATGATCTGCAGTTGGATGGGAAAAATGACATTTACATTCTTGTCTAAAAAAAACCCATGGACATTTGCAATACACATGTACATGTTCACATATAATACTGAAATACTGAATCTAGTTTTACTTTTGAAAAGACATTTGGGACACCTCATTATTAAATAGAATTCACAATTAAACCATGCCTTCATCTAAAATTTGAATCAGAAGCTATACAAATTTCAAATGCACATTTGAAAATTTGATCTGTGTGCTTAAATGCATTTCAATGGATTTCAATTTCTTGCTGTCTTGTGGGAGAATGTAGTTGCAATATAAGTTATATACATTGTATGCTTTTCAATAAGGTATACATGTGCAATACTGCTAAAATACATAAATCCTTTACAGAAACTTTGGCTTACATTGTAGTACTTAATTGTAGTCTGTGATCCATAACATAAAACAACCTACAATTATCATGAACACTGGAAAATTATTTGCCGGTTGAACAAACAAACAGACATAATACTATTAATAGTTTTACAGAGTATACAAATTGGGTTCTCAGGCTGGCTAGCAACATCTGGGTTCTCAGGCCGGCTAGCATTGAACATGTCATTTGTTAATTAAAATTGAACAGCTTCAATATTCATCTTATTCTTCTTCCAGAATTGCACAGAAAAGAGAAAGAAGAAAATACAATGTGTATAGATACTGTATTCTTCTGACGATCCTCATAGGACTATCATACTATATTTAAAGAAATAAAATTTCACTTTTAGAAAACTTTTGATTTTAATCATATTAAGGTAAGTATTGTTATAATTAGATTCACTGATGTATTATATACATGTATCGTGTATAAATATTGCACAAACGAGAATGAAATGTTCATTACAAAAATAGAGATTATAGAAAATAGTACTCAATAAGTACTATAGAGTTATATTAATACAGGCTTTCTACTCTACCTTGATGAAAAAGTAGGAAAAAAGTAGGAGTAGTCAATGGAAAAAAGTAGGAGAAAAATAGGAAAAAGTAGGACATTTTCCATCACTTTTAGCGACAATTTTCAATAAGTATGACACACAAATCACATTAACATGATTAAGCAATGATTGTAGACTGGTAATGTTCATCTTTGAGGAAATCACAGAGAGAAATAAGGACAGATTGATTTTTCATGTAAAATATACATAATGGGCGAGCGAAGCGAGCCCGAAATTTTTTAAAAACTTTGAATCAGATGTCGACGACAAGTGAAGCAAGAAATTTTTTACTTTTAAGATGAAAATGTAGGAATAGTAGGAGGTTTTGAAGAAAAAGTAGGAAAAAATAGGATCAAAATAAAAAAGTAGGAAAAGTAGGAAATAGTAGGAAAAAGTAGGAACAGTAGAAAGCCTGTTAATATAATATTACTGAATTACAATATTTTGACTTTGAGGACGGAAAATATCAACAAATGGAATATACATCTAAACATGAGAGGAAAGTATAAACAGTCAGGGGTCCAATTTATTAAATAACTTATTAACGGCATTTTAAGTTATATTCTTACAGATGTATAAAAGTTATGACTTGAATCTTCTACAGAAGCTTACAATAAAAATGTAGTTTCACTTTTAGTGCTGTAGCATTTTTGAAACCTCTAGAAACACTTCTGTATTATTAACTTATTAAAACCTTTATACCATGTGATGAGATCTGACACATGAAATATTCCAAGAGTCAATATGCCAAAAATATATGAATTAGATAATTAACTTTTTAGCACTGTTTTGTTAGGAAAAATATTGGTATGAAAATATTATAATCGACAAATGAGAATATTTGAATTTGATCTCTGAAAGTGAAGTGTAATGAAAATTCAAGATTGCAAATTAAGGTTTATCTTCATTTTGTCTGTCTGATATTTTTTCCTATCACAGCATTTTATGTTTTGTTAAAAAAATATGGAACTGCTGAAGATTAAAAAATCAAGTATTATAAGTACATCTTTTTAATTAAATTCACTGGCCTAATCAATACCTTCAGATATAATAACACTAACAAGGATATATACATTGTACATGTAATAAAAAAAATAACAAAATGGAGACTCAGATGGGAATGTTTCAGATAGGATTGAGCAATAAGAATCAACTCATCATTTCTCGAAATTTTTCTATTGTATGAATGCTGCTGGACAATCTTGCAAATGCATTGAAGAATGATACAATTTCTGTTCTGCGTAACTGGAACTTTCTGCCACTCTCTCCACCAACATCTGATGGTTGTTGATTGTCATCTCCAGAAAATAGAATTTTAAGTGCTGTTCCCATTCCTTGAATCTGTACTTTTCCCCAAAGTTTGCACTTATCACAGCCTACACAATCCATTATTCTAGAGATGTTCAGGAAATGGGCACGGAACTCCTCTTTTAATTTTCTTGCTTCTTTTGGATTTCCTTGAAATAAATCACTTTCATTGAAATGATATGGGAATGATTCAGCTATACTCAATAATTCTCGAACACCATTTTTTATATCGTTTTCATCATTTGAGTTCCCAGTGTAAAAACTTTCTGTTTCTAAATATGGTGCAATTTTTGCCAAAGCTCGAAGCTCTAGTAAATATGTGAAGTAAAGATTTTTAAGCCTCTGTGGTCCTTGGCCTTTGGTTTTCTCTGGTCCAAATCTTTTCTGAAATTCTTTTAGATTTGGTTTCCATTCTGCAGGTTTGATTCCTTTTGCTGGATATAAATACTCTGCACACAAATGAAGGTTTATACTTGTGTGAAGACCAGATATAAGGCGATAGAATATTCTTTTTTCCAAACACATTCCACTCAAAGATTGCATATTTCCGTATCCAACTTCTTGAGGTTTGAAGCAATTTTCTTCATATATAGTTCTCCAAATTCTTCGAGGAGATGCTCCCCTATAGCCAGTGTACCTCTCAGGGTTCAGCAAAAGATCAACATAGTTACAATCTGAGGAACGATCATCATCTATTTCACAGAATTTGTCAAGCTTATCATCATAGGATTTCCAGCTTCTGAATTTCTCCTTACTTTTTTCACTAATCGTTGTGTCTAATGCACTAAGCTCTTTCTCCTCAGCACACGAAGGTTCCTCCTGTGCTTCTTCACTATATTTATTCTCCACTGGATCGTCGATATGATCCTTCAACCCCTCTGGTACCTCATCCGCTGTACACGTATCTACATGACAGTCCTTCATCGCACAACGACTATCGTCTCTCCAAAAGGGACATTCTTTCACTAAATTGACTTTCATGTATCTGAAATAATCTTGAGAAACCAGACTTTTCACAATAGGATATATCTTTTTGTTATTCAGTGCATCAACTTCCTCAATTTTACACCGGCAATCGTCAACCTCGCCATTTAGCTTGCAAAAGCATGGATGTGAATCTGTTTTACTTTGATTCTTTACATCAGCAAACAGAGGTATCAACAAAGAGTAGATAGATATTGTTAAACATAACATACGCATCATCGTTTTACAACAAAATGTCCGAGACTCCAATCCCAGATGTCGGCTCCGTAGATAAAATGGCTATAGATGGGTGACATCAACAATGTCAAGCGCAATAGTATGTACGAAGATGCTATCTAAAAATCAATATACAGGTGAAAGATCAGTCATTATTTGAAACGATACGTGTCAGCCGCTTGTTCATCTATTTTTCGTTCAATGTCAATTGTACGCTTCGATAATTTTTACAAGTTATCTCCTCCTTCATAAGCGTTTAGGAGACAGTGTCCGTAAAAAATCAATACCGCAATTGCCATATGTAGAATTTACGGACCTTTTGCATGTACTATGTTGAAGATTGTTTCTTTTCACTTAATTTAAAAGTAAAATCAGGTGTTTTTGATTGCAAGATATGTGAATCCTTGAATAATTTTGAGCTTTTGTAATAATTCATTTCGATGTGGACCGATCCATTAGAAATATCAAAATCAAAATGATCGATTCAATGATTATAAGGGTGCGATATACTACATCTAATTCGTATCGAAATATATATTAATATGTCATATAATTATATTACAGCACAAAAGCCGAAAAGGGGTGAAAACAACCACGTTCACTATTCAGACAAATGTCGGATCAGCCCAACAAAGGGCGAATCCCAGTGGAAGGGACAGTGCATCCCTTGAGCCGTCTGGACACACTAAGGGAGCAACCATTTTATTTTTATGGTGGGAGGGGGGGGGGGGGCAGGAAAACTTTTGCCAGCCGGAAAATTTTTTTCGGCCATTTTAAGAGCCGGAAAAATTTTTTCGCTGGCCCTTCGGGCCGGATTATTATTATTATTTTTTTTTGTTATTTTCCAATGTTGAAAATTACCCTAAAGTTAAAATAATTAAGCATGCTTTTTCGGCCATATTAAACATCAAACACACAATGAGTTTATCTCTTGCCAGCAGATCACTTCATTTTAATTTCTTGAATGGCATATGGTGCTTATAATCTGTTTACTAAATGATACTCAACGGAGACAGGCTATATGGTGCTAATGACTTTTGAATTTGATTTATTCACTCCAAATTGATTAAAGTTTGTTCCATTTTTTATAATTTGTTTATGATACACAAAAAAGTGTTTACTGGGCAGTGGAAAGGTTGGAAGAGAGGGGTGAGGGGCAATTTCATGATCCAGGAAATTTTTTTCACCGGCCCTTCGGGCCGGAAATTTTTTTTCCCTAAAATTTCGATCCGGAAATTTTTTTTGCAAAGTCTTCCTGCCCCCCCCCCCCCTTAAAATTCAAATGGTTGCTCCCTAATATGGTACGTCCCTCATTCCGTTCGGACACAAGTACATAAAAAATCATTCCAAGGAATGCATGTGTCGCCTGCGAAACATAGCGACACTCAGGAATCACTTTTATAGGGTGTGACATTTAAGTGTGACAGACAGACGAACAGACAGACGGACAACGGACAAAGTGATCCCTTAAGTGACGCTATGCTTCGCAGGCGACACAAAAAATACACACATGCACTCTCATGCTAGTCAGAACCTGTACTGCACTGAAGCTGGAAATGCTATATAACTAGTACACAGGTAGGTAAAATTCTCAATCCATGAACCAAAGCAGACCCCGCGAGGGGCGAATCCAGGTGCCTAGGTAGAGTCAGCGTCTCCTGTTTGCATGCAACACCCGCTGCCAAAAAGTCTAGACGGACTGATTGATAGAAATACCTCCAACAGTGGCGGATCCAGAGTGGTAAGCGGGGGGGGGGGGGGGGTTGTATCGGCCTCTATGGGTCGATTCGAGGCACGAAGTGCCGAACGGGGGAGGGGTTTGCCCCCTCCAGAAACCACCATTTTAAATGCATTCAAATCGGTGGATTCTGGAGTGTCTTTGATCTATTTCTGAACAGTAGTTTGCTTTAAATACTGTTTCAAAAGACGCTCCCCCTTCTTTTTGGCAACTGCCGGGGGAGGCGCTCTCCTTTTTTTTCGCGAGACGATGTGGACGTTTTTGCGTACAAATGTACGCCTAGCTTCGCCCCTGGCTTGTTGATTTGTCCTTGCGGTAAAATTGGTACGATATCGGGTAAAAATGTTGAGTATCATTGGGGTTTTTTATGTGAAAGGGGAGGAGCTTAGTCACAGGTGTGTAGGTGTATGAGAAGGATTGAAAAATGGAATGCTTTTAAAATTATAGGCCCCCGGAGCATATTCGAGCTATATACAATGTTAAATATTTGCCCATTTTCCCGGTTATTTCAAAGGATATTTTTAACAAAATTTGTAGATGACAAAAATACTCAAACCAGGTATTTGAGGACAGAAACCTGTAGGTTTCGATCCCCGTACCATTTACATTGATTGTTTGACACAAGTACATGTTTTGCAAATTATTTGAACATGTTCATATTATAGTATTTGTTAATGTTAATTTTCGGGAATAAAATAAGCAGAAAACCCCCTCTGCGACGTACATTACAAAAACTTCGCGATTGTCTGTACGAATCCACAAATACGCCAATTGATACGGTATCGAATAGATATGCGATAGAATATATCAGAAAATTTTTGTAAATTTTGTTTCAATTCTGGTGGACATTAAGCAATTTTTATTACTCAGTTTGCAGGGGTTTTTCCGAGTGCTAATGTTACCAAAAAAAAAAAAAAAAAAAAATCGGAAACCCGGGGGGGGGGGTTCCTGAACCCCCCAAACCCCCCTAAATCCGCCCTTGTCCAAGACTTCTAAAGGTTCAAAATAAAAAGCTGAAAAGATGCTCCCTGATTGATCTCATAACATCATAACAATACATCCCCCTACTCTAGATAAACATCCATATTGAGGAAAGGGACTCGATTGACTAAGTAAAATAAAACGAAAAATAATATATATTATGATATATATTGCGATATTTATCAAGCATAGCCTTGCGATTTCATATCATGTGACTATGTAATTATACAAACTTGTTTCACTTGATTATTTTTAAAAAGATTTAAGTCTATAAAAGAATGATAGATAAAGAATAACATCGTCTTGAATCTTTGCTGTACTTTTACATTATACATGAAAAAAAAAGCAATTTCTCTGAAATTCTTGCAGATTTGCAAAATATTTTATTAGTTTAATTTTGTTTTGTTTTATAACTTTTGGCTCAAAAGCTTTTGATACGAGAACGCAAAACAGAAAATAACAATGATTTAAATAATGTTTCAGTTTATCTCCATCTTTCCTTGTTGATCTAGATTTTCGTGATACCTGTACTATTTGAACCATATCTAGAGTAGTTCTAAAGGAACGGTTTTTAAGTTACATACATGTAATTAGTTTAAAGGTAACTTGATATTAAAGTTTCTCGTTCTGGCATGATGCTATACAGGAGCTTTGTTTCCATAGTAACTCATATTACATATTTTTTGTTTTCTTTCATAGATTCTTTCCGACCTTCAAAGAAATCCATTATTAAAAATTAACTAAATATAAATCTTACTGTACCCATAAAAAGGTCAGAAGAATTTACAGGACACGAATCTCTGTTGCCATAACTTACATTGAATACCTTCGATATGCACAGAGGCAGCTCAAAAAGTCAATGCCACATGTCATATAAATACAGAAGATAAAACTTTCCCATGACAATGACAAAATCCCGTCATCTCTAGTTTGAGGATTGTTTGATATATATAATGCTGAACAAGCGCGGATCTAGAGGGGGGTCGGGGGGTCCGGACCCCCCTGGAATTTTCGAAGCATAGTTTGATAACGCTTTAAAATATACATATTTCATAAGATTAAGTCCCGATTACCCTTTTTTGTTATAACATTTGAAAAATAACATGAATTTGTATTAAAAATCTTTCATTTTTATTCATTTTTTGGTCCACATTTCAAAATTTTCCCGGGCTCGCCTACGCTCGCCAGATTTTATTGCATATACATATCAATTTCAAATGATTGTACATCTTTGTCAATAAACAAGTACAATTAACTGAATAAATACAGTAATAGAGGATGCAAATAGTATTATTGTCTGTCCTTTTTATTCAAACTCTGACAAATTTTCGCTGGCTCGCTACCGCTCGCCAGAAGACTAAATTACATATAATTTGATTATTTATCAAGAACAGCGCGGTGGAAATTCAAGATTTTCTCCTTTTTTTTTTTTTTTTTTTTTTTTCTGCTTTTCAAAAAATTTAGGACCAATGAATTTTAGGACCCCTCCTAGAAAAAAATCCTGGATCCGCCCATGCTGAACATACGAATTTTGCGTATTTTCCTACTTAAATTTTGCGTATTTTCCCACTTAAATTTTGTTGATTTATATCATACATGTATGACTATTTTACAATTTTCATTTTTCATTTTCTCACATTATTTTTACTTTGTACATTTTATTTAAAAAAAAATGCCTTAAAATGTACCTTCTTGATCGCTAAACATGACAGTGTTCGGGGCATGATCTATGTACAACAATCAAACACTTGAGAGAGGTAGGAGAACATTTTCAAAAGACTAAATTAGAGCAGGCAAAGGCGATATCATCATATGACTGTGGCCACGAGAAAAGGGCCCTTAAGTGATATTTTCACGAATTCTAGTTTTTGGTATTTTTGAAAACCTTGATTATTCCTCTTTTCAAAAAGGTGCTATTTATCGCTATGCGCCGCTCCTGTCCAGAGATATAGGCATTTATCTTTGGGTAGTGTCAAGTCATTGCGACGTTAGAATTATGACGTCATTTTTGTTATACTACCTTTTATCTCTCGGGGCAAATAGAATTTGATCATCTATAGAAAAGGGATTTTTTTAACATCCTTATGACCCGTATTGCAGTCCATTGAAGCAGATTTCTATCATATAAAACCATCTATATCGATAAATTTTTCACCCTATCGGTAAGGGTATCTCAATAAAGATAATTGCAGAACGTTACATTTTTCGTCTGTCTCGATTTTGTTGAATTGTTGTTGTTGTTGTTGGTCTGTTTTTGTTTTTGTTTTGAGGTTGTTTTTTTATTATTATAATCTTTTTCTTTCTTTTTTTTTTTTTTTTTTTTTTGGTATGGAAATAAAGTTTGATCTTTCTTTATCTAAATTTCTCAACTGGAACTGAATTTTATTAAGTTATCCATAAATATAAGTACTATAATGCTACACAAGTAAATTAATTTACCCCTGTAGGTTTTGACACTAAACATAACGTCGCCGACGTTGTAGAATTTTTTTTACGTTATGTTTAGTGTCAAAACCTACAGGGGTGAGGTGTCTATGTAAAACATAATCTAGCCATGGTTTGTATTTACAAGTGAATATTTTTGAGAGAATGTGGGTAATATCATATAATTCAACCGATTTTTTTCTCAATGATTTGATTTTATTGCAAATTAAAGTATATCTTCAGTACAGGAATTGAGAAATACCGTAATATACAAAACTGTGTTAAAGTTTTGCTCTTCCAACATCTGAAATGGAGATCTTTAAGGAAAATCCTGCACTGAATACGTTTGTCATGAGATATTTTTTATCTATAGTCGGCAAAAACAAAATTGAAATGATAATAATGGAAATATCTATCGTGATATTGGATAGGAATACATGGTATATACGGTTTTCTTTACAGCTCTACACATTGGTTTGTCACACCTTTTATTTTGTAATTTCACTTTTAGAGCGCCACCTGCAACATGTATCGATTTTATGATAGTATTCCACGGGAATTAATTCGTTTATTTGGCAGTTTCTCGGTTATCTTAAATTTATTATCAAGCAAATTTCACAGTTCTTGGTCCATGATTTTCTCATACCTCTAAAAATTATGAAGATGTACATGGTTGCCGTTTTATATAAGGAGGCGCCGATATATTGTATTTTATATTCGAACAATTGTAGCCATCATTCACATAATATACATTTTACTAAGATCAAATATGCATAAATGGCCAAGATGATGGCGCTCTACACTTATTGAGGTCGCCTTCAAGGTCCCATATTAAAACATGCGACAGGTCACGTGAAAGGTAGAGATGAAGCGAGAATTTAGTTGTCTTTTATAATAATTTTTTGTCATCGACATTTCTTTTTTTTTCTTTTTTTCATCGACTTTCGTGCTTGTGTGTGTTTTTATCTAGAAACTAGATGAGATTTAATTAAATATACGTACCTTGCAATTATACATAGCTTGTGCAAAACTATGCACAAGTCGATTTTATCATCTACGTAACAAAGGAACCCAAAGAATAAGGAATTTATTGACAAGAACTCAGTTTTCAGTTTTTAAAAATATCTTCAGTTTTAGATGTGTGAAACAATATTGCAATTTTACTTTAAATTCCATGAACATGACTTTAAAATCAACAAAGAGTATCTAAATGTCAAAACGAAAAAAAGAAGAGGAAAAAGAATCATATTCTTAAATAATATTACGGCCGTGTCTATGGCCTATTCCTGCAACAAATTAAATATTACTTCAGATGATTTTTTGCGTATTTCGCCAGACTGAATACCTTGACATAATTTTCTAGATCCATGTATGAATTCAAACAGTTATAATACCGACCGTTCATTTAATAAATTGTGATGACTTGTGTCGGCGAATATGTATGTACAAATTGCCGACTCTAAAGCCGAGCTTCCACTGTCGCGAATGCAGAGGCGGTAGAGCTACGAGCTCAATCGCGGGCATTCTCGTCTCATCGTGTCACTATCGTGTCATGTTCTCCTGCATTCTCCTCTGTTCGCGGCACCGACGCGAATGCTTCAAACTGTTTAAAACATTCGCGTCTGAATTCTTATTCGCCTCACTCTCGCGGCACATGCGCAGCGCATTCGCCTTGCATTCTCCTCCATTCGCGGCGCGTTCTCCCCACATTCGTGTGCATTCTTGTTCCCAAGGTGGAGGAGAATGAGCCACGATAGAGCCCCGATCGAGCCACGATAGAGCCCCGACAACAAAGAATCTGACGCGAATGGGCCGAGAATGTGAGGCGAATGAATAAATCAACGCGATTCAGCCATGATCTCGACACGATATTGCAACGATAGTACTACATACACACACGGCAGTAACAATAATAATTATCTCAGAGTTGATTTAAAAGTGTGCGGATCAATGTTTTGAAAACTTTGACAATGCCTTTCAAGAGAAAACAACATGGAAAGAGGTCAAAGTCAACAAAGGGTATTGATGCTCCTGGATATGTCAAATGATTTTGATTTTGCTCTTGTCTCATCCTTGTCATGATCGCAGCGCTATCGGGTTAAAGTCGTGTCTCAATCTCCTGCATCGCAGCGCTATCGGGTTAAAGTCGTGTCTCAATCTCCTGCATTCGCCCCAGTGTCTTTTTATCGTGACACATTCATGTCGCATTCTTCTCTATTCTTATCAAACTCGATGCACTATCGTAGCGGACGCGTAGCATATTCTTGATGCATTCGCGGCGCTATCGTGTGCCTATCGCGCCAAGAAATACTTCATAAGAACAGACAAGAATGTGACAAGATTGTTCATTCGCCTCTGATCGTAGCTCATTCTCCTATACATTCGCGACAGTGGAAGCCCGGCTTAAATAAAAATTACATTCGTTGATTTTCTATATCAGCGTTTATTTCCAATTTTTGTGTCGCCTGCGAACCATAACGAAGGGATCATTAATTTCAGCTGTGTCTACAGTCCATTGCACAGAACTACAGTGATCTTTTACATCACATCATTATGCAAAGTAGCGAAGATGGGGTTCGCTTCTTTCGGTAGGAAACTATGCACGAAGAAGCAATAACGCGAGAGAGCGATACAAAAAGTATAGTTGCGATGTGAAGAAATGGTTCGCCCCTCTCGCATATCTTCGCTTTACTACGCTTTTGCATTTTTACAAAGATAACTTTGTCATTATAGTACTATTACGTGAAGAAGCAATTCTTAAATGAACATCAAGTACGAAACGGAAAATAGGGGATGTATTAAAAGCAAAATCTATGCATATTGCCGGTATTCTCGTTTTACCGAAATAGCCAGTCGTTAAAATGAAAAAAAGAGAGAAAATAGAGAGTAAAGACTCTCATTTGAGTGTTTCATTTTTTCTTTAGTTTCTTTTTTACGAAACATAACACGCAAATCATACATTCAGTTACTAATATAACACTTGTGTCATTTCTTAAAAGAAAAAAAAAAGAAAAAAAGAGAGAGAGAGAGAGAGAGAGAGAAACCCTAAACCAGACTGGTCAGATCAAATCAAAGTTAGATAAAACAACTATTCGGTTAAAATGAACACGCGAAGATCAGCTAGGTTTTTTTTTACATTTGGTTTGGATCTTATGCAAGTTGATATCGATATTTATAGTTAGAAATAAATCTAAAATGTGAATGCATCATGCTCCCATGATTTTCAGTCTGGTCGTTATTGATTCATTTACTGTGAGTTTGAAACTAACGTTCTTTGTATTTTCATTGGATATTTGGCACTTTATATTTTAGTGTTTATTTGATTTCAAAAATATTTGAAGATAACGCGAAGTTTCTTCTTTTAAAACATATTTGCAACTACTTCTATAAATATCACTCTAGTCGATCGATGACAATAAAAAAACAAAAACAAAAGCAAAACGAAACAAAAATAAATTAAAAAAGAGAGGAAAGTAATCCTATGATGAAATATCCCCCATCTGAAAACACAAAATCCCAAAGAAAACGTTGGGACTTTAATTCTATTTTCATTGAACAAGTCCGCGGCGTTTAACGTCAATTTTCTCAATTATGACGTCAGAGAGATAAGGGCCCTTTTCTCGTGACGCCAGTCATATGAATTGTAAATTTCTCGGTGAAATGATCCTCAGGGCTTCTCAAGTTTTAAAGTTCCCAGTCATCCTCCTAAACAAACTGCATGTTATACCACAAAACATCATTTCCACGTATCAACAATTAACTTGCCTATCTACCTGTGACGGTGTTTGAAGTTCAGTAAAATGACACAAAATTTCGGAAATTCGATATTTCATTTGCCATTGCATGATAAATACGAAGGTGTACATGCATCCAGGTCAGGTGCAGCAAAAACGATGCGATGCTTGCACCGTAACCAAGGAAATGAAGGAATACACTGTAAGTATTCTTTTCAATCAGTACCTATTTGATTTATCAAATTCATTAACCAATCAATGAATTCGTATCATGTTTTTGTTATTGTTTTCTCCGAATCTTATTTCATAATTTTCCTTTTTTTTTTTTATTATATATCCTTCTATTTTCCTTTTCGTTAATTTGCTGACGTAGCTAATCCCTGCACAAGCTTCATATTGCCACAGGATGTTGTCCGTCGTGTCTTTGCGTCTAAATTTTTGCCAGCTGGACAGACTAGACAGATTTTAAGAAAAAATACCAGTCGATCACAACATGTTTTATCGTTTTGTCAAGATTCAGTAGTAATTTGCGCCACCGAATGCACAAAAGACACGAGATCACAATTAGTTAATGAAAGTCAAACACAAAAGCTGAAATCAGATTCCAAAATTCACAATCAAAAGGCTGACACATTCTTGAAAAAAATAAAAAAAGAACTTTGAGAAAAGAAAAAAGGACAAACAGACGGAGACAGAAACACAGCTTCATAGAAACACGAAGGACAGCTTAATTTTATGAATAATCTCCAGAGTCTGGCGTAAGTATGGAATATATTGTAGGTGGCGCTAAAAAACGGTACCTTTCTAATTAGTATAGTTAAAACATATTCAAATATCACATGAATCGTGTTGCATTACTGTACTTTAAATCTATGTATTATTTACTAGGGAGTTTCGCTCATTGGCCGCAGTATGATAACCTAGAGCAAATGTTTATCAAAAACGATTGTAAGCAGCGCCACCCTGAATCATTTCGATGAAGAAATTAGATTTTATGATATGATTGAAAAATGCAGTTCCATTGACCCCAAATTTAAGGCTGCCAAACATAATAATTTTTTGTTGTATCTGCTATATAAATACGAAATATTATAAGAAACTATTTCCACAACAAACAATACAATAAACTTGTTTAACTATTTTAAAACTAAATACAACATTTCCGACTAATAAGGAGGGAGTTAGATACATAATACTTTTTTTGTATTTTGAAATTATTTTAAATAATTCTATAATTATATAATTTTGAAAAAGAATTTTCTTCGGAACCAATTCACACATCTTCTGGCGTGTAGCTGTTTCTCTCCATGGTACTCTGTTCGATCCTCGGGTGGAGAATCTCGGTGTTTGTTTTCTGTTGTAGTTATTCCATTGTCTGGGATAGTTGTTTCCCCAGTCATTTTTGTTTCGTTTTGGTTGTTGGTTATCTCTCCACGAGGATCTGGGAGTGGATGCCCTTTGGGTTCGTTGTCTGCCATTCTTTACTGCATCTGCATATATAGAAGATTCGGTCTCAAGGTCGAGAAGGTAAAGCAAAATCACTAGAATTTCTGTTGGAACAGTTGCGAACCCCGGAATAACAATATTCTGAAGTGAGACCAGGTGCCCGGGGAGAGCCAGCGTCTCCCATTGTATGCAACACCCGTTACAACAGTTCCATGAAAACATGCCCTGGCGTACCGAATTAGCTGAGGAACAAAAAACGCAAAAGAACAAAAGAAGACGGAATGTTGCTACTCATGAAAGGGAAGTTAGTTATGTGGAAGGTGAAATCATCACGCCATACAATGAGGTGTTCAAATGACTGTTTGCGTTGATACATATAAGTATATCCAATTACGAAGCGGATTTGTTGCTCTCGGTTGTTTTCTTGATCTCTAGTTCATGCGGATAGATTTCATGCAGGTGGTCCTTAAAGTTCGTATTACTGATGGACACGTCATCTATGTATCTGTAGGTAAAACTGAACTGAGATATGAGGTGCTTTTGCCCAATGAAGAGCAAAGTCTAGATGAAGTCAGCTTTGTATATATATAAAAAATATGTCCGCAAGAAGTGGAGCGCAATTGGTACCCATGGGTATGCCAACTATTTGCTGGAATATGGTTCACCCAAACACCACATTAACTTAAGTGAGTTAAAGAAGATCCTGACGATAATTTCAACAGCACTCACAATAGAGCACCAAATTGAGCATCGACGGACCCCTAGCAAGCTAGGGGTGAGACGAGGTGCCCGGGAGGAGTAAGCATCCCCTATTGGCTAGCCGCACCCGCCGTCGATGCTCATGCAACGAAAACGATATAGAAGATGCATGCACAGTCTAAGGTTATGTCTATATAGACAGCACTATGGCGACCATGTAAGGGGAAAAAATTCAAAACACTGTCAAACCCCTCGCGGGGAATTTTTTTTACGAGCATCCGGATGATATCGTCTTCGGTATACAGTGATGATTCGTTAGTCCGGAATTCGTTACTCCGGAAAATTCGTTACTCCGGACGATTTCTCAGGGAACAAACGTGCATAGTGCAAAAATGATCCGATAATCCGGAAATCCGCGTTCCGGATCCGGACGGTAATTTTCGGGAACGGACGTGCGGATAATCTGTTATTTTGTCCCGTTAGTCCGGACGATATAGGCAACTACGGACGTGTTTTCATAACAATTAATTTTTACCTGGAGAAATCTACACGGACGTGTTTTCATAACAATGAATTTTTACCTGAAGAAATCTACAGGGACATGTTTTCATAACAATTAATTTTTACCTGGAGAAATTTACCTGAAAACCGGCAGATTAATTAATTAGGCGATGGGATACGCAGCACTAGTCACGGCTTGGGGTACTTACGTGGTTATCAAATCTATGCATTTAAAGACTTAAGGAGGCTCAATAATCGTTTGACGTCATCAGATATCGAGTGCAGTACTTTTATATGTGGCCTTTTTTAGTTTTCGGCCTTCAAACTCCTCCATAATTCGCTTGTTTCTTGACGGATTCCGACATGTTTGGTATCGATGGAAACAGAAAATTACCATCTACAATCTGAGTGTAACAAATATTTAGTCAAATGTATCGATTGATTTATATATACAAAAATATCCCGTAAGTGAGACACCCTGGCTAACGCCGTAAACGTATCGTTTTTAGAACGTCATCGGCGGAACTGTTGCCTATGAACAAATACTTAATTTCATGATAAAACAAGATATTTCTTGGAGATTTTAGCGATAATATAGATAAGATATTTCAAGTTTGGTTTCTCTAATAATCTTTGGTTTAAAGAATTTTTCTTCAATTTTGTCAACTTTCGTACTTTGCAACAAGATGTTATCGAATAAAGTTTCCCTATTTGAAAAATTTAAGCGAATGAATTTTAGTTTTAACCCTGCTTTGTTCAAAGATATATCCATTTCACAGATAACTGCACGCATTATCGAGAACGAGGGAGGGGATAGACGTCCACTTATTGACCTTGAACGTCAAAATGTTTAAAAACACTTCCGTTTACTTTAGTTCTATTTCTCTTATATATATTTCCGTATCTCTAAATAGGATGATGGAATCAGATATGAAATTTTGAACAAAACATTTTTTAAAGCTTTGACCCTAACTTGAACTTTATTTGACAAAACTCATTTAACTGACACTAACAAAACATGAAAGGTGAGTTTATAAAAGAAAAGGTCGAATAACGCTTAGCCAAGCACATGTTACTCTCCTCTTCTTGTTTATTTTTTCGACAAATCATTTGTAAACTTGTTTATTCTTATTTAATTTCGATGATAAATGATAATTGTGTAAGTATTCTTAATTCCTTGTATCAGAATTTGAAACTTTCACTGAATGTTGGGAAAGAATAATCTCGACTAGGAGTATCTGATTTCTAGCTCGCCTGAGCTATAGTCATATAGCGCGCCGTCCGTCCGTCCGTCCGTCGTCTGTCGTCCGTCCGGCATAAACCAAGTAGATTTTTACAATATGGAAACGAGGTAAAACGGAATGTCTTGTACTTTTGTTGAACGATTAGAGTCTGATCTTGAAAAATATGTCAATTATAACAGTTTTAACAAATATTTTCATCGTTATAATGTCAACTAAGGGAACAGGGCATTTTAATTTGACTTGTTGCAAATTGTTACAAAATCGTTACTATGACAACCAAATATTTTAAATCAGAATGAACGATAACATGTACTTTTTTATATTTCTTTTCGAAGGACAGAGTTTGTCGTTGAGAAATATGTAAAAGAAAATAACTTCTGACAAAGACTTCTGATCACTTTGATGTCAAATAAGGCTCCCGAGTCCTTTTTTTTTAGATTCTCATTTTGGGGTGGGGGTACCCAAAGTGTACTTTTCTGGAACAGTTTTAGCTATTTCACTCTTTGAAATCATTATCTATAAAGAAATATACATATTTGATGATATTATCGTGAAAATGATCACAAGAATGGTTTCAGTCTGGAATCATTATCAATATATCATGGTTTTATCTATCAAAATTCATTGTTTTGCGACATATCTCGGGGTTGGTTTACATATGTATATTCAGAGGACCACTGGTCAGTCAAATGGTCGATGATATGTCATCTTAATAACAAATATAAATCATCAGATATCAATGTTAAATAAACAGAATATTTTTTTCTCCTCTGACAAAGAATTCTTGGATTATTGAGCCACCTTAATTGTTCGCTTCTTTTAGTTACTTTCTTAATTTTTATTGTGACATTTTTCAGCTTGTAGCGTTCGATCATTAATTTGAACAGATGCGCGCCCTAAAATCATTTCAAATTAAAGTTTATATTTATAATTCTAATGTTTGTATCACGATGAAGATGAGAGTGAACTGAATGTTAGCGTTAGCTGAGATATTAAGGGCTTGTTCTTAGTTAAAATAGAATAGAAAACGGCCGTCAACCGTTCTTGACAGACGATGATTTCCGTATTTTCAAGAAGAAAAGTGGTGCGTTTCGGTAGGTATTGGTACTATCGGCGCCCGCGGAGCGTCGATGTTTAGATAAATTTTTTTTCTTATTTTAAAGGTTAAAGTAACGCTCTATATTGATCTCAGCGTAATAAAACGGAGGCCTCCTTCCACTTTCGTTTTATCTTTATTCTTGTGCATTGTGCTCTATTCATTTCAATTAATTTGATTAGAATTATAAAGAAATAAAAGTACTCGTATATTTATTTTCAATGATGAGAAAAGTATTGACTTCAAGACGATCTTAAAAAGCGAAGACAAATCCCGCGGCGCACGAACCACCCCCTTTTCTACTTCTTAGTGCTCATGCTTTAAAGACATATCTAGAGATTACGTGATCCATTATTTTCAAGAAATAAACATTTAATAAAATTATCTATGATGAGAAAATATTTGTTTACAAGACAATTTAACCGTACACACACGCACAAAAAACGGCCGACCCTCCCCCTTTCCTTCGGAATTTCGCGCTCAAGTTTTGACATTTTTAACATGATTCAGTAATCCGGAAAATTCGTTAATCCGGACGAATTCCTCGGGAACCAATTCGTCCGGACTAACGAATCATCACTGTACCTTTTGTCTGAATCAGAGTGCTCTCTCCATTTATAATGCCTCTGTTTCCAAAGGTAAAAGGTGTTCTATGTGTCACCTATTGAAATATGATTCTTTGATGCTGCAAAAGAGTCTTGTTGGAGATCCACTCCTTTCTTCAGGGTTCCTTCTACTAATTCAGTTGTTTATGACCGGTGTATAGATCTCTTTGTTGAATCCTTTGTTGTCTTGGGTTTTGTTCGTTCCTTTTGAGAGGTTAATTTCCATTATTCTTCTAATATTCATTAAACGAAAGTGTCTTGTTTTCTACAAAAATCTTCAACTTTTCGTCCTCTCTTTCCCAGATTTCTACGAGTTTCTCTCGGATTTTACCTTTGTTCCTTCAATATGTTTCCTCCTTCATGATTTTGTCGCATCTCTCAAATTTTGATTGATTTGCGAAAAGTAAGCACGACTAGAAGGAAATGCTTACTATCCCAGGACTCATTTCATTTCTAGGACTAAGGAGGGGATCTCCAACAACACCAGGTTGCAGCACCCACAACAGAACCCCAAAACACCCAATGCAAAAACACAGAGCAGACAAGCACAGAAAGAGACGCAAAAGGGACAAGGAACGTCAACGCACAACACAGAAACATCAAACACAAAAGACTACACATAAAGTACACTTTTATACCGTATCTTGGTAATTTTCTTTGCTTACCGTTGTCATTATGTTTTTCTTTTTCGGGGTTTTGTTTTTGTTTTTGATTGTTTGTTTGTTTTTTTTTGGTTTTGAAAATCCTTTGGTAACGTATGTTCATTGCTAATTTATTCATGTCATGTTTGTGTAATCCACAATTCTTACTTTTAAGGCAGCCATATTGTCACATTCCCCACGTATCTGTAAACATTTTGTTACCTTTTAAAGCAAAAGATATGTGTAACCAAGATTTTCTGTATAAATAGACACAGAATCAATGAACTTTTCCAAATGAATGATAATTCACTTTTTGGATTTGCAGTTTTACCTGACATAGTTATGTTTATATTCATATTTAGTCTTGTTTTATGTCATAATGTATTGAAGATATGCTGAAGTTTTGGAAACTTGTCATTTCATCCAAATATATCATCGAAATTAAAGGAGGCTAACATCCTAGCACTATCCCTCCAATTTTGCTTTGGTCATAGATTTTATTTGGATATGCTACTGGATCGTCCCTACAGGAAATTTGGAGACGCCTACTCTTTGTAAAGTAATTGCACAAATTTAAAAACACAACTAAAGGGCGATACTAAAGGATATTTGGTTGTTTCTGGAAGTCACTTTAGTATTATATATAATAAAAGATCCTCTGATGAAGATTTACTGTACAAAACACGTGTTTAATGCGTTCTAATTCTTCAAGAAGGTAAAGAGTTGGAACATTTCCATAATATTAAGTATCGTACATGTAATATCACTTGTTTATTACCATTTCTGATCTGTATTGCAATATGATACGAACAAGATTTTCTTGTTCTTACAATTAATTCTAAAAACTTGTATCAAAGCAGCATTTTATATCCCCAAAACACGGTTTTATTCTTATTTAATTTCAATTCTAACATAAATAAAGTATAGAAGACTGAATATCATAGTCATAATTTAAAGCAATGACATCGACGCTCTTAATTTTTATACATGTACATTCACGTCAATATAAAGTTTCCGCATTCTACAACTGTATTATGTATCAATTTATTATTGCACAAAAACTAATGTACTTAAAATGCTCGAAGTAACTTAGTTATTGTGCATTTCTGCATCTTCACGTGATGTTTTCTGCGGACAGCATTATGTAAATTCCAGCATTTTCCCAGTCGTACCGCCACCTGATTGCAAGGAAGCTCATTAAAATCATCTCCATATGACATCGATCGAAAAGTCGCTTTTATATCCTTTTAAAATTAGATGACTTTACGTACTGTCCGCGCGGCTCACTTCGGAAACTGGATAAACTTTGTCATGTAAAAGATTAGATAAAATAGATATAGAATCATGGACTTATGCAGTCATATTTTATAGACAAAACACCTTTTAGATGAGCCGTTTTCAATGTTTTCGGCGTGATGTCGCCTATGGACACCGTTACGACATCGAGTGAAAAATTAGCATGGTAAATGGACCATCTAAAACTTGTTTTGTCTAAATAAAGTTTGTTTGCGCGCACTGGCTATCGTATAACTTCTACCTAAATTTATGAATAAGCGAGATCCATTGAATTGTATCAATTTCATTAATTTTTTTGCATGATATAAAGTAGTAAAAACCGCGTTTATCCACTTTCCGAAGTGAGCTGGTCGGACAGTAGTCGATTGTACATGTAAATGCTCATGGAGTTTTGAGTATGTGTTTCCAAGAAGATTTATGTTATAAAATTTAAAAGAACTTCTGGTTTGTCCGTTATATATACAAAACGAACTTCTTATACTAGTATATCAAAACGTCTGTATGAATTTCATTCCTTTTCTTCGGGTTTGCAAATCTTTCGTATTGGGTTCTGTCATTTGTTTGTTTTGGAAATGATTTTAAAACATATTTCTAATTTTAAAGTCGAGAACATATGAAATATTCAAACCATAAAGATTAAAATGTACTAGTTGCGCTCATCGACCAATTGTGGCTCTTTCAAAGACGTCAGTAAAATCCTGCCTGAGTTTAAATTGTTTCTTTACTTCCTGTCCTTGAACGAATTTCACATTTTTTCTTACTTTTTTTGCAAAAATACCAAGAATCATAAAGTTTTATCGAGAAGTGCCTCAACATACACAAAAGTTCACTTCATGAGTTAAACATTTGATAGCACTCGAATATCATGTCTCTTTACAGTCCATGAGTTGTAAAGAAAAGCACTCAAGCATTTCATTGTTTTTATTTCTTTACACTACCTTACTTCTGCAAAATATCAATTCCTTCCTATTTAGTCTACCTTCAGGTAGGTCAGTTCACAGCGCAAAGTAAAGTAATACGAAAGTAAAGAAAGCAGATACATTACACCACATTAGCCAACTTTAGAACACGGTTAATATTACAAAGAGAATATTTTCATTGCCCAAATGAGATAAAATAAGATCCCGATAACAATCTCAACATCAAAGCTGGAGGTGGAATCAGGTGCCCGGGAGGAACAAGCATCCCCTGTTTGGCTAGCCGCACTCGCCGTCGATGTTCCCGGACGAAAATGAAACATACTCTGTCTGAGGTTATGTCTATACTGTTTAGAATGTGCTATGGCGACCATGTCAGGAAATTTTTTTTCCGCACAAGCTATTGCACTAATGACGTATTCTCACGGCACACATACCTGGCTCCTATATCCTAAATTTTGAAATGCGATGATCGCATTTCAAGCACAGTACGATCGCAAGAACAAAATAAGATCTAAATGGAGACCCATAGAACTTCCACTTCCTGTTTTTTTTAAAGGAGCTGTTAAGATAAGGCGTAAAATCAGCCCTGAAAAGTGGAATTTTGAAAATTGAAATTTCAAGAACCTTTTTTGGTAAAATGTATACCTATACGGCATCCCATCAGAATATGAAGTTATTTTTTATCTGTTTGCATAATATTGCTAATTTTTAGGTCAAAACTTATCTTTTTCCCATAGAAATCAATAGAAAACGGAAAAGTTTTATTGAACATTGTTCCCCCCGGATATACAGAAAGCCACTTTTACTGGAGATGTGTATCCATGATACAAATTTTTTGGCAAATTGGGGTTCTGTATCTCCGGGGGGAACACTACCCCAGAGACGAAAAACTAAAAATGGAAAGGGGGGTGCATTTTATAAGAATCGATCTTTTTGACCATTAAATATAGCACATTTGACTATTTTTCCTCTTTAATCAATCAAACATTGTGTACTCGATATGATTGAATGAAAGATACAAGAATTAGAAACGAAATAAGCAAGAGTGATGTTCATTTCTCCGTCAATGTGTATTTCGCGCTAAAAGGCTTACATTGTAGCCATTGAATGAAGAATAAGACCGTATTTTAAGTTCCGGATTTCATTATTTACCGATTAAAGGAGGTAGAACGTTCGAAATCTATATCTGATACACAATGTAGACATATTTGATGTCTTTTAGCTTATATTTATCCATTTTAGATAAAATATTCAAAGATGTGTACCTTTTTTTGTCGATATAATCGGATGTTCTATCCGAGCACCCCTACCTCTTTCGACCTTAATTTTACAACCTTAAGAGTTCCTTAACATAATGTAAAACATGTAAAGGTCTGCAAATACATTATATTTCAATAATGATTCATGTTTTTCTGTGTACGATTCGCCATACGGAAGAAATAAGTCACGGGATTCAGGGCTAAATACGGCCCTTATCTTAACAGCTCCTTATGTTTCATAATTTATCACACCCTTTTTTGTAGTTCAATCGACATGTACTATCACTATATATATTTTAAATGTCTTCAATTTTGTTATAGAAAGCTCTAAAAGGAAGTGCAATGAGGATCAGTCTTCAACATCTCGTTTTGGCTGTTATTTTCTTTACCTGTACAACTCTTACTATGGCATCTAAAGGTAAGCAAGAAGTTTTAAAATCAAGAATGGATTTTCACACATAATCATAAAATTATTATATCAATGAAAAGAATCAAACGATGCTGGTGTGCAATCTGCCAGTTAAAATTTTACTCAAATGACAAACACAGTGATGAGTATAAATTCTGTATTGAACAGATCCCTACCCATACAAAGATGACAGTGTTATCAAAAGTGACGATGGTGTAACGCCTCCTTTAATTGCACCAGGTGGTCTGGTTATCGACGGACGACGGTACAGCAGAGTATATGTAAGTATTCCCTAATTCAAATTTTAGAAAAGAAGACAAATATTTTGAAAGATAAGTAACACATACTACTATGATATTAGGCGAAATATAGTAAGATGAGACTGGTTCCTGATCCCTTGTCGTATCTGAAAGTAGATCAGATTGCTGCAGTCAGCAGGGCATACCGTTTTCTTTGTATATCGGATGCCTTTGTGATCCATTTAAAGATTTTATTTTGTGTAAATTGACAACTCATCGTATCGTCTCGCTTGTGATGGTACCTTACGAGGATTATTTTGCATCCCTTCTTTTGTTATGTTGTCCCTTATGTTTCGAACGTATATCTGCCTTGTTTCTTTGCTTGTTGGACTTTGGTGTGTGTCGTCGTTTGTCTCAGAGCCTCCGGCTGTTTATTGATCTTTGTTTTACATTGTCTCTGTCCGCTCTACATAGCTACTTTAATGTGAAAGAAAGGAGGGGATCTCCAACAACACTCGGTTGCAGCACCCACAGCAAAATACCCAATGTAAAAAAGGAGTAGACACCCACAGAAAGAGACGCAAAACAAAAGGGTCGAGGAACGCCAACTCATGCCATAGAAACATGAAACACAAAAGGCAACACATAAACCAAGGAGACCAATTCGCAACCGGTGCCGACTTAGGACGGCCATCTACCACGCAAGTAGTAGACGGTGTGGTTATCCGAATAACGTGCGCATGACCCTCGCACTTTTCCGATTACCCAGAGTTCTCGAAGAAGGCACAATTGTTGTGTAAAATAACCTCCTCATCGTAAGATGAACATACATACAGACAGCATAACGCAGGGAACCAAGAAACACACAGATGGATATGTAAATGGATATGAAAATAGAAAGCATACGAAATACAGTGCTCTGCCGGCTGTAGCGAGCTCATGTATGTGAATAACCGACGAGTCCGACTGTGGTCGGGGCCCTGTCTTCTCGAAAGAGGTTTGGACAGGGCCCGTCGTGGAGTTCTGTCGTCACAGTCAATTGAGATAGTCTTCCTTTTTGTTTGTGTTTCTAATTTATTATATGACAGTTTTTTTTATTATATTTAGATAGATAAATCATATTTCAGGCCAGTTCTAACGGTTTTATAACAGTCGACAATCCGGAAACTACGTTCACTCCAACGAGTTTGAACGATAGACAAACATCGAGTCAGACACCATTTATTGCAGTGTATTGGACAGACCTTTATCCGGTGACTGCCGAAGCAGGTCTGTATTTTGATACTTACAGTACTGGAGATCCACTGCTAACCCGAGCAACCGAGGACGTGAGATATCTCACTAGAGATACGTCGTTTTCGGCAACATGGACACTTGTGGTCACATGGCACAAAACCCCGTTGTACTGTTGCAAAACAGGCGATTATGAGGTATGATACATGTATATTTTAACTTATGTCTATCCTTCGCATTGTTTAAGCCGTTGCTTTGTTTTATTGTCATTGATGTCGATTTCTCAGCGTGTTATTGACGTGGTAGTTTTAAATGTTGTCTAAGCTCTCATGCGTGTATATATTTCCGGTCAGAGCAGTCTCGTCTTGTTGGAGATCCTAGCTCTTCTCATACTGAACAACGTAGGGAAGTTTTAACATTTTGTGTAGGGTCTAAACATGTGCATATTCAAAAACAGTCAAAAAATAGTCAAAATCTTCTGTGGAGATTTCGATTGTATTTTAGAATTTGGAATGGGTCTCCAGCATGACTACGCTGCACCAACCACAGCCTAACACACCTGCAGGTTGCAAAGAACATATGAAAAAACAGCAGACAAACAAGAGGGTTCAATGGGACATACACAAAACAAGAGATGAACAAGAGGGTACAATGGGACATACACAAAAAACAGTCAAACAAGAGGGTTAAATGGGACATACACAAAACAGCAGACAAACAAGAGGGTTCAATGGGACATACACAAAACAATAGACATACAAGAGGGTTCAATGGGACATACACAAAACAACAGTCAAACAAGAGGGTTCAATGGGACATACACAAAACAGCAGACAAACAGGAGGGTTCGATGGGACAAACACAAAACAACAGGCAAACAAGAGGGTTCGATGGGACAAACACAAAACAGCAGACAAACAGGAGGGTTCAATGGGACATACACAAAACAACAGTCAAACAAGAGGGTTCAATGGAACATACACAAAACAGCAGACAAACAAGAGGATTCAATGGGACATACACAAAACAATAGACAAACAAGAAGGCTCGATGGGACAAACACAAAACAACAGGCAAACAAGAGGGTTCGATGGGACAAACACAAAACAGCAGACAAACAGGAGGGTTCAATGGGACATACACAAAACAACAGACAAACAAGAGGGTTCAATGGGACATACACAAAAGAACAGTCAAACAAGAGGGTTCAATGGGACATACACAAAACAGCAGACAAACAAGAGGGTTCAATGGGACATACACAAAACAGCAGACAAACAAGAGGGTTCAATGGGACATACACGAAACAACAGACAAACAAAAGGGTTCAATGGGACAAACACAAAACAGCAGACAAACAAGAGGGTTCGATGGGACAAACACAAAACAACAGACAAACAAGAGGGTTCGATGGGACATACACAAAACAACAGACAAACAAGAGGGTTCAATGGGACATACACTAAACAACAGACAAACAAGAGGATTCAATGGGACAAACACAAAACAGCAGACAAACAAGAAGGTTCAATGGGACATACACAAAATAACAGACAAACAAGAGGGTTCGATGGGACATACACTAAACAACAGACAAACAAGAGGATTCAATGGGACATACATTAAACAACAGACAAACAAGAGGGTTCAGAGAGACATACACAAAACAACAGACAAACAAGAGGGTTCAATGGGACATACACAAAACAACAGACAAACAAGAGGGTTCAATGGGACATACACAAAACAAAAGTCAAACAAGAGGGTTCAAATGGACATACACTAAACAACAGACAAACAAGAGGGTTCAATGGGACATACACAAAAGAACAGATAAACAAGAGGGTTCAATGGGACATACACAAAACAACAGACAAACAAGAGGGTTCAATGGGACATACACAAAACAACAGACAAGCAAGAAGGTTCAATGGGACATACACTAAAAAACAGACAAACAAGAGGGTTCAAATGGACATACACAAAAGAACACATAAACAAGAGGGTTCAAATGGACATACACTAAACAACAGACAAACAGGAGGGTTCAAAGGGACATACACAAAACAACAGACAAACAAGAGGGTTCAATTGGACATACACAAAACAACAGACAAACAAGAGGGTTCAATGGGACATACACAAAACAAAAGTCAAACAAGAGGGTTCAAATGGACATACACTAAACAACAGACAAACAAGAGGGTTCAATGGTACATACACAAAAGAACAGATAAACAAGAGGGTTCAATGGGACATACACTAAACAACAGACAAACAAGAGGGTTCAATGGGACATACACTAAACAACAGACAAACAAGAGGGTTCAATGGGACATACACAAAACAGCAGACAAACAAGAGGGTTCAGTGGGACAAACACAAAACAACAGACAAACAAGAGGGTTCAAATGGACATACACAAAACAACAGACAAACAAGAGGGTTCAATGGGACATACACAAAACAAAAGTCAAACAAGAGGGTTCAAATGGACATACACTAAACAACAGACAAACAAGAGGGTTCAATGGTACATACACAAAAGAACAGATAAACAAGAGGGTTCAATGGGACATACACTAAACAACAGACAAACAAGAGGGTTCAATGGGACATACACTAAACAACAGACAAACAAGAGGGTTCAATGGGACATACACAAAACAGCAGACAAACAAGAGGGTTCAGTGGGACAAACACAAAACAACAGACAAACAAGAGGGTTCAAATGGACATACACAAAACAACAGACAAACAAGAGGGTTCAATGGGACATACACAAAACAACAGACAAACAAGAGGGTTCAAATGGACATACACAGAACAACAAAGAAGAGGATTCAAAGGTACATACACAAAACAACAGATTTGTCTGTTGTTTTGTGTATGTACCTTTGAATCCTCTTCTTTGTTGTTAAAGAGGGTTCAATTGGATATACACCAAAGAATTGTCCTTTTTAGGGGGACCGCTAATCTTATTAGAGACGATGTACATGTCTCCGTTTGCAAGGAGATCAATTGTTTTAATTTTGTATATATTGTTTTATTGCCGAATATATTCGAATACGACTAGTATGGTCTACGAACTATATTTTCTACTATTGACAACACAAAATAAAACCAACTGTCCAGTACTGAATCATACTACTGTTTCTTTGACTTTTTTTTTACAGACAGTTACTTTTCAAGCAGTACTTGTGACAGACAGTTCAAATACTTACGTCATGGTCAACTACGTTGATGTCAATATAACGTCACAGAAGCAAAACATTACTATTGGATGGGTCGCCAATAAGACGTCCTGTGAGGATTCCGTGTCCTTTACAGATAGTGCTTACAGAATGTCGGAACAGCAAAGTAACACGCGGGACAATGGTATGTGTTGATGTCAAATACCATAGTGATGCATATCAAAAGTACATGTATCCATTGTATCAATTGTACTTGAAAATATCTATACTCTTATTTACAGTCATAAGCGATATTTTCATAATCGTTCTTACCTTTCAGATACTTCTGGGAATTTTGTGTATGAACTAAAAGGTAAGAAAAGATAAGAGGGACAGATGAAAATATTGGATTGCTTCATCGTGATATTAGTAATAGATATTGGAACAGTATGGGGTGATCTTGAAGGATATTCTAAGAAGTATTTTTATTTTTCATTCAACTCTGAAATCCATTTTTTCAAGTGTTTCTGACGTCTTCTCCAACTTTATTGTAAATGACTTTGGACGAAAATTTTATTTACCTTTATATCTTTTCTCAAGGAAAAACGAACTTGTTTTCTTATATAAAACATTAAAATGGGGAAAATTGTCATAAATTTTAGCATCTTGTCAAAAACAAATGAATATGTTTTATGAAACTTGTAAGAATTGTTATTATGGTCTCCTATAAGCCTTTTGTTTTGTTGAGTTAATATGGTCCAAATCAAAGGAATGGTAACATTCGCGGGGTACCATCTTTCAGAAATGTCTTCAGATCGAGGTTTGATATCAACAAACCAAAAGCAAGGGGGATACATTTAGAAATGTTGTTACTTGTAGTTCCACAAAGAAGACAACTTTCTGACGCCTTTATGATGCTTTCAACTTTACAGGTGACACATTTTGTTTTTTCTTGGTTTTCAGATAAAAAGTGTTTTTGCGGAAGCTTTCCATGTAGATACGGAGGAACTTGCTATGATATGGAAGATTCTTATAACTGCACTTGTACTGAAGGGTTAGCTGGTAGGAACTGTGAAATCGACACAATTGATGATTGTGTAAATAACACATGTGATACAAATGGCACAGAATCCTGTGTGGATAACGTGTACAATTACACTTGTGCTTGTAAAGATGGATACTCTGGAAGATACTGTGATGTAGATATTGACGAATGCGCTAATAATACCTGCATTAACAATCAAACTGTTTCTTGCCTAGACCAAGTGAACAGTTTCACTTGCGTCTGCGTACATGGCTACTCTGGGAGAAATTGTGAAGCAGACATTGATGAATGTGCATATGATAACTGTATTGTAGGTCAAACGGACTCATGCATTGACAAAGTGAATGACTATACATGTATTTGTAACCCGGGGTACACTGGAAGAAACTGCGAAACAGACATAAACGAATGCTCGCTTGGCTTCTGTCACCACCTCAATACGCAAAACTGTGTAGACTTTGTGAACAATTATGATTGTCAGTGTAAATTTGGTTACACTGGAAGTCATTGTGACATTGATATTGACCTTTGCTATCATGATAATATGTATTGCAACCCGAGTAATACGGTCTCTTGTCTTGACATGGGGACCGACTATATGTGTACCTGCTCGCCTGGTTACACTGGAAAAGGATGTTATGAAAACATTGACGAGTGTGCTTCCAATAATGCCTGCGACACAAATAATACAGTTTCTTGTCTTGATCAAGTAGGCAGTTATAGTTGTGTGTGTCTTGTGGGTTACACTGGACAAAATTGTGAAACAGAGATTGATGAATGTTCCCTTTACTGTCATCCGAGTAATACCGCCTCCTGTCAGGATGGACTGAACAGTTATGCATGCGAGTGTTCGGTTGGTTACACTGGGATAAACTGTGATACGAATATCGACGATTGCATCAATAATAATTGTATTTTAAGTAATACGGCAAATTGTCTGGACGGAGTAAACAATTATACTTGTGACTGTCTGGCCGGATTCAGTGGCAGATATTGTGAGATTGACATAAATGAATGTGAAAACTGCATTCTAAGTCATGCGATGAGCTGCATTGATTTCGTGAATGGTTATCAGTGCCAATGTCATGTTGGCTATGCCGGAGTAAATTGTGAAATTTATATCGATATTTGTTCCTTGAGTTCTTACTGCAATCCCAGTGGTACTGCCCAATGTATTGATAGGAGGTTCGATTACTCTTGTATCTGTCATGATGGGTACACTGGAAGCGGATGCTTTACAAACATCAACGAATGCATCAATAACAGTTGCAATACGAGCTATACGGCTTCTTGTCGTGACGAAGTGAACAATTACACTTGTGTCTGTAGCGACGGTTACACTGGAAGGTACTGTGAAACAGAAATTGATGAATGTTCGAATGGTTATTGCAACTCGAGTAATACGGTCTCTTGCATTGACGGAGTAAACAACTATACTTGTGTTTGTATCGAAGGCTACTTTGGAAAGAACTGCGATGAACAGTATCATGGTAATTGCTTTATCTTTTCTGTCCCCCTTTTTGTTATGAATTAACATTATACATGTATATTTCTAACGAGATTATGATAATTGTTTCGGAAGCTGTACTTATAATTATCACATTTCAATATTATCGAGATGACGGAAGGAAGATATAATATTCCTACTTAATCAAAACGCAAGAGATTTTTGCATTAAAATGAAACTCGCACACAAAAAAAGATAATAAGGCAATGACACTCTCATCAGAGAAAGAGTTAAGAAATAGTTATGTTTTATAAATTCGTGTTTTGGCTTATAGGTGTAAACATTGCAGTTATTTTTAGGTCTCCACTCGATAATTGAGTGAATTTCAATGGAACGTTGGAATGAATTAAATATTTTAATTTCCTTACATGCAGCTACAGCATTCCAAAATAGAATGATGGCATCATTCCAGTCGATTATATTGTGCAGATTTTTATCTCTTTACCATGAAAGGTTAAACTCATTTCTCAGCAAAAATTTTCAATAGAAATATAGTAAAATCAAGGATACGATCTCCAACTTGACTTTCTACTAATACCGACAACAAAAAGTAAACACTGAAATGATAAAACACACAGTCCATATAAAAACAATCTGAGACAAATATACAGGGGCACAGGCACAAAAATACACAATTATATAATGGACAACATAGAGTGATTGTAATGTATGTGGCAAAAATCTTAATGTTTTGTTTTCGAAGTTTATTTCAGATTGTAGAGTACAGGATAGCGGACGCTGTAACTAAGTGTTTCGTGTGCAACATCTGTAGCTTTATTTGTTTTATCTATGAACACTGTAGTTACATGTGTTAACTAATATTGCAATATAAACACATGTATTTAAACAATTTGTTTCATATTTAATATTAAGATTGAAAGAAATGTTACATTTTAATGTAATTTTTACACATTCTTTTAATCTAATCTATGCCGTGGGTAATGTATATTTTCATCAGTAAAGTATATGAAAAATGTCATTTACGTATAAAATACATTAATTTAACTTCTGACATATTTACAGCAATCCTAGGTACGGGTACTCAGAACGGAATATTAAGTCGAAGGATATTGTAGACCAGGTATATTCACTTTTTCAGCAAATAGATGCAATTGATGTATATGATTCACAATAGAATAAAGACGTTAAGCTTCAAACTATATCCAATAAGTCGGACAGCTATTCTAGCATCACAGATTTTTCGGCTATTCTAGCTTCAAAGATTTGATTTTTCGGCTGTTCCATGTTTTCGAGACATGTGTTCGTAATACCTTACCTACACTTGTCTTGAGAAGATGCGGCTATTCTAGCTTCACAGATTTAGCTTCTCAGATTTGATTTTTCGGCTATTCTAGCTTCACAGATTTTTCGGCTATTCTAGCTTCACCGATTTAGCTTCTCAGATTTGATTTTTCGGCTATTCTAGCTTCACAGATTTTTCGGCTATTCTAGCTTCACGTACAGATTATTCGGCTATTCTAGCTTCACAGATTTTTCGGCTATTCTAGCTTCACAGATTTTTCGGCTATTCTAGCTTCACAGATTTTTCGGCTATTCTAGCTTCACAGATTTTTCGGCTATTCTAGCTTCACGTACAGATTATTCGGCTACTCTAGCTCTATTTGATTCTGGTATATTTTCGTTCTAATATAAGGTCATTGTTTCGGTCTGTTTTGCCGGCATGGATATTGTCCCCTGTCTTATCCTTTGACGATACAATTGTTCGTTTCTTATCTGTTCGTTTTGCTGTCGGTGCTGCAACCTAGTGTTGTTGGAGATCCCCTCCTTTCTTTTACCTTCATTTAAACTATTTCCTCTACATTATAACAAACTAATACATCGAGCAGTGTTAAACTTCCCTATTCTATTTACAGAATTTACATTGCTGCATTGACTCATATATCAATCTGTTTTACGCTTTACAATATGGCTTATAAATGATATCATAAAATACAGCGTAGATTTAAAAAGTAATAAACAATCTATAGTGTCAAAAATTATAAATAACATTTCTTAAAATGGATGTTTAAAAAAATATGAAAATAAATATTGGATTTAATAGCAAAAAAATGCCAACACGATCTATGACGTATTGGATTTATCGAATATTCTTTTTGTTTCTTGTTTTTTTTTTTTGATCTGTTTGATTATCCCAAATTTTGCTAAAGCGCGGGAACATTAAAACCTGTTCGTCCATCCGTCCGTCCGTGTGTCTGTCTGTCAGTCACGAAAATTTAAACTTTGAAGATAGCTTTTGATCGGCTTTAATATTTCATATGTGCATTCCATGTGACAATAGCTTTATAAACATAGTTTCTGATCGGCTTTCATATTTCACATGTGCATTCCATGTGACAAGGACCTTGTGACATTGACCTTGGAGTTTGACTTACTTTTAAGAAACGTTAACCTTGACCATGACTTATGAATTATTTTAGTAATTTAGTACATGTATTGCGATTAATCATGAGATATAATATAAAAACGTAAGGATTGGGAGGAAGGTGTGTCTGTAAGCATTTGTCTACAGACAAATTCCCCAAATCACCTTGAAAATATCATTTCAGCAACTTATGACATCAGAAATATCTCAATCACTTAACAGGAAGTTCTGTGTGAAAGAGAGGCAAACTCTGAATTGGATACACAGCTGATGGCGATAGAATCAGCTGATCTTCCCCCCCCCCCCCCCTCACAAAAAAAAAAAAAATAAAAAATAAAGGAGGAGATGAAGTAAAGGAAAACCAGACCTAAGTCATGTTCGAAGAACCGAAACATAATAAGGTTCTTTTTTTTTGTATTTACAATTTTTATTTCAAACTTCACATCTTCTTTTATCAGTCCCATACCGGCTCGCCGTAGGGGACTAAGATGTTTTTATTTCAATTCTCAATCTCAATATAATCTTAATAAAGGTAATCAATAGGTTTTTTAGCTCACCTGAGCCATAGGCTCAACTGAGCTATTGTCATAGTGTTGCGTCTGTCGTCCGTCGTCCGTCGTCCGTCGTCCGTCGTCGTCGTCGTCGTCGTAAACTTTTCACATTTTAAACTTCTTCTCCAGAACGGCTGAAGGGATTTTGATGAAACTTGGTAGGTATGAAGTACTCATGGTCCCCTACAAGTGTTGTTGTTTTTCGTTCGGATCTGTCAACAGGTGGCGCCACGACAGCCAAAAGTAGGTCACGGGGGGTACCCTCCTTTGACAAACTTCTTCTTCAGAACCGAAGCATGTATCGACAAACCGAAAGCATCAGGATGATCTAGAGAGATGTCTTGAGAAGTGTTGTTATTTTTGGTTCCACTTCGAAGTCAAATTTTTGACGCGTTTTTGACGTCTTTTCGGACTTAGTCAGAAATGCACATTTTTGCACTATTTCTTTAAATAACTCAACAAGTGTATGATTTTACACACTCATTTACTACATATTTATCATATTTAACTTACTTAATGCTTTGATATGTATTTTATGCTTAAATTTTATTTTTTTTGATTTTTTATGAATTTTTTTCTTATGTAAAAAGGAAGGGGGGGGGGGTGATTTTCATACATTTTCTGCTTCTTTTCTATAACCACTCTTCAGATTGTCATGACAATTTGTAGGTATGAGGTACTCATGCATGGTACCCTACAAGTGAAAGAATTTTGTCAAGATATCCACTTTTGGATTTTTAAGGAATATTTTTTAAGATTGTACATAGGTATAATGTATGTTTTCTTACCAAAAATAGGAGAAAAATTCTCAAATCGCACCGGGTTAAACACATTGATACTACTTTTGAATGAAGAAATTTTATTTGAATCACACAAAAAAAATGCCGTTAAGATTAAAAGTACACAACTTTTTTAATATTTTTTCAAAGCCATGCACCTGGTTCCGGACAGGAATTATTAGAATTTTATGATCTGAGGACCCATTTTCACACGTCTTCTTCCACACATGTAGATGTCTCACACACTTTAAACTATATTCAAAATTTTATTTCATCTATCTAGTAAACAATCACGGGAAGACAATTCAAGATAAACATTGTGTGTATTTTCCACCAATTGTTGAAAATAATAAGAAAATAATCGGAACTATTTGACCCCAAGGCACATCGTATTCCGCTAGGCGCTTCATTGCAATACTAACCGCAAAGTAGTACTGCGATACATTTCAGGAGATACAGTGCAAACGGAATAGATTTTTATACTTGGAACACTTTCATAATGGTTATCATTCATGTACTTGGAACACTTGCATATACTTGTTATCATGTATAAAGTTTGCTCGAATTTCCTCTGTCTTAGGGAGCAACCATTTGACTTTTATGGGGGGGGGGGGGCAGGAAGACTTTGCAAAAAAAATTTTCCGGATCGAAATTTTAGGGAAAAAAATTTTCCGGCCCGAAGGGCCGGCAAAAATTTTTTTCCGGGTCATGAAATTGCCCCTCACCCCTCTCTTCCGACCTTTCCGACTGCCCAGTAAACACTTTTTTGTGTATCATAAACAAAGTATAAAAAATGGAACAAACTTTACGCAATTTGGAGTGAATAAATCAAATTCAAAAGTCATTAGCACCATATTGCCTGTCTCCGTTGAGTATCATTTTAGTAAACATATCATAGGCACCATATGCCATTCAAGAAATTAAAATGAAGTGAGCTGCTGGGAAGAGATGAACTCATTGTGTGTTTGATGTTTAATATGGACGAAAAATCACGCTGAATTATTTAAACTTTAGGGTAATTTTGAACATTGGAAAATTACAGAAAAAAATAATCCGGCCCAAAGGGCCGGCGAAAAAAATTTTCCGGCTCTTAAAATGGCTGAAAAAAATTTTCCGGCTCTTAAAATGGCTGAAAAAAATTTTCCGGCTGGCGAAAGTCTTCCTGCCCCCCCCCCCCCCCCCCCCCCATAAAAATAAAATGGTTGCTCCCTTAGACTCTCTTAGATGAAGTAATTTACGGACTGATTTCTTGAAGAAACGTCTAATGAGTAATCTCTTCTTCCGGATTTTGAGAATGCATAGGACATTTAATATCTGAAATTCTTGAAATAAATAATTCAGTTCAGAGTTCCTGAAATCTTCCTATGAAATGTTGGACCACAGAAAGCTGTTGTTTAAATAGAGTAAATAAATTATTATTTACAACCATAAGCCACTGTGTTCGACATCTTGTATGTATAATATTTCTAAGAGGAACACAGAGGCCTGAGGTTGTGAATAATAAAACATTTTCTCTCATAAAATGACAGGTTCCTGTGATAAGACATTTGGGAATTTTTATCTGTTCAAATAATAGATACATGATGAGTTTTTATCGGACCAAATAACTTTTTGTCGGCAAATCCTATGCAACCGATACATTTCATGAACTCTCTCCGCTAACAACTTGTCCGTGTAACAGACCTTTGATGAGGTAAAACAATTTGTTAACAGTAAATAACGATGTCGTAGGTCTGCTAGGCAAGCTTAACAATTTCATGGGCCTTTTAATTTGTTTCAAACTACGAAACCTAGAGAAACCACTTGAGTTGTTGAACAGCGTATGCTGAAATGCGACGCTCCTTCTCGCCTGTTGAAATATGCATACGCAAGAAGCGCCGCATTTCAGCATATTCACTGATAATTATTTGTTCAAGTGGCTTCACTGGGTCATGAGGTTTGATACACCATACACTGCTTTTTGGAAAACAAACTGGCCCAATTTCTGCACAACTCACTTGAATTGATAAATATTGGATTAAAACGATTTTAACTGTACGTTTCATGTATTTGAGATGAAATCAATACTATTCAAAAGCATTCATAGATTTCAGTATGCTTTAATATGAATAAAGGCAAAACCGAAAAATCTTTGTTTTTTATGCCCCTGGAATAAAAGATTCGGGAGCATATAGTTTTTGGCTTGTCCGTCTGTCTGTTTTCCGAAAAACTTTAACATTGGGCATAACTTTTAAATGGAAGCTGGTGATAGAGGTTTCATATTCCACATGTGTATTCCTTGTGACAATACCTTTCCATTGATACCAAAATTTTTGACCTCGTGACCATAACCTTGACCTTTGACGTACTTCTCAAAAACTTTAACACGGGACATAACTTTTGAATGGTTGGTGATAGAGGTTTCAATTTTTACATGTGTATTCCTTGTGACAAGATCTTTCCATTGATAACCCTGACCTCTCTTATACTTAACAGAAAATGGCCTTTATACTAACAAAGATGCCGCCGGGGGCATTCTCGTTTTACAAACACAGGCTTTATAATTTCTGGCATGCTAGCTATCAATAATGAAAGGTTTTGTGTTCAATTTTAAATAAACTTAATTTATGAAATCATTTCTTTGTTTTATTCTTTTTCTGCTGCACATTAATGTACAATATGATTTTATTTTTGATGTTGCATAATAGAACTATACTAGCTGGGCATATGACGTTGGACCACTTTATCCGTCTTTTCAAATCAGTAAAAAAGTTATTGTTTTGAAATGTGGCTATTTTTTTCTTTTTTGTACTTTTAAAGGTTGTCTGAAAAAAACAACTCTGCATCCGGCAAAAATCTTTTTAGAAAGGTTGTGGGCTAAAATCCTGGTACTGGCACTATCAGTATTCAATGTCAGTATGCCAATTAGAGCGTGCATGGGTATCAGGTGAGCGTTGTGCCCCCTGGGGCTCTTGTTAGATTATTTTGTTGAACAGAAATGCACACATAAAGATAAATTTAATTTTTTTTTCTGTTTTTTTTTTCCTGTTGTTAACTTCATTCCATTTGTTACCATATCTACCATCTTCTCTAGACAAGTGTACGTAATACCTTACTCCCCCTTGTCGGATGTCATTCATAAAACTGCGTCTCCAGTGAGTGTCATAGTGGAGAGTATATACGACAAAATCAGAGTCCATATTATATCATACTTCATATATTTACATATATTTACATATGCCCATTCATTTGTATAGAATTTACACTGTAATTATAGGAGTATAACCGCGGTGGCGTGGTTTGAACTATGACGTCATAGTAACTTGGCTTGATTTGAACTTTGACGGTACGTAGTAACAGAGCCTTAGCAACAGAGTTTTATTCGTATTTCAACGTCATTTAAGCGTGAAAAACTGGAATGTAAATATATATAATAACTGTCTTTTGGAATGTGATTATACTGTGATAACCTACAATGGATCCAGGAATTATGTTTCTCATAATTCCTGGATCCATTGTAGGTTATCACAGTATAATCACATTCCAAAAGACAGTTATTCTATAAATACCCATTCATTTGTATAGAATTTACACTGTGATTATAGGAGTATAACCGCGGTGGCTCGATTTGAACTATGACGTCATAGTAGTTTAGTTTAAACATATTTTATTTCCGAAAACGAAATGGGATCGGGCAAAAGTTTTAACAACATTACAAACGCCCTCTCCCTACAAATGAATACAACAAGTATGTCATGAATGGCGGTATATACAATGATGATCATCTTTCAAAAAACACCAAACAAAATATGTAGGTATGTATATTTACAATGAAAAGGTGCAGACCAGAACAAACCAGAAAGTGAATGAATGAATGAATGAATAAATGAATGAATGAATAAGTTTGAAAGAGGAAATGAAGAGAGAGAGAGAGAGAGAGAGAGAGAGAGAGAGAGAGAGAGAGAGAGAGAGAGTTAAGTAGTGAATCTTTTAGTGTCCTGAATGTATATCTGTGCTGAATGTATGGTTTTCTCGTTTTCTCTATCGGTTTTCTCTAAATCACCAAATAGCAATTTTTGTAAAGTTATTGGAGCGAACTCTCTGAGTGATTGAAATAATTTTGTTCTTTGTTGAATGAAATTTTGACATTCAAAGAAATAGTGATAGGCGTCTTCATTAGTGTTTCCGCATTGACAGAAAGGGGAGTTAATTATATTCACGCGGAAGAGATCAGAATTTAGACTGCTGCTGAGACATCGAATACGGGTATGTAATATGTTAAGCTTTCTTTCACCATATAGAAGGTAACTAGGTAATTTTGATGAGTCTGAATGAGATTTAATGATATTTTTAAATTCGGTATGGGATGACGTTTGTCTAATGTCAGAGCTTAGAGTATTCCAATGAATAATTGTTGAGGGAAAAAAAAGAGCATCGCGTCAACTGTAGTCTGTAGTTAGGAAGATTAAGGTCGGTGTCGCTTCGTAGATTGTAAAGTCTGTTCCGTCTGTATGTCTCAAGTGTGTCTGTTAAGTACTCTGGTGCATTTTTATTATAAATTTTGTGAAATAATGTTAGTTTTCTGCGTTCCCTTCGTTCACTTAATTTTTCCCAACCAGTTTCGAAATAAAGAGAGTCCCTAGAGCTAAAAATTGGTAGTCCCGTGACTAATCTCGCTGCTTCTAACTGAATCTTTTCTAATTTCTCTTCATCCCCTTTATTACACCCTCCCCATACCTCACAACCGTATTCTAAAATGGGCAAAATAAATGACAAGTAAATTGTATTTAGAGTTTTTCTGGAAAGAATATATTTAAATTTTTTAAGAGCATTTATCCTAGCAAGAGCTGATTTTGCAATATTTTCGATATGTGTAGACCATTTAGCATTGTCAGAAAAAGTGAGACCTAGATGTTTATGACTGTTAACAGGTTTTATAGAAGTATTATCGAATGTAATGGAGAAGTCGTCAGGGCAATTACCAATAAAAAGGAGTTCAGTTTTGGAGGGGTTAAATTTTACTTTCCACTTTACAGACCAGTCATGTATCGTAGTCAAGTCAAGTTCGAGTCTGTCCTTAATGTCTTGAATGTCATGCGATGAAGAAGAAATAGAAGTGTCGTCTGCAAACAGTCTGGAGATACTAATTAAATTATCAGAAATGTCATTCACATAGAGTAGAAATAGAAGAGGGCCTAACACAGATCCCTGAGGGACTCCTGCATTAGTTTTCTGGAAAGGAGAGATAGAATCATTTATAAAGACGGATTGTTCCCTATCAGATAAATAGTTATGTAAAAAGTTAAGAAGAGGACCACGTATTCCATGTGACTGTAATTTTTTTAATAAACCCTTATGCCAAACTCTATCAAATGCTTTTGAAACATCACAGAAAATAAAACAGGTATTTCTTTTTTCCTCAAGGTCAATAAGAATGGAATGATATATTTCTAAAAGCTGATAAATTGTCGAATTATTTTGTAAGAAACCACTTTGGAATTTGTAAAAAAGGTTATTATCTACTAAATAATTGTAAATATATTTATGTAAGATTCTTTCGAGCAATTTTCCAACTGTGCTTAAAAGAGAAATTGGTCTATAATTAGATGGAATATTTGGTTCTCCTTTCTTAAAAATGGGCATGATACGCACTTGTTTCCAGAGAGATGGGTAGGTACATTTATTAATAGAAAGTCGAAAAAGGATCAAGAGGGGTTTACTGATTGAAGAGACTGTATTCTTAAGCATATTATGACTGACATTGTCAATTCCGGAAGCTTTATGTAATTTAAGACATTTAATAACATCGATGACATCATTTTCAGTTATATTAATTGTTTCAAGAAAGTTTTCGGTACGGCTTACACAGTCAGGTACATCGTCATCGTCATCGTCCAAAGTTGAAATGTCGGCAAAATAATTATTCAATAGAGTCGCTTTGTCGAAATCATTTATGGTAATATCTCCATTTTCCGGATTGAGAAGAGGAGGAATAGTAATACTTTTTGAATTTTTAGTTATTTTTCGCACTAATTTCCAAAAATCTTGATGGTTGTTTGAAGAATAGTCATTAATTAATCCATGGAGATCAGAATAATAGGCTTGTTTAATTGATTTTTTAAGATTATTTACGTGATTTCTCTGTTTTCTGTAGTGTTCATATATTATTTGAGAGTTTGTATTCAGGACCTTTTTACGTAATCTGTCTCTTTTTCTAACTTCTCTTCTTAATTCGGAATTGAACCAGGGTTTGTCGTTAGGTCGTATAGTCACTGTCCGTCTAGGTATATTTTTTGATAGCTAATTCCATATATTTAGATGTAAATTTCTCACAAGCTTCATTTACATTAGGAGTGTCTAAAAATTCATCCCAGTTAATCTCATTTAGATCATTATTTAATTTTACATAATCCCCATTTTTATAATCCGAAATTTCCCGTTTGAAAACTTTTTTGAATTGTGTTTTTGTTTCTAAAACTAATAAAACCGCGTTATGGTCAGAGACTGAGCGATCAACATCGACTACTTCCGCGTTGCTAACCGAACACTCCTTTACCAAGATGACGTCAAGCAGGGATTGGCGCGTAGAGCCAAAACGTGTAGGGGAAGAAATAAGATTACGCAGTCCTACAGTGTCAATGATGTCTGTAAGTCTGTGATTAATCTCTGTCAGTAGGTCAACATTAAGGTCGCCGGTTATAATTAAGTGTTCATTCTGTGAAGCAGCATTTTCAAGCGATATGTGGAAATTATCCCAAAAGAGATTTGTACTGTTCGGAGGACGATAAACACAGCAAAGTAGGAAAGAAAGAGAGGGAAACTTAATTTCAATCCATATAATTTCAGTGCTATCTATTTCGAGATGTGGTTGTCGACTAACCATCAACTTATCTGATACATAGATTAATAACCCCCCACCATATGCATTCCTATCCTTCCGTATTGGAGTGGAATAGAAACCATCAATAGTAAGATCGTGTGAACTAACATTTTCATCGAGATGGGTTTCGGTCACACATATTATGTCGTATTCTGATGCCAAATCACTAAGGTAAGAAATTTTATTCCGTAGACTACGTATATTTATATGGAGGATTGATAATAGAGAATTTTCAGTATCGGGACCAGGGTTAGGATGAACGTCCATACTCAGCATAATTAACATACATATATACAGGTAAGTAATAACATTGCCAGATTGGACCTGGATAAATAATAAGGCAAGTATGGTCGAACAATATTTCAACTGAAACAATAGCTCTTTATATAGGTCAAATAGTGAAATTTTGCTGAAAATGTCTTTAAGAGATAACTTGAAGGCCACAGTACGGAGACCAGGGTGTGTACGGGCATGATGAAGACCCACTGCCGCCCTATATTGTTCTATGTCATTACCTATGTTACGGCGGTATCACTGAAGTACATGAATGAAAGACGGGTGGCAGTAGGTCGAGCGGAACGCATGAATGAAATACCAATGTAGTAACACGGTTCATTGACTGGAGTAGAACGGTGTAAATGAATGTACGATCTGAAGGTAAGATCTATGTACACGGACATACATACGGAGTCAGGACAGAGAAAGAAGAAGAAAGTGAGAAGAACAAAAGTGTTATAATGTACAAACATGAATTTGGTGAAAATTACCAAGAAAATAATGAGTGCTAAGTTCGAAGAATGGTTCAGTACAAAAAACGGTGAGTCAGTTTCAAATAACATTGAATGTGTATACAAATAAATACAGTACATGTAGGCATAGTTAATTAGGTAACAAATGAATTCCATGAACATCGCAGGATATGTATAGTAGATATGTCCCTTTTCAGATTTAAGATAAGTTTTATTGAAGAAATGGGTACCACGTGTGTTAAAACATTTATATATATTTATATATATATATTGAGTATAAGGTAAGTATACATGTAGTCTAGACAATTAAAAATAATGCAAGTATAATGTATACTATTCAGTTTGTAAATGAGGTAAGTATTTTCTAGAAGATTCAATTCATAATTTAGGTAAGAATATTCTAGACAATGTGGTAAGTATATTTTAGACAACTTGATCAGTTCGTGAATCTAGATAATTCCGTTTACACATGTATATGAGGTAAGTATATAGTCTAGAAAGTCAGATTCGTAAATAACATATTTCAACCAGATGATTCAATTCATAAAAAAAAAAAATAAAAAAATGATATACATGTACATACATTATATCATGTATGTATCCAGAGTTCATGTAAGAAACTTAAGATTTTAACTCTACATAAAAATAGACGAAGTAGGAATTAGCAATTGTTCAAATTTAACCATTGGGCGGTGCATAATAATGTAGGTCGTCGATACTATGGATGAGCAACTTTGAACCACGTTCGCTCGTCTTCATGAAAATGCGGCCGTCGTTCGTCCAATAGGAGAATACTTTGCCGGCGCGTTTAGCTTTATTAGCTTCCTCGATAATTCTTTGCCTGTAGCGCGTGAGGTCTTCTGTTATGAAGATCCGGCTACTATCTCCCTTCAGTAGCTTTTTCTGTCGGTAGATACGGTTTTTGATCTTCCAATTACGGAAGCGGCATATCACCTGAGATTTATCATGCCGGTTGGGTCGTCCCACGGGATGCGATCTGCATATGTCATCCGCGCTGATCTCCACGCCGAGCTTCTTGCAGATTTTGACGACATCGGCGTCAGTATTGTCGGAGTCTGTAACCGCAACGTTGTGAAAACGAAGGGAGTTGCGTCGGCCGTATTGCTCCAACTCCTCTAATTGACAGTCGAATTCCTCAAGTTTCGATTCGGCCGCCTTCAGCTTCGAACGCAGATCATCGTTTTCCTCCGAGAGGGCTGCTAGTCCTTGCTCATTTTTGTCAATGCGAGCTGATTGCGCTTCGATCTTGTCCTCCAGGGATTTCAACGTTTCACGAATAGCTGTGTCGACAGTATCCTTGATACCGACTGACAAGGATTGCGTGAGGACTGGCGTGAGGACGGAAGCAATAACATTCGTAAAAACTGGATTATTAAGTAAACTGATGATCACATAAGTAAGATCAATGTTAGTCCCTGAATCGGTCTGTACGTTTATCTGTGGGAGTTGATGTGATGGGGCGGTCATGGTTGATGTATCAGAGTCGGATGCACTGGGTGTGGTCTCCGGGGCAGGGGTATCTTCAGGTAGAGGTGGTGATGACATTATGCCTGATAATATACGTCGACGAGTGACACGACTGATCAAAGGGGGAGTTACGACTTCTTCTTGTTTACGTTTTGACGACATGTAAGAGACATGTAAAGTCAATCATCTGTGACGTACTCACTCTGTTATTTATATGTATACACAGATAGTCTCAGACATTAAACTCATGGAAAATCAGCAATTTTACATATCTTTCATCTGCAATACATTGGCAGTTGTCACATACAGTGAAATTCAATATCACATAGAGATTTCACATCAATACTTAGCACTTTTTATCTCTGGTCAAAATTTCATGTTGACCGCCATCATGACCGGAAGTCCTTGTCATAGTACCTTCGCTGGATTTGAAGTCGGACGGTACGTCGTAACAGAGCCTTAGCAACGAAGTTTTAAACGTATCTAAACGTCATTTTAAGCGTGAAAAATGGAATGTAAATATATATAATAACTGTCTTTTGGAATGTGATTATACTGTGATAACCTACAATGGATCCAGGAATTATGTTTCTCATAATGCGCTAACGCGCATTATGGAACATAATTCCTGGATCCATTGTAGGTTATCACAGTATAATCACATTCCAAAAGACAGTTATTCTATAAATAGAGGCAATTTTGGAAGTAAAATCATTCAAACACATAACAGGCACTTTTAAAATTGCTAGTCATTTATTCGAATTTTTGGCCTGATAAGTCTCCAGTACTACACTCACCGGAGACGCAGTTTTGTGTATGACATCCGACAAGGGGGAGTAAGGTATTACGTACATTTGTCTCGAGAAGATGCGTATCTACATACATGTTTCAATATATTGTGATGGCGTTTTCACCAGGTAACTATATTCTCTTCAGTTACGTCAGGAAAAGGTTGAGAGGAGAAGAGAGCAGAATCGTCTAGCAGCCCAAAGATTCCGTCGAAAAAAGAAATTCGTGGGAAACATCTTACATAAGGTAGGAGCTGGTATATTTGATATTATAATACTTTACAAATACAAATGTATTAACAAGGAAGACGCACACATTTATTTTAAAATCAGAATACTTATCAGTTATGATATAATGATGTAGAAATTACAATATTTACTTAAAATGAGGATAAATAAGAAATGAATAATAATTGAACATCGTGTGTTTTAGAAAAAAAAAATCAAATGAGTTTATTCATTTTGTTCCACATAAAAAAATTTGTCAAGTGTTACTCTCTCTGATATATGTTGTACTTATACATATGAACTTTTTTGACATATAAAATTCGATATAATTCTTTTTCATGTAGTTTGTTTAAAACGTACATATTATCGTCAAATTATACGGTTTCGTTTTATTTTTTTTTTCATAGATGATAGTGATGGGCCGATTATCGATTATAATCGATTAGCGGCGTGATGAAGTTATCCGATTTCGATAATCGATTTGAAAATAGATAATCGATAGCGTGAAGGGGGGGGCGTTGAGGGATCTGAGGAAATTCTGTCCGAAAGTCTAAAACTTATTCCAATAATTAATTATTTCTCAACTTAACCATTTTTTTTATAAACATGATTAATGTTGTAGAGTAACAGAAGCTAGCTATATAGTAATTTGAAATTAGAGAGAATGATTGTAAAAGAAAAATCATTTAATGACCGACAGTGACCGTAAGTTCTTAAATTCTTGTCAATATTATTTTTAGGTAAACTGATTTTATTATTTGATTGAGAATGGTTGAACATAATCCTGTTTAATGCTATTGGTTATGTCGACAGATACTTTCTACTTTGTACAAATACTTATATGACCCCCTCCCCCTTCCATATTCCACAATGAATACGACTGAAAATGATCGTTTTTAAATACATTAAAAAATGCACTTTTCATGCATTTTAAAAGGAAACATTATGGAAAGAATATATAGGTTGTATTTCATCCTTGATTACTCTAAGTTTATTCAAGATTAATTAACTCACATGATCACATATAATCATATACATGTATCTGCATTGTTGGTCAGTAATACATGTATATAAAACGTGTGCTTTATTCAGATAGAAAATGGTAAATTTGAGTTGAATAAACCGATTATGATCGGTAAAATCGCATCGGATACACCAACCGATTCTAACCGATTATCGATTATGATTCTGAACCGATTTCCCATCACTAATAGATGACACAAAAGCTGACTGCTGAAAATAAAAGATTCTATACAGAAATACACCGAGTACAATCAGTTATTGAAGCTGAGGAAATATCAAGATGAACTGCCCATGCAATTTGATGACGACATGTCCATTAAGCGAATATAGGAAGCTCGTCTTAGGGGAAATATATATAGGAAGTTCTCCACTCAACCAAATCGGAATCGTATCAAGTTCCAAACCACATCTTATTTTAAGATAACATGGAATCTAAAACGTTACAGTCTGATTGAAAGAGAGGTAGCAGTTTTATAGGGGGAATATGGAGGAAACCATAGTCTAATACTGTCATAATCTCCTATTTGCACATTGGGCAATAGGAATATAATCTTTTTACATTATCTTACATCTTATATTTTATCATTCATTAAAAATCATGTAGTCAATTTTTACAACATTTAAATAAGAAATTATATCAATGATTGTGGTGACCATATTATACAATACAAAGAACAATAAAAATAAAAGAGTAAAATCATAAATCTTTCATTTGTGTGTTGTCAAACTTGACTGAAAAGAACAAATTAAATATCTAAGAGTACTTTATGGTCATCTTACAGCGAGGAGGTTCTTATACCAAACAATTATAAGTTCTTAGAGACCTCTACGTAACCGTTAAAAGTGGGAGGGTTGTGCGCGCATAATCCGGATAACCACACAATTTGCTACTTACGTGGCAGATGGCCATCCTATTGACCATTGATCTCGTTGGTGTAAGTGTTGTCTTTTGTGTTTGGTGTTTTGATGTTGTATTTGATGTTCCTTGTTCATTTTGTGTCTCTTCTCTGTTTTTTTTTTCACTTGGGGTATTTGATGTTTTGATGTTTTATTTGATGTTCCTTGTTCATTTTGAGTCTCTTCTTTGTTATTTTTTTTCACTTGGGGTATTTGATGTTTTGATGTTGTATTTGATGTTCCTTGTTCATTTTGAGTCTCTTCTCTGTTTTTTTTTCACTTGGGGTATTTGATGTTTTGATGTTTTATTTGATTTTCCTTGTTCATTTAGAGTCTCTTCTCTTTTTTTTTTCACTTGGGGTATTTGATGTTTGATGTTTTATTTGATGTTCCTTGTTCATTTTGAGTCTCTTCTCTCTTATTTTTTTCACTTGGGGTATTTGATGTTTTGATGTTGTATTTGATGTTCCTTGTTCATTTTGAGTCTCTTCTCTGTTATTTTTTTTCACTTGGGGTATTTGATGTTTTGATGTTGTATTTGATGTTCCTCGTTGATTTTGAGTCTCTTCTCTGTTTTTTTTTTCACTTGGGGTATTTGATGTTTTGATGTTGTATTTGATGTTCCTTGTTCATTTTGAGTCTCTTCTCTGTTATTTTTTTTTCACTTGGGGTATTTGATGTTTTGATGTTGTATTTGATGTTCCTTGTTCATTTTGAGTCTCTTCTCTGTTATTTTTTTTTCACTTGGGGTATTTGATGTTTTGATGTTTTATTTGATGTTCCTTGTTCATTTAGAGTCTCTTCTCTGTTGTTTTTTTTTCACTTGGGGTATTTGATGTTTTGATGTTTTATTTGATGTTCCTTGTTCATTTTGAGTCTCTTCTCTGTTTTTTTTTCACTTGGGGTATTTGATGTTTTATTTGATGTTCCTTGTTCATTTTGTGTCTCTTCTCTGTTTTTTTTTCACCTGGGGTATTTGATGTTTTGATGTTGTATTTGATGTTCCTTGTTCATTTTGAGTCTCTTCTCTGTTTTTTTTTTCACTTGGGGTATTTGATGTTTTGATGTTGTATTTGATGTTCCTTGTTCATTTTGAGTCTCTTCTCTGTTATTTTTTTTCACTTGGGGTACTTGATGTTTTGATGTTGTATTTGATGTTCCTTGTTCATTTTGAGTCTCTTCTTTGTTATTTTTTTTCACTTGGGGTACTTGATGTTTTGATGTTGTATTTGATGTTCCTTGTCAGTAGGGCGGCCAAGCCGGATTTGCACGTGCGGCGTAAAAGGGAAAATGTGAGTCCGCGAATGCATGACGCACTCTTTCTCGTCGGAGAAAATATGGACGCCTCCGAATTTTGGTCCTTTTTCGAAAGCTCTAGACAGCACAATTTTTTATTTCAGCAAGTAAAATATCGACGAACTTTTGCTTTTAGCTTTATATTTTACCCTCAATTAGTTTATTTTAGACAAACCTGACATTTTAATTACTAAATCGATGATTGAAGTTGGCTAAATTTTCCCGGGAAAAAATGCCCCAAAAAGTGGAAAATAAAAATGAGGTACAAAAAAATGGTCCCTCACAGATTTTTATAATATTTTCAAAAAATGACATTCACATCGGCATCTTTCAAATATCAAAAAATTACAGAACCACTTTTTCATATACTGAAATAATTCCCGTTTGAAATCAGCTGGTGTTAGCTTCGTTTCGGCATGCGCAGAATCACGATTTTGCACCCAATACATATTGAACGTGTGTCACATTGTAAACATGAATGAATATACTTTATTCGGAGTTTAAAGTATTTTATGTATGAAAAAGTATAGCTGTTGGATGATTTTTATCTCGTGAACTCATTTCTAACCTTGGATTTGCAATTAAGAAGAGATTAATGAAGATTTAAAGCTGTTTTTGTCCAACCCGACTTCACGAAGGCCGATGTCAGTGCAGTGCCAGTGCAGTGTCGGTGTGATGTAAACTTGATGACGCAAAAACACGGTACGACTTGTGTACTTCACATACCTGTAGTACATTTATTTTCTTCAGTTTAGCTGCTTGTTTTTATAGTGAAATGGATACTAGGCCGATGCCTCGATGACGAAATTAATCTAGGAACCATTGAAAACATCGACTTTTTCCTCAAGCTTAAGGTAAATAAACAAATTTGTAAACAAATATCTTTTCTCTCTCACACACATACATACACACACTTTACTAATACTACCAAGATTTGTAATAATTTTCAATCACTGAACTGATCAGGTTATTAAGTTCATTTATGTGCCTTTATTTTGACCAACCAAGCCTACCCCCCCCCCCCTCCCCCCCACCTCATTGGGCCTAATTAAGCAAAATTTTTTGTATTTTAAAAAATACATTATGTCATTCACAAGTATACATGATATTATAAATGTATTTTTTTATTCAGAATATAAAGAGAAAAGAGATTGATTGGGGGGGGGGGGGGGGGGGTTACTCACATTTACATTCACACATATGCATGCAAAATGCTACATGGGTAATTTAAACTATGAATTTCTAGATAGATAATATATCATAATATAATTTGATTATCTTATAGTTCAAGTCATTAAAAATAATTTTCCATGAACTCCATTGGTTGAGTGTTGAATTTATCAATACTATTCTTTCCAGTGATAAATTTATGATTGCTAAATGAATAACATATACAATCAAATAGTTATAAAGGATTAATACAATTTAAGTACAATTTATGAATCATTTTGAATTTTTCAGTTTATGACTTTGCATTATATATTAGTGAAATTGTATCAAAATAAACAAATAAATAAATGAGTGAATAATAAATGAATGACTTAAAACTAATTGAAAATGTATTACTTTTTCAGGTCAAACTTGTTGGAAGAAATCTTGCTGTCTGAAAATCACCCAGCTTATTATATGGAAGGCATGCATTTAAAAGGAATTATTGATTGGAAATTCTGTACTATAGTATATTGATATCATATTCTACATCGAATTGGTTTGAAGATTGTGCATATTGTCATCATATTCTTTTTTGTGAATTGTGAGTGTGCAAAAATACCATACAAATGGATTATTCACAGAAGATGGAAGAGTTCAAGACCTGTCAACATTTCAGAAAACAATTTACACGATAAATGACTGTGAATCTTGGACAATGGCAGATATAGTGAGATAATAAATTAAAAAAAAAAAATTTGTGAATTCTTGCAGAGGATGAATCGGTCAATTAAATTTCTTCTTCATGATAATAGGAATTTAAATTCAACTGTCATGATCCTGTTTTATCCTGGTTTTGTATGCCTTCAGTTTCTGATTTTCTGAATTGTCGATTTTGTACTGTAGACAGGGATATGGTCATTATCCATATTTGTCATCATTCTTTATTATTTTATTATGATTATTTCTTTTGTAGTGATTATCTGGAGTAAAAAAGTAAATATAGGCTTCCTTGCAAAAAAAAATCACATATTTGTATCTTTTGTTTTCCAATTATTGAAAGCTCCTGCGCATTAAACAGAACAAAATTGGAATTTTTATATGTATTTTTCTCGGATACAATGAGTATATTTCAAATTGTGGATGTATTGTCTGGCATATCCAAGAAAATGTCATTTTTCCCTTGTGCGTGGCAGTTTTGTACTTGATCAAGGAAATTAGGAAGGTCGCTGGAAAAATCTTCGGTCTGTTGAATTCTGGTGATATTTTTTACAATTTAAATGTTTGCTCATCAAAAGGTTAAAACAACCTTCCTTCTAGAATGGTAAATTCGAATTTATATTCTGCTTTGTGAATTTCTGATGTCGAAGCGTTCGGTCGATTGACGATTTCTCCGAAATTGTCGAAACTGTGCAGCATGTCGAGGTACATAAATGAGGTACAAAAAAATGGTCCCTCACCGATTTTCATAAAATTTGAGAATTAAACACTTGGATATATTCTCCAAAACATATCAAAAAATTGCAGAACCACTTTTTAATATTTTTGAAAACGATCCCCCTGTTTGCGAGGAAGGGGGCATGGGAGTCGAACGTTAAGAGTACTGCTGTCATTTTGTCAGCTGATTTTCGACAAATTTACAGAATAAAACATCACATTTTGGGTATATTTAGAGACATAAAATTTAAAAGAGTTTGTTTAATCTTTTAAAATCCGATGCCATAAATTTGCATCGCTGTTATTAGTATTTTTCTGCTGTGAATGTGTTTCGAAAAAATGCTTAGTAACGGCGACGCGAACTTCGTTCGATATTAATGCGCCGTTCTTAGCAACGGTTGCCGTCACGCGCAAATCTGGCTTGGCCGCCCTACTGTTGTTCATTTTGAGTCTCTTCTCTGTTTCTTTTTTTCACTTGGGGTATTTGATGTTTTGATGTTGTATTTGATGTTCCTTGTTCATTTTGAGTCTCTTCTCTGTTGTTGTTTTTTTTTCACTTGGGATATTTGATGTTTTGATGTTGTATTTGATGTTCCTTGTTCATTTTGAGTCTCTTCTCTGTTTTTTTTTTCACTTGGGGTATTTGATGTTTTGATGTTGTATTTGATGTTCCTTGTTCATTTTGAGTCTCTTCTCTCTTATTTTTTTCACTTGGGGTATTTGATGTTTTGATGTTGTATTTGATGTTCCTTGTTCATTTTGAGTCTCTTCTCTGTTATTTTTTTTCACTTGGGGTGTTTGATGTTTTGATGTTGTATTTGATGTTCCTCGTTGATTTTGAGTCTCTTCTCTGTTTTTTTTTTCACTTGGGGTATTTGATGTTTTGATGTTGTATTTGATGTTCCTTGTTCATTTTGAGTCTCTTCTCTGTTGTTTTTTTCACTTGGGGTATTTGATGTTTTGATGTTGTATTTGATGTTCCTTGTTCATTTTGAGTCTCTTCTCTGTTATTTTTTTTCACTTGGGGTATTTGATGTTTTGATGTTGTATTTGATGTTCCTTGTTGAGTTTGAGTCTCTTCTCTGTTGTTTTTTTCACTTGGGGTATTTGATGTTTTGATGTTGTATTTGATGTTCCTTGTTCATTTTGAGTCTCTTCTCTGTTGTTTTTTTTTCACTTGGGGTATTTGATGTTTTATTTGATGTTCCTTGTTCATTTTGTGTCTCTTCTCTGTTTTTTTTTCACTTGGGGTATTTGATGTTTTGATGTTGTATTTGATGTTCCTTGTTCATTTTGAGTCTCTTCTCTGTTATTTTTTTTTCACTTGGGGTATTTGATGTTTTGATGTTGTATTTGATGTTCCTTGTTCATTTTGAGTCTCTTCTCTGTTGTTTTTTTTCACTTGGGGTATTTGATGTTTTGATGTTGTATTTGATGTTCCTTGTTCATTTTGAGTCTCTTCTCTGTTATTAGTCCCCTACCGGCAACGCCGAAGGGGACTCTTAGTTTCCTCTCTGTCTGTCTGTCCGTCTGTCCGTCTGTCCGAATATCAGTTTTCCAGACTTTTTTCTGCAACGGATGGAGATATCAAGATGAAATTTGATACACAGCTTGGTCTTGGATAGTTACAGAGCAAGTTCGACTTTCATCACGCTTGACCCATTTTTTGAGGAGTTATGCCCCTTGATGACTTGGGAAATTCACTTTTTGTCAGTTTCCGGACTTTTTTCTGCAACGGATGGAGATATTCAGATGAAATTTGATACACAGCTTGCTCTTGGATAGTTACAGAGCAAGTTTGACTTTCGTCACGCTTGACCCATTTTTTGAGGAGTTATGCCCCTTGATGACTTGGGAAATTCACTTTTTGTCAGTTTTCCGGACTTTTTTCTGCAACGGATGGAGATATTCAGATGAAATTTGATACACGGCTTGGTCTTCGATAGTTACAGAGCAAGTTTGACTTTCGTCACGCTTGACCCATTTTTTGAGGAGTTATGCCCCTTGATGACTTGGGAAATTCACTTTTTGTCAGTTTTCCGGACTTTTTTCTGCAACGGATGGAGATATTTAGATGAAATTTGATACACAGCTTGGTCTTTGATAGTTACAGAGCAAGTTTGACTTTCGTCACGCTTGACCTATTTTTCGAGGAGTTATGCCTTTTGATGACTTGGAAAATTCAGTTTTTGTCAGTTTTCCGGACTTTTTTCTGCAACGGATGAAGATATTCAGATGAAATGTGATATACAGCTTGGTCTTGGATAGTTACAGAGCAAGGTCGACTTTTGTCATGCTTGGCCTATTTTTCGAGGAGTTATGCCCCTTGATGACTTGGAAAATTCAGTTTTTGTCAGTTTTCCGGACTTTCTTCTGCATTGGATGGAGATATTCAGATGAAATTTGATACACAGCTTGGTCTTGGATAGTTACAGAGCAAGTTTGACTTTCGTCGCGCTTGACCCATTTTTGAGGAGTTATGCCCCTTGATGACTTGGAAAATTCAGTTTTTGTCAGTTTTCAAGACTTCTTTCTGCAACAAATAGAGATACTGTATTCAGGTAAAATGTGATACTCTGCTTAGTCTTGGATAGTTACAGAGCAAGTTCGACTTTTGTCATGCTTGGCCTGTTTTTCAAGGAGTTATGCCCCTTGATGACTTGCACAATTCAGTTTTTGTCAGTTTTCCAGACTTTTTTCTGCAACAAATAGAGATATTCAGGTGAAATTTGATACTTACCTTAGTCTTGGATACATGTAGTTACAGATCGTCACGCTTGACCTCTTTTTCGAATCGATAAAGCTAAAGCAGATAAAACCTCAGAACTGAGCTGCACAGACAGTAAGTTTAATTAAAACTCATACATATTTAATTGAAGAGTAATTCATAGGCAGAGTTGCAGGACATAAATATATGCCGCCGGTAGGGGACTATATCGCTCAGCGATCATAACATTTTTTTTTTTCACTTGGGGTATTTGCTGTTTTGATGTTGTATTTGATGTTCCTTGTTCATTTTGAGTCTCTTCTCTGTTATTTTTTTTTCACTTGGGGTATTTGATGTTTTGATGTTGTATTTGATGTTCCTTGTTCATTTTGAGTCTCTTCTCTGTTATTTTTTTTTCACTTGGGGTATTTGATGTTTTGATGTTGTATTTGATGTTCCTTGTTGAGTTTGAGTCTCTTCTCTGTTGTTTTTTTCACTTGGGGTATTTGATGTTTTGATGTTTTATTTGATGTTCCTCGTTGATTCTGAGTCTCTTCTCTGTTTTTTTTTTCACTTGGGGTATTTGATGTTTTGCCATGGGTACTGTAACCGTGTCTTGTGGGAAGTCCCCTCATTTCTTGGTTGTAACAGCCACTTGTGATTAGAGTTAAAAAAGCAGAACAAAAAAGGGACATGGAACACAAAACATCAAAGACTAGACATAAAAAACTACAAAAACTCATAAACATAGCTTCAAACAATGGTATTACAACTACTTTACCAACTAACAGCTACAGACAATGAGAAAGTTTGCTATTTCGGAAACTTGTCATTCCATTCAAAAATATTATCGAAATTAAAGGAGGTTAACATCTTAGGACTATCCCTCTAACGTTATTTTCAATATAGACTTTATTTGGATATGCTACCGAATCGACCCTACCCACGCACTCTCTGTAAAGTAAATGAACAAATTTAAATTCTAAAAATAAAACAACAAGGCACTACTGAAATGAATTTTGGTGGCTCCGCTGTAAGCATCACTGATGAGAATTGAATATTCGAAACACGTGTCTGGTGCAGGAAATATTGGTTTGAAATTTTCTTCATGAAGGTATAGAGTTGGAACACTTTCGTATTATTGGCAGTAGAAAATGGAAAAAAAAAATATAAAGCACGAAGTGGTTTTCATGAATTTTTTCCCATTCCCTACTGCCAATACACACCGATAAAGCACAAAAGCTGACAAATAATCTTTATATTTACATTTTACGTGTTCAATAAGATGTTTATTTCCTTTTTTCATCCCGTTTTTTTTTAATATTTGAAATATCATCGCGGAGGGAGAACGTCACTTGACGTAACAGCAAACGAACATTCGACGTTTTTTGCTAGCTTCGAAGTAGTACCTTCTGTACGGAAACATTGTAGAAAAATGAGACATTGAATTTTGTTTACGGTTGTATTTTTAACATTTCAATTAAAACTGAATAAAAAATGAATCGTGAAAATTCGCGATTTAGTCCAACATAATAACCAAGCGGAGGATTAAACTGGAGAAAATGCCATGAAGATTGGAAGGAAACCATTTGAAAACTCGTTTAAAACTAACACACTGTTAAACTGTTTAAACCTATGAAATTAATCGGTACCATTATTCAAACTTCTGTGAAACTATCCTGTTTCCTTCTGGAAGTAATTAGAATAATACAAAGTTCGAGTACAGCCGTGCGAGAAGATGCAAATACACGAAATTTTCATAACCTACCTTAACGTACATGACACAAAATTCGCTGATATTCGAAATGTTTCTGATGTGTTCCATAAGAAGCAAAAATAAATTCACTGTTGATAAAAGACACAAGTGAATCAAATCCTCATTCGAAATATTGAATATTTGATCTACTAATGTCTGAATTCGCTCTTTCAAACATGGCATCTTTCTGTGATCGACTTACTACGTCACACGTCTTGGTGCATGTAGTGCACATGTGGGTGACCTAGATTTTGCCAAATCTAGACGGCGTCGATTGATAATGGAATTTTGAGAAATTCAGTGGGTATTTTATGAGAAATTAATCCGCGTATAATCTAATGTCACGTAATAGGCTTTTGCGTTTATCGAAAATTGCAGTGCAGTTTGTTTGGTACCTTCATATGAGGGAAATCAATGGGACCACTGAACGCACATGCTTGTATATTTACATTCCTACTGCGTTTCCCTTATATGAAGGAGTTAAAGAAGATCCTGACGATAATCTCAACTGCACTCACAACAGATCACAAAATGGAGCATCGACGAATCCCTAGCAAGCTAAAAGGGGACCAGGTGCCCGGGAGGAGTAAGCATCCCATGTCGGCTAGCCGCACCCGTCGTCGATGTTCATGCACGAAAATAAAAACAATATATAAAATACATGCATTGCACTGTCCGATGTTATATCTATATAGAAAGTGCTATGGCGACCATGTCAAAGGTACCAAACACACTGAATTGCAATTTTCGATAAACGCAAGAGCATATCACGTGACATTATACATATTCATATTTTCCTTGATATTCATATGCATCTTGCTTGTGTCGTTGTCGTACAGTGAGGATAAGAGGACATGGTATGGAAGATTGTGCGCATGTAATCCGAATAAACGCACCATTTGCTATTAATATGGCAGATGGCCGTCCTAAGTCGATTGCCAATTACTCTCGTTGGGTTATACAATGTATGTTGCCTTTAGTGTGAAGGGTTTTGATGTCATTTTTTGTGTTACCTTGGGTGTTGCGTGTTCATTTTGCGACTTTTGTGCTTGTCTACTCTGAAACATATGAATATGTTTATGGATATCAAAACCATCGTACTAAAACAGTCAGACTGGAGCGAGCGCACGCATGCATTCACCCGAGGAGTCTGACTAATAGTCAGAGAGGATAGGTGACCAAGACTCTGTCTTCCTTTACAAGGTTTAAAGAAATGATAATATTCATCCTTGGCTATCTACCAGCCTTCCGTAATTTGATGCCTCATTTCTGGACTAAATATTGGTTAAATTTTACACTTATAATACCAGTGCAGCTAACCATTACAATGCAGGTAATCAAGGAAGTGCAGTAATGTAGGTACAGATGAAGGACGGAGAACACACACTGTAAGTACATTGATGTAATGGTACTTGTTTGGAATATTGAAGATTTTTCTTTATTATTTATCTGCCACTGCTGGTGGACCAGGAGTCCCCGAGGGCACATGTAGCCAAGTTCGATCAATTTCGGTTGATCGTTTCTTTTTTTTATATCCATTTACATATTCATCTGTGTCTCTGGGGCCTCTGCGTTTTGCGGTCTTGTTTGTGTGATGTCATCTTACAGTGAGGAGGATGTTTTACACCACAATTTTACGTTCTTCGAGACCTCTGAGTAATTGGAGAAGTGAGAGGGTTGTGCGCACGTAATCCAGGATAACCACACCATTTGCTACTTGCGTGACAGATGGCCGTCCAAAGTCGGCACCGGTTACGAATTGGTCTCGTCGGTTTACGTGTAGTCTTTTGTGTTTGATGTCTACATGTCGTGTGTCTCTTTTCCGTCTCGTGCTGTACTCGTCTTTTGTGTTTTTGCATCGGGTGTTTTTGGTGTTTAACTGTTGATGCTGCAACGGGGTCTTGTTGGAGATCTCCTCCCTTCCTTTTAACGCATTCTAAAATTTCTGTTATCAAAACTTCTTGAAATTTCTGAAACGTGGGTCCTGTTGCATCATATCCCGCCCATCCTACTATGTCTTTCGGTACGCTTTTTCGACATAGTAATTTTAATACGTTTTGGCATATAACATTGTTTAGATTTGAAGATCACTCATGTCTGGTCCATGCTGCCAAATTATCTGCTCTTAAATGATGCTAGTCAATTTGAAGACGTTTCACATTTGTCGTGGTTTCAATTCAATCAAATTGCATCAACATACATTGATACTGCTCGTCAATTAATTTGAATTTGCGGGGACGTGTTCTTCAGACATAACTTAAATCAATCTTCGAGGTATTTTCTAATTCCTTTAATAGATGCATAGTGTTCAATCATTTTTCTATTGTGCTGTGTTATTACCTCCGTTTATTTGTCCGAATTTTTTTCTTGTCAGAAAGAAAGGAGGGAATCTCCAGTAAGACTCTGTTGCAGCACCCAAAGCAACTAAACACCTCGTGAGAAAACACAGAGTAGACAAGCACAGCGAGAGGCGCAAAAGAGACATATGACATAGAAACATGAAACACAAAAGACTACACATAAACCAACGAGACCAATGGGCAAACGTTGCCGACTTAGGACTGCCATCTGCCACATTAGTAACAAATGGTGTGGTTATCCGGATTACGTGCCCACATTCCTTCCACTTTTCCGGTTACCCAAAGGTGTCTAAAAACGCACAATTGTAGTGTAGAATAACATCCGCACTGTAAGATGACCACACAAACAAGACAGCAAAACGAAGGGGCCCAAGAAAGGTGAATATGTAAATGGATATAAAAACAAAAGGCTTACGAAATAGAGTCCGTGCTCTGCCGGCTGTAGCGAGCCCATGTGTTCGGAGAGGAAAGGTGGTCAGGACCCTGTCTTCTCTAAAGAGGTTTGGACAGGGTCTGTCATGAATTCCCATTGTCACAGCCGATCAGAGTCAAATAGTTCTGTCTAATATCTTTTTGGAGAATTTGTAAGCCTTTAGAATGTAATTTATGGATTCTGATTTTGGGTTATTTGTTTCAATTATTGATTAATCAAATTAAAAAAAACGTACATATATATTTTTTTTTATGGTTTGATATCAGTCTCAATGCTTCCACGACTTGTATCAGGATAGTTTGTTGTCCTGAATCTTGATCTAAGTACATTGTATTATTCATTTTGCAAAATATAATATATCGATGTTGGACACTCTGCATGGGACACATGTAGAGAACAATATTACCTGGCACCGTCCTATGGTGTCCGTTGCATTGTGTCCAATAATTGTTGAAATGTTTGATAGTCCCATATAGATAGCAAATCGTGCATGTTCCACAAATTATTTAAAACCAACATTATTCTTGATGTATATGTATTTGTCTTCATTTACATGCATAATATTTGTGCCTTGTAATTGTGAATGTATCCAATCATGGTTGTTATATGTTATGCTCAGATATGCCCTTACTTGGAATAAATTACTATTCTATTCTTTTGTTTAACGTCTTAAAATTCATTAGCATCATTTTAGAGTAGATAAATTAACAGCATGGACAGACATGCACGCTTCGGGTATTTAACCCTCGTCAGTGACCCTCAATCTTAACAATGTCATATGACCAAAAACTCTGTAAAAATATTCTATTCTATTCATTCTCATTCACTTCTCCTCTTCTTTTTCCTCTTTCTCTCTAATTTCATGTGCTTTATGATTTTGTGAAAATAATTCACTGACGTGAATGTAACATGCATTTCATCAATCAAAAAATTACATAAAAATACATGTTTAAAGGAGCAAAAAAGGTAGAAATGAATTTGTATTAAAAGGCGGGATCTCCAACAACACAAAGTTGCAGCACCCACAACAACACTAAAATCCAAAAACACCCAATGTAAAAACACAGAGCAAGCACGCACAGAAAGAGACACAAAATGAAGTACTGTTCAGCTTTATTACTGTCAGTGCGTTTGCGCGCTCAGATAACACACATACATGCATATTAATAAGGCATTTTCAGTGACACCATCAGTATTTCAATACTTCCAAGCGTTGGTGGCATCAGGTTCAGATAACATATTAGAGTATAATTTAACATTCTATTTAAATTTCTTGTTTGTAGTGAATGAATGACTACGTCCTGAACAAAAGCATTATCTGACAAAGATACATGGAATAATTTGCTTGTTGCATAAACGAATTTCAAAAAACAGAAAAAAATATATTAACAATAATAGAATATAATATTCACTTTAACAGAACTCTCGATCAACACATGAAATGAAAGGAAGTCTACAACATCTTATAGGGCTTGTCTTCCATTTCACCTGTAATCAAGCGGTCCAATATAAAGGTAAGACAAACAACAAAAAACGCATTCGCTTTGTTTGGTTGACTTCAGGCGAGGACATAGAGAAGGGATGAAGTGGTCAGGACCTACCTGGAATTCGCAAAATAAACAACTTTTTTATCTAATCGTAAGATGGCATATGGGCATCGTCATATTTCCTTTATGAATAGAATATCAAATGAAAATTAGCTAATTTCCTTATTTGGTTACAGATCCTTATCCATTCCTAGATGATGATGCTGTCAGGAGTGATGACCAAGTTACCCCCGCCTTACCTGTATCGGGTGGGATTCCAATCAATGGACATTGGTACAGCAATGTATATGTAGGTTATTAAGGTTTCAGTTTTATTCGTATTCTTGATTATTGTATAGATTTAATATCAGTACCAGGCTTGAATGAACATGAACAGATATATGCATGTAAAGAGTTCATTCTCGGAAGAAATATATATATATTTTTTTTGTAGCCAGGTTTACAGGATTTATAAAATCGCTGACTGTGGACGAGATTAATGCATTAAATTCAAAAGCTTAATTCATATATACAAGATTTCTATGAGAAAAACAGAAATAAGGTAGAATTATTATTAAGAAATCTAAAAATATACGTTCTGGTGAAACCGAAACGACATCTTCTTGTACCGAAACACCCATGTTCTGACACACCTGGTATTCTTTTGTAGGCCAGTACAAACGGTATCATTATGTTTGACTACTCAGAAACAACGTACACACCAGTAACATTACAGAACAAACAGTCTTCTAGTCAAAAACCTTTGATAGCCGTATTTTGGACAGACATTTATCCAGCTATCAACAACGCGGCTCTGTACTATGACACCTACTCAACTGGTGACTCCGTACTGAACAGAGCAACTTCGGAAATCAGGTACTTCACAGGGAGTACTATATTTTCAGCAACATGGATGATGGTTGTGACGTGGTTCGATTCCCCGTTGTATTGTTGCAGAGACAGTAACTCTGAGGTATGTGATGATTCAGTGAGATTAATTTTTTTATGATTCTTTTATATCAAGAAGATGTATAAGAACTATATTTCTTTTGTATGGTACAATGAGCAAGTGAATTCCGCAACAAATAATATAACAATAGTATGAACTCAGGAATTTATCCCGGCTCCCCCCCCCCCCCCCCTCATTGCGTTAAGGTCACAATGGTTAATTCAAGGCACCTAACCTGGTTTTCTTCTCACACATAAGCAAGAAAGGAAGGAGGAATCTCAAACAAGACTCGGCTACAGCAAATAACCAATACATCCCTATGCGAAAACACACAAAGGGCAAGCACAAAAAGAAAAAAATTAAGGGGCTATAAACACTCAAGACTACACATTCACCGATGAGACCTACGGACAAACGGTGCCGACTGAGGACGGCCATCTGCCACAATAGTAATAAATGTTGTGGTAAGTACGTGCGCACAGTCCTCCTACACGTTTAGTTACCCAGTGATCTAAAAGAACGCACAATTGTTGTGAATAATAATAATAATAATAATTCTTTATTTAAAGAAGGTAACTCTTTTAGTCAAAGACTATTCTTCCAAGAGGCCTTCCATATCACACAACAATATATACAATATAATAAATAATTGAATAAAAGACTCCTCGCTGTAAGAGGAGCACATAAACAAGACAGCCATACGCAAGCAACACACAGATGAATATGTAATGGATATCAAAAGCCTAAGGCGTTAGAAAACAGTCTGTGCTCTTCCGACTGGAGCATGATCATGTACGCAATCACACATAGAGTCCGACCGACATTCAGAGGACATGTGGTCGGGCCCTGCCTTCTCTAATGAGGTTTGGACAGGGTCCCGTCGTCACAGTCAGAGTGCAAATCTTAAGAATGCGCTGATACAAGGCTGAAGCTTTGTCATGTACCATATAGAGTGTCTTTCTGGTGACATAAGGATCATATCCATGGTAAAGCAATTGATGAAAGTCGCCGTTTCGATCTGACAAACTGGCTGTCATTAAACTCATTTTCGTTGTCGATATGTCACAGTCCTTTTGAATGTACATGCTAAATGCAAACCAGTTTCTCTCATAAAAGGGTAGACATGTTTCTTACCAATCCTGCTCACGAAGACTTTATATTGCAGGTCGGAACTTTGTAGCGATCACTTTAAGCTCATAAAAGCGAATTCAAAAAAAGTTATTTTATTTTCATTTTTATAAAATGCAAAATCGCTTCCGAATGATAAATCTTACAAGTGTAAACATCAAATTCCCATGTCACTTTGAGAATTCAAAAACGTTTGTGGAAACTGTATAATTATGTCCAGTAACAAGCACTTTTAAACAATCAGTTCACAACGGATTCAAACAAGTCAAACATTGCCTTATCGGATTCATCTCGTTTGGAAATCACATTTTTGTCAAAAGACATTGAGCATTTGCGTTCGTCCTGTATGTCTTGACGAATTTGGCGTCCATCTTCATCGCTTCTCCAATGAATTTAGCAAAAACAACAAAATGGCGTACTTTCTCTGTTTTTCATTAATTCTGTTCAGCAGATAGAAAAATGAGTGAAAAATAAACCCGCAGTTATACAGGTCTTGGTTTAAATTGCTGTTTTAAATAGCTGGAATTTTGTTGCAACGGTTGCGGAGTAGTCGAAAATGTAGAGGAGAGGAGTGACGTAAATTTAAAACAACGGACGAAATGCTACTCCCGCTAATGACATAGATTGTACATGTACTGGTAACAGGACTTTAAAAATGGGCAGATATATTAATATAGTAATAATGAATTATTTCCATTAAAATCTATAAGAATCAAATTTATCATAGTCTTGAATTTTGCGCAATCTGAACATGGCTAACCCCGCAATTTGTATCTATTCCAGACGTTGACAATCCAGGCTGTACTGGTGACAGACGGAGGTAACACTTACGCCATGTTCAACTATATTGACGTTAACATGACAGTACAGAGTCAAAACATTGCCATTGGTTGGGTGACAAATGAAACGTTCTGCCAGAATTCTTGGTCTTTTACAAACACTGCGTATAAAATGTCACTTCAACACAGCAACACACGCGACAGTGGTAGGTTATATTTCAGTTAACTGCTATTTGCTTTTTCATACTATACCTTTGTGTCTACCCACATGTGTATGATCATACATGTACATGTACAATTAATGGATAGCTGCAAATTCCGATCACTTTCAACTTCTCACAATTTTGGAAGGTGACCTCCTAATATTGTCTCTGATATCTTAATTGAGAAAATGATAATAATAATAAAATTCCTAGAAAAATAAAACCTAAAACACTAAACGTGTGATATTACCTTAAAAGTGAGCGTTTTTTATGTCTTGTTGGTTTATATGTAATGTATTAGTTTTATTATTGGCTAAAGTACCACTGTCACTGATGAGGATTTATTAACCGAAACATGCCTGTCTAATACACCGTATTAAGACTTTTGTTGTCCAGACGTCTGCTCTCGGAGAGTCGAGCTGGACACTTAAATTATCTTTGATGTTTAATGACATGGGTGTGTTTTGTGTCGAGTTATATTTGTCCCTTGGCATGTCTGTGTATCTGTGTTATTACCAAAATGTAAGTTTTTCTACATTTGAATATTTTTGTGTTCCCTCCTTCCTTGTCTTTTTATGCCCCTGTAATCGTTGATAGAACTCTCGTATTTCTCATGTGTTCTTATTTCGAGTAGACCTTTTTGTCGGTACCAAGATCTTTGAGCTGATGACATTGACCTTGGACTTTGACCTGCTTTTGAAAAAAAACCAATATTGTATGGATTATAATATGATAAACTAATAGTAAGTATTAACTTTTATTGCGGATTATTATTTCATGATATCATCTTAAAGTAGTTTAGTAAGATCCCACAGGCAACACATGTGTTCTTCGAACACTGAATCTATTTTTAGCTCACCTGAGCGAAGCTCAAGTGAGTTATTGTCATAGCGCGCCGTCCGTCCGTCCTCCGGTGTAAACTTTTAACATTTTCGACATCTCTGCAATCGCTGCACAGAATTTCACGAAACCTTACAGGAAGCAAGATCTCAAGGTCCTCTACCAAGTTTGTGTTTTTCCTGCCGATCGGTCGACAAATATGGCCTCCGAGGGCTCTGATTGGCTGACGCATTTTCGACTTCTCCTCTGCAACCACTACACTGAATTTCACGAAGCCTTACAGGAAGCAAGTACTCAAGGTCAACAAATATGGCTGCTGAGGGTTCTAATTGGCAGACGCATTCTCGACATCTGCAAAATTGATGCTCATAATTTTACAAAACCTTAAAGAAAGCAAGTACATGTACTCAAGGGCTTTCACCAAATTGTCCACTATCATTCTTTTCTTTTAAACTCAGGTGATCGACGTGGCCCCCTTGGACCTTTTGTTTTCAAAAAAAAAAAAAACTAATGATTTAGTGATTCTATTTTGACCATTTGTCGAAAGTTCTCAGTGGTCGAACAGATATTCAGTGTGGCGCATTAGATATAGCTAGAATTTAAAATATTTTTAGCGAGCTTGAACACTTTAAAAAATCTAAATTCGGTAGAACCGTACGTAAAGTGAATTCAATCTCTGGTACTTTGGATTCAAGGAAAGGTAGACATTTTCACTTTTTCTGCTTATTACACCCGAGCCAAAGGCTCAAGGTGAGCTATTATCGTCCGTCCGTCCGTAAACTTTTCACGTTTTCAACTTCTCAAGAACCACTGAAGAGATTTTGATTAAACTTGGCAGGAGTAAAGTTATTATGGTCCCCTACAAGTGTTGTCCATCAACAGGTGGCACCACCACAGGCAAAAGTATGTCACGGGGGTACCCGTCTATTAGTGATATTCTAATAAAATTTTATGAATGAATGCTTTTCTGTATGACTTTTAATATGTAATATAATATTTCTCACATTAACTCCATCAAAATGGCGTAATGCACTTATTGATTATTGTGTAAATCTTAGCATACATGTATGATTAGAATTATACAAGTATAATTCATATTCATATCAGGGTAAGATTTCCAATGTTCACAGGTGAGCGATGTGGCCCCTGGGCCTCTTGTTAATAGAATCTTCAGATATTGACAAGTATCATTCGATGTCTTTATCTTTTGCACCATGAATGGTTTTTTCTAACAATATACATGTTCTTTTATTATCAGAAACGCTTGGTTACCTGCTGTATGAATTAAACGGTAAGGAATGCGATGTGATAAAAGATGTGCAAAATTAGCAGAATTACGACGAGGAAAAAATAACTTTATATCATCGACTTGTTAAAACAAATAATTGTATATTTATATATATATATATATTTCATAATTGAGCTTGTATTTTGTTGATACAATACTAAGAAATGAACGTTTAATTTATCAAAATATCAATGATTCTCTAACTTCAAAACAAGACATTGAAACAAATGATTTGAATAGATATAATACAAAGCTGAACATAAAAAAACCCTGTTCAAAGAAAAGTTCTTATCCTCATTATGGATACTTTCAATTAGATAAAGATAAAAGATCCTTGTTTCATTGCATTAATAAAAATGTATAACAATTTCTTCAACAGATGGTACATGTCCCTGTAAAAACTGCAATACAAGTAATACGGCCTCCTGTCTTGACGAAGTGAACAATTATACTTGTGTCTGTTTGGAGGGTTACACTGGAAGACACTGTGAAATAGATATCGATGAATGCGTCAATAATAGCTGCAATACGAGTAATACGGCCTCCTGTCTTGACGAAGTGAACAATTATACTTGTGTCTGTTTGGAGGGTTACACTGGAAGACACTGTGAAATAGATATCGATGAATGCGTCAATAATAGCTGCAATACGAGTAATACGGCCTCCTGTCTTGACGAAGTGAACAATTATACTTGTGTCTGTTTGGAGGGTTACACTGGAAGACACTGTGAAATAGATATCGATGAATGCGTCAATAATAGCTGCAATACGAGTAATACGGCCTCCTGTCTTGACGAAGTGAACAATTATACTTGTGTCTGTTTGGAGGGTTACACTGGAAGACACTGTGAAATAGATATCGATGAATGCGTCAATAATAGCTGCAATACGAGTAATACGGCCTCCTGTCTTGACGAAGTGAACAATTATACTTGTGTCTGTTTGGAGGGTTACACTGGAAGACACTGTGAAATAGATATCGATGAATGCGTCAATAATAGCTGCAATACGAGTAATACGGCCTCCTGTCTTGACGAAGTGAACAATTATACTTGTGTCTGTTTGGAGGGTTACACTGGAAGACACTGTGAAATAGATATCGATGAATGCGTCAATAATAGCTGCAATACGAGTAATACGGCCTCCTGTCTTGACGAAGTGAACAATTATACTTGTGTCTGTTTGGAGGGTTACACTGGAAGACACTGTGAAATAGATATCGATGAATGCGTCAATAATAGCTGCAATACGAGTAATACGGCCTCCTGTCTTGACGAAGTGAACAATTATACTTGTGTCTGTTTGGAGGGTTACACTGGAAGACACTGTGAAATAGATATCGATGAATGCGTCAATAATAGCTGCAATACGAGTAATACGGCCTCCTGTCTTGACGAAGTGAACAATTATACTTGTGTCTGTTTGGAGGGTTACACTGGAAGACACTGTGAAATAGATATCGATGAATGCGTCAATAATAGCTGCAATACGAGTAATACGGCCTCCTGTCTTGACGAAGTGAACAATTATACTTGTGTCTGTTTGGAGGGTTACACTGGAAGACACTGTGAAATAGATATCGATGAATGCGTCAATAATAGCTGCAATACGAGTAATACGGCCTCCTGTCTTGACGAAGTGAACAATTATACTTGTGTCTGTTTGGAGGGTTACACTGGAAGACACTGTGAAATAGATATCGATGAATGCGTCAATAATAGCTGCAATACGAGTAATACGGCCTCCTGTCTTGACGAAGTGAACAATTATACTTGTGTCTGTTTGGAGGGTTACACTGGAAGACACTGTGAAATAGATATCGATGAATGCGTCAATAATAGCTGCAATACGAGTAATACGGCCTCCTGTCTTGACGAAGTGAACAATTATACTTGTGTCTGTTTGGAGGGTTACACTGGAAGACACTGTGAAATAGATATCGATGAATGCGTCAATAATAGCTGCAATACGAGTAATACGGCCTCCTGTCTTGACGAAGTGAACAATTATACTTGTGTCTGTTTGGAGGGTTACACTGGAAGACACTGTGAAATAGATATCGATGAATGCGTCAATAATAGCTGCAATACGAGTAATACGGCCTCCTGTCTTGACGAAGTGAACAATTATACTTGTGTCTGTTTGGAGGGTTACACTGGAAGACACTGTGAAATAGATATCGATGAATGCGTCAATAATAGCTGCAATACGAGTAATACGGCCTCCTGTCTTGACGAAGTGAACAATTATACTTGTGTCTGTTTGGAGGGTTACACTGGAAGACACTGTGAAATAGATATCGATGAATGCGTCAATAATAGCTGCAATACGAGTAATACGGCCTCCTGTCTTGACGAAGTGAACAATTATACTTGTGTCTGTTTGGAGGGTTACACTGGAAGACACTGTGAAATAGATATCGATGAATGCGTCAATAATAGCTGCAATACGAGTAATACGGCCTCCTGTCTTGACGAAGTGAACAATTATACTTGTGTCTGTTTGGAGGGTTACACTGGAAGACACTGTGAAATAGATATCGATGAATGCGTCAATAATAGCTGCAATACGAGTAATACGGCCTCCTGTCTTGACGAAGTGAACAATTATACTTGTGTCTGTTTGGAGGGTTACACTGGAAGACACTGTGAAATAGATATCGATGAATGCGTCAATAATAGCTGCAATACGAGTAATACGGCCTCCTGTCTTGACGAAGTGAACAATTATACTTGTGTCTGTTTGGAGGGTTACACTGGAAGACACTGTGAAATAGATATCGATGAATGCGTCAATAATAGCTGCAATACGAGTAATACGGCCTCCTGTCTTGACGAAGTGAACAATTATACTTGTGTCTGTTTGGAGGGTTACACTGGAAGACACTGTGAAATAGATATCGATGAATGCGTCAATAATAGCTGCAATACGAGTAATACGGCCTCCTGTCTTGACGAAGTGAACAATTATACTTGTGTCTGTTTGGAGGGTTACACTGGAAGACACTGTGAAATAGATATCGATGAATGCGTCAATAATAGCTGCAATACGAGTAATACGGCCTCCTGTCTTGACGAAGTGAACAATTATACTTGTGTCTGTTTGGAGGGTTACACTGGAAGACACTGTGAAATAGATATCGATGAATGCGTCAATAATAGCTGCAATACGAGTAATACGGCCTCCTGTCTTGACGAAGTGAACAATTATACTTGTGTCTGTTTGGAGGGTTACACTGGAAGACACTGTGAAATAGATATCGATGAATGCGTCAATAATAGCTGCAATACGAGTAATACGGCCTCCTGTCTTGACGAAGTGAACAATTATACTTGTGTCTGTTTGGAGGGTTACACTGGAAGACACTGTGAAATAGATATCGATGAATGCGTCAATAATAGCTGCAATACGAGTAATACGGCCTCCTGTCTTGACGAAGTGAACAATTATACTTGTGTCTGTTTGGAGGGTTACACTGGAAGACACTGTGAAATAGATATCGATGAATGCGTCAATAATAGCTGCAATACGAGTAATACGGCCTCCTGTCTTGACGAAGTGAACAATTATACTTGTGTCTGTTTGGAGGGTTACACTGGAAGACACTGTGAAATAGATATCGATGAATGCGTCAATAATAGCTGCAATACGAGTAATACGGCCTCCTGTCTTGACGAAGTGAACAATTATACTTGTGTCTGTTTGGAAGGTTACACTGGAAGACACTGTGAAATAGATATCGATGAATGCGTCAATAATAGCTGCAATACGAGTAATACGGCCTCCTGTCTTGACGAAGTGAACAATTATACTTGTGTCTGTTTGGAGGGTTACACTGGAAGACACTGTGAAATAGATATCGATGAATGCGTCAATAATAGCTGCAATACGAGTAATACGGCCTCCTGTCTTGACGAAGTGAACAATTATACTTGTGTCTGTTTGGAGGGTTACACTGGAAGACACTGTGAAATAGATATCGATGAATGCGTCAATAATAGCTGCAATACGAGTAATACGGCCTCCTGTCTTGACGAAGTGAACAATTATACTTGTGTCTGTTTGGAGGGTTACACTGGAAGACACTGTGAAATAGATATCGATGAATGCGTCAATAATAGCTGCAATACGAGTAATACGGCCTCCTGTCTTGACGAAGTGAACAATTATACTTGTGTCTGTTTGGAGGGTTACACTGGAAGACACTGTGAAATAGATATCGATGAATGCGTCAATAATAGCTGCAATACGAGTAATACGGCCTCCTGTCTTGACGAAGTGAACAATTATACTTGTGTCTGTTTGGAAGGTTACACTGGAAGACACTGTGAAATAGATATCGATGAATGCGTCAATAATAGCTGCAATACGAGTAATACGGCCTCCTGTCTTGACGAAGTGAACAATTATACTTGTGTCTGTTTGGAGGGTTACACTGGAAGACACTGTGAAATAGATATCGATGAATGCGTCAATAATAGCTGCAATACGAGTAATACGGCCTCCTGTCTTGACGAAGTGAACAATTATACTTGTGTCTGTTTGGAGGGTTACACTGGAAGACACTGTGAAATAGATATCGATGAATGCGTCAATAATAGCTGCAATACGAGTAATACGGCCTCCTGTCTTGACGAAGTGAACAATTATACTTGTGTCTGTTTGGAGGGTTACACTGGAAGACACTGTGAAATAGATATCGATGAATGCGTCAATAATAGCTGCAATACGAGTAATACGGCCTCCTGTCTTGACGAAGTGAACAATTATACTTGTGTCTGTTTGGAAGGTTACACTGGAAGACACTGTGAAATAGATATCGATGAATGCGTCAATAATAGCTGCAATACGAGTAATACGGCCTCCTGTCTTGACGAAGTGAACAATTATACTTGTGTCTGTTTGGAGGGTTACACTGGAAGACACTGTGAAATAGATATCGATGAATGCGTCAATAATAGCTGCAATACGAGTAATACGGCCTCCTGTCTTGACGAAGTGAACAATTATACGTGTGTCTGTTTGGAGGGTTACACTGGAAGACACTGTGAAATAGATATCGATGAATGCGTCAATAATAGCTGCAATACGAGTAATACGGCCTCCTGTCTTGACGAAGTGAACAATTATACTTGTGTCTGTTTGGAGGGTTACACTGGAAGACACTGTGAAATAGATATCGATGAATGCGTCAATAATAGCTGCAATACGAGTAATACGGCCTCCTGTCTTGACGAAGTGAACAATTATACTTGTGTCTGTTTGGAGGGTTACACTGGAAGACACTGTGAAATAGATATCGATGAATGCGTCAATAATAGCTGCAATACGAGTAATACGGCCTCCTGTCTTGACGAAGTGAACAATTATACTTGTGTCTGTTTGGAGGGTTACACTGGAAGACACTGTGAAATAAATATCGATGAATGCGTCAATAATAGCTGCAATACGAGTAAAACGGCCTCCTGTCTTGACGAAGTGAACAATTATACTTGTGTCTGTTTGGAGGGTTACACTGGAAGACACTGTGAAATAGATATCGATGAATGCGTCAATAATAGCTGCAATACGAGTAAAACGGCCTCCTGTCTTGACGAAGTGAACAATTATACTTGTGTCTGTTTGGAGGGTTACACTGGAAGACACTGTGAAATAGATATCGATGAATGCGTCAATAATAGCTGCAATACGAGTAATACGGCCTCCTGTCTTGACGAAGTGAACAATTATACTTGTGTCTGTTTGGAGGGTTACACTGGAAGACACTGTGAAATAGATATCGATGAATGCGTCAATAATAGCTGCAATACGAGTAATACGGCCTCCTGTCTTGACGAAGTGAACAATTATACTTGTGTCTGTTTGGAGGGTTACACTGGAAGACACTGTGAAATAGATATCGATGAATGCGTCAATAATAGCTGCAATACGAGTAATACGGCCTCCTGTCTTGACGAAGTGAACAATTATACTTGTGTCTGTTTGGAGGGTTACACTGGAAGACACTGTGAAATAGATATCGATGAATGCGTCAATAATAGCTGCAATACGAGTAATACGGCCTCCTGTCTTGACGAAGTGAACAATTATACTTGTGTCTGTTTGGAGGGTTACACTGGAAGACACTGTGAAATAGATATCGATGAATGCTTCAATAATAGCTGCAATACGAGTAATACGGCCTCCTGTCTTGACGAAGTGAACAATTATACTTGTGTCTGTTTGGAGGGTTACACTGGAAGACACTGTGAAATAGATATCGATGAATGCTTCAATAATAGCTGCAATACGAGTAATACGGCCTCCTGTCTTGACGAAGTGAACAATTATACTTGTGTCTGTTTGGAGGGTTACACTGGAAGACACTGTGAAATAGATATCGATGAATGCGTCAATAATAGCTGCAATACGAGTAATACGGCCTCCTGTCTTGACGAAGTGAACAATTATACTTGTGTCTGTTTGGAGGGTTACACTGGAAGACACTGTGAAATAGATATCGATGAATGCGTCAATAATAGCTGCAATACGAGTAATACGGCCTCCTGTCTTGACGAAGTGAACAATTATACTTGTGTCTGTTTGGAGGGTTACACTGGAAGACACTGTGAAATAGATATCGATGAATGCGTCAATAATAGCTGCAATACGAGTAATACGGCCTCCTGTCTTGACGAAGTGAACAATTATACTTGTGTCTGTTTGGAGGGTTACACTGGAAGACACTGTGAAATAGATATCGATGAATGCGTCAATGATAGCTGCAATACGAGTAATACGGCCTCCTGTCTTGACGAAGTGAACAATTATACTTGTGTCTGTTTGGAGGGTTACACTGGAAGACACTGTGAAATAGATATCGATGAATGCGTCAATAATAGCTGCAATACGAGTAATATGGCCTCCTGTCTTGACGAAGTGAACAATTATACTTGTGTCTGTTTGGAGGGTTACACTGGAAGACACTGTGAAATAGATATCGATGAATGCGTCAATAATAGCTGCAATACGAGTAATACGGCCTCCTGTCTTGACGAAGTGAACAATTATACTTGTGTCTGTTTGGAAGGTTACACTGGAAGACACTGTGAAATAGATATCGATGAATGCGTCAATAATAGCTGCAATACGAGTAATACGGCCTCCTGTCTTGACGAAGTGAACAATTATACTTGTGTCTGTTTGGAGGGTTACACTGGAAGACACTGTGAAATAGATATCGATGAATGCGTCAATAATAGCTGCAATACGAGTAATACGGCCTCCTGTCTTGACGAAGTGAACAATTATACTTGTGTCTGTTTGGAGGGTTACACTGGAAGACACTGTGAAATAGATATCGATGAATGCGTCAATAATAGCTGCAATACGAGTAATACGGCCTCCTGTCTTGACGAAGTGAACAATTATACTTGTGTCTGTTTGGAGGGTTACACTGGAAGACACTGTGAAATAGATATCGATGAATGCGTCAATAATAGCTGCAATACGAGTAATACGGCCTCCTGTCTTGACGAAGTGAACAATTATACTTGTGTCTGTTTGGAGGGTTACACTGGAAGACACTGTGAAATAGATATCGATGAATGCGTCAATAATAGCTGCAATACGAGTAATACGGCCTCCTGTCTTGACGAAGTGAACAATTATACTTGTGTCTGTTTGGAAGGTTACACTGGAAGACACTGTGAAATAGATATCGATGAATGCGTCAATAATAGCTGCAATACGAGTAATACGGCCTCCTGTCTTGACGAAGTGAACAATTATACTTGTGTCTGTTTGGAGGGTTACACTGGAAGACACTGTGAAATAGATATCGATGAATGCGTCAATAATAGCTGCAATACGAGTAATACGGCCTCCTGTCTTGACGAAGTGAACAATTATACTTGTGTCTGTTTGGAGGGTTACACTGGAAGACACTGTGAAATAGATATCGATGAATGCGTCAATAATAGCTGCAATACGAGTAATACGGCCTCCTGTCTTGACGAAGTGAACAATTATACTTGTGTCTGTTTGGAAGGTTACACTGGAAGACACTGTGAAATAGATATCGATGAATGCGTCAATAATAGCTGCAATACGAGTAATACGGCCTCCTGTCTTGACGAAGTGAACAATTATACTTGTGTCTGTTTGGAGGGTTACACTGGAAGACACTGTGAAATAGATATCGATGAATGCGTCAATAATAGCTGCAATACGAGTAATACGGCCTCCTGTCTTGACGAAGTGAACAATTATACGTGTGTCTGTTTGGAGGGTTACACTGGAAGACACTGTGAAATAGATATCGATGAATGCGTCAATAATAGCTGCAATACGAGTAATACGGCCTCCTGTCTTGACGAAGTGAACAATTATACTTGTGTCTGTTTGGAGGGTTACACTGGAAGACACTGTGAAATAGATATCGATGAATGCGTCAATAATAGCTGCAATACGAGTAATACGGCCTCCTGTCTTGACGAAGTGAACAATTATACTTGTGTCTGTTTGGAGGGTTACACTGGAAGACACTGTGAAATAGATATCGATGAATGCGTCAATAATAGCTGCAATACGAGTAATACGGCCTCCTGTCTTGACGAAGTGAACAATTATACTTGTGTCTGTTTGGAGGGTTACACTGGAAGACACTGTGAAATAAATATCGATGAATGCGTCAATAATAGCTGCAATACGAGTAAAACGGCCTCCTGTCTTGACGAAGTGAACAATTATACTTGTGTCTGTTTGGAGGGTTACACTGGAAGACACTGTGAAATAGATATCGATGAATGCGTCAATAATAGCTGCAATACGAGTAAAACGGCCTCCTGTCTTGACGAAGTGAACAATTATACTTGTGTCTGTTTGGAGGGTTACACTGGAAGACACTGTGAAATAGATATCGATGAATGCGTCAATAATAGCTGCAATACGAGTAATACGGCCTCCTGTCTTGACGAAGTGAACAATTATACTTGTGTCTGTTTGGAGGGTTACACTGGAAGACACTGTGAAATAGATATCGATGAATGCGTCAATAATAGCTGCAATACGAGTAATACGGCCTCCTGTCTTGACGAAGTGAACAATTATACTTGTGTCTGTTTGGAGGGTTACACTGGAAGACACTGTGAAATAGATATCGATGAATGCGTCAATAATAGCTGCAATACGAGTAATACGGCCTCCTGTCTTGACGAAGTGAACAATTATACTTGTGTCTGTTTGGAGGGTTACACTGGAAGACACTGTGAAATAGATATCGATGAATGCGTCAATAATAGCTGCAATACGAGTAATACGGCCTCCTGTCTTGACGAAGTGAACAATTATACTTGTGTCTGTTTGGAGGGTTACACTGGAAGACACTGTGAAATAGATATCGATGAATGCTTCAATAATAGCTGCAATACGAGTAATACGGCCTCCTGTCTTGACGAAGTGAACAATTATACTTGTGTCTGTTTGGAGGGTTACACTGGAAGACACTGTGAAATAGATATCGATGAATGCGTCAATAATAGCTGCAATACGAGTAATACGGCCTCCTGTCTTGACGAAGTGAACAATTATACTTGTGTCTGTTTGGAGGGTTACACTGGAAGACACTGTGAAATAGATATCGATGAATGCGTCAATAATAGCTGCAATACGAGTAATACGGCCTCCTGTCTTGACGAAGTGAACAATTATACTTGTGTCTGTTTGGAGGGTTACACTGGAAGACACTGTGAAATAGATATCGATGAATGCGTCAATAATAGCTGCAATACGAGTAATACGGCCTCCTGTCTTGACGAAGTGAACAATTATACTTGTGTCTGTTTGGAGGGTTACACTGGAAGACACTGTGAAATAGATATCGATGAATGCGTCAATGATAGCTGCAATACGAGTAATACGGCCTCCTGTCTTGACGAAGTGAACAATTATACTTGTGTCTGTTTGGAGGGTTACACTGGAAGACACTGTGAAATAGATATCGATGAATGCGTCAATAATAGCTGCAATACGAGTAATATGGCCTCCTGTCTTGACGAAGTGAACAATTATACTTGTGTCTGTTTGGAGGGTTACACTGGAAGACACTGTGAAATAGATATCGATGAATGCGTCAATAATAGCTGCAATACGAATAATACGGCCTCCTGTCTTGACGAAGTGAACAATTATACTTGTGTCTGTTTGGAGGGTTACACTGGAAGACACTGTGAAATAGATATCGATGAATGCGTCAATAATAGCTGCAATACGAGTAATACGGCCTCCTGTCTTGACGAAGTGAACAATTATACTTGTTTCTGTTTGGAGGGTTACACTGGAAGACACTGTGAAATAGATATCGATGAATGCGTCAATAATAGCTGCAATACGAGTAATACGGCCTCCTGTCTTGACGAAGTGAACAATTATACTTGTGTCTGTTTGGAGGGTTACACTGGAAGACACTGTGAAATAGATATCGATGAATGCGTCAATAATAGCTGCAATACGAGTAATACGGCCTCCTGTCTTGACGAAGTGAACAATTATACTTGTGTCTGTTTGGAAGGTTACACTGGAAGACACTGTGAAATAGATATCGATGAATGCGTCAATAATAGCTGCAATACGAGTAATACGGCCTCCTGTCTTGACGAAGTGAACAATTATACTTGTTTCTGTTTGGAGGGTTACACTGGAAGACACTGTGAAATAGATATCGATGAATGCGTCAATAATAGCTGCAATACGAGTAATACGGCCTCCTGTCTTGACGAAGTGAACAATTATACCTGTGTCTGTTTGGAGGGTTACACTGGAAGACACTGTGAAATAGATATCGATGAATGCGTCAATAATAGCTGCAATACGAGTAATACGGCCTCCTGTCTTGACGAAGTGAACAATTATACTTGTGTCTGTTTGGAGGGTTACACTGGAAGACACTGTGAAATAGATATCGATGAATGCGTCAATAGTAGCTGCAATACGAGTAATACGGCCTCCTGTCTTGACGAAGTGAACAATTATACTTGTGTCTGTTTGGAGGGTTACACTGGAAGACACTGTGAAATAGATATCGATGAATGCGTCAATAATAGCTGCAATACGAGTAATACGGCCTCCTGTCTTGACGAAGTGAACAATTATACTTGTGTCTGTTTGGAGGGTTACACTGGAAGACACTGTGAAATAGATATCGATGAATGCGTCAATAATAGCTGCAATACGAGTAATACGGCCTCCTGTCTTGACGAAGTGAACAATTATACTTGTGTCTGTTTGGAGGGTTACACTGGAAGACACTGTGAAATAGATATCGATGAATGCGTCAGTAATAGCTGCAATACGAGTAATACGGCCTCCTGTCTTGACGAAGTGAACAATTATACTTGTGTCTGTGTGGAGGGTTACACTGGAAGACACTGTGAAATAGATATCGATGAATGCGTCAATGATAGCTGCAATACGAGTAATACGGCCTCCTGTCTTGACGAAGTGAACAATTATACTTGTGTCTGTTTGAACAAGTACTTTGGAAAGATCTGTGATGAACAGAATCAAGGTATCTCTTAATTCTTGATTTTAAATGATTTGTTGTTACACTAATTGAAATATATTGATTTATATAATAGGAAAGCTTTTTGAATCATTTTACTAATTCGTAAACACGTCGTGATTAAAAGTCATATGTACATAAATGTATGCTCACTGAGAAAGGGTAGATATCTTCATGAAGGCCCCGACAGAAATTTACAGTAAGAAAATCAAATTCAAGGAATTGTGGTCCCCCGCTTTTGGGTGTTTGTCTTGAAAGAATGTTTACAGACCCCCCCCCCCTTCTTAAGTTTTCAAAATATATCTCTTATATTATCAACATTCTAAATATGAAAGATTAAACTCCAAGTAAAGGTCAAAGGGTCCAAACATTTGTTTTGTTACCAAGGGACAGGGCTTATGAAAAGTAATACGTATGCACATATGAAATATTAAAGTCCTATCATTTAAAGTACTATCCAAAACTTATGGTCGAGGTTGGAATTTTTGAATGTGGGTCAACATCCAAGCACGAGGACACAAGGTCAGAATGTTGTTACCAACAGAAGGAAAATGCATATGTGAAATGTGAAAGCTCCATCACTTTTCGTTCAAAAGTAATGGTCAAGGTTAAAGTTTTTGAAAAGTATGTCAAACTCCAATGTCAAGGTCACAAGGTCAAAAATTTTGGTCGCCATGGAAAGATCTTTTCACAAGAAATACACATGTGAAATATCAAAGCCCTATCATTTTCCATTAAAAAGTTATGGACAAGATTATAGTCTTTAGAAAAGTAGGTGAAAGTCCAAGGTCAAGGTCACAAGGTCAAAAATTTTTGTATCCATGGAAAGGTCTTATCACAAGGAATACACATGTGTAATATGAAAGCTCTATCACTTTCCATTCAAAAGTTATGGTCAAGTTAAATTTTTTTTAATAGTAGGTCAAAGTCGAAGGTTAAGGTAACAAGGTCAAAAATTTTGGTATCCATGGAAAGGTCTTGTCACAAAGTACACATGTGTAATATGAAAGCCCTATCACTTCCCATTAAAAAGTTACGGTCAAGGTTAAAGTTTTTAATAAGTAGGTCAAAGTCCAAGGTCAAGGTCACAAATGTAGGTCAAAGTCCAAGGTCAATGTCACAAGGTAAAAAAGTTTGGTATCCATGGAAAGGTCTTGTCAAAAGGAATACACATGTGTAATATGAAAGCCCTATCACTTTCCATTCAAAAGTTATGGTCAAGGTTAAAGTTTTTGATAAGTAGGTCAAAGTCCAAGGTCAAAATAGGATAACTGCACTCAAAATACATTAAGCAAATAGGAAAACTGCACTCAAAATACATTAAGCACATATGATAATAGGATAACTGCACTCAAAATACATTGGGCACATAAGGATAACTGCACTCAAAATACATTAAGCACATAGGACAACTACACAGTATACACTTTTATATTCCAGTATATTCCAGTAATGCCACTTTCCAAAGCTAAAGCGTTCAGCAATGGATACGTTTTGTACATTCATACTATATATGGCCTTCATCTGTAAACATCAGTGTATATCAGTTTCTGTATTCAAGCATAAAGGATAAATGCCGCTAATGATATCAATTGAGCAAAAATTTTATCTTTTTTACGCTTGAAAGATTTGAATCTTTAATTAAACAATGGTTATCTCCAATAAGACTAATTGATAATTCAGACAGCGACAGCAAAACAAATATTGTATTTAAAAAATAATTACAACATGAGATGGATATGCATAAATACAGACACGGACAAGAAAATATCAAGTTCTACATGTATATAATTGTAAAGGAGAATGGCTGAAATTTTATTTTTTGTTGTTAAAGTCTATTTCAGATTACCAAACAGATGCACGGGTTAACAGAGGCTGAATCTAAGTGTTTCATGTCTAACATGTGTTATATATTGCATATGTGTTGTCATTGTTCGCTAACATCAGTATAATGAAAAGTCATTTATGATTGACAATTTATATTTTTTAAATGTCCTGCATTATATGTGATATTATAATCAAAGGAAAGTTTGAAATATGAATGTCTTCTTTACATAGTTTATATATAAGGCAACGGAAAAAAACCACAGTTGAATTTAATGGACTGAATTTTCTAGTTACTCAATATTTATATTGTAAAATGATTTTTATCAGTAAAGTATATGAAACATATCATATATAATACTAGTAGACATACATTGATTTCGTTACATATTTTCAGCAATACAGTATACGGGTACATACCACAGAATGTCATGTTTGGTAATATCCAATACAAGGTATTTGTTTTACTACAACTAAACGTGGAACAAGTATACCAGATAAGAAGTACTGATCGTAGTTCATGAGCACAGGAGCTCGGTGCCAACAACCTTGAATTATATACGCCCCTTCTATAGAGTACTTTCACTTTCCTTCAGGAGGATGCGCTTGTGGATCCATGACATCGAGCTCCTGTATTCAGGAGTCAAAAATCCAGGTGAATGTGGCATAATTGTGTAATATTCCATTAGCAAGGCAATCGCGAACGCCCTATTGATTAGGGCCAGGTGCTATGGAGGAGGGAGCGCCCTATGACTTCATGCAACACCCGCCGCAAATGCAAAATAGAAACGTGTCAAGCTGGTAATGTCCAAAAAGACGGTCAATTGGAAAGGTCGTACACAAGAATTACCTTATTCATCCTTGATAGGCAAATGTCAAAATGTGCAATAAGTTCTTTAAAGCGACCATAGAACTTGTGATATCTTAAGCCGTCCCCCTAAATGAACTTGAGCAATTGCAAGCAGCTAACTGGCGAGCCTCTTTGCCCTCAACATTGTACAAAATGTACTTAGGACATGCTGTTGCATATCGTATTTTAGTTGTGAAATGAATACGCCATAGTGATGCGAAAAGGGAGTGTTGCTGCACAAGAAGTTTGTAATTGTGAAATTTAAATCGTGAAGTTGATACGCTATGCCAGAGCAAGTACCAAATATACGGATTTTGTTCTGAGAGCTAGGCGTCTTTCAGTTAAGCTTCTCAGTCAGGGATATGTTTGTGACCGACTACTGTCCTGTTCACTAAATCAAGAGCACCCTGTTTGGGCGATTTATTTTGTCGTCTGAAGAATTTTCCTATAAATTATTGTTTCCCAGAATTGACCTCCTATAGTCGTAACTGGAAATTAACTTCAACTTACCCTATCAGCTGCCTTTTAACCGCAATATGAAAAAATAAAATGTCTACGGGAAATTCCCATGTTAATTTCAAGCCGCCGCCATATTGTTCTCCGTGTCAACAATAGTAAACAGTGACATCAAAGTCTCCGACGTCACACATTTTCAGCGATTTTACTATAGAAAATCCCCGAAGACTTTTTATTTTCAGTCCTATTTCTAATTTAGCAGACGCACAACCAAAACAATGGTATTTTCTGTTCCGACTAAAGGAGTACTATAAAATTGATATCTTTTTGGAAGATGACATTTAGGCCAAAGTTTTGTTTTGTTTTTTTCTGTTTTGCGTCCGCGTGCGGGTAGGTTTTTGTACCACTTTTTCCAAAAACAAACAAAATACTTTTTTTTATTTCCCAAATACGGAATTTTCAAAACCGTGTTCGATCGTTAAATTATTTTTCCTATTGACGACATCTAAGCGCTTTAATTGATCTAAACACATACAGCATCTGATAAAGCGTCAAAGTAACATCGAACTAAGTGCAACGAGTGCGACAGGTGAATCAAGAGAAGGGCATTTCGTCCCCTTTCAAGGATCAGAAGGGCTAAACATGGCAACCCATGACGATGAAAGAGATTTGTATGTTACTTCGATCATAACAAAACATAAAGTGTTGAAAAGCTACTGTCAAAGAGGTGTATCTCTAGTCGTAATCATATATGAAAAAGTCAAATATGACTCAGTCTAGTTGTCATACACAGATCTGTCTTTTAAGAGGGTGGGGTGTTCACGGATAAAGATGAACAGTGACAAAAATTGAAAATGTAAATCTACATTGAATTATAATTTGAAATCAGACGTGCACTTGTCCATGATTTGAAAATTGCTTTTATGTCTCTTTGCCTCCTGTTGCCTGTCATGGCAAATATAATTTATGATTGCGCTAAAATAAGTGTGTACATAAATGATTTAAAAGAAGATCCTGACATAATCTCAACAGCACTAACAATAGAGCACCAAACTGAGCATCGACGGACCCCTAGCAAGCTAGAGATGGGATCAGGTGCCCGGGAGGAGTAAGCATCCCCTATTTGCTAGCCGCAACCGCCGTCGATGCGGCGGGTGTTGCATGCAAGCAGGAGATTCTTACTCTTCCTGGGTACCTGGTCTCACTCCCATATCGGGAGTTCGCTTCTTTTCATGTGGTGGAGGTTTTTGTTTATTTGCTTTGGTTCCTGTTTTATCCTGTTTTTGTATGCCTTCGGTTTCTGATTTTCTGAATTATCGATTTTGTGCTGTAAACAGGGATATGGTCATTATCCATATTTGTCATGCTTATCATAAATAGGTGTTCAAATGACCGTTGTCACTGATCGATAGTAGGATAGTAGTATGTTTAAGAGGCTGAACTACTGCTCTCAGTCGTTACTTTGATTTCGAGTTCACTGGGATAGATGACGCCAAGGTAATTATGAATGGTTGAATTATTGGAGAGTACGTAATCAATGTATCAAGTCAAGCTGAACTGCGATGCTAGATTCTTTTCGCTGTTTGAAAGTAGAGACTTAATGAAATGGATTCACGTAAGCTAATAGCTTTTTTCCAGATCCTTATTTATATTGTATTGTATTATGTTACACATACTTATTTTGAATAAATAAATCTTAAACTAAACTAAAGTAGAGACTGTCTGGATGCTATCTCGTGTAAATAAAAGAATATGTCGGCTAGGAGAGGGGCACAGTTTGTGCCCATTGGCATCCCAACAGTTTGTTGGAACATTTGGCCTCCAACAATAACGAAAATATTGCCTTATCAAAACTTCCAGCATCTTCATGATGTCATCCTCAGTGTACTTGTGTTCTAAATCAGAGTTTTCCTTAATAAAAAAGATTCTAAACGTCTTAAAACTAGGGGATAGACGTACTGTGTTTTGTGGTTCCGACAGGTATTGGTATATGTTGGATATACTGTTGGAAACGCAGTTATACCGTCGGAACGACATGAAAACAAGATTATAATTCGTACGGTCCCGTGTTTGCATGTAAACAATATTGAAGGATATAATAATTTAAACATTCGGCATAAGTAAGTTCTTCTAAAATACAACCGTAATCTCCGAATATCGAATCTTGCTAAAACTTCATATTCCCCTTAACCTTCCAATTTACCATATTCTCCTATGCTTCCTAGTGCACCAAGCTCTCCTTGTTCTGATAATGCATTTTGAGGTAGTAGCGATTGACTGTGAACCCATAGGTCGTGGGTTTCAGTCCAACCATTGCTGGACATTATGACACTAGACAAGTTGCTTTTATTATTCTTCATTGCACTCTCAAAACACAGGAGTAATTGGGTACCTGGTATGTGAGACGAGCTGGCTATGTGAATGATCAGCACTAGCACCTAAACTCTGCAAATAAAATAATAGGGAAGTGTTCAAACAATTTACCATCTTTAAGACAATTTCAAACCAATTTTAATGCACAATTTTTTAAATTTTAATTTCGGATAGTTAGTAAATCCTCATCAGTGTTGTTTCCAGCCAAATTGATTTCAGATACAGCCAAAATTAATGTCAGGAGGATGGCCTTGATATATCTCTTTTCATGACGTCCCTAAAAACCGCAAGGTGCATATATATATTTTCGATGTCAGTGTAGCTCGTTCCTTTCTCATCAAAACCATGACATATGAACCATGTTTATGCCTAGCAAGATATCTTTATTTGTACAATAATACGGAAGTGTGCCAACTCTATATCTTCTTGAAGAAAATTCCAAACCAATTTATTATGCAACAAATTTATTTTGTACGAGTTTTATCGATTCGATAAACATCAAAGTATAAACATGGATAAATCGAATCAACTCTTCTTTTTTTTCGAAGATAATTCAATACGTAGAGGACATTGTAAATTAGGCATACATGTATATTGGATGTACATTCATTCTTATAACAACTAAATGGATATAAATTAATCCTAAACAACTCTATTATTTATTTATTTATCTATCTATCAACTATCTATCTATTTATTTTTCATTTTGTTTTACACATTTTTACAATTATTTTGAGGTGCCATTTAAACAAAAGTCATCGTTTATGTCTTGCATGAATATTACAACTTTTATACTAATAGATTATTTATGTCCCTTTCTTACCTTCATCATAGTCATGTCCTCTCCGTCATGACTCAAAATTTGTCATGTCGGTATGTTTCGTAATCAAAGGTCCCTTTTCTATTAATAGATTTTTATAGATTTTTTTTATTTATAGATTTTTATAGATTATCTCCCTCATAATGTGGATTAATATGAAACACTGTTTTATTTTAACGCTTTATGGCTCATAAATTATATGAGAGAAACAAGTCAAGATATGGATTTACACTACAATGTTGGGGAGAAAAGCAATAAATAATCAACAGTGTCAAAACCTAAATAATATCAAAATAGATTAGATTTTAATAATCTAAAAATAGACATTGGAATTTTGACATACATATAACGACGCAATCTACGACCTTTGAATTTTGTATGACGAAATTATATATGTGGAATATTCTATTTGCTTCTTCTTTTTCATTTTTGTCTTACTATTTTAGTTATTTGTATTTCGTAATCATTATTGTACAATTATCTACCCACTTCCTAATGTCACAGATTTTCAACCCGTATTGCATAATCATCACATGACTGTGTAATGGTTATTTAAAAGAAAAAGCGGTGCTCATTTTATTTTACTTCTGTAAGGTACACATCCATAGTATCAATTATTTCCAAAACTGCTGTTAAATATAATTTCAACAAATTGAGGAAGCCTTCACATTGTAGAATATCTTCTAAATTATAATGTTATGTAATGATTAAGAAATGAAAACTTGCAATGCAATTTCCCCATGTTACTTTAATAATTTTCATTTCGTTTTAAATTACCTTTATGAAGTAAAAGATTGTATACAGTATTCTAATATTTTCCCCTAAATTTTACAGATATCGTATCAGCAACCTATGGCATACAGAAATATCCCTAGCACTATCCAGGAAGTATTGTATGAAAGAGAAGCTAACTCTGATTGTCAACAAGTACCCGACAGCAGCATTGTGGAAAACAAAATAGATGCTGAGTTAGAAACAACGCTGATGTCGATAGAAACAGGAGAACTAACCCCGCTAATAAAGGAGGAGTTGAAGTATACTATTCAGTCTCGTCGTTTGGCAGAGGGCAAACCTGAACTAGAGGTCAAATTCGAAGAACGGAGAAATAATGAGGTTCGATTTTTATTTTGATATGTACAATTTTATAAACTCTTTATTATAAAATGAAGGAATTGATCTTATTTCGTTGAATAGACAAACTATTTTCATCCTTTCTTGTGTTTAATTTTCGATGTAAACTTTACTCATTTGTCAAACTCTATATATAACAGAGTCGGTTTTCTTTCTAATTTACACTCATTTTCAATATATTGTGATAGAATTTTGACCAGGTAACTGTATTCGCTTCAGTTACGGCCAGATGAAGTAGAAAAGGTTGAGAGGAGAAGAGAGCAGAATCGTCTAGCTGCTCAAAGATTCCGTCGAAAACAGAAATCCGTGGGAGACATCTTGCGCAAGGTAAAGTGTTCATAAATGTTATCACTTAGTGAACGGTATTAATCTTTTTTTCTGTATATTTTACAATTACTTAAATGAAAAAAAAACTTGTTCATAAAAGCAGCATGCTTCTCCACTGTGATACAAAATTACAAATACTTACTTATTTTTCTGACTGAAGATTTAGGGTGGAAGAAAATGAATAATCGTTTTATAAATGATAATTAGTTATCATGATTAAATTTTTGGTTTATCCCCTAGATGAATCAAAAATTTAATCATGATACATATGGTCATCAAAATTGTTTTCTTAATTATTGTAGAGGACACAAAAGCTGACAACTGAAAATACGAGGCTCCGTACGGAACTACACCGGGTACAATCAGAAAATGAACAACTGAGGATGATGTTAATGAAGTACCAAAATGGACTGTCCTTACCATACGATGAACAACGGTTCATAAAGTGACTATAATATATGGAGCTCATTTATGAAAAAATCGAAATAGAAAACCAAAAAATGGAAACCTGCAGTCCTCTAGCCAACCTCATATATGCCAATCGAGATTGAATCAGAGAGTATGAGTAAAACTGAAAGATCCTAACAAACTCTACCATGAAGAATTACGAGCAATCAACGGCTAAACGTTCAGACAGTTGGTTTGATAGAGACAGATACCGATGTATGATGACCAAAAACTCAATGAAGTATTTTGTATAAAGTAGACCTTATAGGCAAATGTTTAATCTTTGAGGTGTCAGCATGGACTTTGCTATAGATGACCCAGAGCCAAAAAGGATATATCATTTCAAGCCTGATCTGTTATTAAAAAAATAATATTGATGTATTGCATCTTTAAAATATTTCGCTTATCAAATGTGGAATGAAACGGATGATAAAGATATCCAGATTTATATCATAGAAGAATGTAATGTACAATTATAATAAAACTAAAGGAAAACGTTTTTCATTGTCACAGTTATTGTTTTTACAAAATTAATATAATATGGAAGTGTTCCAACTCTATACCTTCCGAAGAAAATATCAAACCATTTAATTATGCACCAGACACATGTTTCGGATATTAAATTCTCATCAGTGATGCTTCCATCCAAAGTGCGTTTTAGAAACAGCCAAAATTCATTTTAGTGGCGCCCTCTGGTTATATATATTTTTTTAAATTTAATTTGTGCGATTTACAGAGAGTGCGTTTTTTCTGTAGGGCAAATTCAGTAGCATATCCAAATGAAATATATGATCAAAATAGCATAGGAGACATGGTGCTAAGATGTTAACTTCCTTTAATTTCATGATATTTTTGAAAGAAATGACAAGTTTTCGAGATAGCAAAATAATATTTAATACGTCAAATTCATACAGTGCCAAAACAAAGCTTCTTTCGGGTGACAGAACTGGAAAGAAGTAATCATTACACTAAAGAAACGTCCATAATCACAAAACATGGAAGATTATACTTTTACCGAGGTAAATGCATGGTTCAGCTCCCTGAGAAGAACACCATTTACTGATTCAATGAGAACAACATTTGTTGTTGTTGATGATGATGATGACGATGATGATGATGATGATGATGATGATGATGATGATGATGATGATGATGATGTCTATCTGGGTGTCTTTCAGCATATTGAGTGATTTAATAAATTTGCCTGAATTACATTTTTTCCCTTTTGAACTTCATATCTTTCCCTCTTTGTATCGATTTAAAAATGATTTCATGAAATAACTTAAAAGAAATATTATCAGGTAAGTTTCTTCTGAACAGAAAATAAATATTGTTTTATGAAAGCAATAACTTTATCAAAATTAAAATATATCTCCTAGCGTTATAGTTTATTGCACCATATGAGCATATAAAAAATAATGTCTCATCAGTGATACTCGAGACAGAAAGAAAGGAGTTCCAAAATAGCGAGTAAATGAAAAGCAAAATTCTTGTTGCTCTGCCTGTATAGTTTGGTGGATCATGATTTATTATTCAGCAATATAACATGCAAATATGTTGAAAACATTGATTTAGATGCTGCATTGTATTTACATGAATCCGAGATTTTTTTATAGATAAACATGGAATTTCAGTGTTTATTTATACTCCCAATATGGATCTATACTTTGTCATGTATGTTGCGCCATAGCTAAGTCATTGACACAGATAGAATCAATTAAGATTCATAACTACAAATACTTGAATTCACACAACATAATGGGATGAATTTGGTCTTTATACTGAAACGTGCATGTCTGGTCCATGCTGAAAATTTATCTGTTTTTAGATGATGCTATTGAATTTGAAGAGTTTAACATTTGATGTTTGCATGTGAGTAACTATTCATACAGATGTTAAACGTCTTCAAATTCAATACCATCATTTAAAAACAGATGACTTCGCAGCATGGACCAGACACGCACGTTTTGGGTACTTAACCCTCGTCAGTGATTCTCAATCTAAACAATGTAATATGGCTAAAGAGTGTTAAAGTTATGTCCAAAAATGTGCGGAAAGACGTAGCATAATGACAGTTGTTTTAAAAGTGTCATTTGTGTATTTAGATAACATATAGCTTCCGTTCGGGTGAAAAAAGTTTTGGACAGTCAGTGATTGTCTTTCTTTTGGAAAGTAGCGGTTCTCAGTCTGCTCTTCTGGTCCATGATGCTTTCCATGACTCAAGTTTTTGCATAAGGTTCAATGTGTCTATACTTTTGGGCTTCTGGAAAGACGACTTGAAGCTTCATTTTTCCTATTTTTTTCTATCAAAAACACTGAAAAAAAAACTTGTGTATGACTCGCGGTTCGATACAGGTACACAAAATATATACAAAAGCTGTGTCCACAAATTATACATGCAAGCATAATATAGCAAAAGGAAACACAAAAAAAAAGATTGCACAAAATGAAGAGGCCAACGAAAGTCTGAAGCAGATTCTGGACGGCAACCAGCTAAAAGACTGTTTATTTGTTTTACACACAAAATACATGTGTACTATCCGTCAAGAAAACAAGATCCCGCTAAATAGTTTACAATAAGATCTTCGTGTACACAATTATCACACAGCAAAATATTTGAAACAAAAATGAATATTTGAAACAAAAATGAATAAACGCCAAATTGCTTTATTGTAACATATTTTTCCCAAATTAACATCAAAGATGTACCTATCCATTATTCAATCTGAAAGTCGAGAAGCCAAGGCAAAACCATTAGGTGTTGCATGCAAGCAAGAGATGCTCACTCTTCCTGGGCACCTGGTCTCACTCTAATATCGGGAGTTCGCTTCTTTTCATATGGTGGAGGTTTTTGATTGTTTGCTTTGGTTGCTGTATTATCATGATGTTGTATGCCTACGGTTTCTGATTTTCTTAATTATCGATTTTGTGCTGTATACAGGGATATGGTCATTATCCGAATTTGTCATTTCAACTGGAACGGCTGAGAATCTCGGAATGAATAACATTGTTCATTCCGAAGTGAGACCAGGTGCCCGGGAGGGTCAGCGTCTCCTGATTGCATGCAACATCCGTCGCAACAGCTCCTTGAAAACTAGTCATATTCTGTGATTGTCTCGATGTACATCTTGGTGTACATATCAGGTAAATATGTCTTGTTTAGTGATTATGACAGCCATTCAATCGCAATCCAGAATGTCACTGATCATTCTGGAAAGAGGGGTCTGATATGCCTTTATTATATCACCGTAGTGACCGAAGAACTTCCTCAATGATGATATCTGCTGTTGTGTAATGTAACCCTGAACAAGTACCTTACTTGCAAGCCGTCTGGTTCGAACGATGAAATCGTCATCTTTGGAACATGCCCTAGCATGCCATATTAGCTGAGAGACAAAAACACCATAAGCAAGAGAAGACGGAATGTTGCTACTCATGAAAGGGAAGTTAGTTATATGTGGAAGCTGAAATCATCACGCTTGTCATACAATGAGGTGTTCAAATGGCCGTTTGAGTCGAAAGATAGAAGTATATCCAAGTACGAAGCGGAAGCGTCGCTCTCTGTTGTTTCAGAAGGGTCTAATTTGACGCGTAGGACACAATTCAGAAGAAATTATGACATTCCGATCATTAAACAATTGCAAATTTCATTTTAGCTCCATCTACATCACTTATCCACTCTAAATACAAGGTTTATGTACTGCGGAATGACAATAGAAAGAGAATTTTGTTCCCCTGTTAGAGAACAAAGAAAATCTGCAATCTTCTGTATATTTAATTTTTATACTTTATCTCTTTTTCAATTAGAATCCCAATGTTTATCAATAAATGTTTATAATTTTATCGAAATATGTCGCCTTATTTTGGTAAATTTCACCTGACTCTTCAGATACCTACATGTTAAGATAATCATTATCTTTAATTCTTGAACATACATTAACATAGATATGTTCATACGAGGGTTGTCCCAGAAAAACGTAGACATTGCTCACAATTTCTTTATTTAGCATTAAATGTACACAAGATTTTCCAAGATGTACATTTAATTATCTAGGTAGCATCAAATGTTAATGGTGTTGAAATCTGCTGTTAATCTTAAAAATCAATAAAATAATTAGAAGTGCGGTTGGACAGCACCGGAACAGTCCGAAATTTTCACGCGCCAAAAAAATGAGTCGATATTTAAACCAGTTGAATACTTATCAATGTATGTATAAATAGTATAAAAGTGTAATCAACAGAAAGTACTGATTTTTGCGAGTACATACATGCTATATTTTCATCAATAACGTAATAAACAATTTAATTTAGAAGCAATTTATAAAGCAATCCCCTCATCAATCCTTCAAAAGATGGCGACGTCAATGCTATGAGCGGAGCAAGAAATCGTACTAAGATATTTCGTTAATCGTGGACTGACCCCTTTTAAGACAAAGTAAGAAATGAAAACATCAGAAAAGTCTATGAAAAGCTCGCAGAGTATAAGTGTATGTAAAAGAGATTTGCGACGAATTGACAGCCAAAACTAAGCAAGGACACAAGCAGATTGTTGATATTATTACAGTAAACTTGGCCAGAAACCTCATGGATGAAATCTGGCGTCAAACAGTAAAAGAAATAGTAGAGAGGGTCCAGATAAGTAAAATTTACTGTGCAGAGAATCTTGTCGAGAGGATAAGATATGAGTCGCGTGTCTGCTCGATGAGTACCAAGTCTTTTATCAATGTATGAGATGAATTTATGAATTGCTTCCGTTAGGCATATTCTAAACCGCAGTCGCCGGAATCCATGACGTTAAATATCATGCGCCGGTGGACGTCACCCTATGTCTTTATTTCTTCCATAAAAACTTTACTATGAAAGATAGATTATTGATCTTACATATACAGAAGCCGATTTGTATGTCAAATTTATCAATGCAAAGTTTATAAAAATGCAGCCCTCTACAACTTTCTTATAACCGATGTCTACGATTTTCTTGGACAACCCTCGTAATTATAGTATTACTGTATGCTACTTCTTCTTCCTATCAAATGTACGAGCAATGTCTTTCGTCTTTCATCATTATCCATCTCAATATATTTCTTTACCTTTTCTATTTTTGCCCTTTGCGTTATATTTGCCCATAACTTACCTTTCCTTTAGAGTTCAAAATCTAAAATTAAAGCTCTAAAAATAGATATGGGATCTGTAATGAATCATGTATGACAATATCGAATATTCCAGATAATTTCGCAATCGTTTTGATAAATAAGGTCTATCATCTTGTGATTTAATTAAAATGTCAATAGTATCCCACACATACACACACGTCACTGTTCGTCACCCGGTCCGTATTGTGTAATATGACTATTTGAAAGATATTTTTGATAAAAGAGGTAAATATTTGTGTATAATATTATTCTATGCTAATGTTTTCTAAAGGTTTGAGAAGAAATAGAGAGAAATATAAAGAAGTTTCAACTTATAACAATATTTAATTTTATAATAATTTTCTATTTTAAGAAAGTTATTTTTCAGATACGTTAAGATAAGATACAAATGTTAAACGTCTTCAAATTCAACAGCCTCATTTAAGAACAAATAAATTTGCAGCATGGACTGGACATGCACGTTTCGGGTCCTAAACCCTTATCAAAGATCCTCAAACGCATTATGATTACTTCAATATATTTAAAAAAAAAACATCAATTTTAAACTTTTCGAATACTTTTCCCCGTATTTGATAGATTTTGTCTCAGAGACTTATTACAATATCCCAAACAGGTATAGAGGAGAACTCTGATTGTCAACAAGATTGTGAAAAACCAATGTGATGCTGGATTAGATGTACAGTTGATGGCGATTCAGACAAGTCGTTTGACAGAGGGCAAACCATAAATAGATGTCACATTCGAGGAACCGAAAAATAATAAGGTTCTAATTTTAATCAATATACAGTCTTTAAATTATCTTTATTATCTTACTTGTGAAGGTTTTGATTTAATCATTTTTTTGGTTATCATTTGTTAAGAATACCAAAAAGAAAGAACCCTTTTTATTACGATTTCCTATTTTGGACTTTTTTTCTTAATTCTATGACATTCAATGATAGCATTTTTGTCCAAGTAACTGTATTCGCTTCAGTTACGCCAAGATGAAGGTGTGAAAGTTGAGGGGAGGAGAGAGAAGAATCGACTAGCTGCTCAAAGATTCCGTCAAAAACAAAAATCTATGGGAGACATCTTGCTTAATGTAAGTGCTGACATATGTAATCACATAATGAATCCCCTCCTTCTCATAATAAAGACATTGTAAAAAACGTATTAAAAAAAACTTTTTCTGTACACACTTTTATACAAATAACACACTTATAATGAGACGGGTTACCCTCTTGAAGAAAATTTCTAGCCAATTTTAATTAACTAGAAAGGTGTTTCTAATACATGTAGTTCAATTTCATGGCACTTTAGGCATTAGATGTATAATGAGGGAAAATTGGTTTACTCATTTAGGCATGGTCCATTTGATATTCTGGGGGGGGGGGGGGGGGGGGGGGCTTGGGTTTTTTTCGAAAAAAATAATTTTGCTCTGAATTTTGATGAAAAAAAAAATTTGCTTATGGCATGACAGAAAAAAACAATCTTGCTCTTACAAGTAATCTGAATTTGAAGAATAACCATAAAATTCGCTTAAATTCCTGAAAATTTTTTCAGCTTGCTTCGCTCGCTGCAGTTTTCACTTTATATTAAAAATTTTAGCTCGCTTCGCTCGCTATACTTTTCTTCTTTAATGGCAAGTTTATATTTAAAAATATTAAAAGTATACATGTGACTGAAAAAAGGGGCTTCCTTAAATACTTTATCAGTATCATTTTCATAGATACATGAATCACCATAGTCTAAAATTTATATACAATCTTCGAAGGAGAATTTAATTAATTTTTTCACTAGTTTACATTTCTAAACTTAAAAAATTTGTCTAGAAGACCCTCACCTCAGGCCCTCTTGGTTTAAACAATATTTATTCAAAAAAGCTCATCATGACATTAACAAATAAAACATATATCTTGAGATTGGAAAACAAGTGAAAAACCACTTATACTAATTCCTCTCTCACACTTTATTTCATGCAGGTCGTCACGGTAAAACTAGATATACATGTATAGAAAGAAAAGCAGAATACAGGTTATTTATAGAAAGAAAGAAGAAGAAAGAAAATAGAGAAAAGGCCCTCTTACATGTTAAATGACCTTACAAACATTTTGTTTACTGAAAATTATATCTGATCATATTGTAAAAATCTTTTATCTCTCTCTGTTTAGAAGTGAATACAAGTTTTACATAAAAATTTAGTACGATTTAGAACAATTTAAGTAAAAATAAAGAATTTCTGTCGAAAGAAAACACGAACATTCTTAATATACAAATCAATTGTTAGAAAAAAATTTCCTTGCTCCAACTTTGCAAGAAAAAAATAATTTTGCCCCAGTCCGGTGCGAAAAAAATAATCTTGCTCCGACAAAAAACTCAAGCCCCCCAAATGGACCGTGCCTTATTGAGTTCGGAATTCTAAATATATGACATCGTTATAATATTTTTAAAAAAAATTATTTATTTACTAATGCGATTTTGAAAAAAGTAAGTTCCTTCGTGAGTTAACGGTCCTAAGAGTTTACATTGAAGTCTATGGAAACACTCATTTTTTAGCCATATTTTCCAAGAAAATAATGGGGGCTCAAATATGGACTGACGAACAATTTCTAAAATTTGATATTTCTCAAATTTCACATAAAAATCTCAAATTCACCGTTAAGATCTTTCGCATTTTTTTAGGTTTTCTGTATCAAGGGGAGATAACTCTTTAAAATGATCCTTTTAAAAACTCCTTTTTCCCATATCTACCATAATAGTATCAAAAGCACTATTAATAAAGAAATGAAATAATTCATACACATATTTTCAATATTTCCATATATGATTTCGTTCATTATACATTTAATACCTGAATGCCAAAGATATTTAAAGACATAACCAAATTTATTTTAGTAGCGCCCTCTTGTTTAAGTTTTTGAATAGTTTTTTTCTATCTACCTAGCAAAGTGTGCGCGGATCCAAATTGCCTGTAGGTACAAATCAGTGGTAGCATAGTTGAATAAAATGCTACGAGTTAAAAGTTGTGTCATGAAAAATACATTTAGTAACCTCGAATTCATGAAATAAAAGAAAACAAAATTACATTTGATATGGAGAAGAATGAGTGAACTGAAATCAATCAATTCTTTTTTTTTTCAGCAAGCTCTTCAAGCCGTAAAATATCTGCTAGTTTTCACTTCAAGCAGGATGACTTCTTATTGTTTATTGTTCTTTTATTATATAGATATAATGAAGTTTTTATATTTAAGGAAAAGGTACTCATTGTCATCAAATATGTTTTCTTAATTTGTGTAGAGGACACAAAAGCTGGCTGCTGAAAGTACAAGATAACGTACAGAATTACACCAAATACAATCAGAAAATGAACAACTGAGGATGATGTTGATAAAGTACCAAAGCGGATTACCACAACGATTCTTCGTATATGAGTCCATTATGTGAATATAAAGGAACCTTGTCGAAAATCATAAATTGAAAAAAAAAAATCCAAACTCATATGCGCATTGGAATTGAATCGTAGATTAAAAGAATATTCGAAACAAAGGAGGGGATCTCCAACAATACTAGGCTGTAGCACCCTCAGCAAAACTCCAAAACACCCAATGCAAAAACACAGAGCAGACACACAGAGATAGAGATACAAAAGGGACGAGGAACACCAACGCACATCATAGAAACATCAAACACAAAAGACCACACATAAACCAACGAGACCAATGGGCAATGGTGTCGACTTTGGACGGCCATCTGCCACGCAAGTGGATTACGTGCGCACAACCCTCACACTTTTCCGATTACCCAGAGGTCTCGAAGAACGCACAGTTGTGGTGTAAAAAACCTCCTCATTGTAAGATAAACATACAAACAGACAGCATGACGCAGACTCAAGAAACACATGGATTTTTAAATGGATATAAAAAACAGGAGGCATACGAAATACAGTCCGTGCTCAGCCGGTTGTAGCGAGATCATGCATGTGCTCACAGAAATTCAGATAGAACAGGCGGTCGGGACCCTGTCTTCTCTAAAGAGGTTTGGACTGGATCCGTCATGGAGTCCTGTCGTCACAGTCAGTCAGAGTGCAATTCTTAAGAATGCGCTGGTACAACGCTGTAGATTAGTCCAGTACCAAGCCAAGTGTCCGTCTAATTCAAGAGAAGTTTACCATAATTTTGGTGAAATTTCCAGAAAGATTTTACTAGTTCATAAAAGCGAAACCCTTGACCTAAAAGTGTCTTTGTAATTTGTAAACCAAAGGGAAGGACAAGACAATACACAGGCCTCCACATGTCCATGATTTGTATTCTGTGACGGAAAAGAAACCCTTTGATTCAGATGTACAAATATAAGTTTTCCCCTCTCGATCTCGAAGGTTTCAAACCAGTTATACCAAGAGGATTTATTTTGACCAATGACTACAGCATAAAAAGAGATATACGTGTGTTCAGATTTTAATGATAATCTGAATGAAATCATTGAGACATGAAAGGTCAACACTTTACTAGTTTATGATTAATTTCCGGCCATATTCTAAAAACGAAATCTATCATAGGTGACTTCAATCGAATGAATTCATGCAATGCCGCATTAATTCAAAATGACTAAAATATATCATGATTACATTTTTGATTCACGTAGGGGCTTGTAAAATTTGTAAAATTTCAAGAAAGTTTTTTACAATTTTATGATGAGAAAAGTCTTGACCTCAAAACTTTTGTCAGTATTTGTTTATATTTAACTATGAAAGGCCGAAATAGTGCAGGTTCTCACGTACCTGATAAGTTGACAGATATAAAAATCCGGCAAGCCAACTTGAAGGAAACCTCATTTGTAACATACTCTAGCAAGCGCGGATCCAGAGGGGGCGGGGTCGGGGGGGGGGGGTCCGCCCCCCCCCCCCCCCCCTGGAATTTTCGAAGCATAGCTAAATTTGTTTTTATTAATATACATATTTCATAAGACTAAGTCCCAATTCCCCTTTCGTTGTCATAATATTTGAAAAATATATCATGAATTTGTATTAGAAATCTTTCATTTTGATAATATTTCGACGTCAGCATTTCAAAAATTTTCTCTGGCTCGCTTCCGCTCGTCAGAATTTATTACATACATATGTACGTTATTTTCAAATGATGCTGCGCTAAATCCTATATATACAACACATATACATTACACCTAGGTTAATAAACAAGGGCACTAAGAAAACGAAAAAAAAACTGAAAAAGACACGAATAGTGGATTTTATTCCAATTCTCGGAAAAAAAAATTTCGCTGGCTCGCTATCGCTCGCCATTTGTTGTATTTACATATTAGAAGTGACAATGAATTATAAAGTAAAGAAAATTCGACATTTTAAGAATTTTGGTCGCCACTGCTCTCCAGTTACCTGTTTTATTAATAATTAGAAACAGAACTGACATAAATTTTATTTTCTTGCGTTTCCTTTTCCTGTTTTTTTCTTCTTTTTTTTTTTTTTTTTTTTTTTTTTTTTTTTTTTTTTTGCTTTTCAACAAATTCAGACTTTAGGACCCCCCTGAAAAAAAATTCCTGGATTCGCCCATGCTCTAGTATACTCTTAGTTTCTCTTTTAGCCAATCAAAATTTGTCTACTTACGCATTCGCGGAGTAGAAATTAATTGTAAATTCTTTATTACCAAATAGTAGAGTCTGACCGATATCTTTCATAACCGATACAATTGTCCTATTGCATATTCAAATTAAAGCTTTAAATGTCACTAATGCATATTCAATTTCTTTATCTTTTAATATGTCATAGGACGCTAAGACTTAAAAATCAATCACCGTAAGATGTTTAGTATACGAGAAGATGGTCTACTTATTCAGAGAAATCTGAAATGAAATAAATGAAAAAAATAAAGGGTAATTTTATAATGATTAGCCAAATCGCCAGGTACCATCAATCACAGCCACTTGAGCTATATCTTGGGTGTTATTCACCATTGTTCATCTTTCCCTTTTTACAACCCAAACTCCTTTCCCGACCCTCATGGAAAGGGTAGCTCAGTTTACTGGTCTAGTACAGGGTGATAAAATTCTAAACTTTACAGTGAATCTGATATAGATTTGTTGAAATGATCTTAATATGGAAAAAACAGCGGTGATAATTGGTATCCTGGCCTGACCTAGTTTTAAAAATGCCCAAACTTGATGTTTTAATTGATTAAAGATGGTCCACTTTCAAAGATTCTAATTTGTTCTGCATAAATTTCATTTTCCTGCTTTGAGAGTTAAAGTTTCAAAGGCAAATAAACGTCCAAAGAATTAAATGATGATTGGTCCCCGACCAGTGAACAACATACAGTGTAAATCACAAAATAAGATTTTTTCGTGTATATCAATCTTTTTGTACATGTTGTGACTCACGCGGTGTGGAATCGTGAAGAAGCAGCACAAACTTGGCGAAACATGAAATTATAAAACGTTGACCAAAATCTCTTAGTTCCGCTGCTGTGATTCAGAATACTACATTAATAAAAGAGTAGAGAACGCCATCTGTACAAGAGATTGACAATTGAAAACGATGCAGATAGATCAGTCCTCATACTCACTACCTCGAAACAATGGTATGTTTAGCACTTAAATTGATCGGGATCGTCATAATGTGAATTTTTCCCGCGATGTGTCACCCGTATGCACAAACCGAAAGTAGAAAGTGCAGTTGTCAAGTTGTCGTTTTGGACATGAGATTTACAGTGAATCCACCATTATGCATATCGAGATCGATTCATTTTATCTTTCGTGTCTCTTGTTTCAAAACTTTTCATCATGAGCTAGTGTGACCATGTAGCAGAGGGGGCATTGCCAAACTGTCACATGAAGAACATTAAGTCCTACATTACATACACTTCCGAACATTATGCCAGATAATGGTTGGTGATTAATGGGATTTGAGAGTATCCAATTTCCTTATAGTCCAGTCAAAGTAATATTGAACCTTGAACTAATTGCAACACAAACTTTTTGTGTTTTATGTGTTTTAATATAATAGAGTAAATATGAAATTAAAAAGTCTACCAAAAATATTGGCGTGGAACACATTGATATCCATCCTCAAAGTTTCGTTATTTTTAAATACGCTTCGGTGCTTCCATACAACATGATAAAACGAAATCCGGATATCGTACTCATGTAATAATGTCTGTATTCTGTACCTGATTTCTATGAATTATTTTAATTTTAGATGTGAAAATTTTCTTGACACATAATGCGTGTGGATAATTTGTTCCTTATTGGTATTTTATCTTAATAAACAAGCTTGTATTCATTTGCATTTAGTATGGCAGACGTACTTCCGGTGACGACATGACTACTCGAATACAATTTTCAAATAATGATTTATGTGGTCGTCGTAATGCATTATAAAGAAAAAAATTGTATTAAACATTTAGACAAAGAGTATTATGTGATATCTTATAGAGACAATTAAAAAATACCGGTTTAATATGCGCCATAGCAAGTTTAAAAAATACGTGTAAGGTGGTCCGTCAGGGAAATAATTCTCATTCCATTACAAGAATACAATAAAGTTACTCTTATTGATCATGGCTTAAGGATGTTAATTATTTATTACCGTTTCCAAATAAAAAAAAAGAAGAAAAAGGTAAAATAAATTCTTTAACGTCATTCTTATGAAGTGATTCAGAAAACCTCGCTTGTTCCAAGGGTTGTCCGACGTATACTCTCCACTGTATGTGTAGTTATACATTGTACTACGAAAAAGTCTATTCTTATCTGCATTTAAATACGATTGAAAAAAAAAGATGTATGGTGTATTGAAATTATGACAATCTATTGATCTGCTGGCTGTTAACATTGGAATAGATAGAAGTGTTCTACTATCATAAGTGAGAATATAACTTTTTTATATAAAGATTCAATTCAGTTTACTTCTCTTCGAATAATATGCTCTTGAAATACGAACTACATAATCTGTGTTACACTGGCGGGAGTTACATGTTATATTCTTTGTTATTACGCTTTTGGGATTTGGGCACTTAAGAGTTCACAAATGATGGATATAATATAGGAATTTGTTGAGGATCAAATCGAAGAACTACTAGATCTATCTATACATCATAGATTAATGTGCAGTCCAGAGAGGTTATCGGACATCCCCCTTGTGTTCAACATAACATGGCCTTGTAATGAAATTTATAGTGTATGTATATTTGTCAGTATTTGAAAATGCGCTTGCCAGCTTAAATACATGATCAATATGAAATATTACAGTCTTCCGAAACGTGTCCCCGATCACAAATTGTTTTCTTATCGAGACTAAAAAAGGAAAACTGATCGTACATGCGCGACTATTGTCTTACATTTTTATTCGGACTTTGCGATCATGAAAAATCAACTATAATAACTTTTAACTTATAAATGAGGTTATAGTTAGGTTTTATTATAAAATTGTATAAGGTAACTACTACATATTTACTCTGACTTTCAAATGTCCCGACCCTACTTTCGCAATTTTCTATATTAGACTATGAAGAAACGCAGTATTTGCAAAAAAAAAAATTCATATGATGTCACGTATATCTATAGGACAATCATGTGATGAATTAGATTTCTACGGTGTTTTTTCATTTTCCAAATTCTATTGTCTATGATGGAGTGGAGAGGGTGCAAGGTAGCATAAGTCTTCATATCGAGTCTCTTTTTTGAAATAGTCCAAATGGCTTGCATTGCAATTATTTTGTTTTTTCTTGAGATAACACGGAGTCAATTCAAATAGATATGGTATTTGTGATGAAAGAAATGCACAATGTGCAATTTTATAAATAAATGGCGAAGTTCTGGAGAATATACCAATAATTTCCCGGTAACTTAGTATTTTTTGATTTGTTTAAAACTATAAACATGTATTTTAATGCTTCAAAATAAACAGTTGAAGAATTTATGCTACTAAATGATATCATGAAATGTCAGCGATTCCTTTAAGAAGATGGCTATTTCAGCTGCATACTGTTTAAGATGAATGAATTCTCAATGTGGAAGGAATGAAGATATGTGCTCTTTTTAAAAATCTTTATTTTGACTGTTTAAACATGCAGAAAGGGCGGATCAAGAGGGGGGTCAAGGGGTCCTTAGGAGGGAGGGGTTCTTAAAGCTCCCCTGGACTTTGCAAAAAAAAAAAAAAAAAACCCGCAAATTTTTCCCGTTTTTATGTTTTAATGAATCTATCTTTTTAGTCATAGACAGGATCCCCTCCCCCGACGGGTTGCCCCCCCCCCCCCCCCTAGGAAAATCTAGGTCCGCCCATGTATACATCGTGTATAAAGCAAGGCACGTGTACAGGGTTCTTGGGCATGAAATAGAGGTGGGATCTAGCACCGCTGAAGTTAACGTTTAAGTTCGATTTCTGAAAAGAGAAAGGGGTCAAGCCGTTTATGAAGGAACATTTTTTATCGTTACTACCCTAGATCCACACATGAAAGTTGGCTTAAATAAGATTTTCGGTTAAAAAAAGAAAGTTATTCCATTTTCTCCATAACCATGTATGCAAAAATAAAGATGAAACAAAGAAATGTGTTAGAATTTTCTAAAAAAAAAAAAAAAAAAAAAAAAAAAAACGATAATTGCACTTTAAACACATCCTCAGATCCTCAGGTTAGCTAAATAGGCCTATTCGGGTCTCGGGGTATCAAAATTAAGAGGTTCTGTACATGAAATGTTTGTTCGTGTACTTATATTCAATTTAAGTATAAAACAAAATGATACAAATGTACCTATTATAAAAAATTAAGCCATTATGTGTGAATGCTCTTTTTTCCAGTTTTCAGAGATTTCAATACTAAATTTCGTCTTTTTCACCAAAAATAAAGCATGAAATACAGTTTTTCAGATCATAAGATCGCTTCAAGGAACAACGTTTTTTCGTTATTGAAAAATAGGAATTGGTTTGGTCCAATTTGGATGAGAAATAAATGAATAAGTTGAATTTTCCAGTTTTTCGCGATTTTTAATTGGAATTTTCATATTTTCCGAAAAAAAATCCAATTTCCACGGGGTTGATTTTGGTAGACAATTTCTCCTGTGAAAGTCACTACATTAAGGTAATCAAATCAGTAGAAAAAGTTTGTGTTGCAATTTGTTATAGGTTGGGCCCCTATATGCTGTACTTTGACTGGACTATTAGAAATTCAACCAATAATCAGGCATTGAGGTAAGAAATTTAAATGGTCTTTCACCATCTGTTGTTAAACTTTTAAATGGTTAATTTTTTTTATTTTGATGGTCACTTGTGTTACCTACACAAAAAATTGCATCTTGAACATACATTTTCATAAAAGATATGCTGCAAAATCATTTACAAATTACATGACCAACATTATATGTGAAATCTGCATTCACAAAGTGAAGATCATGTCTGTCAATACATATACATACATTGTATCACAAGATTCTTAATCAATATGTAATATGTATCATGAAACACTATATTTTATGAAGGTACGAACTAAAAGGCTTTAATTCATTCATATTTTGAAACCTTTTACTTTTATAACACTCTCAAAGATCATGAAGATACTGCCATTTATAATAGTATGATAACTTAAGGAGTAAAATAGTACTGTATAAAATTTCAGTTAACATAGATTTGTCTGATGTCTTTTATGTGTAGTTTTCTTGTGGGTTTGTTCCACTGAGTCAGTGCAGGATGGTCATGCTTGAGATCCTTCCCTTTTCTTACAAACATGTAAATCACGCGTAATAAATGTTTGATTGAATCTCCTCTCTATTTTGGCATCTCAGTAAGCAAAAGCAAATAATTGTTAAACATACTCAAAATTTGTGTATCATCATGATCATAAACATGAACTTCAGGTGCCATATCGCTCATCTTAGAATGCTGGGAATCTTACAGTGAATGTGGTTTATATAATTCAAGTAATAACTCCAGTGAAACAATCAATATAATTACTTTTTTAGTAGAGATAATGAGAGATATTACAAATAGCACGAACAAGAAGAACCTTGAGTCTTTCACTCCCATCTAATTTTCATCAAAATATGTGTACTGATTCTAGATAGAATGTCAAAAACGTTGACCCCCCCCCCTCCTTATGGGCAGAGTGCAGCATTATCATAATTCATCTGAATAATTTGAAAAATCCTTGCTTTGTTTAACATGCAAAAGTGCAAAAACAAAAATATGTAAACATTTTAAAGATGCACTTTAAAAACATTCAGATTATTTAAAAAAGCTGAGAAAATGGGGCAGTAAGAAATTTTTTTTTTTTCTAATCCTTGGGATTTAAACGCACGTATCTTGGGTTCATGGGCTCATTAAACACCTATGTATTTACAATTTTTAAAAAAAACAATTATAATCCAAAAGTAGAAATTAAGAGAGATAGTCCTTCACGGCTACATTTCCTCCAAAGAATATGATGAAAAGTAGATAAACCATTACAGGGCAGAAGTTGAAAATGTTTGTTATAACCCCCTCCCCCTCCTTCCTTTTTTAACAGTCTTAAGAAAATTATGTGAAATCATATTGAAAAAAACATTTTTCAAAGTTAAGAAAGGCATCAAGAATGCGTTAAAAAGAAACTCGAACAATATATCCTTGGTAACTTTTATAACTTAGTTTTTTTTCAAATCAATATATGTGGGTTTTTTTTCAAAATGGGGAAATTCTGATTACGTGTACTTTTAACGACGCAGTCTGACCAAAGCTCACTTTAAGCCTTTTACTCGCTGTTGAGAAATTTGAATATGAATTAGACTTGGGTCCTTTTTTTTTGGATTCAAAAGAACTCAAAATCTCACATTGATGATTGAAATGAAATTTACATTACTATATTTATATTAATGTTAAGGTGGCGCTAAATCCTAATTTATAGCTTTGCCGTTTGATTACTTAAATACTATGTTGTATATGAAAATGTCTGTTACAGCTTGAAGAACACTTACGTTAAGAACAAGTTTAAGATTTGCCTATGATATTCAAAAATGGGGGAAATCTCATGAATTTGCCTAGATTTCTAGAGATAAAAATGATTCTATTTTAGTCAAACAAATAGGCATGAATGATTATTCATGCATTACAATAATGCACGGCATGCCGATGCTGTATTTCTCAGAAAAAGCATATGGACTGGACTTATCTACACATATAAGCACTTAACACCGTAAATATCCTTTTAGAGAAGAAATAAATCTATGAGATTGCCCCATTGTTTGAGATTCATTATTTAAAATACTTGAACTTGTCCGTAGTATATATTCATAACTCCCGCAAACACCCCGTCCGCCTGTCCATCTATCCGTTCGTCCGTTTAAGAAGTTCTTAAAGCAGATATCTCTTCAAGTGTATAAGTCATAGGGCTTTCATATTTCATACATATATTCACCATAGCAAGTATTACATTTCGATATCAAAGCATTTGACCACTTGACCTTGAACTTTGACCGTATAGTTGAATTTTGCTTAAAAAGTTCTCACAGCATATATCTCTTCACACATAAGTGATAGGGCTTTCATATTTCATACATACATTCACTGTAACAAATGCTACATTTTGGGGCCAAGACATTTGACTTAGTGACCTTGACTTTGAGCTTTGACCTTGTAGTTATATTTTGGTTAAGAAGATCTTAAAGCAAATATTTCTTCAAGTAAAAGTGATATGGCTTTCATATACCATACACACATTCCCCATAACAAGTATTACAATTTCACACCAAGACATTTGACCTAGTTATATTGACCTTTAACTTTGACCTTATAAGCATATATCCTTATAGGATTCAACATACATTGTACTAAGTACTACATTTTTATTCCGAAACATTTTACCTTGAATGTAAAACTTGTCAATCTAATTAAAATCAGCTGTTAGGATCCGCTCACTTTGATCATTCAGTGTGAACAATTTAATGTTATGTTAAACGTCTTCAAATTCGATAGCATCATTTGAGAACAGATAAATTTGCAGCATGGACCAGACATGCACATTTCGTGTACTTTACCCTGTCATATGTCATAAATTAATCTGTTTAGACGAAAAACGTAACGCGGGGTTATAATTCGTCACTTTAGGGCAGTTCTAGTTGTGTTTTTCAGTTTCGAACAAACATTTGGATTTACAACATCATGTGTCATAGCTGTCCTATAATTACTATATTTCGTATAAAAAATATAGGAACCTTAGTATAAAAGTCCTGAATTTGAGAAAATTATCCTTTAAATCCTGTATTTTAGGCTTAATTTTAAGAAAATTGTATTTCCATATTTGATCATGTACAACATGTGATTTGCAACAAATTCTGCCAAAACTGTCATGTAAACAAATTCTGCTCGCTTCGCTCGCCTCCTCACATGTCTTATTGTACACTTCATATTGTGATTTACTGTTTCATTTTGATTGTGTAAGATAGTTTGTAGATAATAGGCTCTCCAAGGAGGCAAATATTCTGTCAATTACTCTTTCAATTCTTGCATTGAAGTTTGAAAAGTCCTAAAATCATCCTACTTTTCTTGGAAAATTCCTATATTTCTTCTAAATTTCCATATATGATATACCTTTTTTCCTATATTTTGAGTAGAGGAAGTCGCTATCAGTAGTAATTAAACGGGAAATGCTTTTAAAAAGGGGTACGGATTAGGAAGTGCCACCTTAACAACAGATATAAAGAAGAAGGGAGGAGATCTCCAACCATACCCTGCTGCAGTACCAACAGCAAAACACCCGATGCGAAAACACAAAGACGAGCACAGCAAGAGACGAAAAAGAAACAAACGACATAGAAACATCAAACACAAAAGACAACACATAAACCAAAGAGACCAATGGGCAATCGGTTGGTGCCGACTTCGGACGGAAATCTGCTACGCAAGCAGGAAATGGTTTGGTTATCCAGATCACATGTACACAACCCTCCCACTTTTCCGATTACCCAGAGGTCTCGAAGAACGCACAAAGAAGTACGAAGTTATTAATTACACTTATAGAGTTACAGCACAGTTTTTAATTCTCCAATGACGTCTTCGTAAACTGGACTGGATATCGTGTTTGCCCATCTATATCTCTAATTCCTTGCTATGTTTACATCTATATCTGACATGGAGAGCCCTCAACACGTTTAGTTTTCTTTTTCAGGTGCAGCATTTTTTACAAGTTTTAAAGATGGATGATCCAAAGCTTATCACGAAAATTAATGGCAACAATCCAGGATTCTTCCATTTAGCATTGAACGCTTCGCAAAATCCACCTGCTTTGAAATTCAGGAATCGACTTGAAGTTGTTAAAAAGTTGAAGAAAGACTTCAAAAACTGTCCTGGAAACTTTACAAACTGTGCGATTTTAAACTTGCTAGGGACGCTGTATTTTTACAATGGCGAGGCAGGTGAGGCCATCAGTCATTTCAAGAAGATTATCAAAGATTTTGATGCACATAACTGGAATGCTCTTGCAAACCTTATGTTTGTGTATCAAAGAATACACATGACTAAGAAATCGGAGGAATTCAAACGGAAATTATCAGAACTCGGTTCCAATGAGGAGAATGAGGACACAGTAAAGTACACGGCGGAACAAGCTTTTGCGATGTTTTTCGACGTTCATCTTGAAAAGTCATCAGATGACAGAAATAGTCCTCCTTTCAAACTGCTCAAATACAGTCTTGAATTAATGGGAAAATCTAAATCAAGCAACGAATTTCTTAAGGATGAAATACGGTATTGGTTTGCAGAGGTGTGTTACAAACTTTATATAGCAAGTTCAAGGTCAACATGCAAGGAGGCAACAAAAGACCAATGCTATAAACTAGGAGTAGAGAATATGTATGGAGTACTACAAAATGGCAAAATAACGAATTGTGCTGAGTTTAGAGAAGGGGCTTGGGCTTACTTGGGAATGTTCATGCACAAAACACCTTACACTTCTTGGGATGAAAGAGGAAGAAGAGTACCCGTGGATAGAAAGCAAGATGTTCCTGAGATTGTGAAGGAGAAAGGTTTGGTGGAATTTTATTTACAATGGTATTTATGTTTCCGATGCTTTAAAAGTGAGAAAATTCTAGATTGCGAGAAACATTGTGAAGAAAATATGCTCGATTTTCAAGGAACAGAAATTTGTATAAGACTTGCAACGATACTAAATGAAGAGGGAGACTGCGACAAAGCACTTAAGTATCTTGACAAAGCTTGGGTAATCGACAACACAGAAGGAAATTGGTTCGCTTTAACAACAAAGGCTAGATGTCTTCTCACCAGGTTCAGAAACAAAGCCAGGAAAATTGACTTGCAGAAAGAATCACCGAAGAATGAAAATCAAACTCCTCAAAAGTCTGCGACATTAGAGAAAAGTCATTCTGCGGATGCTGAAAAAACTGTTGACAGTTCAGTTCATGATGCAGAACACGTGGAAAGGAATCTTTTGCCCCAAGAAGTATTACAAGACGGCGATTTTGAGGATCTCCACCAAGCAGAGAAAGACTATAAATTAGCTATTGGTATGAATCCAACCCCGGTCGACTTATCTAACTTGGCGAACGTTTTTGAGCTTCGTGCCAAATATAAAGCTGGTCTTAATGAGGATGAAAAAGAAGATCTGGAAACACAAGCAAGCGATTACTACAACCAAGCTGTTGAGCATTTGGGGAAAGAAAAGCGACCAGAGATACACAGACGTTACGGTAGGTTTCTTCGAGACATTGGTGAAGAGAGACAAGCTATGGAATGTTTCAAGCGAGCAATGGAGGTTGATACTATGAATAAAGAGTCATTGAGCTTCCAGCAATTGTTCGAAACATTGATATTAATGTACAAGAAAGAAGGCGAAACTGATCTGCCGGTAGAAGCAGCGGCGAAAAAGGAAAGTGAATCGCAAGATGTGTCAGCTGTAGGAAAAGATGAGGAGCAAGACGAACGAAGTAAGGAGTTGGAGGACATTGATCGAGATGTGTCAGCTGTAGGAAAAGATGAGGAGCAAGACGAACGAAGTAAGGAGTTGGAGGACATTGATCGAGATGTGTCAGCTGTAGGAAAAGATGAGGAGCAAGACGAACGAAGTAAGGAGTTGGAGGACATTGATCGAGATGAGGAGCAAGACGAACGAAGTAAGGAGTTGGAGGACATTGATCGAGATGTGTCAGCTGTAGGAAAAGATGAGGAGCAAGACGAACGAAGTAAGGAGTTGGAGGACATTGATCGAGATGTGTCAGCTGTAGGAAAAGATGAGGAGCAAGACGAACGAAGTAAGGAGTTGGAGGACATTGATCGAGATGTGTCAGCTGTAGGAAAAGATGAGGAGCAAGACGAACGAAGTAAGGAGTTGGAGGACATTGATCGAGATGAGGAGCAAGACGAACGAAGTAAGGAGTTGGAGGACATTGATCGAGATGTGTCAGCTGTAGGAAAAGATGAGGAGCAAGACGAACGAAGTAAGGAGTTGGAGGACATTGATCGAGATGAGGAGCAAGACGAACGAAGTAAGGAGTTGGAGGACATTGATGGAGATGAGTCTTCTCTAGTTGAACCTTCTTCAACAGCTAACGATTTAGAGGAAGACACACAAAAGTCAAGTGTATTTATGCCAGAGGGACAGGAGGGAGTACTTACAGAGGATGAAACAAAGTATCTAAAGAAACTTGCTTCTGCAAACAGTAACAGAAAAACGATGTTACACGAAATAACTTACTGGCTACAAAGGGCTTTGGGGAAAAATTACAGCAAGATGGATAAAATTCTGTCAGGATTCCAGAAAGAAAGTCCTCTTGAGTTTGGCATGATAATGTCGTTCTTTAAAGTTGCCAAAAGCGATCATAAGGATGAAAATGAATTCTCCAACTGTAATGCCGTTCGTGATCTTCTTTCTTCAGAAAGCGTAGAGCATCAGAAATTTAAGAGTGCTTATGAACTTGGATTATCAGAATTTTCAAAGGACACACGGGTAGAGAATTCAAAGCCTTGTCCAAGATGCCAAAATTATCTAAGACGGCAGGACTCAATGTTACCTCCCTGTCTAATGTCAGCCAGAAATCTCACGTACAAATTTGACTTTTTTATCATATTTGCCCCAAAGGAAAAGGAGTGGGTGTTTTACTCACTGTTGAAGCGACTTGAGGGATCCTATGGATATAAAGGAGCATTCGACGAACGAGATTTCAGACCTGGGAGAATATACCTTGAGGAGCCGCATTACTTCTTAGAAAACAGCTTTAAGGCATTAGTCGTGCTGAGTGAGGATTTCGATGCCAAGACCAAGTACCACCTAGACCTGGCACAGGACGAGCAGATGAAGAAGAATCGTGAACATTTTATCATACCGATATTGAGGAGCTCTAGCAGCGTCTTCCCACAGCTGAACCCCTTGATCTGTCTGAACGCGGTGGACGATATCAACTGGGAGAAACTCATACAGGCACTAGAGATGCGGTAGAATGATGTCCTCCAACGATACGGGACATGTGGATTTACAAAATATGGAGAGGTTGAATAGAGCCGAAATTTTTTTTTTCTGATTTCATCAAGGTATATAATAATCATTAAGGATTCCGACTATTCCGTCGGAATCCTTTCTGTTATTGTATTGTCTTTTCTTTATTAAGGATTCCGACTATTCCGTCGGAATCCTTTCTGTTATTGTATTGTCTTTTCTTTATTCTTATTATTATTCTTCTTATTATTATTATTATTATTCTTACCCCCAGATCGTTCCAGTCACTGTACAAAAAAGTACCACTTCTTATGATAAAACGAGAAGGATCATTAGAAAGACCATATAAAGATCTTGAGGTAAAAAAATTTTGTCGTCGAAAAGTTCACATATGCCCCCGCTAGAGGTCATCAAAGTTCAAATCTTTAAACTCTTATAACTCCTAAACTAACCGTACGATTTGAACGAAATTTGTTTTAAAATGTTCTTTGGAAAATTTGTAAACTTTTATACGCTTACATGCTCGATAAAATATTTACGGTTTTTGCGCTATTCCGAGTTGAAAATGGAACTTTAAATTGGCACAGTGCCAATTTCTACAGTTTTTGAGATTTTGAGTTGAAACTTGGATATTAGGTTACTTATAGGTAGTCATTTAATGTTGACCTACTTTCAAGGTCAAATTTTCATTCTCAAGGTCACAACAAACTTTTGCCTATAGAACAAAGACTATTTGACCTTCAGAGTTCAAACTTCATACATACTATCTTTAAACCAAGCTCATTCACCTTGACCTTGACCCAAGGTCAAATTTTGATTCTCAAGGTCACAACACACTTTTGCCTATAGAACAAAGACTATTAGACCTGCAGAGTTCAAACTTCATACATAATATCATTAAACAAAGCTCTTTCACCTTGACCATGACCCAAGGTCAAATTCTGATTCTCAAGGTCACAGCAAAATTTTTCTTATAGAACATAGACTATTTGACCTTAAGAGTTTAAACTTCATACAAATAATTATTCAGTCATGCTCTTTCACTTTGACCTTGACCCAAGGTCAAATTCTCATTCTCAAGGTCAAAGCAACTTTTCCCTACAAAACAAAGACTATTTGACCTTCAGAGTTCATACTTTATACATATAATGCTTGGGTCCAGCTTTTTCACCTTGACCTTGACCCAAGGTCAAATTCTGATTTTCAAGGTCACAACAAACGTTAGTCTATAAAACAAAGACTGTTTGACCTTGACAGTTCAAACATTACACAAATATTCTTTGCATCAAACTCTTTCATCATGACCTTGACCCAAGGTCATTTGTTTGATTTCAAGGTCACAACTGACTTTTGTTGATTAGATATTGAGCTTTGCTCCAATTAATATCAATCGTGATGAGAATAATCACAATACTTAACTTTCATCTATGACATTGGTTAAAGGCCAAATAATCATTCTCAAGGTCTTAACAATCATTTACTCTTGTAGAATTTACACTTTTTGTCCTATGCTAATTATTCTTCACACAAGTAGTCCTTCTTATTTGAACTTAACATAGTATAAGAAAGATAACTCTTTTCTTCTTGTTCTCGGTTTCTTTTCTTTTTTTCTTAGTAGCATTACATATCTGTACTTTCATGTTGTTGTCATTTTCTATTAATAGAAATGATCTCATTGCAAAATCATTGTGCAATTCTGTTTTGAGAAAGAAATTGAAAAGGATTTGATATCCATAGAGCATGGAGTTTAAAGCTTTCGTAAACATGAAAGGTACTTAACTTATTTTCTTCTATTTTGTTGATAAATAAATAAGAGTCCCAAATTAGACATAAGCTCTTTTGATCCATTTGCTCAAGTGAATAAGGTACTTAAGCAACTTTTCTTTTTTCCATCTTCTTTATTCGGATTTTAACACTTCAGTTCCGAGGAAGGTCTAAGAAAGGAGGAATCCGTCTGTTGCTTGCAACAGTAGCCATCTAGTTCTTATTAAGGATTCCGACTATTCCGTCGGAATCCTTTCTGTTATTGTATTGTCTTTTCTTTATTAAGGATTCCGACTATTCCGTCGGAATCCTTTCTGTTATTGTATTGTCTTTTCTTTATTCTTATTATTATTCTTATTATTATTATTATTATTATTCTTACCCCCAGATCGTTCCGGTCACTGTACAAAAAAGTATCACTTCTTATGATAAAACGAAAAGGATCATGTGAAAGAGCATGTAAAGATCTTGAGGTAAAAAAAATTTGTCGTCGAAAAGTTCACATATGCCCCCGCTAGACTTCATCAAAATTCAAATCTTTAAACTCTTATAACTCCTAAACTAACCGTACGATTTGAACGAAATTTGTTTTAAAATGTTCTTTGGGAAATTTATAATTTTTTATACGCTTACATGCTCGATAAAATATTTACGGTTTTCGCGCTATTCCAAGTTGAAAATGGAACTTTAAATTGGCACAGTGCCAATTTCTACAGTTTGTGAGATTTTGAGTTGAAAGTTGGATACTAGGTTACTTATAGGTAGTCATTTAATATTGACCTAGTTTCAAGGTCAAATTTTGATTCTCAAGGTCACAACAAACTTTTGCCTCTAGAACAAAGAATATTTGACCTTCAGAGTTCAAACTTCATACATAATATCGTTAAACTAAGCTCTTTCACATTGACCTTGACCCAAGGTCAAATTTTGATTCTCAAGGTCACAACAAACTTTTGCCTATAGAATGAAGACTATACGACCTTCAGAGTTTAAACTTCATACAAATAATTGTTCAGTCATGCTCTTTCACTTTGACCTTGACCCAAGGTCAAATTCTCATTCTCAAGGTCACAGCAACTTTTCCCTACAAAACAAAGACTATTTGACCTTCAGAGTTCATACTTTATTCATATCATGCTTGGGCCCAGCTCTTTCACCTTGACCTTGACCCAAGGTCAAATTCTCATTCTCAAGGTCACAACAAACTTTAGTCTATAAAACAAAGACTGTTTGACCTTGACAGTTTAAACTTTACACAAATATTCCTGGCATCATACTCTTTCATCATGACCTTGACCCAAGGTCATTTGTTTGATTTCAAGGTCACAACTGACTTTGGTTGATTAGATATTGAGCTTTGCTCAGATTAAGATCAATCGTGATGAGAATAATCACAATACTTAGCTTTCATCCATGACATTGCTTAAAGGCCAAATAATCATTCTCAAGGTCTTAACAATCATTTACTCTTGTAGAATTTACACTTTTTGTCCTATACTATTTATTCTTCACACAAGTAGTCCTTCTTATTTGAACTTAACATAGTATAAGCAAGATAACTCTTTTATTCTTGTTCTCTGTTTCTTTTTTTTTTTTTTCTTAGTAGCATTACATATCTGTACTTTCATGTTGTTGTCATTTTCTATTAATAGAAATTATCTCATTGCAAATCATTGTGCAATTCTGTTTTGAGAAAGTAATTGTAAAGGATTTGATATCCATAGAATATGGAGTTTAAAGTTTTCGTAAAGATGAAAGGTACTTAATTTGTTTTCTTCTATTTTGTTGATAAATAAATATGAGTCCCAAATTAGACATAAGCTCTTTTGACCCATTTTCTGAAGTGAATAAGGTACTTAAGAAACTTTTCTTTTTTCCATCTTCTTTATTCGGATTTTAAAACATCAGTTCCGAGAAAGGTCCACGAAAGGAGGAATCCGTCTGTTGCTTGCAACAGTAGCCATCTAGTTCTTATTATTATTCTTATTATTATTATTATTATTATTCTTACCCCCAGATCGTTCCAGTCACTGTACAAAAAAGTACAACTTCTAATGATAAAACGAAAACGATGATGTGAAAGAGCATATAAAGATCTTGAGGTAAAAAAAATTTGTTGTCGAAAAGTTCACATATGCCCCCGCTAGAGGTCATCAAAGTTCAAATCTTTAAACTCTTATAACTCCTAAACTAACCGTACGATTTGAACGAAATTTGTTTTAAAATGTTCTTTGGGAAATTTGTAAACTTTTATACGCTTACATGCTCGATAAAATATTTACGGTTTTCGCGCTATTACGAGTTGAAAATGGAACTTTAAATTGGCACAGTGCCAATTTCTACAGTTTTTGAGATTTTGAGTTGAAACTTGGATACTAGGTTACTTACAGGTAGTCATTTAATGTTGACCTACTTTCAAGGTCAAATTTTGATTCTCAAGGTCACAACAAACTTTTGCCTACAGAACAAAGACTATTAGACCTGCATAGTTCAAACTTCATACATAATATCATTAAACCAAGCTCTTTCACCTTGACCTTGGCTCAAGGTCAAATTCTGATTCTCAAGGTCACAACATACTTTTGCCTATAGAACAAAGACTATTAGACATTCAAAGTTCAAACTTCATACATAATATCATTAAACCAAGCTCTTTCATCTTGACCTTGACCCAAGGTCAAATTCAGATTCTCAAGGTCACAACAAACTTTTGCCTATAGAACAAAGACTATTTGACCTTCAGAGTTTAAACTTCATATAAATAATTGTTCAGTCATGCTCTTTCACTTTGACCTTGACCCTTTTTTTCAAATTTTCATTCTCAAGGTCACAGCAACTTTCCCCTACAAAACAAAGACTATTTGACCTTCAGAGTTCATACTTTATACATATCATGCTTGGGCCCAGCTCTTTCACCTTGACCTTGACCCAAGGTCAAATTCTGATTTTCAAGGTCACAACAAACTTAAGTCGTCGAAAAGTTCACGAATGCCCCCGCTAAAGGTCATCAAAGTTCAAATCTTTAAACTCTTATAACTCCTAAACTAACCGTACGATTTGAACAAAATTTGTTTTAAAATGTTCTTTGGGAAATTTGTAAACTATTATACGCTTACATGCTCGATAAAATATTTACGGTTTTCGCGCTATTCCGAGTTGAAAATGGAACTTTAAATTGGCACAGTGCCAATTTCTACAGTTTTTGAGATTTTGAGTTGAAACTTGGATACTAGGTTACTTATAGGTAGTCATTTAATGTTGACCTACTTTCAAGGTCAAATTTTCATTCTCAAGGTCACAACAAACTTTTACCTGTAGAACAAAGACTATTTGACCTTCAGAGTTCAAACTTCATACATACTATCGTTAAACCAAGCTCTTTCACAATGACCTTGACCCAAGGTCAAATTTTGATTCTCAAGGTCACAACAAACTTTTGCCTATAGAACAAAGACTATTAGACCTGCAGAGTTCAAACTTCATACATAATATCATTAAGCCAACCTCTTTCACCTTGACCTTGACCCAAGGTCAAATTCTGATTCTCAAGGTCACAACAAACTTTTGCCTACAGAACAAAGACTATTTGACCTTCATAGTTTAAACTTCATACAAATAATTGTTCAGTCTTGCTCTTTCACTTTAACCTTGACCCAAGGTCAAATTCTCATTCTCAAGGTCAAAGCAACTTTTCCCTACAAAATAAAGACTATTTGACCTTCAGAGTTCATACTTTATACATATTATGCTTGGACCCAACTCTTTCACCTTGACCTTGACTCAAGGTCAAATTCTGATTTTCAAGGTCACAACAAACTTAAGTCTATAAAACAAAGACTGTTTGACCTTGAGAGTTCTAACTTTACACAAATATTCCTTGCATCATACTCTTTCATCCTGACCTTGACCAACGGTCATTTGTTTGATTTCAAGGTCACAAATGACTTTGGTTGATTAGATATTTAGCTTTGCTCAGATTAAGATCAATCATGATGAGAATAATCACAGTACTTAGCTTTCATCCATGACATTGGTTAAGGGCCAAACAATTATTCTCAAGGTCTTAACAATCATTTACTCTTGTAGAATTTACACTTTTTGTCCTATACTATTTATTCTTCACACAAGTAGTCCTTCTTATTTGAACTTAACATAGTATAAGAAAGATAACTCTTTTATTCTTGTTCTCTGTTCTGTTTCTTTTTTTTTTCTTAGTAGCATTACATATCTGTACTTTCATGTTGTTGTCATTTTCTATTAATAGAAATTATCTCATTGCAAAATCATTGTGCAATTCTGTTTTGAGAAAGTAAATGTAAAGGATTTGATATCCATATCGCAAAGATGAAAGGTACTTAATTTTTTTTTCTTTTATTTTGTTGATAAATAAATACGAGTCCCAAATTAGACATAAGCTCTTTTGACCCATTTGCTGAAGTGAATAAGGTACTTGAGCAACTGTTCTTTTTTCCATCTTCTTTATTTGGATTTTAACACTTCAGTTCCGAGGAAGGTCTAAGAAAGGAGGAATCCGTCTGTTGCTTGCAACAGTAGCCATCTAGTTATTATTCTTATTATTATTATTCTTACCCCCAGATCGTTCCAGTCACTGTACAAAAAAGTGCCACTTCTTATGATAAAACGAAAAGTATCATGTGAAAGAGAATATAAAGATCTAGAGGTAAAAAATTTTTGTCCTCGAAAAGTTAACGTATGCCCCCGCTAGAGGTCATCAAAGGTCAAATTTTTAAACACTTATAACTCCTAAACTAACCGTACGATTTGTACGAAATTTGTTTTATATTGATCTTTGGGAAATTTGCAAACTTTTATACGCTTACATGCTCGATAAAATATTTACGGTTTTCGTGCTATTTTGAGTTGAAAATGGAACTTTAAATTGGCACAGTGCCAACTTCTACAGTTTTTGAGATTTTGAGTTGAAACTTGGATGGTAGGCTACTAATAGGTAGTCATTGATGATGACCTAGTTTCAAGGTCACATTATGATTCTCAAGGTCACAACAAACTTTTGCCCATAGAACAAAGACTATTTGACCTTGACAGTTCAAACTTCATAAATACAATCATTGAGCCAAGCCCTTTCACCTTGACCTTGGCCCAAGGTCAAATTTTCATTCAGAAGGTCACAACAAACTTTTGCCTATAGAACAAAGACCATTTGACCTTGAGAGTTCAAACTTGGCGGAAATATTCCTTGCATCAAGTCCTTTCACCTTGACCTTGACCCAAGGTCACTTGTTCAATTTCAAGGTCACATCAGACTTTTGTCGATAAAATATTGAGCTTTGATTAGATGAAGTGGACTCTTGATGAGAATAACTCAAATGCTTATATTTTATCCATGACCTTGGTTAAAGGTCAAATAAACTTTTTCAAGGTCATAACAAACATTTACTCTTGTAGAATTTACAGGATTTTGTCCTTAACTATTTATTCTTCACACAAGTAGTACTTCTTATTTAAACTTTACATAGTAAGATAGATAACTCTTTTATTCTTGTTCTCTATTTCCTTCTTTTTTATTCTTAGTAGCATTACATATCAGTAGTTTCATGTTGTTGTCATTTTCTATTAATAGAAATTATCTCATTGCAAAATCGTTGTGCAATTCTGTTTTGAGAAAGTAGTTGTAGAGGATTAGATATTGAATGAGCATGGAGTTTAAAGCTTTCGTAAACATGAAAGGTATTTATTATTTTTTTCTTCTATTTTGTTAATAGATTAATAAGAGTCCAAAATTAGACATAAGCTCTTTTGACTCATTTGCTGAAGTTAATATGGTACTAATGCAACTATTTTTTTTTCCATCTTCTTCATTCGGATTTTAGCACTTCAGTTCTGAGAAAGGTCTAATAAAGGAGGAATCCGTCTGTTGCTTGCAACAGTAGCCATCTAGTTACATCTATTTTACGTCAGGTGTGTAGTATCGAATTACACTTTATTATGTGAACGGATAATTTCAGGTTCTTACTCGAGTTCATTTGTTTATTCCATATGGCAAAATTTATTCAAAATGAAACCTCAGAAATGACTTGCTTTAATTCCCGAGATGATGTCTATGTTGTGTTTAAATTAGAAAACTTCATAACCAGTATTCGCATTGAATGGAAACTATAAAGAGGACCATATGATGAAGACTAACACATAAAGTTTACTCTATGATTGATGTTATGGCACATTAATATAAATTTTTCATGTAGGTTTTGAAGAACTTATTTTTCAAGCGTCAGGTATTCATATGCCATATTCATGAATGTAATTTGTGTCATTTACCCGAAATATCACCAAGGTAAAGTAAATTACAGTGTCAGCTGTTCTTTAGAGTATCAAGGTCACACAATAAGGTCAAGGTTACACACCCAAAGGCCCATGTAGGTGATAATATCGAGGTCAAACACTCTTAGTTGGATGTGTTGTTTTACCATGCTAAGATAGTCATATTTTTATAAATCTTAATAGATTTTTTCAAGCTTGTGTGTATTATTTGTACCTATAACATTCCGGGTAAAAATATATAAGAAATCAATTTTTGCATTTACTCGATTTAAAGCAACTGTGCCAAATGATTGATATGGATGAAGACTACATTTTTGCCAAATTGATAAGGAACATATACTGATTACAACATGCATGTCTGTCTCATCGTCTTTCTGTTTATATGTTATTTGTTATGTTGTTTTATAAGCAATCAAGTAATTGTGAAAGTCATTTGTTATGATGTTTCATAAAGCAATCAAGTAGTTGGGAAAGTATTATAGTCATTATTTTACTTAAAAGAGTTTTATATATAGAATGTGATTTGGCTGTTAAGATAGGGATTATTTATAAGTTGGGTGTGTATGAAACAAGTTTATTTTGGAAACATTTGTTAATAGTTGTTTACAGTTAAAATGAATAAACTACGAACTATCAGTTTCAAAACTTATTTCTTTGTCCAAACCCCTTCAAATATTGAAAATAATTTTGTTTTTAATACCTGAAAATATGAATTTATACGTCCATCTGAATTAGGCGTATTATTATCACGCTGGCAGTTCCTACAAAGCGGGAGTGACTTACACACTAAAATGTACCTAAGCGCTGTGACGATGGAAAGATGAGTAAATGTTTATCTATACATATCAAACACGCAGGTATCGGTGATATCAAAATACAAATACTACTTCTTTGTTAAGAAGCAGGGCTTTAGGGTTTCGAACAGTAAGTGCACTGTTTAGATTTTCAGACACGTACATTTACATATTTTTAAACTTGAAATGAAAATCATATAAAGCGCTTTCGTCTTATGATCAGTTAGAGACTGTAAATATGTAAATGATGGAAATAAAAATCTTCGTTGAAAAAGAAATATTATCTGTATGAGCTATACTTAATGCATATCATAATTAGTAATGAAACATATGGTTATTGAGAAACAAAATTATTATGAAATTACAGTACATGTATGTTATTAAAGTAATTGAAACAAAATATCACATGCATGTCCATCAATTTCACTTGAGGTTCCATATGTTGATTTTTTAGGATCTAAGCTTTCATTTGAGTTGCAATCCTTGGCTCTTAATTCAATGTGAGATTGGCGGGTAGGCGTCAAAACTTTTTTTCGAACACTGATTCAAATATGAAAAGTGCTAGTGCAATGATACTTTATACACCTACTCACCATTAGTCAAGGATGACCCGTAGTGAATTTGGGGTCAAAAGGTCATTGACAAGGTCATAGGAATCTGGTGACTTAAAAAGGTTTCAGGATCATATTAGAGCGTTATAGCATCTACGATAATGAAACGTGCCAGCAATGTTTCCCATGAGTCATGGGTGACCTCTAGCGGGTTTTTTTGGGGGGAGGGGGGATTCAAAGGTCGAAGGTCATAGGACTATATATTTAAGCATCAGTTTCATGAAAATAGAAGCAATGCACATTCAAATATGATCCGGAGACCAATTTCAAATATCAGAGACCTATGACCTTAACGTTTGATCCAAATGTCAAAAGGTATCATTTTCGATGCAAAGAAACTGTTTCTTGCAAGTTCCATGATGATTGGTGCAATACATGCTTTCAGTTGACCTAGATATTTGACCTTCTTTTGATAAAAAGATAAGATTCGCTATATCTTTTGATTTGTAAGTGATGTTTCACATGTGTATTCCTTGTAACAACGCCTATCTACACATACCATAATTTTTTACATATTGACCTTGACCTAAATATTTGACCTACTTTTCAAAAAAATAAGATTGTATATATCTTTTGATTGTTAAGTGATAGGGCTTTGGTATTTCCCATGTGTATTCCTTGTGACAAGACCTTTCTACACAGACCATAATATTTGACCTTGTGATCTTGACCTAGTTATTTGACCTACTTTTCAAGAAAAGTAAAATTGGCTATATCTTTTGATTTGTAGGTGATAGGGCTTTGATATTTCACATGTATTTTCCTTGTTACAATGCCTTTCTACACATACCATAATTTTTTACCTTTTGACCTTGACCTAGCTATTTGACCTTCTATCTTTTAATTGGTAGGTGATAGGTCTTTAATATTTCTTATGATGAGACCTTTTTGTTACCATTTTTTTTAAGTAGTGACCTTAACCTAGATGATTGACACTCTTTTCTGAAAATTTGAGAATGACCATATCTTTTAATTTGTAATTAAGAGGTCTGACATTTCAAATGAATTTCATTTGACAAGACTTTTCTACTGATACCAATAATTTTGATCTACTTTCTAGAATAATAATCAACCACTTCGCAGGCGACACAAGCATTCCTTGGATAGCTATTTTTGGTTTTAAAAGTCAAAGGTCAAGGTCAAAGGACTCTGATAATTCAAAAGCATGAATTGCACCTATTGTCAAACAACTTGCCAGAAATGGTTCTTATGAGTTCAAATTGATTCTCACGAAATTCATGTGAAATTTATATAAAATTTACATAAAATTTCATATGAAATTCACATTAAGCGAGCAAAAACATGCAATTTCAAATTTAAAAATGAAATTTATGTGAAGTTTCTGAAATGAATTTGGAATTTTCAAGTAAATTCAATTTCGCATGAATGTCACAAAGAAAAAATGATATGAATTTCACATGAACTTGCAATTTACATGATGCTCATTTCATATGAATTTCAAGTGAGGCACAATTGGATGTGTATATCTAATGATTTGGGGGTGAAATTGTCAATGGTCAAGGTCAACATCACAATAGATATTTTAACTTTAACATACATTTGAAAAAAATTAAACTTGAATAATCGTCTTTGACCCTTATTTCACGACCTTCATACTCAAGTTTATCAAAATTATATGAAGAATGATATATTGATTGATAGCCAAACTTTCCGGAAAAATTACTGAAGACAAGGTTCATATACTTGAAATCTTTCTCTTTATGTGCGTCTTTGTAATGATATGTACATTTTATAAGTATCCGAAACTCTGTTTTGCGGTGATAGCATCTATAGTCCAAAGGCATGATAGGAAAAGTCCGAAAAAAATGTAAATAGTTATCTTCCTTTTTAAGTATTTGAAAGTTTAACGAAATCCTTCATCACTTCAAAACAATTCTTCTGCATGGACATCGATGGCGGGTACGGCTAGCCAAATAGGGGATGCTTACTCCTCCCCTGGTACCTACTCTAGCCAAAGATTGTACTCTATGTCTTCCGAAATGGAAGTAACCGGATGTGACAGTAGCGGCGAGTGTTGCATGCAAGCAGGAGATGCTTACTCTTCCTGGGCACCTGGTCTCACTCCCATATCGGGAGTTCGCTTCTTTTCATATGGTGGAGGTTTTTGTTTGTTTGCTTTGGTTCCTGTTTTATCCTGATTTTGTATGCCTTCGGTTTCTGATTTTCTGAATTATCGATTTTGTGCTGTATACAGGGATATGGTCATTATCCATATTTGTCATTACCACTTGGTGAGTGTCACTGCTGGTGGACCAGGAGTCCCCGAGGGCACATGTAGCCAAGTTCGATCAATTTCGGTTGGTCGTTTCCTCAAACGCCTTAGATATTTTCTGCTTACAATTTTTTTTTCAAATTTCTGGATCCTGTAGCATCATATCCCAGCCATCTTGCTACGTCTTTCGGTATGTTTAGGACATAATTTTCACAGATTTTGGTCATATTTCATTGATTAGATTGAGGATCACAGATGATGGTTAAATACCCAAAACATGCATGCCTGGCCCATGCTGTAAATTTATCTGCTCTTAAATGATGCTAATGAATTTGAAGACGTTTAACATTGCTATGGGTCCGTCGATGCTCAATTTTCTGGTCTATTGTGAGTGCTGTTGAGATTATCGCCAGGATCTTCTTTAACTCATTTCAACAACTTACTCTTGACAAAAGTACTTAAAAAATCAAATGACGATTTTTTTTTACTTTCGTTTGGCTTAACTGTGCAAGCACCACTGTTGAGGCTTTATTACATGTATAAAAAGAGACATGTATGACTGGTGCTATGTATTTTTCTCATTGATAAATCTATTGAATGAGAGGCTAGGCTCAATTTCGGTAACCTTCTTGTGTTTCATATATGAACTTTCTAAATGGAACTTGTTCAAAATCCAAAGAGTGTACGGGTATAATAATTCAACCGAAGGTTAAAAGGTATAATTTTTCAATCTTCAATGAATTTTGAATCGTTCTTACTATATACAATTACAATGCATTGTCTATTTAGCATGCTAAGCTTCTCTCAAAGACAAATGCTACACTTTATTAGTATATCTCTCTTGATCGATTTTTGTTTTAGAGACGTAGGTCGCCTTATTCTTTTACCGTGCGCCGCTTTATTAGCTCACCTGAGCAAAGCTCTATTGTCATAGCGCGCCGTCCGTCGTCCGTCGTCGTCGTCGTCGTCGTCCGTCTGGCGTAAACTTTTAACATTTTCGACATCTCCTCTGCAACCGCTGCACAGAATTTCATGAAACTTTACAGGAAAGAAGAACTCAAGGTCCTCTACCAAGTTTGTGTTTTTTGTGCCGATCGGTCAACAAATATGGCCGCCAAGGGCTCTGATTGGCTGACACATTTTCCACATCTCCTCTTCAACCGCTGCACAGAATTTCATGAAACTTTACAGGAAGGAAGTACTCAAGTTCCTCTACCAAGTTTGTGTTTTTCGTGCCGATCGGTCAACAAATATGGCCACCGTGGGCTCTGATTGGCTGACACATTTTCGACATCTCCTCTGCAACTGCTGCACAGAATTTCATGAAACTTTACAGGAAGGAAGTACTCAAGGTCCTCTACCAAGTTTGTGTTTTTCGTGCCGATCGGTCAACAAATATGGCCACCGAGGGCTCTGATTGGCTGACACATTTTCGACATCTCCTCTGCAACTGCTGCACAGAATTTCATGAAACTTTACAGGAAGGAAGTACTCAAGGTCCTCTACCAAGTTTGTGTTTTTCGTGCCGATCGGTCAACAAATATGGCTGCCGAGGGCTCTGATTGGCTGATACATTTTGGACATCTCCTCTGCAACCGCTGCACAGAATTTCATGAAACTTTACAGGAAGGAAGTACTCAAGGTCCTCTACCATGTTTTTGTTTTTCTTGCCGATCGGTCAACAAATATGGCCGCCGAGGGCTCTGATTGGCTGATACATTTTGGACATCTCCTCTGCAACCGCTGCACAGAATTTCATGAAACTTTACAGGAAGGAAGTACTCAAGGTCCTCTACCAAGTTTGTTTTTTTCGTGCCAATCGGTCAACAAATATGGCCGCCGAGGCCTCTGATTGGCTGACACATTTTCGACATCTCCTCTGCAACCGCTGAACAGAATTTCATGAAACTTAACAGGAAGGAAGTATTCAAGGTCCTCCAACAAGTTTGTGTTTTTTCGTGCCGATTGGTCAACAAATATGGCCGCCGAGGGCTCTGATTGGCTGACACATTTTCGACATCTCCTCTGCAACCGCTGCACAGAATTTCATGAAACTTTACAGGAAGGAAGTACTCAAGATCCTCTACCAAGTTTGTGTTTTTCGTGCCGATCGGTCAACAAATATGGCCGCCGAGGGCTCTGATTGGCTGACACATGTTCGACATCTCCTCTGCAACCATTGCACAGAATTTCAGGAAACCTTGCAGCAAGCAAGTACTCAAGGTCCTCTGCCAAGTTTGTGTTTTTCTTGTCGATAGGTCAACAAATATGGCTGTCAAGGGCTTTGATCTGTAGAAGTATTTTTGTGACTTTTAACCCTTTGTCTGCAACTCAGGTGAGCGATGTGGCCCCCTTGGGCCTCTTGTTCAGCTTATTTTTTCTAAGTCTTAAAAATGCAAAAATAGACAAGTTCTTTTCCTGTAAATACAATAAAACAAATCATGACAATGATTAGGGACATTTCCCTAATAAGAAAAGGACGAATTATTATGTTTTTATTCCAGTCATTAAATTTTTTGATGAATTAATCCTAGCGCTGATAATAATATCGAAGTAAGGTATCGTATGAAGTATCAACAACCATGGCTAATAAAAACTTATTCAGTTTCTTCAAAACCAAGAAAAATTTCTGATTGTTGAGAAAATTAACATATCGAATGACTAAAGTGCTTTATCAAACCAAAATTGAAAATTGTTGATGAGGAACCGGTGTTATGTCAAAAGCCTTGAACGATGATTATATTGTAAGTTGTCAGATCATCAGTGATGAACACTTTTCAGAGCCTGATTTGAGTAATATTTTACAGAATGACTGTTGCGGTTCTTGTTTTAAAACATCGTCCCGTCCGGTTCATAATTGTTCACTGCTTCCAAGGATCTGTATTAAAAATGTTATCTTAAAATTGTTACCCAGAAACCAGAGGAATTGCCATGACCTTGGATAAAATCTAGGTACCAACGCATATACCAGCTGTGTTTGTTTGTACCTTATTTAGATTGTTTCGGAGAGTATCTTTTTTGTTGTCCCCTCATTAGTGGAATATAAACATCGAAGAAGTACCCATCAATTATTCTGTCTCAAAGTCGAGAAGGTAAGGCGAAATCATTGTGATTTTCCTCTGATTAGTTGCGAACACACATAAGTGTGATGACCTTGAAGCAAAGTTAGTACGAACTGAAGATCATTATCCTGACATTGAAAGATGATCGGCCCTCCTTGAAAAGAAATAATAGGTTCCTGCAAAAATCGCTTGCTCGCTCTCCCTCAAAATCATATTGGCCGTCCTCGGAATCATTAAAAGAATTAAATCAAAGCTATCTAAAGTTCTATGTACCGACGTTACTTACCGTGCTCATCTTTTTTTTTTCATTATCTTAAAATGCTGAAGGAATAGGGTTAAATATGTTTTTTGGTTGAACATAATTAGTCATTTATTCCATCTGCTTTCACAATGTTAATATGGACTAGTTAGTGAACATTCATGTGTAGAGTAGGGGAAACATTGTACGAGAAACGTAACTGACGAAACAGTCTTCCTCTTGTTTATTTATTTAAATATGCAACTTGCGAAAATGATAGTAGTGACTCAATCAAATTCCTTATGACAACATTACGGAGCGGTTGCAAAAAGACAAATAAATACTATAAATACAATACAGTTAAAAACGATGGAATAAACAAAAGACACAAAGTCTATCTTCTCCGCTAGCTGTTTACAGCTCCATAGAGACGACTCCAATTCTTCTTTTAGTGAATATTTTGATCCCAATGATGACACCTCTCCCTTTTTACAGCATTTAGGCCGTCTACACGATCGTCCTAAGGACTCGAAACTTAAAATAGTTACAATCCTTTGCAGTTTATGCGAGGCTTTATCTGATTTTTCGGCGAGATGCAAGCGCAAATTAAGCATAGTTACCATAGTTGTAAAGCCACTGAAAACGAAGACGGCAAACAGAAGAGGTGTGATTGAGGCCATCGGAGACGAGGTTTTTGGCATGTTGTCACTCACCATCATCATAAATACAGCAAATGAAAGCAGCACGGTCATGGAGAAAGATACCCTGTCTCCACTATCGGGAGGTAGGAGAAACACTAGCGGATTCAGAATGGACAAGAAAATGATCGGTCCTAGAATATTGAGACAAACATACAATGGTTTCCTTGCCAGTGTTATACTACATTTGAATAACCCCTCTGTATTTGCCATAGTATAATCCTCGCAAAACGTTGATTCCATATCCCAGATGTTCCCTGGTGTGTAATATAACGTATCCATAACGCTCGAAATACTCTTCAAGTAGACCTCACGTGCCAAGTAGCCCCAAATACCAATGATTATATGACATGTCTGTTTGTCAAAGGGGAAATATGTCATGTCACTGGAACACTGCACATTGATGGTGTCCCCGATCCCAATAAACACAAAGCCGGTATGGAGTATCCGTAATACGTAGTGCTTGTCAGAATCCATAGCCTCGAGTTGATCTGACGTGTTGATGACGTAAGCATCAGGTGACCAGACGTCAGACCGAGGCAGAACTACAAGAGGGATACCTGAGTATGCACTAGGTGTCCATGTCAAGCGCGGGTCCTGCCAGTTCATATATAAACCTCCAGTTAGACTTAAAACACCTGATATTTCATCATACTCCATCACAGATAGCAGGAAGAAGTAGACGTTGACATAGAGTGTTTCTGACGTGTTATCTGGTGGTCTGATCTTGGAGTTATATCCCGTTGACAGATCAGTTATCAGACGATCCATCTCACTGATTGATGTACTGTGAACTACAGGGGACCACAGATAGAAAGTAGATAAAACAATAAGAAATATCGTTGTTGTAACAGTCATTGTGTTCCTTACTGCAATTAGCACTAAACAATGTGCTTATGAAATATTAAATTACATGGTCCAGATGAATGAACATATTTAAGGTTGAAAATAAAGGACTTTTATGTATGGTAATTACTTTTACACGCAGCGATTATGAAACACAATATATATGTATTAGATTAAATGGTCAAGTAAAAAGAAGCCAGAGATTTGAGGTTCTAAATTAAGGACAAGTGTATACGTACAGAGCAATGGAGTAAAGAAATATTAGGTGATTTTAAAGATCATGGTTTTTAATCTTCTTTTCTTCAACACAAAAACAAAACACCTAACCAATATGATTAAAATAAAAGACTTTAAATGGAATATGCATGTATTAAAATCAGAACTATTACTATAAACTATTTTTCAAAGATTTGAATAAAATTTTCCACTAACTGTCAAGTTCAAGTTCAAGTTTTTGGTTTATCGTTAGCAATACAGCTCACAGCAATGAATGTATGAAATATATGATAAACTAGTGTATGATATAATCATTTTCCTTATGATCATGTTCTCTTTCTACTTGCAAAATAAAGAAATTTACCACGGTTTCATAGCTCTTCTACATTCTCGACACTACGAAACAGAATAAGCTTAATTAAATAATCTAGGTTTTTGTAAGTAAAATGATGCTAGAACTTTTCTCCTGAATTCCTGAACGTATCAACTTTGCCCACAAACTATATCTGTTTATAGAATCAAAAGCTTCTTGGTAATCTACAAAGCAGTAATATAACCTTTTCTATTCTTTAGTGTCCTATTTATAAAAGTTTGTAAAGTAAAAATAGCATCAGTAGTTCCGTGTGTTATGATTTTATTTTCTTTGTCCCATTCTATGGACATTTTTCATGTTCGCGGACTTTGCACTTGGAAGGGATTGTGTCACTAAAGCAAAATGTTTACAATTTTCCAATGAACCTAGAATACTTCTGGGAAAATTTAAATGTTTTAATGTCTGATAATACATATTTATAGCTCTCCAGTATCATTTCGTCCATTTAGAGACCAGATTTTACTTTTCTATATACATCTGATTTCTTTTATATGACCCCTTAAGTACGAAAACCGGAGGTCGAAGTCCGAAGTACGTCAATTAAAGGGAATATCTTACCTAAGCAACTTACAATAATGATATCTATATAATTATTTGTGTCATTAACATCACATTTTTGTACAATAAGAATATAACCAGTTCGGCTGGTTACATCGGTACTATAAACATAGTGTAATCAAAGATTACGAAGCTCACCTCGCGGCAGCAAAGTTCAATTTAAACATATCTCTAAGTACATGTATAATAAGAAAATCACTCAAGTGAAAAAAAGTAGGTCAAGGTCATTTTAATGAAAGTTTGATCAAAGATACATCAAATATGCAAGTTTGGTACATGTAGCACTTATACTTTGCTCAATATTGGCCTTTAAATGCAAAATCACTCAAGCAGAAAAAGTAGGTCAAGGTCATTTTATGAAAGTTTGATCAAAGATACATCCAATATGCAATTTTGGTACATGTAGCACTTATACTTTGCTCAATATTGGCCTTTAAATGCAAAATCACTCAAGCGGAAAAAGTAGGTCAAGGTCATTTTATGAAAATTTGATCAAAGATACATCCAATATGCAAGTTTGGTACATGTAGCACCTATACTTTGCTCAATATTGGCCTTCAAAGGCAAAATCACTCAAGTGGAAAAAGTAGGTCAAGGTCATTTTTTGAAAGTTTGATCAAAGATACATCCAATATGCAAGTTTGGTACATGTAGCACTTATACTTTGCTCAATATTGGCCTTTAAAGGCAAAATCACTCGAGTGGAAAAAGTAGGTCAAGGTCATTTTATGAAAGTTTGATCAAAGATACATCCAATATGCAAGTTTGGTACATGTAGCACTTATACTTTGCTCAATATTGGCCTTTAAAGGCAAAATCACTCGAGTGGAAAAAGTAGGTCAAGGTCATTTTATGAAAGTTTGCTCAAAGATACATCCAATATGCAAGTTTGGTACATGTATCACTTATACTTTGCTCAATATTGGCCTTATAAGGCAAAATCACTCAAGCGGAAAAAGTAGGTCAGATGCTGCATCCGATGCATGGGTTCACCTCAGCATCTCAAGATGAATCACTTGTGCAAGTTTGGTTACTGTAGCATCAGTACTTTGTCAGATACTGAACTACCCCAAAAACTTTAACCAGACATTGACAAAGTCATTCAACCGGAAAATGTTGGTCAGATGCTGCATCCGATGCATGGGTTCAACTCAGCATCCCAAGATGAATCACATGTGCAAGTTTGGTTACTGTAGCATCAGTACTTTGTCAGATACTGAACTACCCCAAAAACTTTAACCAGACATTGACAAAGTCATTCAACCGGAAAATGTAGGTCAGATGCTGCATCCGATGCATGGGTTCAACTCAGCATCCCAAGATGAATCACTTGTGCAAGTTTGGTCACTGTAGCATCAGTACTTTGTCAGATACTGAGTTGCCCAAAAACTTTAACCGGACGCGGACGCGGACGCGGACGGGGACGGGGACGCGGACGCGGACGCGGACGCCGGGGTTATAGCATAAGCTCATCTCAACTTCGTCGAGGTGAGCTAAAAAGTAATGCTTCTATCCGGATCACCTCGGTTTCTACCGTTGCAATAAGTAAACCAAATATAAAATAAACATCAAAGATGATGTACCTATCAGTTATTCAGTCTCAGAGTCGAGAAAGCAAGGCAAAATAATGAGAATTCCCATGAGAACGGTTGCGAACATCGGAATTCCGAAGTGAGACCAGGTGCCAAGGGAGAGTCAGCGTCTCCTGATTGTATGCAAAACTAGTCGCAATTGTGATTGTCTCGATGTAAATTTTGGTGCACATATATGAGGTAAGTATTTCTTGTTTGTTGAGAAGACGGCCATTCAATCACAATCCAGAGTGTCACTAATCATTCTGGAAAGGGGTATCTGATATGCGTTTATTAAATCCTTGTAGCGACCGAAGAACTTCCGCAATGATGATTAACAAGTAGCTTACTTGCAAGCAGTCTGTCTCAAATGATGAAAACTTCATATATGGAACATGCCCTGGCATACCATATTAGCTTTGAGGTTTTTAATTGACAACATTTTTGTGGTGTTTAGAGGAACCGTACTCCAGCATCCCAATGGGTACCAATTGCGCCCCACTGCTTGCGGACTTAATTTTCATATTCATACGAAGCTAACTTCATTCAGACCTTGCCTTAGACTGGGCGAAAGCACCTCGCGTCTCAGTTCAATTTTACCTTCAGATACATAGATGACGTGTTGTCCATCATTAATGCGAACGGATAATCTAATTGAAATCTATCCTTATGAACCAGAGAACAAGGAAACAACCGGGAGCGACTGATCCGCTTCGTACTTGGATGTACTTCTATCTTTCGACGCAAACGGTCATTTGAACATCTCAGAACTTGATTCAAGTATTTTAGGATCTGATGTTACTTTAAATTTATTATTGTTAAATACGAAATTTCGAATATGTTTCATATACTTCTAACAAATAAGAGGAGGTACTAAATTCTCAAAATATTGAGGAATAGTACTTTGTACGCGATGATCCCGAAAAATATTGAAGATATCTAGAAGATCGAATGAATGGAATATTTATGAATCGTCATTTAGGGGAGATGTTTTTGATAACAGAATAAAGTTTATTCTGTGCGAATGCGACAATGATATATATTAAAGTCTGAATTAATCAGTATTTCTTAAGGATGCAACCTCTGCTTCATCCAAGATAGATTTCAAAAGAATTGCTGGAACTGATGAGAAGGCATGAAGCAGTTCGTGTCTGCCGCCGTTGTGTACTATGATTAGTAGATCTCTGAGGGTACGATGTATTTTAGCTCTGTTTCTAAGTTTAAAGGTTTCGTCTTTTTCCGTGTGACCTAATTTTTTGTTTAGCGGATTGAAAAGACATGGCTATTTGTGGAGGCCGAGGAAATGTTACCTTGTCCATAAATTTGATCGTTTAAACCAATGGGGAACGCAGTTTGTAATTTAGTGATCCAGGCAAGTTCAGCTTGAATCCGGCGTTATTCAATTTCATTTTAGTTAGATTTAAGTTTTGGAAAAGACTGATCGAACCGGAGTAATACTTATATCCGAAATTGAATGGTTATATTTAATAAACTGATTGTAAAGGAAATTTCTGTGTTGTTTTTTTTTTGTGACGTGAGTTTCTTATCTTATATGAAAGATTTCGAAAACGAGATTTTAGGAAATGACCTGTTTCCCAAACATATTGGGCGCCACATCCCCTTGCGTTTCATGAAATAAGTTTGATTTGAAATAGCTATATTTCCCGAAATGTTTTAGGTTGCAAATCGTTTTTCGGAAGCCTTTGCCCTATCCCCCGATTCCTAAACTGAAACCGTGAAAATCTGGTAAAAAATAGTCTATTCAGCATTCTATTTGCACAGCAATTTTAATGTTAGCTTCTGATTCTTGATGTACACGAGATGTATCGAGTGTTTTTAAACATGATCAACAAGTCTTCGTCTGGTAACAAAACATCTGAGAAGAAAGAGTAGAACGGGCTGGACGCTGATGATAGCAAGGTATCCTCTACAAAATGAGGTCCAACTCCCACGGATACAACGATAACATTCGTTCTGTTCACTAGTGCTTCTATTTCTTTTTTAGTTTTGGAAGAATCTTCGTCGAATCCACAGTCAAAGTGGATAACAAACTTTCTGATGTTGTCTTCTCTAGCGCCTTTTGCAATGTCAAGATATTTCGTGCGAACATATTCCAAAGCCTCGCCTCGTCTGGAGCTTGTATTGACCTTATCCTGTTGAACACTTCCAATCCGGCGATTGAGGGTGATTATGTCCTGTGTTTCATTCAGCCACATGATATGAGACACAGCGTTTGAGAATGCCAAGGCTCCTACTTGAATATTTTCCCTGCCTATTACCATGGTATTAAGAAGTCTAGTTGTGTTCATGACGGCATTAAGCTGCTGGTTATAAAGTTGTTGGTCAAACTGGGTGGACTTATCTATCAAGATGACAACATCTGCTCTGTCTGTCAAGGATGGAGTACACGCTATGAAAGATTGAGAAATTCGCAGTCATTATGTATGCTTGATTTGAACAAATTGAAAATAAAATACCATTTTCTAAAATGGGAAATGTCATTATAAAGAACACAAAAAAGTTTGCTTGTTATACAAAGTCTTATGTCAAGGAAGCTAGGATAGCTTGCAGAGAGGCTCCACAAAAGTGGAAAACAAGAAACAATAATATAGAGACACGGACTAGCTTTATATTGCATTCAGATGTAAACGTCTTCAAATTGAATAGCATCATTTAAAGACAGATAAATTGGCAACGTGGACCAGACATGCACGTTTCGGGTACTTAACCCTCATCAGTGATCCTAAATCTAAACAATGTAATATGCCAAAAAAGTATGAAAGTTATATCAAAAAGTGTACCGAAAGACGTAGCAGGATTGGTGGGACATGATGCTACAGGACCCACTTTTGAGAAATTTCAAGAAATTTTGATAACAGAAATTTAGAATGCGTTGAAAAAACGATCAACCGAAATTGATCGAACTTGGCTACATGTGCCCTCGGGGACTCCTCGTCCACCAGCAGTGACACTTACAAAGTGGAATAAATGTAAACGTCTTCAAATTGAATAGCATCATTTAAGAACAGATAAATTGGCAGCGTGGACCAGACATGCACGTTTCGGGTACTAAACCCTCATCAGTGATCCTAAATCTAAACAATATAATAAGCCAAAAAAGTATGAAAGTTATGTCGAAAAAATGTACCGAAAGACGTAGCAGGATTGGTGGGATATGATGCTACAGGACCCACTATTCAGAAATGTCAAGAAATTTTGATAACAGAAATTTAGAATGCGTTGAAGAAACGATCAACCGAAATTGATCGAACTTGGCTACATGTGCCTCGGGGACTCCTGGTCCACCAGCAGTGACACTCACCAAGTGGTATAAATGTAAACGTCTTCAAATTGAATAGCATCATTTAAGAACAGATAAATTGGCAACGTGGACCAGACATGCACGTTTCGGGTACTAAACCCTCATCAGTGATCCTAAATCTAAACAATATAATATGCCAAAAAAGTATGAAAGTTATGTCGAAAAAGTGTACCGAAAGACGTAACAGGATGGGTGGGATATGATGCTACATGACCTACTTTCTAGAAATTTCAAGAAATTTTGATAACAGAAATTTAGAATGCGTTGAAGAAACGATCAACCGAAATCGATCGAACTTGGCTACATGTGCCCTCGGGGACTCCTCGTCCACCAGCAGTGACACTCACTAAGTGGTCCTGGTCCACCAGCAGTGACACTTACCAAGTGGGATAAATGTAAACGTCTTCAAATTGAATAGCATTCATTTAAGAACAGCTAAATTGGCAACGTGGACCAGACATGCACGTTTCGGGTACTTAACACTAATCAGTGATCCTTAATCTAATCAATGTAATATGCCAAAAAAGTATGAAAGTTATGTCGAAAAAGTGTACCGAAAGACGTAGCAGGATGGGTGGGATATTATGCTACAGGACCCACTTTTTAGAAATTTCAAGAAATTTTGATAACAGAAATTTAGAATGCGTTGAAGAAACGATCAACCGAAATTGATCGAACTTGGCTATATGTGCCCTCGTGGACTCCTGGTCCACCATCAGTGACACTCACCAAGTGGTATAAATGTAAACGTCTTCAAATTGAATAGCATCATTTAAGAACAGATAAATTGGCAACGTGGACCAGACATGCACGTTTCGGGTACTTAACCCTCATCAGTGATCCTAAATCTAAACAATGTTATATGCCAAAAAAGTATGAAAGTTATGTCGAAAAAGTGTACCGAAAGATTTTCTGCACATCTCTTTACTCGAAATTTTTCAGCTCTTTGGTTTCAGGCTTTTTTGACTACCAAATTGCAATATTTACCGATATCTATTCACTGTCACCATAATTTACAAACGTTATATGATTGGTATCCGAAACGTGCATGTCGGCTCCATGCTGCTTATCTGTCTGTTTTAAAATGAGGCTATGAATTCGAAGACGTGTAGTACTTGTCAGTATCAATACTTACCACTGCAATGTGGACTGATAAGCCGTTTGATCATTTTGTAGTAGGGATCCATGTTTATTGGATCGTATATGTCACTGTAAAAGTATGGGTCCACAGAAAGTTTTTCAAGCCTTCGTGTCGCACGTCCTCTCCGAATGCTATAATGAAAACCTCGTTAAACGAGCTAGAATTGGACAAATATTGTCTGAGAACAGAGATTCCTTCTTCAGCCATGCTTAAATCAGTTGGCATGCCATCAGTCAACAGATACACGTACTGGGCACTGTTATCATTTACCTCCAGAATGTCTTGCACTGCTTCACAAGCGGCGTAAATGTTTGTGGTACCATTCTTATATGTTATATTTTGAATTTCTGATAGTAAATCAGATTTACTGAAATTAGAGTTAAAAGGTATGTCAATATATGCCTCATTTGCATATGAAATAACCGCCACTTGAAACTTTTCTGTTGAGATATTTATTCTTTTGACAATCTGCGTAATGTAATCCAATTGTTTATTAAAATATTGGTTAGACACACTGGTAGAAGAATCCACAAGGAAAACAATTTCCGCTGGAGATGTGGCACAGAGATCTACAAAAAAAAATTATTATACTAAAAGCCTAAAGAATCACAAGCGCTGTCTCTTCATGATACAGATAGGGAGAGTTCAGTGAATACATATCGGAAGCTGCTTTAGGTATTTGATAAGCTTGGTACCTGTTCCACAGAGGAATCCGCCATAGTTTTCCACACAGTTGCATATGAAACTGCCTGGTGTGTTGATGCAGGTGGCACCATTCTTGCATGGAAATGAGAGGCACTCATCAATATCTGTTTATTAGAATCAAAATCTCAGAACATTTTGTTCAAAAGAGCGCTTTACAATGAAGAGGTACAAAGTCAACACATTGAATGTGATATCTGGACATGTTCTCTACACGATAATTAAGGGGGTGAATTATGTGTCAAAGTAGAGTAAGGATGATACGAACATTGTGCATAAGAAATTATGCACATGTTTCCCTGTTTAACTTAATGAAAATAAGATAACTAAGAACGTTTACGTTTGAACAAAAGTGAAAAACAACAAAAACAGATTGATTTCACCGATGAGAAAACGATGTGTTGAAGCGTTATATTGAACTGCGTATTCCTTCTTATGATTGTGAGAATAAATACAACCATACTGTCTTAAGATGAATAATTTATTGAACAGCATACATCACAAGGAACAAATTGAAAATATAGTAAACAAAGTAAAAGCGTACCTCCATCACAATATGTCCCCTCTGTACCAGGTATACAATGACACTTAAAACCTCCATAGAAATTCTCACATGTAGCGTTGTTTTGACACGGGTCTGTTAAGCATTCATTCACATCTACAATAGTCATTATAGAAATTGTGAACATGTTTCTAGATTTCATTTCTTCACTGTAGATCCAAAAATCAAAATTGTTTAAGACTTTCAGTAAAACATATTGCAAGCTTATTTACCTTCCTCACAATTCTTAGATGTAAAGAATCTGGTACAGGTACAATTATAGCCATCCTTTGTATTGTGACATGTACCGTTGTTTATGCAGGGGAACAGGGTACATTCATTAAAATCTGTAATAATAATGTTAAACTTCTTCAATTTAAACAACATAATTTAAGAACAGATAAATTTGCAGCATGAACCAGACATGCATGTTTCGGGTATACTTAACCCCGATTGTTTAATTCATTCGTAAACGTAACATTTCTTCTATTTGAAACCATATACAACTTTAATATTATATAAATGAAACTGGATATGTGATAAATTAGGATTGTTAGAACCAATATCACATATCTCGACGCAACACCAGTGCCAAGACACTGTTTAGTGAGTAAAATTGACCTACAGATAGTATTTTCAAAATAAGTCAATCTTTAATGTCAAGTACAATTGAAGCAAACAACTAGAATAATCACTCATTCACAATTTCAGGCAGAAGAATTTTTATCTAAATTTGTCCGTTTAAAACCTTCATTGCATAGTTTTCCTGTCCTTCCTTCCTGGCAGCAACATTTAAACGTTCCATTGGTGTTGATACAAGAACTGCCATTGTAACATGGGCTTGATAAACATTCGTCGATGTCTGCAACAACAAAAAATCTAAAGTAAATCTACGTAATTACCACGAAATAGTGAAACATAACCTAAATATTACACTACTGTACACTTTGACGTGTAATTCACATGTGCATTCTTTAATATACGCATTCTGATCGAGCAATTAAAAAGTATGCAGTTCTATCTAACTTCCATTACTGCCAGATTCCTCAGCATTGAGTATTATATAGCATTATATGCAAGCAGAAGGCAATTTAAGCTTATTTCTGATAATAGCTATAGCTTTTAGAAGAGAGGGAGCAAACAATTTTCACCAAACCTGTTTGACAGTTTCTGTCAGTATAGCCTGATGAACAATGACAAACGTAGCTTCCATATGTGTTCTGACAAAACCCGTTATTCTCACATGGGGAACTCCTGCATTCATCAACATCTAAATGTAGATAAGAACGAGAATATGAAACATTAAGAAATGTCACTTTGACTGTTAAACGTCTTCAAATTCAATAGCATCATTTATAAACGGATAAATTTGCAGCATGGACCAGACATGCATTATATTTCAATATTGACAATTTCAACTTCTAGGTTGGTATCTCTGCCGTTGGATTAGTCCCCGAGGAAATCGTTCGCCTAGTTTCACAATGCTTCGGCACTTGGTATATATATGTAAATTCTGAGTCACAAAATTTGATGAAATTCTAAAACGAAAGGGTATCTCCCTGATAACATAGCTCTTCCTTAGCAGGTTCTTTGGCAGAAATATTTGGGAAAAATAGACTTTCGCTCTTTATAATTTCTTATTTTTTGGACTTTTCTCTTTTTCGGCATCAGACATGCGCATATTTTTAAATAAAAGAAAGTATATTCCAATATTGATAAAAGATAACTATGGGGTATCCCTAATCATTTCTGTTAAAAAACAAATCGACTAAAGACGACTTGTGTGAACTCACCTTCATCACAAAGTAGTCCTCTAAGGCCGTTGCCGCAATTACAATGAAATGAACCTAGAATGTTCTGGCATGTTGCGTTCTGCATACATGGCGACATCATACATTCATCAATATCTTAAAAGAAGAATATATATCTTCATCTCTGTATATCTACTTTGAGGTGACAATGATTTTCATTCCAGATTTATCTTTAAACATACTCCTAGATAACATAAAGAGATCTTTCATTTTTCATGCATTCAGAGGACGCTCTGATCACGTTCTTTTGGAAAACATGTATTTAATAATCGCACCCAAAGACTTGGTACAGTGTATATAGACTACCTACTAGTAATGACAAAATATATTTTTAATTATTTATTTTCATAAACGCCTTATATGTCTTTAAAAAATTATTTGCGGAGGATCTTCAATCTTATTTAAGTTTTTCTTCATAAAATTAATAAAAGAGAATGAAATGATATAATACCTGTTTCACAATTTGTTCCATTAAAACCCGCTAAACAGTTACATGTGTACCCATGGTCTTCCTCTGTACATGTTCTTCCATTCGTGCATGGGTTACTCGAACACTTCTTTACGCCTTTGTAGAAATTTATAACGGCTAGTAACATTTTAACCTAAGAATTTGATAATTGATTGTGTCTAAAGAATTCATTTTTACTCTATTATGAGGATCTTATAAAAGCATATGAGATCCATCAGTGACATTCTGGATTGCGATTGAATGGCTGTCAACATAACCAAACAAATAATCTTTACCTGACATGTACATCAATATGTATATCGAGACAACCACCGAATTTGACAAGTTTTTATGGAACTGTTGCGACAGGTGTTGTATGCAAACAGGAGACACTGACTCTTCCCGGGCACCTGATCTTACTTCGGAATGTTATTGATTCCGAGGTTCGCAACTTTTCCTATAGAAATTCTAATGAATTGATGTTTATCATTGATGTATCTAGTGTTCGACAATGGCAAAATGGAAATACTGGAAATAACCCGCAATTTATATTCAAATAAGATAGTATGAAATTATGCACATACCACTAGCACAGTGTTTACCGTTGAATTCTGATGGACAATAACACATGTATCCTCCTGCTGTATTTGTACATGTACCGTTGTTAATACATGGACTGTACTGACATTCATCCACATCTGTGCAATGGGAATAGATTGATTATTTTAAACTATGTCATAATGCCGTGTTTTGTATCAAAGAAAGATTACATTCTATATTAGTAATGAAGCCTGAAGGGGAAGGTGGAGGTTTTTGTTTGTTTGCTTTGGTTCCTGTTTTATCCTGATTTTGTATGCCTTCGGTTTCTGATTTTCTGAATTATCGATTTTGTGCTGTAAACAGGGATATGGTCATTATCCATATTTGTCACTTTTAAATTTTACCTGTTTGACAGAGCTGCCCCTCGTAGCCAATCGAACACTCACAGTAAAAAGAACCAAGCAAATTGTAACATTTGCCATAAACACAAGGAGTTGATAAGCACTCATCCACGTCTAGAATAGATATGATAAAATCTCGTTACAGAAAAGTAATCCATTTTAATTCATTCACGCTAAGGGATTCGCAGAAAGAAAAGATGAAAATGGCTATTGAAATTCATCATACATTGTACCTTCATCACATGTTGGTCCTTCCCAATGAAGAGAACAATTACATATCTGCAAGCCTCCATCTGTTATACACTCTCCACCATTGTTACATGTCATGTTTCCACTACAGTTATTCTGTTCTAGATAACAAAATTCCATTTTTATGTGATTTTAAAGTCTTCAATATAAATAGACTTCTTTGAAAACATTCAACTAATAGAAACCTGAGCTAATCACCTACCAGAACAGTTTACTCCTCTGTACCCCTCCATACACTGACAACTGTACGTTCCATTATAGTTTATACAGGTTGCATTCTCAGAGCAAGGATTTCTCAAACATTCGTCTACATCTGCAATTTACCAAATCATTTAATGTACCATATATCATCTGTTTATTCAGTCCAAAGCTATCTAATTATGTACCGCCTGTGTTTTGAAAATAATATTTTACTTTTATTTGAATATTTGCTGAATGGAAGATTCTCAAGCAATTCAATAGTGTAATGACCAAAGAGAACGTACCCATAGGATTGTAATAAACAATGGACATAAGATGAAACAGGTTCAACAAACAACAGCAAATATACGGATCACTGACGAGGGTTAAGTACCCAAAATGTGCATGTCTGGTCCATGCTGTAAATTTATCTGCTTTTAAATGATGCTAATGAATTAAGAGACGTTTAACATTCGTACCACTTGGTGGGTGTCGCTGCTTGTGAACTGGGAGTCGCTGAGGGCACATGTAGCCAAGTTCGATCAATTTCAGTTGGTCGTTTTTTTTTTTCAAACGCATTCAAAAATTTAAGTTTATAAAATTTTCTCAAATGTATGAAACCTGAGTCCTGTAGCATCATATCCCAGCCATCTTGATATGTCTTTCTGCATATTTTGGACATAATTTTCACAGATTTTTGCCACATTGAGGATCACTAACAAGGGTTAAATACCCGCCCGAAACGTGGATGTCTTGTCCATGCTGTAAATTTATCTGCTTTTAAATGAAGCTTATGAATTTGGAGACGTTTAACATGAATGTACACTCGGCGCCGAATTAGGACGGTCAACTGCTATATATGTGAGTGTTGTAATTCGCCCGATGATCGGATACACAGAGGTCTTCCGGTACGCACATCTACTATAAAAATACTTCTTATCACTGTGAGGTGACATCAGAAACAAGCCAATTAAATACAAGGGTCATATAGGAGCCATACGTAGTTCGCATCTATTCAGACACTTACCTTGTTGGCAATTATCTCCCTCCCATTCTTCCAGACAAACACAGTAGAAAGATCCTACCGTATTGATGCATATCCCTCCGTGCTCACAATAGTTGTTTGCTGTACATTCATCAATGTCTGCAAATGTAAATTGAAAACGGAAAAATTCAAATATCAATGTTATAAAAAAAACCTGAACATTTGATATCTTGTTTACAAAGAACTATTGTACACATTGTTTAATCTATGAATTGCTGAACATTTGATTCTGAATATTAGTGGGATTCTTCCTTTAAATGATGTGGATACATATAAAGACAATTTTATGTCACATTTATTCCACTAGTACTTGTTATAATCTGTCTTACCGTCTAAACAATTAATCCCGGAAAAACCACTTGGACACAAGCAATGATATGTGCCATTTCTGTTTACACACGTGGTATTTTCACTGCATGGCGATGAGACACATGGGTCCAGTTCTATTAAAATATCGAAACAGTAAACATGAGGGTCATGTGCATGGTCAAGTTAAAATGTCGGTGTTGAAGAAGTTCTGATACAATGGCGTTTGACTTATTAAAACACAAAACAAAGGAGGGGGTCTCCAACAACACTCGGTTGCCCTATCCATAGCAAAACTCCAAAACACCCAATGCAAAAACACAGAACAGATACGCACAGAAAGAGACGCCATAGAAACATCAAATATAAAAGACCACAAGTAAACAAACGAGGCCAATGGACAACCGGTGCCGACTTAGGACGGCCGTCTGCCACAATACACAACGCACAAGGTATCACAGTGGTATTTCGTTTTCATATGCCTTGCTGGATTTCTGATTGCTTCGGCATCTCGTTTTACGTGATACTTATTTTAAAGTATTTCAATGTACTGAAACCCTCTTCCTTAAATGGAGTTTGAATGCATTATCAGCTTAACTTTTCATTTTGTTTCAGAAGAGGCTAGGATACATCAATTATATTAAAGTGGTGTTTTTGTAGTGTCTTGCGTATTTGGTTGAAAGCCATTCAATTTAGATGTTGCACCCCCCCCCTCTCTCTCTCTCTCTCTCTCTCTCTCTCTCTCTCTCTCTCTCTCTCTCTCTCTCTCTCTCTGATGCATTCATGCATAGAAAGCAATATGTCATAAACACTACCTTACCTGTTTCACAGTTTTTCCCTGTATACCCTTGATAACAGTCACAAATGTATTCGTCATTGTTTGCCACTACACATGTCCCATTGTTGAGACAAGGTGACGAGGAACAGGAGCTCAGTGCTTTGAAGAAATACAAAGTATGTCTGAATGAGATGTTCGAGCATCGATTAATGTAATCTTTGTTTTTAAATTGTAAAGTATTGATCAGGAAAAAGTTAGATAATACAAGAATATTACCTTCATGGCAGAACTGACCAGTCCAGTTACCAGAACAGTTACAGCTGAACACTGATGCAGTCGAAGTAGTACATGAAGCATTGTTCATACAGCTACCCTCGTTGCAAAGATCTGTGACTAAAAGTACAAAATAGAATTTATTATTCTTATATTCACAGCTCCTGCTAAATAGTTATAATATTTTATTATGCTTCAGAATCATCAAACGCCAGTTATACAGTGGATATGATCCTAATTTCATCAGACGGACACTAGGCTTGGTACTTGACCAATCTACAGTCTTGTACAAGCGCATCCTTGAGACTTGCAATCTGACTGACTGTGACGACGGGACTCCATCACAGGCCCTGTTCAAACCTCTTTAGAGAAGACAGGGCCCCGACAACCAGTCCTCTCTGAATGTCAGACGGACTCCTCTGGTGATTACATACATGAGCTCGCTACAGCCGGCAGAGCACTGACCGTATTACGCATGCCCTCTTTTTATATCCATTTACATATTCATCTGTGTTTCTGGGGCCTCTACGTTTTGCGGTCTTGTTTGTGTGAGGTCATCTTACAGTGAGGAGGCTGTTTTAAACCACAATTGTACGTTCTTCGAGACCTCTGGATAATTGGAGAAGTGAGAGGGTTCAGCATCCCATTTGGACACAATGTTGTCCTACGACACTGATGGTCACATGAACACCTCACTCTATGACAAACGTGACGACTTCAATTTCAGCATTACAAACTTTCCCTTTCTAAGTAGCAACATCCCTTCATCGCCTGCTTTTGACGTGTTCATATCTCAGTTGATACGCTATGCCATAGCAAGTACCAAATATACGGATTTTGTTCTGAGAGTTATCGTCTTTCAGATAAGCTTCTCAGGGATATGTTTGTGACCGACTAACATCGTGACCGAGGAAGTTCTACGGTCGATATGGGGAACTCGTCATACACTATGATGTCCCACTCTCCAGAATGGTGGATGATATTTTGTCATAGACCATTTGAACCATCCAACCAAAGATTGTACTCTATGTCTTCCGAAATGGAAGTAACCTGATGTGACAGTTCTTCCGAATTGAAGCGACGGGTGTTGCATGCAACAGGAGATGCTTACTCTTCCTGGGCACCTGGTCTCACTCCCATATTGGGAGTTCGCTTCTTTTCATGTGGTGGAGGTTTTTGTTTGTTTGCTTTGGTTCCTGTTTTATCCTGATTTTGTATGCCTTCGGTTTCTGATTTTCTGAATTATCGATTATGTGCTTTATACAGGAATATGGTCATTATCCACATCTGTCATTTTTCGTCTCATACTATACTCGTCTTTGTGTTTTTGCATCGGGTGTTTTGCTGTTTTGCTGTTGGTTCTGCAACAGGGTCTTGTTGGAGATCTCCTCCCTTCTTTTGAAGACAGATATGTCATTGTTATACATACTTGTGTTACAGTCATCCCCATGCAGCCCTGGTGGACAACTACAGTAGTAATCTCCGTCTCTGTTCATACATGTCCCGCCATTGTTACATGTAAAGGTGGAACACTCATCGATGTCTATGTCAAATAAAATACCTTATCTGATGGACATCCAATATCAATATATGAAATTGCAAACTTAATAGATGTGCTTAATTTGTGTCTTAGTATTGTAATGAACCTATATAGATGTTAGAAAGAATCTTGTAAACTATATACTTGAGTATATCACTGACGAGGGTTTAGTACCCGAAACGTGCATGTCTGGTCCATGCTGTAAATTTATCCGGTTTTAAATGATGCTATTGAATTTAAAGACGTTTAACATTTTACACATTAAGGAATTGTATTATGTAGATATTTACCATGGTGGCGCCGATGTCCAGTTCACACACACTGACAATATGAACTGAAGAACCACGGTGTGTTGAGACCGTGGGGCAGGTAGCTAGAGTCTTTTATCAGTAAAGTACAATGAAATGTTATACCTACCATGTTGACACGTTAGTCCAGTGTATCCATCCTGACAGCTACACTTGAAGGACCCCGGTGTGTTGAGACATTGACCACAGTGTAAACATGGATCAAGTAAAGCGCATTCGTCGATATCTAATAAAGCAAAAAGCAACATTATATGGCAATTCACTACATACTAAAATTTTGTTAGCTTCACGTTGCAAATATCGAATGCAATTAAATAATTTATCCGAAGCGATAAAAATTCTTCTTCGATACTGAAAAAATATCTTTTTTCATATTTTTGTAGATTAAAACTGTATGTTGCACAATTTGCCCCCCCCCCCCCCCCCCACGTCTATATAAGCTATAAGCTTCCTTATCGGTCCTACTTACTTAGATACTATGTGTAGTCTTTTGTGTTAAATGTTTCTGTAGCATTTGATGCTCATTTTCCATTCGCGTCTCACCTCTTGCAGTGCTTGTCTTCTCTATGTTTTTGCATAGGGTGTTTTGCTGTGGGTTCTGCAAATGAGTGTTGTTGGAGATCCCCTCCTTTTCCTCACACGATTCATGTTAGTACGGCGCTGCTTTTAACAGCGCCATCTACAATACATTCCGTACTTACACTAAACTCTAGAGACTGTTCGTTAGATAAGGTTCTGAGTGGCTGTGTTGTTGTCTCCGTCTGTTGTCTAGTTTTTTTTTCTCGTAAGAAAATTCTGTTTTATGTTTTTTTCCAAAAATGTATAAGTAATTTGATTGTGATCTTTTTGTAATCTGATTTCGGGTTCTGTGTTTGACTTTCATTCACTGATTAGTTATTCCTTTATATTATTTTTACCTATTTCACAGGTAGGACCTGTCCATCCGTTGTTGCATGTGCATGTAAATGACCCAGGGGTGTTTATACAAGTGCCACCATTGAAACATGGTGAATGCATCCCAGATCCACACTCATTTATGTCTGGGAAATCGAAAGAGAAGAAATCCTCTTAGAATATAATCATTACAATAAAAACAAGTGCTTTTAACATTTCAAATTGTTAAATAAGTTCATTTTGCCAGAACTAATTTACTTCTTCGATGTTTCGTCAAACGTCAAGTCAATTGTTTACACAGAAAAGTATTGGAGCAGAAAGGTTTTTGGAGCAACACATTCTCTGCAAAGTAATTGCACAACTTTAAATAATTTAAAAAAAAATAATCCAGAGGGCGCTATTGAAATTGATTTTGGCTGTGTCTGAAAATCACTTTGGTTGGAAGCATCACTGGTGAGGATTTTTCTATCCGAAACATGTGTCTGGTGCATTAAAATTGGTTTGAAGTTTTCTTCAAGAAGATAAAGAGTTGGAACACTTCCATATTATTAATGTGAGTTCGCTTTTACATATTATCATGTACCTTTTCCACAGTTTGCTCCTTCGAAGCCAATATGACATGTACAGTAGTAGCTGCCGTACGTATTTGTACAGGTACCGTGGTTACATATCCCTAAATACTCTGTGCACTCGTTTACATCTGATTATAATAAGACACATGAACAAGAACGCAATAGTAAAGGAAATAAAAAGGAATGTACAATATCGATAATATAATTTTGCCAAAGCTGAGACGTTAAAATCTGTGATTCGGTTTAACAAATGTTCAACTTTTTTCAATTTTCTCACACATTTAATTTTCAAAAGCGTTAAAACTTATCGTTTCATTTTAAGATTATGTTTGAGAAAATATCTACATATTATTATTTCAGAATGATATAGATTTAAATAATTCATTCTAAGTAAACGTAATTTATTTTTTGCGAATCCAACAAACCATTTGCGATCTCGTAGAATAAAAATCCGTAATTTCCTGAAAAATAAGTAAATTCAGATAAATTATTCTATCATCCTTTAGAAAAAATGTGTTATCGTTATAATCGAGTGCACCGTATGCACATTTCAACAAATAATATATCAGTAATGCTTGAGGCCGAAAGAGATGGAACCCCATATAGTGAATATATAAAGGGCGAAATTTTAAACTTGACCTAAAATGTATATCATAGATCAAATTTATTACAGAGATAATCCTTAGTTTCAGAATGATTTATCTAATTTAGTATCCGAAAATTTAAAAATGTATTTCAATTCAGTACAGAATCATAGTAGAATCGGCGAACGATATCTTGGGGGTCTAACAGTCCACCAGAAGAGATACCAATTATGAAATTGAAATATATTTTCTATCTTAATATTTTAGTGCACCATGTGTGCATTTCTACCAACAATGTATTGATCATAAGAGTAGCTCGAGGCCAAAAGAGAGGGTTAGAAATTTTCTGTTCAAAAAATTTCAAACACTTTCTTAATACTGGGTCAATAACCATCGTACCCCAACCATCCTGCTACGTCTTTTCGGTATTTTTTGACATATATATGAAGGGCGAAATTCTAAAAATGATATTAATTGTATGCCAAAGAGGCAACTAAGGATAGACCTATGTCATGAGGGAGATATTCCTTAGTTTCAGATTATTTATGGAAATCTACAAATATATTTCAAGTCAGTGTAGAACAGAAAAACTAGGTGAGAGATATCCTCTTGGACTAAGAGTTCACCATCCACAACCCTTTCTATACGAAGATGAATTTGAAAAACGCTTCGTAAAGGTTATATAAGGACCTATTTTGACTAAAACAAATAGTTCAGATTGAGTTATTGGCCCAACATTGTATACCGAATTAGGGAATTCTCTTCAGAAATTTGTGATGATCCATGCGCGCTTAATTTCAACTACAAACGTGTTAATAGAGAACATACCCCTTTGCAAAATTGACGTAATTTAGCAGAGAATGAAATTAAAAACAAGTCAGACAACGCTCTATGAAGCTTTTATGCGTATGAAAAGCTCTATGGCTGGAAGCATCACTGATGAGAATTTAAGATTAGAAACACGTGTCTGGTGCATGAAAATGGTCTGAAATTTTCTTCAAGAAGGTATATAGTTGGAACCCTTCCGCATTATTATACAAAAATCGTATATAATTTAATAAGAATAAAGTAAACATGTATACATATTGAAAACATGAACAAAATACCTACGTGAAAATTATTTTGTTTTTTTCGCATATTTCTTATTTTAAAAAAAAAATGCCTTTTCTTTAGTTATCTTAAATATTCATACATTACCTTTATAACCAGCTTGATGAGACATGGTGTAAGCGCTTTTTGTGAATGAAAGGCTATGACTGTATGACGTCACATTGTTAAACCAACCAATGGCAATATCATGTGATTTGACAGGGATGTTAACATCGATGTAGTTAAACATGACGTAGGTACTGACACTGTCAGTAACTAAGACCGTCTGAATTGTTACTCTCTGAAATAAAAATACGAGTTAATGTTTCTGATACATGTAGTTATGAACAAATGCCATTTATTTCCTACATGGTATTTTCGAGCATGCGTCGTATTCAGCTTTGAAGGATTGTACAATCGTATCGAATCAGTATTGTGTTTGTGATCGCCTGATAACGACACCGAGGAAGTTCTACGATCATCAACGAGACAAAAATGGTAACACAATATGGCCTCTCGTTTTATGAAAAGTTGTAAGCATTCTAAAACTAAGACACTGGGGCTTTTGAAACATTAAGTTGATTTGAACAATATGATTTAATGTCCTTAAATTCTCTGCATTGTCATTCTTTTTTCTTATTTACAGAATTAATTTCAAAAGTTAGATTAAGAACCTTGGCGCCATCTATTCCAGAACTGGAAATAAAATAAACAACTGGGAGCAGTACTTCAGCTTCCTACCTACTACTATCGATCAGTGACAACGTTTACTTGAATACCTCTCTTTGCGACAAACGTGACGATTTTAATTTCACCATCACAATATTCCACTTCATGTGCAGCAACATTTCCCCTTCGCCTGCCTATGGTGTATTCATTTCATAACTAGGGCATATTCTGAGTACGAAAACTTCATGTTGAAGGCAATGATGCTTGCCAATAAGCTGCTTCCTCCAGGTTATTAAGAGGTACGGCTTAAGATGTCACTGAGGAAGTTCTATGGTTGCTTCAAAGAGCTTGTGCACATACTTGCATAACAAGGATGATTAGGGACATTCTTGAGTACGACATTTTCTATTTGGATATTGCACGATTTGACACGTTTCTATATGCATGGTATTAAACATTAGAGCCAGACGGCTTGCAAGTAAGCTACTTGTTCAGGGTTATATCACACAACGGCTGAAATCATCATTGCGAAAGTTCGTCTGTCGCTACGGGGATATTATAAAAGCATATCAGATCCGCCTTTCCAGAATGATCAGTGACATTCTACATTGTGATTGAATGGCTGACGTCATTACCAAACAAGACATACTTACTGATCTGTACATCAAAATGTACATCAAGACAATCACCAGATTTGACAGGTTTCCATGGAGCTATTGCGACGCATGCAATCAGGAGATGCTTACTCTCCCCGGGCACCTGGTCTCACTTCGGAATGTTGTTCATTCCGGCGTTCGCAACCGTTTGAATGGTAATTCTCACGATTTTGCCTTGCCTTCTCGACTTTGAGACTGAATAACGGTTATGTACTTCTTTGATGTTTTTTTTTTCAATATTTATCAAATACATAAATTGGCTTCAGAAATACTGGTTTTTCTTTTCTTATCGGTAAATCGTCCAAGTCTACTACTAACTTGTTCATGTTGACAACAGTACAATGGACTATTATGCCATGTGGCCACCATCATCCACGTTGGAGAAAAGGATGTCCGGCCAGAGAATTTGAGGACATCATTGGCTGCTCTTTGTAGAATTGCTCCAGATGTATAAGCTCTGTAGTAGAAGTTAGAGTGGCCAACATTTGGATAGATATCTGTCCACCATGCCGCTATTACTGGAGGATGAAAACTCGTTGGCGGGATTCTTAGAGGGACATGCCGCGTAGAAGGCAACGTGAATGTAATTATTCCGTTTGTACTGGCCTGAATAAAAAACAATAATCAACTCGTGTTATCAATCGTATGATTATAAAACAATTACAAAGTAGAAGAAATGTCTTTTTTCTCAAACTTCTTTTATGCAAGGTATGAGGTATGAAATACATATGTAATTTTAATAACAACATCATTTGCTGTAGCACATGGCCGATCAAATTCGCTTCTGGTTTCCCTCCATATGCGTGTTGTCTTTCTTGTTTAAATGGTGTATTTAATGTTGGTGTTTTTTCCTACTGTCGATTCTAAATCATTGAAAGTGAGCACTCGATCATATTGATGAAGTTGTTTGTCTAAGTGTTGTGTTTATGTGTTATGCTATCGTCATCGCGACTTGATCTTGTTGAACATATTCTCCAACTTTTTTATCCCAAACAGAGGGTCATAATCAGAGAATGAAAGTCAAACACAAAGTCCGAAACCAGATTCCAAAAACTACAGCCAAGAGCTCACAAATTCTTGGAAAAAAATATATAAAACAGAACTTTCTCACGAGAAAAGAAAAATCGACAAACTGACAGTAACACAGCTTCATAGAAACACGAAGGAAACTTTATCAAATAAACTATCTCCAGAGTCTAATCAATTTCGGAATGTATTGCAGGTGGCGCTATATTTCATTCCATATTTTTCTTATTTTTTGTGACTGTAATAAATTATAAGCAATTTCAAATAGATTACTAACGTATACGTTGTGGTATTTCTGCTTGCCCATAGTTATTCCCTGATCCACATAGAAATCTCCCGTACACTGGTCATCACCAGTAAGAATATTGTCATGTAAATACGGATAATAATCTGAAAAATAGAAACATACTATTTTATTGGTAAAATATATTGAATGCTGCTGCTCATTGTTTATTTTACTTGATGAAAAAATGTTTTCAATGCTATAAACGAAGTTGCACCGTGCTCACAACTATATGAATTGAACGAATGCCCTTCCATCGGTGACTGTCTCTATTTTTTTTTTTAATTTCATATATTTGGCATTTATCCATTGCCCTTTCGGACTCTGAGTTCTAGAGAGTTAGCAAGTGCTGATAGACATAGTGTCGTCAATATCGAAATTATTTCCTTAAGGGAGAAACACTTAAATTCCTATTCAGGGATTGATTCCACATCTTTAAAACCTTGAAAAAAAATATAAATCTTTTTTTCTTGTTTGGTTGCATCGGTGAATGAAAGTCAAACGCAAAGCCCAAAATCAGAATCAAAAGAGACTCACACTAATCCTACAGTTGCTACATATGTGCTTTAGGGTAAGCAACACAAGGCAATTATCGTGTTTGATGTGCATTTTACATTTACGATAATTTTTAGTCTTGTATAACCGTATTAAAGCACACGTTCTGTGATCAAATGTCGTTAAGGTAATAAACTATAAACCTTCTGAAAATTTCAATCCCCTTTATTTCTTCGATAAGTGAAGAATATTCAGCAATGATACCGATTGATACAGTTTGATGTGTTAGGTATATAAGTTTCTGAGCTCTAGGAACAACTATTTGAGGCAGTATATTCCATTGCAGTGTTTGTTTTAATTTCTTCTTTTTTTTCTTTCTTTCTTTTCCTTTCTCTTTTTTTTTTCTTCATTATATTTTGTAAAACAAAATCTTAATATAAAGACAGCAAACCTATCCCATTGACAAGAGTAACTGTTGTTGATATCCATAAGAATATACAAACTGTAAGCTGCATGATGTCTATGTGTATCAAACATGCCCTGAAACAGAACAAAAGTACAATCCAACAAGTATTTTGTCAAGAACTATCAAATGATTTAGCCCATGATTGTCAACTCCGTGGCTTTTGTTACAACGCCACAGATACGACGTCATGAGCTGATGAATTACATAAATTGTACCCTGTGCTTTGCAGCTGATGAATTACAACAATGAGGAGAATTTTCCCCAACATGAAGACGTCGCAGAGATCACAGCGGAACACACAGAGATGAGACGAGGAAAAAAGGAGGGGCAACATGCAAAACAATTGCATCACAGTTCGTCATAGGTTCACACTGTTTTAAATATTGTGATGAAGCGCCTAGCGGAATGAGATGCGCATTGGAGACCAAGATGAGTTGTGCACATGTAATCTGGATCACCACACTATTTGCTACTCCTCCAAATAAGTCGGCATCAGCTGTTATTGGTCTGGTTAGTTTCAGTGTAGTATTTTATGTTTTGATGACGTCTTTGTTGCTTGGTCGTCCTTGTTGTGCTTATCCATTCTGTGTTTTCGCATTTTGGTATTTCGGTGTTTTGAAGTGGGTGCTGCAACTGAGTCATGTAGGAGATTCCCGCTTTTCTTAATCTCCATTAGATGTAAAAAAAAAAAAAAGAGTAGAATTCTATGAATTTGCAGAGAATTAAGAAGCACGAATCCAGACGGGGGGGGGGGGTGGTCCGGACCCCTCCCCCTCTGGATCCGCACTTGCAAGTAATCCGGATAGCAATCATATGTGGTATTTTTAGAGGGGGGGGGGGGGCAGGAAGACTTTTGCAAGCCGGAAAATTTTTTGGGGCCATTTTAAGAGCCGGAAATTTTTTTTTCGCCAGCCTTTCGGTCCGGATTTTTTTTTTTTTTTTTTGTAATTTTCCAATGTTGAAAATTACTCCAAAGTTTTTAAAAATAAATCAGCATGATTTTTCGGCCATATTAAACTTCAAACACAGAATGAGTTCATCTCTTGCCAGCAGATCACTTCATTTTAATTTCTTGAATGGCATATGATACCTATAATCTAGATATTCACTTGAATGATACTCAGCTGAGACAGGCTGTATGGTGCTAATGACTTGAATTTGAATAATTCACACCAAATTGTAAAAGTTTGATCCAGTTTTATTTGTACTTAGTTTATGACACACACAAAAGTGTTTACTAGGCATGTAAAGGTCGGAAGAGAGGGGGAGGGGCAATTTCATGATCCGGAATTTTTTTCCCCTAAAATTTCGTTCCGAAATTTTTATTTTATTTTTTTTTTTTGCAAAGTCTTCCTCTCCCCCCCCCCCCTAAAATCAAATGGTTGCTCCCGTACGGTATTTGTTTTGTTAAGAAATAAATGGACTAAGTCTGTTTGGGCGGGAGATAAAAATACTTTTCTCGTATATTTAGCACCTTATTGCAAATCTTCTGTATTTAATTTTCAATAATGCAGTTTGGTGCTAAAAGCATTTAGAAATGATAAAGATTAGATACATTTAGTAATACGTACAATATTTGTTGCTTTTAGTTATATTTCAGTGTTTTATGACATGTTCTATCAGTAATCTAGTTACAGTCCATATTACTCAGTGTCCTTGTCTTTGTGGTGTTTTATTTTAAATTAAGAGCATGTCACGTATTTTATTACCCTTAAGTTTATCAATAAAGCCTTGGCAATCAGTTATGATTTATTGAATTCTCATTGTATTTATACAAAATATTCATGAATAACTCTGTATAGATATATTGAGTGAATGATCAGGAATCGGGAAGTTCAACCGGACAAAATATTTAACTATAATAATTTTTATACCCAGTAACAGTGTATTTTATTGACTTTCCTATTTATCATACTTTTTAACATTTATTTTTCTTCTCCTCTGACAAACGTCCCACCAAGGCCATAAAAACCAGACACATTCCTTAAGTTTTTTACTTTAAATTACTGTAAATATCTGATAACATGTTTACATTTAAAATGTCAATCTACGGCATCATTAATATTTGTAAATTACAATCTTAACATCTAAACAATTGCAAATATACAATGTGCCCCAAAAGTTATGACTAAGCGAGATCTGCTGTATGGTATTAGTTTTATTTGAAAGTAGTCAAAATGGTTTCTATTAGGTTTCCAAAGTGAATAAGTGTATCGAAATAAAGCCAAAGCAAAAGTTAATAAAGACGACTTAAATAATTTTATAGAAATAGTCTTCAGACTTACATGTCATTTTTCAAGAATCAATCGTGCATTATAAAGAATTCCATATATCTCATTCATCCCGCCACCTGTGCAATAGGAAGTAAACTACTAGTTAACGAAAGATTTTTAAAAATCTGCCACCAAAAACGTCACTTCAATCGAAAGATTATTGGATATCGTTTAAATTATTAACGAGCAGGTTATCTTTTGCCCGACAAACCCTTCGCTAGTGTTTATAATTTCAAACCCGACAATCGATAAGAGGTCCATATTACCGGCTCCTTGGAAATCATGAGTCCCCCAATAGATAGAGTACATGGGCGGATCTGTCCCGTAATAAAGAGGGTATATGGCCCGACGGATATGGCCCATGATAGGGCGGATCTGGAAAATTTTTCAAGGAGGTCCAAGGCTCGGTGTGAGGGAGGGGGTTCCAGTATATTGAAAAAAATGTACCTCAAACGGACAAATCCAGGGGGAGGGGCCCAGACCCCCACCCTAGATACGTTCTCAGGGTAAGCAGTATTATTTGGATGTAACGTAGAGAGAGTTCGACTTGATATTGGCCAAGAGGCCGAAAATTGAATGTTTCATGCCGGTTAAAAACGAAACGATATATTGAATTATAGCTTTGAACAATAGTTTGCCTGTCCCACACAACACAATGTCTCTATTCGGATACTTAACCAAATGATTTTAAAAATCTGGCGTTTGGGGCGAGGTTATACGAATGAATTATGATATCATGAAATAATTCAAATTATTTAAATTGATTTAATTAGATAATTCATATTCAGCTTCAGTACTCGGAAAAATCCATATGGACATTAGCGAGGAAACGATATGTGCAGTAAAATGGCGCAAATTTTAAAAACCAAATGGACAGTGATAATTAAAATTTTGATACTATATACATGTACTGTGTGGTAGATCTAGAAGGCCAAATTTGTTGGATCTGGATTGTTCCTTTGAGTGCATCCAGAGACGGAGCCATGACAACTGCATGATGTCTGTAAATTACTTTAAAAGATGATTGTTCGAGGAAGAAATGATTGTTTGTAAACATTGATGTGGCAATGGCAAGGCAAAATTTTAAGGCAGTTGTTGTTTCTTGTGTTGCACATAGTTGGCTGGTAAGTATAGTGTTGGTATGGTTACAAGATTCTGTGCTATTTTGTACATTAAGGCGACATCTGCCCATATTCTTCTCTGTTCAAGTGTGCTATCCTGCTGCGTCTTTCGGTACATTATTCGACATAATAATATTCACACTTTTTGGCCATATTACATTGTTTAGATTGAGGATCACTGACGAGGGTTAAGTACCCGAAATGTGCATGTCTGGTCCATGCTGCAAATTTATCTGTTCTTAAATTATGCTATTGAGTTTGAAGACGTTTAACATTTGTACCATTTGGTGAGTGTTACTGCTGGTGGACCATGAGTCCCCGAGGGCACATGTTACTAAGTTCGATTAACTTCGGTTCATCGTTTCTTCAACGCAATATAACATTTCTGTTATCAAAATTTCTTAAAATTTCTAAAAACGTGGGTCCTCTAGCATCATATTCCACCATCCTGATAGTTCTTTCAGTACATTATTCGACATAATGATATTCACACTTTTTGGCCATATTACATTGGTTAGATTGAGGATCACTGACGAGGGTTAAGTACCCAAAACGTGTATGTCAATGCTGCAAATTTATCTGTTCATAAATGATTCTATTGAATTTGAAGACGTTGAACATTTCTTGATGTTGTAGAGAACTGCATGATGGCACATTTTTTTTACATTGAATTCCATCTGCAATGTCTTGCTCCAGTCGATGACTTTTCCAATGTCATTATGCAGTTGCTGTTGACTGTTGGTATTGGGGATTGGTCTGTAGAGCACGTGACAATTTTTCGCCGTATTTTTCGTACATCTCATGGAAAAAATTCAATACTTGGAGGCCGATTCAATAATTGTGTGACTAGAATTTAATTTAACTCCATTCTCGATTGACATACTACAAAAAGAGTTTATTTTACACAGTTCATTGTTTCCTTACAAAAGGTCAAAAATTTAAAATGTTCGTTTCCATGTTTTCGAGGGTGACCATATTTCGCCGTTTTTGCTGACAAGTATCCCAGTTGCAAAAAAAAACGGACAAATTTGTGATTTTCTTTTCATGAAATCTTTCGTCACCACTACTTCTAGGAAATGATGCCGAATAAAATGTTTACTTTTTTAGTTTATGAACAAATTTCGGATAATGACGTCTAAGATTTGGTGTTTCCATTAAATTTTCTCTTTTTTTTTTGGTAGTATTTTTTGTCAAAATTTAGTGCAGGAGATGTCAAAATATATCAAAACATGAATGCTATGGTCATATTTGATAGGATATAGAATAACAAACTTGACAAATATTTCCAATGACCAATGAGAAGCAATAAACTATGAAACGGCGAAATATGGTCACCGGCGAAATATGGTCACCGGCGAAATATGGTTCCTCGCTCTAGAGGACACAATCGTCTGCAAAGAGCATTATTGTCTGTTATGTCATCAATAAAGATGAGAATGAGTGTCGGCTTAAAGCACTGTAACTTGTGGAACCCCGGATGTGACTGCTGTCGTGTTAGAATTTGCGTTATCGAGCTACTACTTGTTGTTGTCTGTCTTTGAGAAAGTTGGTATTCCACCTATGTGTAGTGTCCTGGATGCCATAAAACTGTAATTTTGTTTGTATAGATGTATACGAGAGCCTTTATCGAGGGCCTTTGAGAATCTATGATTCTCATATCAACTTTGTTTTCCCTTGGCCAGATATTTTGCAATGTCATCAGTTGTCATTAGCACGGTGAGTAATTTCGCAACGCAAGAACATTCGGTTTTTCTATTTAATTTCGTGTGATATAAATAATTCATCACAAAGCAGTGTAATGCCATATGTATTATTGCTCTTCACTCAGGATCTCTGTTTATCATCTTATGCTTCTTCGCTGTACATAAGAAAGGTATGTATTGACTTTCACTCAGGATGGCACCGAACCTTAATTATTTCTATTGATGTTGTCTTAATCTTTAACTATAAGCCCCTGCTGTACTTTTAAAATGTATGTTCACCAAGTTTATCCCACCCATCCTCCCATTACTTATAAGAAGACTACTAGTATTCAGTTTAGTGATTTCTTACATGTTGTATGAACCCTATATAGGACTATATATTGCACAAAAATAAAGAAAAACCGACTGCTCTGCGTTGCGAGATTACCGACCGTGATTAGGAGAATGTTTGCCCGGAAGCAATGTTCTGTTCTGATCAAAGTATTAAGGTAGAGCATCCCTCGGGTAAGTTAAAGAAGATCCTGACAATAATCTCAACAGCACTCACAATAGAGCAAAAAATTAAGCATCGACGGACCCCTAGCAAGCTAGAGGTGGGACCAGGTGCCCGGGAAGAGTAAGCATCCCCTGTTGGCTAGCCACGGGTCACAGGTGCTCATATTTCCAAATTAACAACTTTTACAATATTTTCATTTCCATATATTCATACCTTATGTTAGACCTGATACAGAAACAAAATATAATTTGTGGTTTCATGGTAATACTGAGAATTTATGCCGTTTGAATTTTAACGTTGGACCCTATAGGAAATGTAAGAAAAATCCCCTTTTAGAGGTGATAAAATGTAACTGTAAAAGTTTCTTTTCCAAAAACCATATTAGTTTGGTAATTTGAACAATAATCTGAAGAGAAAAAATACAGTATCCAGGAAAAAAAATTACCAGCAATTCTAACCTGAGGGATACTCTACTATTTCTTAAGGATGCAACCTCTGCTTCATCCAAGATAGATTTCAATGGAATTGCTGGAACTGATGAGAAGGCATGAAGCAGTTCGTGTCTGCCGCCGTTGCATATTATGATTAGCAGATCTCTGAGGGTACGATGTATTGTAGCTCTGTTTCTAAGTTTAAAGGTTTCGTCTTTTCCTGTGTGACCAAATTTTTTGTTTAGCGGATTGAAAAGACATTGCTATTTGTGGAGGCTGAGGAAATGTTTCCTTTTCCAATAATTTGATCGTTTAAACCGATGGGGTACGCAGTTTGTAATTTAGTGATCCAGGCAAGTTCAGCTTGAATCCGGCGTTATTCAATTTCATTTTAGTTAGATTTAAGTTTTGGAAAAGACTGATCGAACCGGAGTAATACTTATATCCGAAATTAAATGGTTGTATTTAATAAACTGATTGTAAAGGCAATTTCTGTGGGGTTTTTGTGACGTGAGTTTCTTATCTGATATGAATGATTTCGAAAACGAGATTTTAGGAAATGACCTGTTTCCCAAACATATTGGGCGCCACATCCCCTTGCGTTTCATGAAATAAGTTTAATTTGAAATAGTTATTTCCCGAAATATTTTAAGTTGCAAATCGTTTTTCGGAAGCCTTTGCCCTATTCCCCGATTCCTAAACTGAAACCGTCAAAATCTGGGGAAAAATAGTCTATACGGGGGTTGAAATAATGGTACAGCATTCTATTTGCATAGCAATTTTAATGTTAGCTTCTGATTCTAGATGTACACGAGATGTATCGAGTGTTTTTAAACATGATCAACAAGTCTTCGTCTGGTAACAAAACATCTGAGAAGAAAGAGTAGAACGGGCTAGACGCTGATGATAGCAAGGTATCCTCTACAAAATGAGGTCCTACTCCCACGGATACAACGATAACATTCGTTCTGTTCATTAGTGCTTCTATTTCTTTTCTAGTTTTGGAAGTATCTTCGTCGAATCCACAGTCAAAGTGGATAACAAACTTTCTAATGTTGTCTTTTCTAGCGCCTTTTGCAATGTCAAGATATTTCGTACGAACATATTCCAAAGCCTCTCCTCGTCTGGAACTTGTATTGACCTTATCCTGTTGAACACTTCCAATCCGGCGATTGAGGGTGATTATGTCCTGTGTTTCATTCAGCCACATGATATGAGACACAGCGTTTGAGAATGCCACGGCTCCCACCTGAATATTTTCCCTGCCTATTACCATGGTTTTCAAAAGTCTAGTTGTGTTCATGACGGCATTAAGCTGCTGGTTATAAAGTTGTTGGTCAAACTGGGTGGACTTATCTATCAAGATGACAACATCTGCTCTGTCTGTCAAGGATGGAGTACACGCTATGAAAGATTGAGAAATTCGCAGTCATTATGTATGCTTGATTTGAACAAATTGAAAATAAAATACCATTTTCTAAAATCGGAGATGTCATTATAAAGAACACAAAAAAGTTTGCTTGTTATACAAAGTCTTATGTCAAGGAAGCTAGAATAGCTTGCAGTGAGGCTCCACAAAAGTGGAAAACAAGAAACAATAATATAGAGAGATGTAAACGTCTTCAAATTGAATAGCATCATTTAAGAACAGATAAATTGGCAACGTGGACCAGACATGCACGTTTCGGGTACTTAACCCACATCAGTGATCCTAAATCTAAACAATGTAATATGCGAAAAAAGTATGAAAGTTATGTCGAAAAAGTGTACCGAAAGACGTTGCAGGATGGGTGGGATGTGATGCTACAGGACCCACATTTAACAAATTTCAAGAAATTTTGATAACAGAAATTTAGAATGCGTTGAGGAAACGATCAACCGAAATTGATCGAACTTGGCTACATGTGCCTCGGGGACTCCTGGTCCACCAGCAGTGACACTCGCCAAGTGGTATAAATGTAAACGTCTTCAAATTGAATAGCATCATTTAAGAACAGATAAATTGGCAACATGGACCAGACATGCACGTTTCGGGTACTTAACCCTCATCAGTGATCCTAAATATAAACAATATAATATGCCAAAAAGTTTGAAAGTTATGTCGAAAAAGTGTACCGAAAGACGTAGTAGGATGGGTTGGATATGATGCTACAGGACCCACTTTTTAGAAATTTCAAGAAATTTTGATAACAGAAACTTAGAATGCGTTGAAGAAACGATCAACCGAAATTGATCGAACTTGTCTACATGTGCCCTCGGGGACTCCTGGTCCACCAGCAGTGACACTCACCAAGTGGGATAAATGTAAACGTCTTCAAATTGAATAGCATCATTTTAGAACAGATAAATTGGCAACGTCGACCAGACATGCACGTTTCGGGTACTTAACACTCATCAGTGATACTAAATCTAAACAATGTAATATGCCAAAAAAGTATGAAAGTTATGTCGAAAAAGTGTACCGAAAGACGTTGCAGGATTGGTGGGATATGATGCTACAGGACCCATGGACTTTTTAGAAATTTCAAGAAATTTTGATAACAGAAATTTGGAATGCGTTGAAGAAACGATCAACCGAAATTGATCGAACTTGGCTACATGTGCTTGTCAGTATCAATACTTACCACTGCAATGTGGACCGATAAGCCGTTTGATCATTTTGTAGTAGGGATCCATGTTTATTGGATCGTATATGTCACTGTAAAAGTATGGGTCCACAGAAAGTTTTCTCAAGCCTTCGTGTCGCACGTCTTCTCCGAATGCTATAATGAAAACCTCGTTAAACGAGCTAGAATTGGACAAATATTGTCTGAGAACAGAGATTCCTTCTTCAGCCATGCTTAAATCAGTTGGCATGCCATCAGTCAACAGATACACGTACTGGGCACTGTTATCTTTTACCTCCAGAATGTCTTGCACTGCTTCACAAGCGGCGTAAATGTTTGTGGTACCATTCTTATATATTATATTTTGAATTTCTGATAGTAAATCAGATTTACTGAAATTAGAGTTAAAAGGTATGTCAATATATGCCTCATTTGCATATGAAATAACCGCCACTTGAAACTTTTCTGTTGAGATATTTATTCTTATGACAATTTGCGTAATGTAATCCAATTGTTTATTAAAATATTGGTTAGACACACTGGTAGAAGAATCCACAAGGAAAACAATTTCCGCTGGAGATGTGGCACAGAGATCTACAAAAGAATTTATAATACTAAAAGTCTAAAGAATCACAAGCGCCGTCTCTTCATGATACAGATAGGGAGAATTCAGTGAATACATATCGGAAGCTGCTTTAGGTATTTGATAAGCTTGATACCTGTTCCACAGAGGAATCCGCCGTAGTTTTCCACACAGTTGCATATGAAACTGCCTGGTGTGTTGATGCAGGTGGCACCATTCTTGCATGGAAATGAGAGGCACTCATCAATATCTGTTTATTAGAATCAAAATCTCAGAATATTTTCTTCAAAAGAGGGCTTTACAATGAAGAGGTACACAGTCAACACATTGAATGTGATATCTGGACATGTTCTCTACACGATAATTAAAGGGGTGAATCATGTGTCAAAGTAGAGTAAGGATGATACGAACATTGTTAGAAATTATGCACATGTTTCCCTGTTCAACTTAATGAAAATAAGATAACTAAGAACGTTTACGTTTGAACAAAAGTGAAAAACAACAAAAACAGATTGATTTTACCAATGAGAAAACGATGTGTTGAAGTGTTATATATCCAACCAAAGATTGTACTCTATGTCTTCCGAAATGGAAGTTACCGGATGTGACAGTGACACCGAAATGAAGCGGCGGGTGTTGAATGCAAGCAGGAGATGCTTGCTCTTCCTTGGCACCTGGTCTCACTCTCATGTCGGGAGTCCACTTCTTTTCATGTGGTGGAGGTTTTTGTTTGTTTGCTTTGGTTTCTGTTTTATCCTGATTTTGTATGCCTTCGGTTTCTGATTTTCTGAATTATCGATTTTGTGCTGTATACAGGGATATGGTCATTATCGATATCTGTCGATGAACTGCGTATTCCATCTGATGATTGTGAGAATAAATACAATCATACTGTTTTAAGATGAATAATTAATTGAACAGCACACATCACAAGGACAAATAGAAAATATAGTAAACAAAGTAAAAAGCATTATACCTCCATCACAATATGTCCCCTCTGTACCAGGTATACAGTGACATTTAAAACCTCCATAGAAATTCTCACATGTAGCGTTGTTTTGACACGGGTCTGTTAAGCATTCATTCACATCTACAATAGTCATTATAGAAATTGTGAATATGTTTCTAGATTTCATTTCTTCACTGTAGATCCAAAATTCAAAATCATTACAGCCTTTCAGTAAAACATATTGCAAGCTTATTTACCTTCCTCACAATTCTTAGATGTAAAGAATCTGGTACAGGTACAATTATAGCCATCCTCTGTATTGTGACATGTACCGTTGTTTATACAGGGGAACAGGGTACATTCATTAAAATCTGTAATAATGATGTTAAACATCTTCTAATTAAACAGCATTATTTAAGAACAGATAACTTTGCAGCATGGAACAGACATGCATGTTTCGGGTATACTCAACCCGAATTGTTTAATTCATGCGTAAACGTAACATTTCTTCTATTTGAAACCATATACAACTTTAATATTATATAAATGAAACTGGATATGTGATACATTAGGATTGTTAGAACCAATATCACATATCTCGACGCAATACCAGTGCCAATACACTGTTAAATTAGTAATAATGACCTACAAATACTATTTTCAGAATTAGTCCATCTTTAATGTCAAGTACAATTGAAGCAAACAATAGTACGGACAATTAGAGTAATTTACTCATCTACAAATTTCAGACAGAAAAACGTTTATCTAAATTTGTCCATAAAAACCTTCATTGCATAGTTTTCCTGTCCTTCCTTCCTGACAGCAACATTTAAACGTTCCATTGGTGTTGATACAAGAACTGCCATTGTAACATGGGATTGATAAACATTCGTCGATGTCTGCAACAACAAAAAATCTACAGAAAATGTACGTAACTACAACGAAATAGTGAAAAATAACCTAAATATTACACTACTGTACACTTTGACGTGTAATTCACATGTGCATTCTTTAATATACGCATTAAATATACGAGCAATTAAAAAGTATCTACTAAGTAAAAAGTTCTATCTATCTTCCATTACTGCCAAACTCCTCAGCATTGAGTATTATATAGCATTATATGTTAGCAGAAGGCAATTTAAGCTTATTTCTTTCCATAGCTTTTAGATGAGAGGGAGCAAACAAATATTACCAAACCTGTTTGACAGTTTCTGTCAGTATAGCCTGATGAACAATGACAAACGTAGCTTCCATATGTGTTCTGACAAAACCCGTTATTCTCACATGGGAAACTCATGCATTCATCAACATCTAAATGTAGATAAGAACGAGAATATGAAACATTAAGAAATGTCACTTTGACTGTTAAACGTCTTCAAATTCAATAGCATCATTTATAAACGGATAAATTTGCAGCATGGACCAGACATGCAATATATTTCAATATTGACAATTTCAACTTCTAGGTTGGTATCTCTGCCGTTGGATTAGTCCCCGAGGAAATCGTTCGCCTAGTTTCACAATGCTTCGGCACTTGGCATATATATGTAAATTCTGAGTCACAAAATTTGATGAAATTCTAAAACGAAAGGGTATCTCCCTGATAACATAGCTCTTCCTTAGCAGGTTCTTTGGTAGAAATATTTGGGAAAAATAGACTTTCGCTCTTTATAATTTCTTATTTTTTGGACTTTTCTCTTTGTCGGCATCAGACATGCGCATATTTTTAAATAAAAGAAAGTATATTTCAATATTGATAAAAGATAACTATGGGGTATCCCTAATCATTTCTGTTGAAAAACAAATCGACTAAAGACGACTTGCCTGATGAACTCACCTTCATCACAAAGTAGTCCTCTAAGGCCGTTGCCGCAATTACAATGAAATGAACCTAGAATGTTCTGGCATGTTGCGTTCTGCATACATGGCGACATCATACATTCATCAATATCTTAAAAGAAGAATATATATCTTCATCTCTGTATATCTACTTTGAGGTGACAATGATTTTCTTTCCAGATTTATCTTTAAACATACTCCTAGATAACATAAAGACATCTTTCATTTTTCATGCATTCAGAGGACGCTCTGATCACGTTCTTTTGGAAAACATGTATTTAATAATCGCACCCAAAGACTTGGTACAGTGTATATAGACTACATACTAGTAATGACAAAATATATTTTTAATTATTTATTTTCATAAACGCCTTACATGTCTTAAAAAAATATTTGCGGATGATCTTCAATCTTATTTAAGTTTTTCTTCATAAAATTATTAAAAGAGAATGAAGTGATATAATACCTGTTTCACAATTTGTTCCATTAAAACCCGCTAAACAGTTACATGTGTATCCATGGTCTTCCTCTGTACATGTTCCTCCATTCGTGCATGGGTTACTCGAACACTTCTTTGCGCCTTTGTAGAAATTTATAACGGCTAGTAACAATTTAACCTAAGAATTTAATAATTGATTGTGTCTAAAGAATTCATTTTTACTCTATTATGAGGATCTTATAAAAGCATATGAGATCCATCAGTGACATTCTGGATTGCGATTGAATGGCTGTCAACATAACCAAACAAATAATCTTTACCTGACATGTACATCAATATGTATATCGAGACAACCACCGAATTTGACAAGTTTTTATGGAACTGTTGCGACAGGTGTTGTATGCAAACAGGAGACACTGACTCTTCCCGGGCACCTGATCTCACTTCGGAATGTTATTGATTCCGAGGTTCGCAACTATTCATATAGAAATTCTAATTAATTGATGTTTATCATTGATGTATCTAGTGTTCGACAATGGCAAAATGGAAATACTGGAAATAACCCGCAATTTATATTTAAATAAGATAGTATGAAATTATGCACATACCACTAGCACAGTGTTTACCGTTGAATTCTGATGGACAATTACACATGTATCCTCCTGCTGTATTTGTACATGTACCGTTGTTAATACATGGACTGTACTGACATTCATCCACATCTGTGCAATGGGAATAGATTGATTATTTTAAACTATGTCATAACGCCGTGTTTTGTATCAAAGAAAGATTACATTCTATATTAGTAATGAAGCCTGAAGGGGAAGGTGGAGGTTTTTGTTTGTTTGCTTTGGTTCCTGTTTTATCCTGATTTTGTATGCCTTCGGTTTCTTATTTTCTGAATTATCGATTTTTTGCTGTTAACAGGGATATGGTCATTATCCATATTTGTCACTTTTAAATTTTACCTGTTTGACAGAGCTGCCCCTCGTAGCCAATCGAACACTCACAGTAAAAAGAACCAAGCAAATTGTAACATTTGCCATAAACACAAGGAGTTGATAAGCACTCATCCACGTCTAGAATAGATATGATAAAATCTCGTTACAGAAAAGTAATCCATTCTAATTCATTTACGCTAAAGCCCCTGTCACACCTACACGTTCTCTCGAGACGTTCTTACTACGTCCTTGAAATTTTTCATGAACGTAGTGAGAACGTGGCATTTTTCACCCGGAAGGGCTCTCCGAAACAATAATTGACGACTCCAATACGTCTGCAACACGACCTTTAGCGTCCGTAGCACGTTAGTAGCGCGTCCTTCTCGTCTTTAATACGTTTAGTCAAGTTCGCACTACGATCGGCCCCAAGTTCACACTAAGACGAAGGCGTCTGTGTTACGATAGTACGGCGTGCTTACTACGTTCTCGAAGTCCTTACTGCGTTCATGCTACGATCATGACACATTCAAAGGATAAATTGTTTGAACGAGGTCTATTTTGATTTTTTCGATCTCTAAAACCAAGAACGTGGCGAGGACGGCAGAGACGTGACGATCTCCATATGATAATATGTAAAAGTTTTAGCCGTCTGTACTACGACCGTACTACGTTCGCGACACGTTTCTTATACGTCCATGAAGTTCTCAATACGTTTGCAAGTAGTCCTTAACATGTTCTGTCATCACCGCGTCCTCACTACGACTGTTTTGAACAGTTCAAAACGGTCGTGGTGGCTCGGCGTACGGGCACGTTCGTCGGCGTCCTCAGTACGACCTCAATATGTATCAGCGAGTTCATACTACGTTCCCCGCGTCCTTACTACGTTCACGCCACGTTTCGTACTATTTTGGCGGTCGTAGTGCGTACGCCATGCCAGAACGTGAAGGTGTGACAGGGGCTTAAGGGATTCGCAGAAAGAAAAGATGAAAATGGCTATTGAAATTCATCAAACATTGTACCTTCATCACATGTTGGTCCTTCCCAATGAAGAGAACAATTACATATCTGCAAGCCTCCATCTGTTATACACTCTCCACCATTGTTACATGTCATGTTTCCACTACAGTTATTCTGTTCTAGATAACAAAATTCCATTTTTATGTGATTTTAAAGTCTTCAATTTAAATAGACTTCTTTGAAAACATTCAACTAATAGAAACCTGAGCTAATCACCTACCAGAACAGTTTACTCCTCTGTACCCCTCCATACACTGACAACTGTACGTTCCATTATAGTTTATACAAGTTGCATTCTCAGAGCAAGGATTTCTCAAACATTCGTCTACATCTGCAATTTACCAAATCATTTAATGTACCATATATCATCTGTTTATTCAGTCCAAAGCTATCTAATTATGTACCGCCTGTGTTTTGAAAATAATATTTTACTTTTATTTGAATATTTGCTGAATGGAAGATTCTCAAGCAATTCAATAGTGTAATGACCAAAGAGAACGTACCCATAGGATTGTAATAAACAATGGACATAAGATGAAACAGGTTCAACAAACAACAGCAAATATACGGATCACTGACGAGGGTTAAGTACCCAAAATGTGCATTTCTGGTCCATGCTGTAAATTTATCTGCTTTTAAATGATGCTAATGAATTAAGAGACGTTTAACATTCGTACCACTTGGTGGGTGTCGCTGCATGTGGACTGGGAGTCGCTGAGGGCACATGTAGCCACGTTCGATCAATTTCAGTTGGTCGTTTTTTTTTTTCAAACGCATTCAAAAATTTAAGTTTATAAAATTTTCTCAAATTTATGAAACCTGAGTCCTGTAGCATCATATCCCAGCCATTTTGATATGTCTTTCTGCATATTTTGGACATAATTTTCACAGATTTTTGCCACATTGAGGATCACTAATAAGGGTTAAATACCCGCCCGAAACGTGGATGTCTTGTCCATGCTGTAAATTCATCTGCTTTTAAATGAAGCTTATGAATTTGGAGACGTTTAACATGAATGTACACTCGGCGCCGAATTAGGACGGTCAACTGCTATGTGATTCTTGTAATTCGCCCGATGATCGGATACACAGAGGTCTTCCGGTACGCACATCTACTATAAAAAGACTTCTTATCACTGTGAGGTGACATCAGAAACAAGCCAATTAAATACAAGGGTCATATAGGAGCCATACGTAGTTCGCATCTATTCAGACACTTACCTTGTTGGCAATTATCTCCCTCCCATTCTTCCAGACAAACACAGTAGAAAGATCCTACCGTATTGATGCATATCCCTCCGTGCTCACAATAGTTGTTTGCTGTACATTCATCAATGTCTGCAAATGTAAATTGAAAACGGAAAAAATCAAATATCAATGTTATCAAAAAACCCGAACATTTGATATCTTGTTTACAAAGAACTATTGTACACATTGTATAATCTATAAATTGCTGAACGTTTGATTCTGAATATTAGTGGGATTCTTCCTTTAAATGATGTGGATACATATAAAGACAATTTTATGTCACATTTATTCCACTAGTACTTGTTATAATCTGTCTTACCGTCTAAACAATTAATCCCGGAAAAACCACTTGGACACAAGCAATGATATGTGCCATTTCTGTTTACACACGTGGTATTTTCACTGCATGGCGATGACACACATGGGTCCAGTTCTATTAAAATATCGAAACAGTAAACATGAGGGTCATGTGCATGGTCAAGTTAAAATGTCGGTGTTGAAGAAGTTCTGATACAATGGCATTTGACTTATTAAAACACAAAACAAAGGAGGGGGTCTCCAACAACACTCGGTTGCGCTATCCATAGCAAAACTCCAAAACACCCAATGCAAAAACACAGAACAGATACGCACAGAAAGAGACGCCATAGAAACATCAAATATAAAAGACCACAAGTAAACAAACGAGGCCAATGGACAACCGGTGCCGACTTAGGACGGCCGTCTGCCACAATACACAACGCACAAGGTATCACAGTGGTTATTCGTTTTCATATGCCTTGCTGGACATCTGATTGCTTCGGCATCTCGTTTTACGTGATACTTATTTAAAAGTATTTCAATGTACTGAAACCCTCTTCCTTAAATGGAGTTTGAATGCATTATCAGCTTAACTTTTCATTTTGTTAAAGAAGAAGCTAGGATACATCAATTATATTAAAGTGGTGTTTTTGTAGTGTCTTGCGTATTTGGTTGAAAGCCATTCAATTTAGATGTTGCAACCCCCCCCCCCTCTCCCCTTCTCTCCCTCTCTCTCTCTCTCTCTCTCTCTCTCTCTCTCTCTCTCTCTCTCTCTCTCTCTCTCTCTCTGATGCATTCATGCATAGAAAGCAATATGTCATAAACACCACCTTACCTGTTTCACAGTTTTTCCCTGTATACCCTTGATAACAGTCACAAATGTATTCGTCATTGTTTGCCACTACACATGTCCCATTGTTGAGACAAGGTGACGAGGAACAGGAGCTCAGTGCTTTGAAGAAATACAAAGTATGTCTGAATGAGATGTTCGAGCATCGATTAATGTAATCTTTGTTTTTAAATTGTAAAGTATTGATCAGGAAAAAGTTAGATAATACAAGAATATTACCTTCATGGCAGAACTGACCAGTCCAGTTACCAGAACAGTTACAGCTGAACACTGATGCAGTCGAAGTAGTACATGAAGCATTGTTCATACAGCTACCCTCGTTGCAAAGATCCGTGACTAAAAGTACAAAATAGAATTTATTATTCTTATATTCACACCTCCTGCTAAATAGTTATAATACTTTATTATGCTTCAGAATCATCAAACGCCTTTTATACAGTGGATATGATCCTAATTTCATCAGACGGACACTAGGCTTGGTACTTGACCAATCTACAGTCTTGTACAAGCGCATCCTTGAGACTTGCAATCTGACTGACTGTGACGACGGGACTCCATGACGGGCCCTGTTCAAACCTCTTTAGAGAAGACAGGGCCCCGACAACCTGTCCTCTCTGAATGTCAGACGGACTCCTCTGGTGATTACATACATGAGCTCGCTACAGCCGGCAGAGCACTGACCGTATTACGCATGCCCTCTTTTTATATCCATTTACATATTCATCTGTGTTTCTGGGGCCTCTACGTTTTGCGGTCTTGTTTGTGTGAGGTCATCTTACAGTGAGGAGGCTGTTTAAATCACAATTGTACGTTCTTCGAGACCTCTGGATAATTGGAAAAGTGAGAGGGTTCAGCATCCCATTTGGACACAATGTTGTCCTACGACACTGATGGTCACATGAACACCTCACTCTATGACAAACGTGACGACTTCAATTTCAGCATTACAAACTTTCCCTTTCTAAGTATCAACATCCCTTCATCGCCTGCTTATGGCGTGTTCATATCTCAGTTGATACGCTATGCCATAGCAAGTACCAAATATACGGATTTTGTTCTGAGAGCTAGGCGTCTTTCAGATAAGCTTCTCAGTCAAGGATATGTTTGTGACCGACTAACATCGTGACTGAGGAAGTTCTACGGTCGATATGGGGAACTCGTCATACACTATGATGTCCCACTCTCCAGAATGGTGGATGATATTTTGTCATAGACCATTTGAACCATCCAACCAAAGATTGTACTCTATGTCTTCCGAAATGGAAGTAACCTGATGTGACAGTTCTTCCGAATTGAAGCGACGGGTGTGCATGCAAGCAGGAGATGCTTACTCTTCCTGGGCACCTGGTCTCACTCCCATATCGGGAGTTCGCTTCTTTTCATGTGGTGGAGGTTTTTGTTTGTTTGCTTTGGTTCCTGTTTTATCCTGATTTTGTTTGCCTTCGGTTTCTGATTTTCTGAATTATCGATTATGTGCTTTATACAGGAATATGGTCATTATCCATATCTGTCATTTTTCGTCTCATACTATACTCGTCTTTTGTGTTTTTGCATCGGGTGTTTTGCTGTTTTGCTGTTGGTTCTGCAACAGGGTCTTGTTGGAGATCTCCTCCCTTCTTTTGAAGACAGATATGGCATTGTTATACATACTTGTGTTACAGTCATCCCCATGCAGCCCTGGTGGACAACTACAGTAGTAATTTCCATCTCTGTTCATACATGTCCCGCCATTGTTGCATGTAAAGGTGGAACACTCATCGATGTCTATGTCAAATAAAATACCTTATCTGATGGACATCCAATATCAATATATGAAATTGCAAACTTAATAGATGTTCTTATTTTTGACTTAGTATTATTATGAACCAATATAGATGTTTAAAATAATCAACTCGTTGGGTTCTGCTTGTAAACAATACATCTTCACACATTTAAAAGGAATTGCATTATGTAGATATTAACCATGGTGGCGCCGACGTCCAGTTCACGCACACTGACAATATGAACTGAAGAACCATGGTATGTTGAGAGGGGCAGGTAGCTAGAGTCTGTAATCAATATAGTACAATGAAATGTTATACGTACCATGTTGACACGTTGGTCCAGTGTATCCACCCTGACAGCTACACTTGAATGACCCCGGTATGTTGAGACATTGACCACAGTGTAGACATGGATCAAGTGAAACGCATTCGTCGATATCTAATAAAACAAAAGCAGACGTAATACGTGCATCGCAAAATAAGGTTTCTTCGTTTGACATTGTAAATGTCGAATGCAATTGAATTTATTAAGTAGAACAACATAAAATATTAAAGCAGCACATTCCATCTTAAGGCGAAAATATGCTTTAAAAAAATTAAATGGGGCAAATATCTTTTTTCCCTGTATGATAGAAGGTATAAACTCTCCGTTACTACCAAACTTTTGAGCCAAAAATCCTCAATAAATCGCAATAAATGAATTTTTTGTGGTGTCACATAAAATTCCTTTGTTTGGGATGTACCAGTCCTCGGGCATGCTCGCCATGTTGCACTAATCAAAACAACATGGCGAGTAGCGTTCACCCTCTATGGGAAATATCGAAATACATACAGATACTCAGATTTGGAAAGAGAAAGAGGAAAACGGAGACAGATTGTGAAAGAGAGAAATGGAAAAAAAATATAAGAGACCATATGGATAGATGGAATTCGATGAAAAATAATTTAAATCTTGCAACAAACCACGAAGTAGCTGCTTTTTAGATGGACAAGTAATTCTGATTAGATATAATCTAATTTAAGAAATATTAATTACAAGTATCAATCCATGTACAAACCGAAGGCAGAACGTGCAGCTATAGAAATTCTTCACTGATACTAAAGTATATTTTATCATAATATTGTAGATTAAACAAAAATGAATGTTGCACAACTTTAATGTTGTTTCTGACGATCACTGACGAGGACCGAGGACGTGGATCACTGACGAGGATTGAGTACCCGAAACCTCCATGTCTGGTTCATGCTGCAAATTCATCTCTTCTTAAATTATGCTATGAATTGAAAGAAAACATTCTTTCTGCTTTTTACCTATTTCACAGGTAGGACCTGTCCATCCGTTGTTGCATGTGCATGTAAATGATCCAATGGTGTTTATACAAGTGCCACCATTGAAACATGGTGAATGCATCCCAGATCCACACTCATTTATGTCTGGTAAATCGAAAGAGAAAATCCTCGTAGAATACAATCATTCAGTAAAAACTAGATTTTTTACCATTTGAAATTTTTGAATAATTTTATTTTATCATAACAAATTAACTTATTCTAATATAGTATCGACAAAGTTCAACTTTTACTACATGTGTGTAGGAAATAAATCAGTTATCCTTAAAATTCTGCAAGTAAAAATTGTATACTACAAAAGAGATTATTCTTTGAAAAGTTTGTTAAACAAATTAATTCACAACAACAAAGGTAAAGTTTTGTTACTATGACAGTCTGAAACGTGAATGCAAGCTATTATCTAAGTGATGAGCTCGAACAATAAGTATGGAATTCCGCCCAGTTGGGAAAGAAAAAAAAAATCTCATTCAAAGAAATTAAAATTCTGAATTCGGTACGATTTTTGCTGAATTTTATGAAAATAGTAATATTTCAAACATGCGCCCTATATCTTGTGTATGATTTGGGTTAAAACAGTCGATTTTAACATTAAAGCCTATGGAAACTGGAAAAAAGTTTTTTAGAGTATTGTTCCCCACCTTGCTACAGGATTTCCTTTTAATAGAAACTTTAATTTGACAAGATCTTCCAGCATGGCGAGTGAGATCCTGTTGCAAGGTTGGGAACGATGTCAACCAGGCGATCGAAATATAAAAAAGGGGGGTGAGAAGGCTCAAAATCGTGAGTAATTATACATAAATCTATCACGTTTTCTTTCGATGGGTTTAGAGTGATGATACTTCGCAATTATATCTAATATGTTCCATTCATTCATTCCTTGTGAACTATTGGGAGTATAGTGATGAACCAAAAATGAAGTTCTGACTACGGAAAAGAAATACTAGTTTTTGAAGGAGGACAATAATTCTACCGTTTATTAAATCCCTAAATGTATGATAACTTAATATAACTCAGAGTAAAACGATTTTCTCAATTTCATCTCATCTTATTGAATTTTATAACGTAATACCACGGACTCAAAATGGTGGACACCGCGTTGCTTAGATTTCGAATAAATGCCAAGTAGGTAATGTAAATGATAAATATTTGAGTCAAATATTATAGATTATAAGTTTTTCCATCCATAAATATATATTTCATACCTTAGATAGTTTTAGTACATGTAACCCTGGAGGAGATTTTATTATCTGGGCGGATTTCCCGTCAATTCGTGCGAGATCAGAGATGTAAATACTGCATAATGGCAATCTGTGAATATCTTCATGAAGTCAAGAATAAATGTTCTATGTTTCCTTTGTCGTATATCTTTGACAAAATTTCAAGGTCAGTTTATCAATGAATTGATGTGATTTTCCTAGGACGTCATAAAGTATAATGTACCTTTTCTACAGTTTGTTCCTTCGAAGCCAGTATGACATGTACAGTAGTAGCTGCCGTACGTATTTGTACAGGTACCGTGGTTACATATCCCTGAGTACTCTTTGCACTCGTTCACATCTAATTTTATAAAAAGACACATGTACAAGACGACAATGGTGAATGAAATGGAAGGAAGTACACAGACAAAACTACGATTCTTAGACAATAACTTTAACAAAATCTCCATTTAAAGGCCGGTTGGGGACTATAAAAGAAGAAAAGTCAATTTTCAGTCATTTCCTCACTGTCCAATTCATGAGTAACATCTCTAATCGTAATCTGACTGGCCCGTTTTATCCATTATACCTCTTTTAATTTTGACATCTTGATATTGGGGTATCTTATTAGTATAATCAAGTTGCCCTGACGCCACACCTTTCTTGACTCTTGGGGTGTCACCTAATTGAATAGCGCCGCTATCGTCAAAGCAGGTATACTACCATATGTTACTCAGGTGTGCATATCAATTACCACCCATTTGAAAACCCCGATCTTTGAGGAGAAGTAATATTTCAGAATGATAAAAATATAAAATAATTTCTATAATAATAATTATAGAATAATTTATATTCCTCGAGCAGGAGATTAACATGCAAATCATTCCGTTTCAAATGAAAATTTATATATTAACTTACCATTGGAAATCTCGTAAAATAAAAATCCGTCTTCTCCTGGAAATAAAGTTGAAAAAATTATACGTACAGTCAGGGGACGAACATTTGATTCTGGGGGAGGCAAATTTTTCGGGTCATATTATTTATTTTCAACGCAGAACCGGCTAATTTCTTTGAGTAAGTCGAGGTCGCAATATTTACTTTCATCCTCTAGCAAATTCTGACAAGCCAAAACAAAAAAACAAAAACAAACCAACAGCGAGGCACACTTTGATATAAGAATATAATATATATTATACTTCAACAAAATTCAATTAATTATTAAGAGAGTGCAAGACTTTTGGTACATTTTTTTTTGTACCCTTCAGGATCAAATGGTCGTCCCCTAATTGAATGACTGTTTTTATCACATATTGGTGTCACATTATCATTTTAGCTCCAGGTTGGGGGATGAAGTGCTAGTGGACCCCATTGGCACATGTAGATAAGTTCGATCAACCTTGGTTGATCGTCTCTTCAACGCATACAAAAATTTTTGTAATCAAAATATCTTGGAATTTCTAAAAAGTGGGTCCTATAGCATCATAACTTCACACTATTTTGCAATATTATATTGTTTAGATTGAGGATCACTGACGAGGGTTTAGTACCCGAAACTTGCATGTCTGGTCCATGCCGCTTTATCTGTTCTTAAATGATGTTATTGCATTAGAAGACGTTTAACATTATTTCCTTTGGATGTAATTTTCTTCAACCACATGATTTTATTCAAATAGATAAATGTTTGAACACTCGAAAGAGAAAATTAAAAAAGAGAAGGTGATACTACAACACAAAAACTGACAGATGAAACAGCTTCATTAACAAAGCACTGGAGAGATATCTTTTCTACAGAAAATTTCTAGCCCCTAGTGCAGCGTGCAAATATTATTTTGGCAAGCCAAATATAATTAAAGTCAATTATTATGATTATTTTTCTTCTTTTGTCCATAGGAATACACAGGAATAAATCCTCTGGATTCATTCAATATAAGAATATATTTTGGTAGTTTTCTAAGTATTATTGTTCCTATACCGTTGTCAAAGTACGACCACTTTAATTTTTTTTTTTCATTTATTTTAACTATACTTTAATATTAATACGGTGCCGCATTCATTTGAGTGGCGCCAATTTAGATAAATTTCTTTCTTACACAAGACTCTGTTGAGTTTTTTCACTAAGATATGGGTATCAACCGTGATTCTATGTTTAGTTGTTCCTTGTCAGTTTGTCTGCTTTTTCTTGTCTAATGAGAGTTCGTTCTGCTAGTTCACTTATGGTAATCTCCTCTCTATCTGTTTTGGTTTGTATTATTTTTTCAAATTTGCATACTCATTGATTGTTTTTTTTTTAATTCTGATATCTCTAAATATGAAGCAGAGTGGTTTCTTTCACACGAATAAATTGTGCTATGGTAGTCAGCAAAATGGGGCTTGTCAATTGAGAGTATGCCATCGATAAACCTGTATGTAGAGTTGGAGTGCTGGGTGTATCTTCTACTTCTTTCTCTTTAGTTATCAGCTTAAACACAATGAAGATTATATCACTTGGTTTCGCCGGCTGGATGGGAATGACCTTAGCCATTTCCAAGCGCGCATGCGCAACACGTCTATCCCTTTCTTTTGGAGAGGAAAGACTGAACTGTGTATACTAGATAAGAAGTACCAATCGTAGTTCAGGTGACTAAGGTCAATGGGAACAAGGCATACTTCTCCGTTGAAGACGAAAAGGCTATCGCGAACTCCCGAATGGAGGCGGTACCATGTGCCCGGGAGGAGTGAGAGTCCTTTGACTGCATACAATTTCCGCCGCGAATGCCAGATGGAAACGTGTCAAATCCGACAATGTCCAAATTGGTAAAAGACAGTCAATTGGAAAGATCCTTGATAGGCAAAATAAATTAATTGTAGCGACCATAGAACTTCCTCAGTGATATTGTATGCCATTCCCCTAAAGAATCTTGAGTTAGTAGCTTAGTGGCAGCCTGAAAAATATCTAGTATTAAATATGTCATTTTAACTTAACATTGTATTAGTCTATCGAAATTAAGATGGTAAAAATTATAAATACCTCTATTACCAGCCTGTTTAGACATGGAGTAAGCGGAATTGGTGAATGAAAGACTGTGACTGTATGACGTCACGTTGTTAAACCAACCAATGGCAATGTTATGTCGTTTAACGGGGATGTTAACATCTATGTAATTAAACATAACGTACGTACTGACACTGTCAGTAACTAATACCGCTTGAACGGTCACACTCTGAAAAAAAAACAGTAAACAGTAAACTTCCCATATTGTTATGCAAATACCGAATGTCTACTACGTATTTTGATCAGCCTTCTTTACTTTTCGTATCCAAACACTTTAGGTATTAAATGAGGTTAAGGTTGTGACTACAGGGAGATAACTCTATTTTCATATCAAATGATATTTGTAACCAACATAAACTATTATTCCAGAAAAAAATAATAGTACTTGTAATTTTTTATGGTTGAATGGGTATTTTTGGGGAAAATACATATTTTGTTATGGAAAATCACAAAAATAGGGAAAAATCATTTTCGTGTGAATTTTTCTATCAAATATTCAATCATCAGAATATGTTCTATAAATTATACTCTTTAAAAAAGACACATTTCAAAATTCGAACTATAAGTCAAACTCTATGTTTTGGGGTCAAAATGTCGATTTTTGCTTAATTATTGTGCTATTTATAGAAACAGTCATTTTGTTCAAAAATTAATTCGGGTACATATTGGTTTGACTGCTTTGGTATAAAGCACTACCACAGCTTTATACATAGAGAAGTAAATCATACAACTGTAGATCTATAAATAAAAATTACAAGTTGTTCTCATGACAACCAGCAATATCGTATTAACATAAAATTACTGCCCTTAGAACTCTTTATTTTTTTTTCAGAATATCTAAAAATAGCCTTAAATTCATACACAAGCTATGAAAATTCCGAAAAGTATAGATTAATATGAATTCCAAAATGTCATGCATTACAGAGGTATGTACAGTGGAATTCTCAAAAATGACGAAAGTGTTAAAGTGGACATAAATGGACGTTTGTAGCAAAAACAAAACACGAGACGGGCGAATTTTAATTTTTGTTCTGAATAGTTCGAGGGGATGTTCTTCTACATGTAGATATATCCATAACTCTATCAAAAGTCGCAACCCTTACCTTAATTTTTCAAATACTGGTATCGATTTCTCGAAATTCATATTTTGAATTTCGACTTTTTCAGATTTTAAGACTTTATTAGTTATGATAAACTGCCGATAGGTGAGAGAAGGAATCATTTGCGTCTTAGTAACTTCATGTCTTTTCTTAGTTTCATAGTAAATGAATACGCCCCTGCAGTTTATTTATTCAAATATCAACAGAAAAAATGCATTCTTGAGTCAATAGTCAGGTGATTAATGACAGATTAATGTCAGACATGATTTATCTTTAAACTCTGGCACTCTCATACAATGTATTTTGCCTTTGAATATTTAGGGCGGGTTTGTTAGAGCGAGAGCGAAGAATAATGTGAAATAGATCCCAGTAATTTATGAGACCAACATGAAGAAGTATAAAACGAAGGGTCATTCTTGGTAGTAATCAAATATCAAATTTTGGTTATTAAATTCTCAGATATACTACAAGTCAAAATGACTCAAAGAATGTCAAAATATTTCAGACCGATTTTATAGTTTTATAGTATAGTTAGTTAAAATTTCATATATCTGTTTAACATGTGTAATTGCAAAACTTCGACTGTTGACATTTTCTGATTTATTAACGATGACCCTGGACCTGGAAATCATAATTTATTTCTTTATCAAAGTTCTTAATTAAAATACTAGCATTACGTATTCATTTATGTAGATAACTTCCTGTTTCTTCTCTTATCAGTAAATCTCAGCTTTTTATTAAATACTACTAACTTGTTCTCCCTGACAACAAAACAATGGACTGTTATGCCACGTGGCAACCATCATCCACGTTGGAGAAAAGGAAGTCCGGTTGGAGAATCTGAGGACATCATTGGCTGCTCTTTGTAGAATGGAACCAGATGTATAAGCTTTGTAGTAGAAGTTAGAACCGCCAACATTTGGATAGATATCTGTCCACCATGCCGCTATTAAAGGAGGATAGAAACTGGTTGCTTGGATTCTAATTGGGGTATACGACCTTGAATACATCCCAAATGTTATAATTCCGTTGGTACTAGTCTAAATAAAGAATTATTATTTCCTGGGTAAATTCAATCGAATCGTTGATGACATAAATATAGAAGATTTTCTTTTACTGATTTCATATTTCGTGAAACTGAAAAAGTCGTCATTCAAAATTATGAGAAAAGAAATTATACTCGAGTAACATATATTTGCTTACTTTTTTCAACAATGGCAAGAAGTACCTTAAGATTCTATGTTTTTAATATTGGCACTTTTTATAAATCTTACATAGACTTTGTGATATTTCTGCTTGCCCATGGTTATTCCACCATCCACATAGAAACCATCGGTAGTCACGTAATCATCCCCGTGGAGTATCAAATCTTGCAAATATGGATAATAACCTATCGAAACATTTTAAAACATATTACATTGCGACTCCCTTAAAATGTATAATATGGAATACTGATATTAGTATACAATTTATGGAAATTCATGAATTCTATATCATTCGTTTTTTTTTTTTTTTTGATTAAAGTAGAAATTGATATCTGATATAATTGATAGTGACGAAATGATTGTTGTTTATTTATGTTAACTGTTATATCAAGTTTTAATAAAAAAAAAAAATAATAAAATAAAATGTATAATTTTCGTGTTTTGTGATTTTAAGTCGTATCTGGTGCCCCTTTTGCATGTGTTTTCGCCTGGGATGTTTCTGTATTTTGCTTTTGGTGCTGCAACCTAGTCTTTTAGTCGTTAATCTTAATGTTTCGTGATTAAAAAAGAAAGATTGCATTATTCATTTCTTGGACTGAATGTACTCCTTCTCCGATCACTATCTCTGATATTATAAAATATGTGTGATTGCTTGCAATGTGTCTTTTGTGGTTATTTATACCTTTTTTATCAAAATTATTCAAGTAGACAAGCTAAACAAGAGACCAGATGAGATAGAGACAAGGATCCCCAAACATGACTTCAAACACCATTAGTGCTGTATTTTGAAATAAATTTTTTCAATACAATACGATACCATACATTTTCCTTCAAAACTATACATTTTCAATACAATAAGCATTTTCACATTTTTCTCAAATTTATCATTATAATGAATCAATAAATGGAGTTTTTATGGTTTAATAAATGGCAACTTTATAAAACAGAACAAAAATAAACAACAAATGTATGTTTTCCATTCAAAAATAAAAAAAGGAATGAAAAGAAAACAATGGCAGCTATGGAAAGTGTTTCTTTGTCTACCAAAGACTTATTTTGACGAACGCACAATAATTGCGAGCGCGCATTCAAGACCGCCCATTGCAGGGGCCCAAGCAACACACAGATATATATATGTAAAAAGACATAAACATATAGGCCGTACGAAAAACAATCTGTGCTCTGTCGGCTTGAGAACAAATTTTAAGGCCTGTAAATACTTCAAAATTGCATGGTAATGAATACATATTCTGTCAGAAAGTTGCTTTGAATGGGATATTGTACATGACATCATTCTTATAGTTGGAATACGGACTATTTTCACATCACTTTCATACTTTACCAACCAATGCACTTTATATTCTGACAGTCCATGTTTTATAGATACGTACAAGTGTTTATGACCAAAGAGATGATTTTGGATTAAACATATTATCCCCTGGCTTGACGGTGATGTTCCTAGACTATAGTCATAGGGCATTTACAATTTTATATATCACAGCTCATAAGGTACGCTAAAACATGTACTAATGCTTTGGATTTTCATAGTGCACATTTACAAATTACTTTTAGGTCAAGGTTTCCGCTTTCATAAACTCTTTACTTTCTGGAAATACAAAAATTACTGCCACCATCTGTTAAAATTAAGACCTATACAAGTAACAGAGTATATTATTTGATATATTTTACACCTGCCTTTATGGTGACATAATGAACAAAGTTAGAAGAACATCCAAGGTAGACAGCATAACAATAAAAATGCTTCAGAATCATAAACGCCTTTTACACATTGGATATGACCATTCTGTCACCAGACGACATAGTACTTGACCAATCTACAGCCATGCACCAGCTCATTCTTAAGAATTGCACTCTGACGGACTGTGACGACGAAACTCCATGACGGGCTCTGTCCAAACCTCTTCATTTATTAAAACAGAACCAAAGCATTTATATTTTAGAAAGATAACTCCTTGGCCTTGGCCTTATACCTTTTTGGTCCTTAAAAATTTGAAGGATCAAAATTTATAGGCATGTTCATTTCATGATCATTTATATGTATCTGTGTATGAAATATAAAAGCTGTACCTTGAAAACTACTCGAGTTATTTCGTAAGAACCAAAGTATTGATATTTTATTGAATTTTGCCTAAGATTGAACTGGATGATATTCTGTCATAGACCATTTGAACCATCCAACCAAAGATTGTACTCTATGTCTTCCGAAATGGAAGTTACCGGATGTGACATTTCTAGATAACGAATTGAAGCGGTGGGTGTTGCATGCAAGCAGGAAATGCTTACTTTTCCTGGGCACCTGGTCTCACTCCCTTATCGGGAGTTCGCTTCTTTTCATATGGTGGAGGTTTTTGTTTGTTTGCTTTGGTTTTATCCTGATCTTGTATGCCTTCGGTGTCTGATTTTCTGAGTAACCGATTTTGTGCTGTATACAGGGATATGGTCATTATCCATATTTGTCACTTAACCTTTGACCTTGAAGGTTCAAAATTTATAGGAATGTTCCTCTCATATTCTTTTTGTATGTATGAAGTATGAAAGCTGTACCTTGAAAAGTACTCGAGTTATAGCATCAGAACCAAAATGTTGACGGACGGACGGACGGACGGACGGACGGACAGACGATTACGTGATTCTTACAGGGCTATCACATTATCATTATCATGCGGGTTCCTAAATATCAAAATTGTGAACGGCGAGTCTCATACGAGTGTACTTGACGAAAGAAATGGTTTGGGATTCAACATAGTAAACTTTCCTTGACTTGACGGGGATGTTCCCAGGATACCATCATATGGTATGTACATATCTCAACTCATCCGGTACGCAAGAGCGTGTACTAGCGTTTTGGATTTTCAAAGTAGAAATTTAACGCTTACTAAGTAACTTTTAGGACAAGCTTTCACAAAAACTACTCTCAGATTCTTTTAAGATTTGGACATGCAACATGCAACAGAGTATATTACTTTGGGAATTTCACAACCGCCTTTTATGGTTACATAATAAACAAAATACGAACGATCAAGAGTGGACATAATTTCCTTTGACAATGCGTCAGAATTACAAATGCCTCTTGTACTATGGATGATCATGACCCTGATATCACCATATGGACACTCGGCATGGTATTGATAAATCTACAGCCTTGTGCCAGCGCATTCTTATGAATTGCGCTCTGACTGACTGACGACGGGACTCCAAGCCGGACCCTGTCCAGACCTCTTTAGAGAAAACAGGGCCCTGACCACCTGTCCTCTCTGAATAATGGTCGGACTCGTCGAATGATAACATGCATGAGCTCGCTACAACCGGCAGAGCACGGACTGTATTCTGTTTTTATATCCATTTACATAGTCATCCGAGTTACTTGACCCCTGCGATTTGCTCTCTTGTTTGCGTGGTCATCTTAAAGTGATGAGGCTATTTTACACTACAACTTTGCGTGTTGAAAAATAAGGTCATCAATCAGCCAGACTCGCCCAAAAATTTACTAGGACCCGTGTTGAAAAATAAGGTCATCAATCAGCCAGACTCGCCCAAAAATTTACTAGGACCCTACACTCATAGACCAACTCTCGTAATATTTCACTAAGTATGATGTCATTTATGAATTATTATATTTTTGGAGAGAGTGGAGTGTTTCGGCGGTTTTATCATTTTCTAAATAATCGCTAAGGCCCGCCTCATCAGGGGTCCACCTTAGAATAATAATCTTAAGATAGACGTGCTCTTATGATAATTTCTCCTATATTTCTGTGTTTCTGGTATGCAACAATAGGTTCCGATTTGAATATTTCCTTACATTTTTTATCTGATTGCAAGTCTTTCCAATATTTCAAAATTCTCCTTTTTAAGCCTTTTATACACGGGTTGAATTTAGTTATCATTACAGTAGGTACTGTTTTTGTTTCAGATTTAGATTTGTTTAAAGCTGTTTTTCTGTTGGTAGAAAGGGTCTCAGAAATTGTTGGATTTATTTCCCCATCGGAGTAACCTCTGTTCAAAAGATGATTTTTGAAATCCTGTAAAATACTAATTAAATTGTCCCTGTTATTAGTATTTCTTAAATGCCGTGTGCATTCGCCCTTAATAAAGCCTTTGAATACTGATTGATTGTGGGCGCTTTCACGATGCAAATACTGAAAGTTGTTTGTAGGTTTGATAAATGATTTAATATCAAGTTTCTGACTATCCTGAAACAACTTCCCCTTAAACACTGTAGTGTCTAAGAAATTTGCACTCTCCTGTGATATTTCAAATGTGAATTTGATATGTTTGTGGCACCTGTTTCCGATTTCAAAAAATTGAAGAATTTCTTGCTCTGAGCCATTGAAAATCATAAATCCGTCATCTCTATATCTACCATGAAAAAGGACTTTGTCGGAGTGTTCAAACTCTGTCATAATGAATTGTGTAATTTGGTACATTCTTATATCTGAAACCTCAGGTGAAACTGTAGAGCCCATGGCACAACCAATTATCTGTTTATAATATTTTCCATTGAACTCAAAGTAGTTGTTTTCTAATACTGTTTTAATAAGAAATACTAGATCTGAGGCATCTGGATACGGTAAACTCAAGTCGTTTTTAATTGATGTTTTATATGCCTCTTCTACTGCCGATATAAGTTCAGTGAATTCCATGTTTGTGTACATACTAGTTACATCATAAGTAATGAGAATAACATTCTGTGGCAGACATAATGATTCAATTTTGTTGATAAATTCAGTCGTGTCCTTAATGTAGGTTAATTGTTTCTGGACGATTGGCACTAGAAAGTAATCACAGTATGCACCAATTTTGTAAGTCGGCGCACTGCATTGAGAAATTATAGGCCGCCCAGGTGGTAACTCTTTAAGGCAACAAGTGCCGTCGGTCAGCGCAGACAAGATGGTTCCTTTAGTTTTGTGTATCTTAGGGAGCAGATAAAGCTGCCCGCATTTCGGAGGTGATGTTTGATTATTTAGAAAACGATAAGTTTCATCATCTAATGTTCCTTTTGAGAACAATGCGGAAATTCTCTCCTCTATGATTTTTTGTATATTGAGCAGATTAGGTTTACTAACCTCAACATAATGTTTTGAATTAAGTTGTCGATTACCTTCAGAAATATATTTGTCTCTGTCCATAATGACAACTGTATTACTTTTGTCCGCCTTTTTAATGATAATGTTTTTATTATTTTTGAGTGAAAACATTGCTTCCCTTTCAAGACTACTCAGATTATTTCTTTGTTCTTTGATTGGAATTGATGATAATTCTAGTTTTGTTTTTTCTATGTAATTTTCAAGTGCATTACATGTAGGAGGTGGTTTGTATCCTGTATTTGTTCTAAAAGGATGGAGTGTTGCGTTTGTACCATCATCGAATAAATATTTACATCTTAGTTTTCGTGCGAATTCATCAAAATCTTTCAAAAGTAAATTCTTTACATTGCTGTGTGGTGGTGTAGGAATGAATTTGAGTCCTTTTGCTAATAACATTATTTCGTCAGTACTGAGTGTGCATTTCGACAGGTTTAAAACAAATTTTTTTGCATTTGCCAATTTTCCTCTGAGAATACGATGTTTCCTCGCTACTTTATTTGAAGCTCTTTCTTTACATTTTTTTCTCCTTCCTCTTTCTATTGAAGCGTCTCGCCATATTGGTTGGCAGTAAATATCAACAATATGTTGACACAAAAAACCACGTTTATTATACGTCTGAGCGTAATAATAAAGGGTATATATAAGTTGTTTCCGTCTATTAGACGTCGGAACGTGTAATAGAGGAATAAATAGTACAAAGTATACAAAACACCACGTCTATTATACGTCGGAACGTAATAATAGAGGGTAAATATTAGGAAGAAGTCCGTCTATTAAAATAGAAGTTGTAAATCTTATAATGAGCCACTGCAAATGATATGTAATCCTTAGATAATAGTGTACAGTAGTGACCTTACTTCGATGAGACGAAGTTTTGGAGTGTGTTGTTCATACAGCAATGTAAGATACGATGAGTAGTCTTGAGGGTTACAAAACACGCCCACTTGCGTTAACCAATAGAAATGCTAGAGCTATATGCTAATCTTATAAAAAGAATCACTCAAAATGATGAGTAAATAAGATGTATTATTGATATATACAGATGTGTGAAGAGTATCACAAATTATATAAATGCTAATGTGCAATCAAATGTAAAAAGGTGTACCTTTCGTGTTGAAAAATAAGGTCATCAATCAGCCAGACTCGCCCAAAAATTTACTAGGACCCTACACTCATAGACCAACTCTCGTAATATTTCACTAAGTATGATGTCATTTATGAATTATTATATTTTTGGAGAGAGTGGAGTGTTTCGGCGGTTTTATCATTTTCTAAATAATCGCTAAGGCCCGCCTCATCAGGGGTCCACCTTAGAATAATAATCTTAAGATAGACGTGCTCTTATGATAATTTCTCCTATATTTCTGTGTTTCTGGTATGCAACAATAGGTTCCGATTTGAATATTTCCTTACATTTTTTTATCTGATTGCAAGTCTTTCCAATATTTCAAAATTCTCCTTTTTAAGCCTTTTATACACGGGTTGAATTTAGTTATCATTACAGTAGGTACTGTTTTTGTTTCAGGTTTAGATTTGTTTAAAGCTGTATTTTCTGTTGGTAGAAAGGGTCTCAGAAATTGTTGGATTTATTTCCCCCATCAGAGTAACCTCTGTTCAAAAGATGATTTTTGAAATCCTGTAAAATACTAATTAAATTGTCCCTGTTATTAGTATTTCTTAAATGCCGTGTGCACTCGCCCTTAATAAAGCCTTTGAATACTGATTGATTGTGGGCGCTTTCACGATGCAAATACTGAAAGTTGTTTGTAGGTTTGATAAATGATTTAATATCAAGTTTCTGACTATCCTGAAACAACTTCCCCTTAAACACTGTAGTGTCTAAGAAATTTGCACTCTCCTGTGATATTTCAAATGTGAATTTGATATGTTTGTGGCACCTGTTTCCGATTTCAAAAAATTGAAGAATTTCTTGCTCTGAGCCATTGAAAATCATAAATCCGTCATCTCTATATCTACCATGAAAAAGGACTTTGTCGGAGTGTTCAAACTCTGTCATAATGAATTGTGTAATTTGGTACATTCTTATATCTGAAACCTCAGGTGAAACTGTAGAGCCCATGGCACAACCAATTATCTGTTTATAATATTTAAATGTTGAAAAATAAGGTCATCAATCAGCCAGACTCGCCCAAAAATTTACTAGGACCCTACACTCATAGACCAACTCTCGTAATATTTCACTAAGTATGATGTCATTTATGAATTATTATATTTTTGGAGAGAGTGGAGTGTTTCGAGTGTTGACGAATTTTCATGCAAGGAAGCCGCTTATTTAATACAGCAAGCATAACAACATCTACCACGGCCAGATAATAATCACTAAGGTGGATCCCTGACGAGGCGGGCCTTAGGCTTTGAATTTTCATTTCTGATATTAAAACCGCCGAAACACTCTTCAATCTTGCTTACATATAAATTTTATGAATCAGGAAATAGTTATGAATTAAAATGGAGATGGTCAAGAGTGTAGGGTCCTGGTAATTTTTGGGACGAGTCTGGCTGTATGATGTCTTTTTAATTACACTCTTATTTTTCAACACTTTGAAATATTCAAATCGGAACCTATTGTTGCATACCAGAAACACAGAAATATAGGAGAAATTATCATAAGAGCACGTCTATCTTAAGATTATTATTCTAAGGTGGACCCCTGATGAGGCGGGCCTTAGCGATTATTTAGAAAATGATAAAACCGCCGAAACACTCCACTCTCTCCAAAAATATAATAATTCATAAATGACATCATACTTAGTGAAATATTACGAGAGTTGGTCTATGAGTGTAGGGTCCTAGTAAATTTTTGGGCGAGTCTGGCTGATTGATGACCTTATTTTTCAACACTTTGAGCTGGGAACAATGTTCCACAGGCATCATCCCGTGTATCGCTTTCTTTGAAAGCGATCGGCTTGTTCTTGATTTATTGGGGCTCAACTTTGGCCTCTCTCAGATATTTTATTTTCCTAATGAACAAAAGCACGCACATTAACACATCTCAAATGAAAGCTACATCCGCTTATTTCAAAGAAAGTTTACAGGAGTAGAGGAGTGACAATTACTTTGCAGTCATCCGAGTCATGATTACAAAATCCAACGATTCTATTAAAATATACACACGTATTCTTGCAATCGTTATGATAAAGAAATTCAGCAAACTATCACTCAGCAAAACGAAATATTCTGCGACAATACATACGAAAATGGATTCTGATGATAGTATACCATCTAACCAGGAAGCCCTGACCAAAATCACTGACTTAGATCTTAGCATTAAACTACCAGAATCCAACCACTGCTTTGATGAAACTGCAGCCAGTGGCATTTCGGATATCGTTAAAATTATGAAAGAAAGACAACTACTTTCGAAAAAACGAGAGAGTCTCGTTTATGGACAAAAGACTGGCATCTACCCTGTTTGGTTCTCAGTAAAACCTAGATGTCACATGAATTTGGAAAGCGAGGAAGATGACGACAAATTTAAGTCTGCTTGGGCTTGTATAGCCAAAGGGGTATCTCGGGATGCAGCACAAAAAGTGGTGGACTACCTGAACACTGAAATTAAGGGAAAGGAGAGTGAGATTAATCAAGTACGGGCCTCAACCATAAGGAAAATTGGCTTCTCCACTGAGAATAGTGCGCTAGCAAGAAAGAATTTGGACAAAGAAATAATAAAACTGAATGAGGAGAACACCACAGAACTTAATAACTTTAGAATTCAACTATCCAGCACTCAGTGTCTACCTGCCACAATCTCAAAGGCACCAAAGGAGTATACCAGACCACGCACCTGGAACCACCCTCAACAAAAACGTGAGAACAGAGGATACAGGGAATTAGAAGAAATCAGTATAAACCATATTAACTTCATGCCGCTTTTTGAAGGAGATAACTCTCCCCGGATTGTGCACAAGAAATAATGATAAATTGAAGGATGTTCAATTCAGTAATTGCTTTTGTTCTATTATTCTAAATGTACTTATTGGAGATTCTCCAATTCAATCAACGATCATTTTTGTTACTTGACTATTGATTATTTTCGCTATGGACAGCCAATATACGAAAGGTACACCTTTTTACATTTGATTGCACATTAACATTTATATAATTTGTGATACTCTTCACACATCTGTATATATCAATAATACATCTTATTTACTCATCATTTGAGTGATTCTTTTTATAAGATTAGCATATAGCTCTAGCATTTCTATTGGTTAACGCAAGTGGGCGTGTTTTGTAACCCTCAAGACTACTCATCGTATCTTACATTGCTTTATGAACAACACACTCCAAAACTTCGTCTCATCGAAGTAAGGTCACTACTGTACACTATTATCTAAGGATTACATATCATTTGCAGTGGCTCATTATAAGATTTACAACTTCTATTTTAATAGACGGACTTCTTCCTAATATTTACCCTCTATTATTACATTCCGACGTATAATAGACGTGGTGTTTTGTATACTTTGTACTATTTATTCCTCTATTACACGTTCCGACGTCTAATAGACGGAAACAACTTATATATACCCTTTATTATTACGCTCAGACGTATAATAAACGTGGTTTTTTGTGTCAACATATTGTTGATATTTACTGCCAACCAATATGGCGAGACGCTTCAATAGAAAGAGGAAGGAGAAAAAATGTAAAGAAAGAGCTTCAAATAAAGTAGCGAGGAAACATCGTATTCTCAGAGGAAAATTGGCAAATGCAAAATATTTGTTTTAAACCTGTCGAAATGCACACTCAGTACTGACGAAATAATGTTATTAGCAAAAGGACTCAAATTCATTCCTACACCACCACACAGCAATGTAAAGAATTTACTTTTGAAAGATTTTGATGAATTCGCACGAAAACTAAGATGTAAATATTTATTCGATGATGGTACAAACGCAACACTCCATCCTTTTAGAACAAATACAGGATACAAACCACCTCCTACATGTAATGCACTTGAAAATTACATAGAAAAAACAAAACTAGAATTATCATCAATTCCAATCAAAGAACAAAGAAATAATCTGAGTAGTCTTGAAAGGGAAGCAATGTTTTCACTCAAAAATAATAAAAACATTATCATTAAAAAGGCGGACAAAAGTAATACAGTTGTCATTATGGACAGAGACAAATATATTTCTGAAGGTAATCGACAACTTAATTCAAAACATTATGTTGAGGTTAGTAAACCTAATCTGCTCAATATACAAAAAATCATAGAGGAGAGAATTTCCGCATTGTTCTCAAAAGGAACATTAGATGATGAAACTTATCGTTTTCTAAATAATCAAACATCACCTCCGAAATGCGGGCAGCTTTATCTGCTCCCTAAGATACACAAAATTAAAGGAACCATCTTGTCTGCGCTGACCGACGGCACTTGTTGCCTTAAAGAGTTACCACCTGGGCGGCCTATAATTTCTCAATGCAGTGCGCCGACTTACAAAATTGGTGCATACTGTGATTACTTTCTAGTACCAATCGTCCAGAAACAATTAACCTACATTAAGGACACGACTGAATTTATCAACAAAATTGAATCATTATGTCTGCCACAGAATGTTATTCTCATTACTTATGATGTAACTAGTATGTACACAAACATGGAATTCACTGAACTTATATCGGCAGTAGAAGAGGCATATAAAACATCAATTAAAAACGACTTGAGTTTACCGTATCCAGATGCCTCAGATCTAGTATTTCTTATTAAAACAGTATTAGAAAACAACTACTTTGAGTTCAATGGAAAATATTATAAACAGATAATTGGTTGTGCCATGGGCTCTACAGTTTCACCTGAGGTTTCAGATATAAGAATGTACCAAATTACACAATTCATTATGACAGAGTTTGAACACTCCGACAAAGTCCTTTTTCATGGTAGATATAGAGATGACGGATTTATGATTTTCAATGGCTCAGAGCAAGAAATTCTTCAATTTTTTGAAATCGGAAACAGGTGCCACAAACATATCAAATTCACATTTGAAATATCACAGGAGAGTGCAAATTTCTTAGACACTACAGTGTTTAAGGGGAAGTTGTTTCAGGATAGTCAGAAACTTGATATTAAATCATTTATCAAACCTACAAACAACTTTCAGTATTTGCATCGTGAAAGCGCCCACAATCAATCAGTATTCAAAGGCTTTATTAAGGGCGAGTGCACACGGCATTTAAGAAATACTAATAACAGGGACAATTTAATTAGTATTTTACAGGATTTCAAAAATCATCTTTTGAACAGAGGTTACTCCGATGGGGAAATAAATCCAACAATTTCTGAGACCCTTTCTACCAACAGAAAAACAGCTTTAAACAAATCTAAATCTGAAACAAAAACAGTACCTACTGTAATGATAACTAAATTCAACCCGTGTATAAAAGGCTTAAAAAGGAGAATTTTGAAATATTGGAAAGACTTGCAATCAGATAAAAAATGTAAGGAAATATTCAAATCGGAACCTATTGTTGCATACCAGAAACACAGAAATATAGGAGAAATTATCATAAGAGCACGTCTATCTTAAGATTATTATTCTAAGGTGGACCCCTGATGAGGCGGGCCTTAGCGATTATTTAGAAAATGATAAAACCGCCGAAACACTCCACTCTCTCCAAAAATATAATAATTCATAAATGACATCATACTTAGTGAAATATTACGAGAGTTGGTCTATGAGTGTAGGGTCCTAGTAAATTTTTGGGCGAGTCTGGCTGATTGATGACCTTATTTTTCAACACTCATTATGACAGAGTTTGAACACTCCGACAAAGTCCTTTTTCATGGTAGATATAGAGATGACGGATTTATGATTTTCAATGGCTCAGAGCAAGAAATTCTTCAATTTTTTGAAATCGGAAACAGGTGCCACAAACATATCAAATTCACATTTGAAATATCACAGGAGAGTGCAAATTTCTTAGACACTACAGTGTTTAAGGGGAAGTTGTTTCAGGATAGTCAGAAACTTGATATTAAATCATTTATCGAACCTACAAACAACTTTCAGTATTTGCATCGTGAAAGCGCCCACAATCAATCAGTATTCAAAGGCTTTATTAAGGGCGAGTGCACACGGCATTTAAGAAATACTAATAACAGGGACAATTTAATTAGTATTTTACAGGATTTCAAAAATCATCTTTTGAACAGAGGTTACTCCGATGGGGAAATAAATCCAACAATTTCTGAGACCCTTTCTACCAACAGAAAAACAGCTTTAAACAAATCTAAATCTGAAACAAAAACAGTACCTACTGTAATGATAACTAAATTCAACCCGTGTATAAAAGGCTTAAAAAGGAGAATTTTGAAATATTGGAAAGACTTGCAATCAGATAAAAAATGTAAGGAAATATTCAAATCGGAACCTATTGTTGCATACCAGAAACACAGAAATATAGGAGAAATTATCATAAGAGCACGTCTATCTTAAGATTATTATTCTAAGGTGGACCCCTGATGAGGCGGGCCTTAGCGATTATTTAGAAAATGATAAAACCGCCGAAACACTCCACTCTCTCCAAAAATATAATAATTCATAAATGACATCATACTTAGTGAAATATTACGAGAGTTGGTCTATGAGTGTAGGGTCCTAGTAAATTTTTGGGCGAGTCTGGCTGATTGATGACCTTATTTTTCAACACATCGTGAAAGCGCCCACAATCAATCAGTATTCAAAGGCTTTATTAAGGGCGAGTGCACACGGCATTTAAGAAATACTAATAACAGGGACAATTTAATTAGTATTTTACAGGATTTCAAAAATCATCTTTTGAACAGAGGTTACTCCGATGGGGAAATAAATCCAACAATTTCTGAGACCCTTTCTACCAACAGAAAAACAGCTTTAAACAAATCTAAATCTGAAACAAAAACAGTACCTACTGTAATGATAACTAAATTCAACCCGTGTATAAAAGGCTTAAAAAGGAGAATTTTGAAATATTGGAAAGACTTGCAATCAGATAAAAAATGTAAGGAAATATTTAAATCGGAACCTATTGTTGCATACCAGAAACACAGAAATATAGGAGAAATTATCATAAGAGCACGTCTATCTTAAGATTATTATTCTAAGGTGGACCCCTGATGAGGCGGGCCTTAGCGATTATTTAGAAAATGATAAAACCGCCGAAACACTCCACTCTCTCCAAAAATATAATAATTCATAAATGACATCATACTTAGTGAAATATTACGAGAGTTGGTCTATGAGTGTAGGGTCCTAGTAAATTTTTGGGCGAGTCTGGCTGATTGATGACCTTATTTTTCAACACTTCGAGACTTCTATTTAACCTTAAATGTGGGAAGGGGTTGTGCGCACGTAGGTTTATGTTTAGTCAATTGTGTTTAATGTTTCTATGTCGTATGTCTCTTTTACGTCTCTTGTTGTGCTTGTATAGCTACTCTGTGATTTCGCATCAGGTGTTTTGTTGTGTTACTGTTCGTGCTGCAACAGAGTCTGGTTGAAGATCCCCTCCTTTCTTTTATTATCGGCAGTACATGGACTATTCTCGTTTGCCCTGGCTATTTATGTCTCTTTGCATTAAATATCCGAAACACGTGTCTAGTTCAAACTAAATTGGTACTATAGAACATATATTTCAATATTGACAATTTCAACCACTAGGCTGGTATCGCTGCTGGTGGACTGCAAGTCACCGAGAATATCGCTCCCCTAGTTTTAGTGTTAACGCACTGCATTGAAATATATTCTAAATTTCCTGTCATCAAATTAGACCTAAATTTCTAAAACTAAGGGGTATCTCCCTTAATGCATAGCTCTGTCCTTAGCTCCTTGCGCCTACCCTCCAGCGATTTTTGACCATATTTTTCACTTAAATACGCTTCTGAAAAAACCCTACACAAAATTTGGAGCCGCTCATTTTGGCAAGAAGAAAGTTAAGCTCTGTATTGTAGATGGAACTAGGAAAATTCACTTTGGCTTTATTTAAACTGTTTGGCATGAAGTACTACTGACGAGGATTGAAATATCCGAAACACGTGTCTAGTAAAACAAAATTGGTACTATAGAACATATATTTTAATATTGACACTTTGAAACATCGAAACTTGGGACCCTGCGTTCGGTTTTATTTGTTTAATCTGAATTAAAGGCTAAACCCTTTTCAAAATGTTGTTTCCTCCGAGATAACTGGCAACAAGGTAATGGGAGAGTTATGTGCATGTAAGTGCTTTTGATTTTGCGAATGGATGTCCTTAGTCGATACCATTGAAGTATTGATCTACTTAGGATAAATATATTCAATTAGAAATTGGTAATAATTGCTTTGTTAAAGGTTTTGGGTTGAATAGAGGTATACCATTAAAGGTAACCACTGAAGAATCATGCAGACAAACAATAGGTGATGACGGCAGAGGTAAACAAAGTGAAGAAAAGCGGGACTGAAATCGGACGCATGCGTTATATAAGTAAATAAATGAGAACAGGAGATCTTCAATAGGACTTGATTGCAGAACCCACAGCAAATACCCAAAACATCAAAATGCGAAAATAAAAATGGACAAGGACAATAAAAGAAGGGAGGGGATCTCCATCCAGACCCTGTTGCAGTACCAACAGCAAAACGCCAAACACCCCATGCGAAAACGGTATTACTGTATATCAGTTGATACTTTATAAATACGAGATTATACCATGATTGTTTTAGCGGTCATCTAAGAATCGCCTTTCCTTTCTGATGCCTCTCATGCAATTCGTAAAATTTACATTTCAGATGTAAACTTATCATTCCCAAACATTTGAACTAAAATTGTGTTGATTCGATTTCTTGTCTTTTCTGGTTGCCTTTTCCGAAACTCAATCACTAGGATGTTGGAAGACGTAAAAATCAATGTATAGAAGTGAACATATCTTTAATCTAGTCCTATTTGGGTACATTATTTAAAAATTATTTCATCTAAATCAGCAAATAAGTAGTTTGAAACGAATAATCAATCATTCGCGATACCAGCCTAGTGGTTGAATTTACTAAAATGATAATCTTAATGCATTTTATGCATACTAGTATTAAAGCAGATACTCGCGACAAGGACGTGGGGAATCAAAAAGGACTCGGTTTATTTTTGTTTACTTCTTATATCAAAATATTTATATATAAACGATTATGGAGTCTCAAGTGCTTTTATAAAATACGTCAATATTTCAGATCAGCACATCCTCACCCTATCTATATAAAATGATTTTGACATATTTCAATATTTTGCAATTACATTTTTTCTTTATATTAAAAAAGAAGGAGAACTTCAACGGGACTTGATTGCAGCATCCACAGCAAATCACCAAAACAACCCATATGCAAAAACACAGAATAATTCAAACATATGAAATAAAACAAACCTATCCCCTGTATAGGTATCAATGAGGTAGACATCCAGAAAAGTATATAGGCTGCAAGGTGCATGTCCATTCCTGTGTATAAATCTATCAACGATGTGCTGAAATATTAAAGAAGGCGATAATAGGTGGTAATAAAAATAATAAGATATATTAAATATTTTTGGTTGAGATGTTAAAAACCCTATATCTTGACTTTATTTTTCCTTCCATTACTTTCATTGACTTATAACAATTGGTTTAAACGTAGTATGCTATTGCTACGTCTTTCGGTATATTGAGGACATAATTTTCACAGCTTTTAGCCATATTTCATTGTTAAGATTGAGGAACACTGACGAGGGCTAAATACCCGAACATGTACATGTCTGGCCCATGCTGTAATTTTATCTGCTCCAAGATGATGCTAATGAATTTGAAGACGTTAAACATCAATTATAGCAATTTATGAGCAAGTCCTCAATAAGTCAACTTCAGTTTTAGATAAGAGGTCGAATTGGGTCACATCGCTAACCTGAGATGCAGATAAAGTGCTGAAAGTGGCACAATTCGGTAGAGGACCTTGAGTACTAGCTTCCTGTAAGGTTTTCTGGACTATTGTGCAGTGGTTACAGAGGTGATGGTAATGTTGAAAATGCTACATTTGAAGACGTTTACATCCAATCAGATCTCTCGGTGGTCATGTTAGTTGATCAATCTGCTTGAAAACAAATTATTGTAGAGGACTTTAAGTAATTGATTCCTGTAAGGTGTCGTAAAATTACCTGCAGAGGTTCCTGAATAAATACTCCACTGTCCGCGCAGCTCACTTCAGAAATCGGAAAATTAAAGTTTTCTCTAATTTGTTGGCATATTTTCCGATTAAAAGTTATATATGGGGATAGATCTCGAACTCTCTTAACTAATGATGTATGTCTGTGTATGATATATGTCTGTACGACCAATAGTACGCTCACAGTGAAAGAAAATAATTTTAGATAGGGAGTTTTCTATGTTAATTTTAGCATGACGTCGTCGACGTTCTCCATAGACTCAGTGTTAAACATCGGCGACGTCGCGCTAAAATTAGCATAGAAAACTCCCCATCTAAAACAACATCTTTCACTGCGAGCGTAAATTTGTCGTACAGACATATATCATACACCGTTAGTTATGAGACTTCGAGATCTATCCCCCGATGTACATTTTAATCTAAAAAATTACCGACAAAGTAGAAAAAACTTCAATTTTCCGATTTCTGAAGTGAGCTGCGCGGACAGTAAATACTTCAGCCAATTAACGGTTATATTTGATGACCGATCGGCACGAAAAACACAACTCGATATAGCACTTTCATTCCTACTACTTGCTTCCCGTAAAGGAAATGAGGGGATCTCCAATAACATTCGGTTGCAGCACCCATAGCAAAACACCAAATCATCCCATGCAAAAACATACTGCAGACATATATGAACAGTAATAATGTCGAATATTAAATTATCATCAGTGATGCTTTCAGCGGAGCCACCAAAAATGATTTCAGTAGTGCCCTCTTTAATTTTTTGAAGTTAGACTTTTACATTTACATTACAGAGAGTGCGCGGCTCCAAATTTCCTGTAGGGTCGATTCAGTAGCATATCCAAATAAAATCTATGTTCAAAATAGCATTGGAGGGATGGTGCTAAGATCTTAAACTCCTTTAATTTCGATGATATTTATCGGTGAAATGGCTAGTTTCCGAAATAGCAAAAAAATATTTATGATGTCACATTGATAAAACGCCAAAACAAAGCTTCTTTCATGTGACAGAGCTGGAAAGAAGTAATTAATACATTTGACAAACATCAGGCCACGGGGAACGATTTTAGCTGCTCCACCCTGCAATGCAAGAGACGCAAAAGGGACAGGGAAAGGGAAACCAATACACAACATAGAAACATCAAAAAACTACACATAAACCAATTAGAGCAATTGGAAATCGGTGCTAAATACGGCAATCTGCCATGCCAGCTGCAAATTGTGTGGTTATCCAGAATACGTGCGTACTACCTCCCACTTTTCCGGTTACTCAGAGGTATTAAAGAAAGCACAATAGTAGTGTATAAAAACCTCCTCATTGTAAGATGACAAACAAGACAGCATAACGCAGCGGGCCAAGCAACACACAGATGGATATATAAATGGATATGAAAAAGAGGGCGTACGAATACATTCCGTGCTCTGTCGGCTGTATGTTATCATCCGAGGAGTCCGACCGACAATCAGAGAGGGCAAGTGGTCTTGTGTCCTGTCTTCTCTAACGAAGTTTGGACATGATCCGTCATGGAGTCCTGTCGTCACAGTCAGTGAGAGTGCAATTCTTAAGAAGCTGTTGATTGTCATCAAGTGTCCGTCTGGTGACAGCAGGACCATCAAGTTTAAAGTTAATAAATTTGCAGCTGTAAAGGAGATGTCGAAAACGTTTTTTTTTAAGTTTACTACGGACGAACGGACGATAGATGACACGCTATGACAAAAGATCACTTGTATGATCTATTAAAAGGCGTAATTAATAGGAAATTGTGGGCAAAATTATTGTTTATTCTTAAAAGAATGAACTCGTTTAACTAAATATACATAGTTTTCTTTAAGCTGTAGAAAACTGCTCTCTGGCACATGCGTCGGTACGTAAAGAATTAAAATGACAATAAAACACTAAATCGCCAAACTACAACAAAGAATATGTGTGAATCATCAAGAATGACGAATTGTCCAACTCTGTTGTCAGAAATGTGCCTTCTAGAAAGAATGTTACGTCTTCAAATTCAAAGCATCATTTAAGAATAGATAAATCTGCAGCATGGACCAGACGTTTCTGGTACTTAACCCTTGTCAGTTATCCTCAATCCAAACAATGAAATATGGCAAAAGACTGTGAAAGTTATGTCCAAAAAATACCGAATTATGTAGCAATTTCTCAAATATAAGGTGTACTAGACATAAACGTTTCAAATGTGCGTCTCGAGATACCTCTGTGTATTCGCATGTGGAGAAATGATGCCGCTTCTCTCAGTCACGTGACGTAGTTCGGCGAAACTCCCATTAAAATCAGTTAGTAGCTTTTCTTCGTTAAATATTCGTTTTATTTAATTTCTGTTATGGATCTTATTTTCAATTTGTTATGTAACGATGATTCATGACCTATTTTCAATTATATGAGAAAACATAATGATTTTATACTAGAAAATAGAGGAAATTTCGTAGAAAGAAGGAATTTTTAAAATACGTGGGAACCGCCAAAATCAGTTATCCGAAAAAACGAAGATACCTGACTTCATGTATTTGTTATAAACTTTCAGTTGCAATGCCCGGAACATGAATTATTACACTAGAAACCTAAGAACAAGGACATTGAAATTGCCAAAACTCGCCAAATCGTGCTGTATTCTTATAAAATTACAGTACAGCCTATGAGTGGAATCTTACTAATTTTCAACTCGAATTTAACACGGAAAATAAAGTTTTTTACATCAACTTCTTCAGAAAATAGCGGAGTATCATATCCAATGCCCGCCAACCGTTTAACAATCTTCGTTACAGTGATGCCCATATACGACAATAGTAATTTCAAATCTGGCTGCGAGCCATGACGCGATTTCAGAGTGGCATTATTTAAGTGGAAGGTTTTTGAATACGTAAGTTGTAGACGATCGTACAATTAATTGCATGTTTGCTTAATGTTTTGTTCTATTGACAATTTCTCCTCATTTTTTTCTATTTCGGTAATAAATTTCATTTAACTATGATACTGAATCGAGACTACGGGGAATTTGCAAAGCAGATACACAAAATTTTTAAAAATCAAGCTAGATGGCGCTACTAGAATAAGGCTGTGTCTGAAATCACTTTGGTAGGAACGAAGTACTAATGATAAAAATATTATAATCCGAAACGCGTGTCCGGTGCATTAAAATTGGTTTGAATTCATGTTCAAGAAGCTAACGAGTTTGAATACTGAAATCTTCTTGTTGGCGTATCTGTTTCGTCTGTTGTCCATCGCACTTCAACGCGATAATAGTATTTTTTAACCGATTAAAGATTCTAATTTTCTGCTCCTTATCTTATTTGACATATTCTCAGAGACTGCCTTTATCAAAAAAAAGTAATATTCACTTTTTAAATTGAATTAATGAATCGTGTCGGTGACTATCGTGTATCTTACTGATTCTTTCTTTGTCTCCCGCCTTTTTCAAAAGCAAAGGAGACATAATGATCGATAAAACTTTCACCTTTAGCATCAGTGACTAAAAGTAAAACGCAAAACCCGAAAGCAGAATCAGCACAATCAAAGGGCTTACACATTTTGGAAAAAAATATATATATATATATAACAGAACTTTTTCACGAGAAAAATATTATGACCTCGCAAGATGTCTAATAGTGCAGTCCTTGCACCTCAGCAAACGGTTGTCTCGATTTTCACAATAAAAAGGAAAACTCCGATTGACTGTATCTTACTCGATCACTTTATTTTGTCGGGGAACTGATCAGTACGAACGCTGATCTCCAACTGACTTTACACATAGATAAAATGGTATATAAACAATATTACAACAATTAGTATAACAATTAAAGGATTAACAAGTAAGAGTAATTAATGTCACTAGCACTGCCTCGGGTATTTATCATAATTGATCTCAAAGTGGAGAGAAGGAAGGATTACACAATCAAAAGAGCCGAATTATAAAGATTAACATATATAATTTAAGAGTGTCAATTTAGAAAATGTTCTAAAGAAATTGATGCATAATTAGCACGGTCACGAGAAAAATATTATGACAAACAGACGGATAACACAGCTTCATAGAATCTCTAATGAAAACTTAATCTAATGAACAATCTCCTGTTTTTGATGTAAAACAAAGTCCTGAAAGATTTGGATATACAGCGTGTTTTATCTCTTAACGACCATCAAAAGTTTCAAATACTACAATATTCAAATAATTTTAATACAAATATAATACATACTAGTATCCATTTTATGGTTTTTAAACTTACCTATCGTTGTGTCAAAATCAATACATTGTTTCCTTTTGATGAAAACGAGCGTTTAAATTAAATTATGTAAGTTGGCAAATATTCTACACCTGTTTTAACGAGGCCGAGTATAATTCGAGTTATCGCGCTTTGCGCACTTCTTGCGCATCGACCCCATTTCAGTTAGTTGTTAACGCGGTAGTTTCAAATAAGCTCTCATATGAATAGAAAACATGAACAAAACCAACAAAATCGTATTCTGTGTAATTTAAATTAGAAAAATGACATTCCAAAAGTTAAATAGAGTACAGGTATCATTATTTCGTAAATACGACATAGCAGACGATTTCCGGTAAATGCTATTTTTAGATGCTTTATCGCCTATTTTAAGCCCAGTTTCCAAACCCCGCTTCAGGAAACCGATATTCGCTGGTAGAATACTAGGCATAAGTTAGAAGGTAACTTGAAGTTTCTACGTGAATAAAAAGGGGCTTCGCTGACGCTCCACTCACATATAGAAACTTCAAATTACCTCCTTTTCGAGTGTAATAGCCTCGATAGCGTAGTGGTTAGCGCGCCCGGCTTGCTTACATTTTGTTAAAAGTATGGGTTCGAGCCGCATTCGTGTCACACATTTTTCTGTTCAGCTTTTTTATGATGCTTCTTCACAAATTAGACGAGCAATAAATTTTGCCATCTATTGAATAATACAAGCTAATAAATAATGTTCAGCGTCTTTATTTTCTTTTTTTATAGTTAACATTCACAAGTTTTATACTCCACCGACCCTCCTTAACCAGTAATCAGCTACATATTGTCTTGGTCGGGACTATGAGAAAATAAAACAAACAGGACCGCCTATGTTGCTTGACCTAGTTATGCAGAACATGGTCAAAGTCAGAATCCTTTAATCTTGACTGTCGATATATATGAGTTTATCTAACCATACACTTTGTAATGTATACTAAGAAAAAAACAAAAACAAAACGAAACAAGAAATGCATAATGTAAACAAATCCGACACTCGTCATGGTCATTCATGAATTACTTGACCTTTAGGAAAATTCAGCGTTGTCGTGACTATTTTCGAGAAGTATATGCTTGTGCTTTTCTACTGGTCATGAAAATGTTATTTCTTGCTTCAGATTGCAGTATTGAATTGATCAGATGAAACTCGGAACAACATCGTATTGACCGTCAACTTCTACAAATCTAATATGTTCGATTTCTTGAAATTGACCAATAACTGTGGGAAGAGAAAGACAAACCTCTGGGATCCCCCTACGTCAAATTGCATTTAGCTCTAAGTCTTAGCATAGATACTTGTAACCACCACGTCTCGTGCTCGCTGATCTTTGAAAAGTAACAAAGTTTGAACAACAATGCATCACATAAAAGATAAAAGAATAAAATGAGAGAAAAACATAAATAAATAAATAAATAAATAAATAAATAAATAAATAAATAAATAAATAAATAAATAAATAAATAAATAAATAAATAATGTCCGCTCATGAAGGCCTAACATTGCCGAAACGTACGGCAAAAAGAAACCAAGTGTTTTTATTCAAATAAATAAATAAATAAACAAGAGATTCGTGCATCCATAGGAAAAATCAAACAAAAACGTACGCGACTTTAAGAAATGAATAATTTACGGGGGAAAAAAACGACGTAACACTACTTGAAAAAGGATACTCCCCTCCATATGAGCTCAGCGGAGTCAACAATCCTCAATGATATACACATGGATGTGACATCGCGCTCCAGCCCCCCCCCCCCCCCTCCACGTCCTTCTCATAATCAGCGGAAATAAAAACAATAATACTAATATTTAGAAAAATAAAGAAATAGATAGATAAATAATACCTAAATTAATAAACATTTGGGTTTTTTTTTATCGATTTTTTTTCCAGTCCATACCGTGAATCATACAATCAATATGTATACGAATTTTCCTTCCCCTTTTTAAAATACATTCATTTTATTCGCAGAATATTCTATAATAATATAGTCTATACTCTACTCCGAAAACTTATAACTTACATTTTGGAACAATCAGTGTTAGGCCATTCATATTTCAATTTTCTTATTATTATGGATCCGCCGAATTAGTGATTGGCCAATAATCATGATAATCAGTTTATAAAATAACCATATATAATTCAGTTCTTGTATTTAATTCTGTTGCCAATGTCACATATATTAGAATTTACATAAAACATTAAGTCTTATATTCAATATTTACAAAAGGTGTGAACATGAACATAGTAAACATGTTGAAGTAAAAAAAAAAATAGCGAGAAACAGTGGGCAACCGGAGATCAGAGCCGGTATCGTATAGAGAATCTTCCCCCATAGAGAATCATCCCCCACGGAAGGTTTTCTATATAGAAAATCATCCCCCAGGGGGAAGGTTCTCTATATAGAAAACGTTCCCCCATCATAGAAAATCCGGAAAGCCATACGGATTTTTGATATCGTCTTTGGTTTTTGACTGTCTACCATGATAGATCCATGGAAATTTAAATAGAATTTAACGTATTTTCGATTATTCTTTAGAATTTGAGGGAAAATGACTAAACATATGAAACACCAAACGAAAAAGTATAATTTGACGTGAATTTTTTTTCTCTACATATGTTTTTTTTTATTTAGATCCTTGGAGTTTAGTGTGAACTCCATTTCTCTTGAAGAAGAACTACAAATTTCCATAACACGTGTTTGGCTAATTCAAATTTTAAATTTGGAGGGGTGTTTTCTTATGAAATGTGAAATGGAAACATCAAATGTTTCTAGATATTTTTTTCTGTGATTAATTAAATGAATTAAAACACATTCACCCATAAACAAAATAAATAAAAAAAATTATCTAATCGACCTCATGCGTTTTTTTATTTACGCGCGACAATGTACCGAAGTGTTTCATCAAGTATATGTCTTTTTTGAACAAGAACATTATAAATATGCTAACGTGACACATGGCCGTCCTAAGTCGGCACCGGTTGCCCATTTGTCTTGTTCATTTTTGTGTGGTCTTTTGCGTTTTAATATTTCGATTCGTATTTTGTGTTATTTGTCCCTTTTTCGTCTCTTTTTGTGCTTGTCTACTCTATGTTTTCGCAAAGGGATAGGTGCTGCAACCGAGTCTTGTTTGAGAGCCCGCCATTTCTTTAAAATAGTACATCAAGTACATGTACATTTTGTTGAATTGATGGGTTCTGTGATATGAAGGTTTGTCAGAATTCGTATAAAATTGATCTCCCCGCGATTGTCAGCATATATCTGCAGTTCTAACAAACGACATCGAGAACAGCGGAACAGTTATGGGGGCGGACAGGGGGTACCTTCCCCCGCCCCTCCTCTTCCCCCTCCTTTTTACCCAACCCTTACCTCCCATTCCTTCCTCCCATCTCCAACCCCCTTTTCTCCCTCCTCCCACCCCTACCAGCCCTCCCTTCCCTTTCTCCCCTTCCCTCCCGCCTCCCTCCCTCCCCTCCCGCCCACTCCCTCCACCTTCGTCCCCCTCCACTCTGTCCACCTCCTCAGTTATCTATTTTTAAAATCATTTCTCCTGAAGAAGGACTACAAATTTCAATAACACGTGTTTGGCTAATTCAAATTTTAACTTCGAATTTCTAGCATTTTGAATCGGACATTTTTAGATTTGGAGGGGTGTTTTCTATAATAGAGAATACCTCCCCCTTTCAGTCACATACAGTTTGTCTCTGGATCTCTAAAACAAGTGAAAGTCGAACCAAGAATGGTATGGGGGAAGGTTTTCTATGGCAACAAAGGGGGAATGTTCTCTATATAGAAAAACTTCCCCCAGGGGGGAAGCTTCTCTATTATAGAAAACCTTCCGGGGGGAAGGATCTCTATGGGGGAAGCTTTACTATATGACACCGGGTCTTACGTCCGTATCGTATATTTACGTATATAGAATATAGAAAGAGTCAGGGACAGGAAGCTGATGATTTTTTTTTTTTTTTTCGTTTTTACTGGTTCTTTTTTTTTCAAAATGCATCCCTTGTCGGGCTGGACTCTCCTTTTTTTCGGCGAAAAAAATCTAGATCCTCCCTTCACTGAGTCCTTCGTGCACAAGATAACTTACCAGTATTTCCAAATGGGAGCGACAGTTACAGGATCATAGTCCAAATTATAAAAGTTTTAAGAACAATTTTGTTTGAGTGTTGTTAAACATGTCTGTTTCATAGAAATTTCTACTCCGAACCAAGTTAATCTTCATGAATCTCGGATGCGAAACCATGACGTATCGGATTCAGGCGCGGGTCTATCATTTTACCTCAGAGGGGGTACACAACATACTAATTAAACTCATAGGCGGATCTAGGAATTTTTCAAAGGGGGGGTTGAAGATTTTGAAAGGGGGGATGTTGAATGCATACTATCAAAAGCTTCTGTTTCGCAATAATACCTTTAGGGGTGCATTATTGACTACACAAAGATAATCTATATCTGTTTTATTATCTTTTAAAGCAACGGCGTAGCTCTGCCTGAAAAAGTGGAGGGGCACAACATCCCAAAATTTCTAACAAGCAAAAAAAAAAGGTGGGGGAGGACAACGAGCTTTAAAAAAATATATGGGGTTTCATGCACAAATTTTAACATTTCTGGCGCAATTCTAAATTTTAAGTACATGAATAAATGTCTGGCGAGCGGTAGCGAGCCGGGAAATTTTTTTTATCTGAAAATACTTTCTATACCCTCTATCATTAACAGGTACATATAGTTTGAGTTAAATGTCTTCGTGTACGTTGAGGATGGATCAGAATAGCTAAATTATTCAGAAAGTCTATAAAGAACTGGCGAGCGGTAGCGAGCCAAAGAAAAATTTTGAAAATTGACCGAAAAATTGTAGATTTATGGTACAAAATGTTGCTATTTTAAAACATGTTAATGCATCATAAAATTTTGTGATTGAAAAATGGGGGGGGGGGGGGAGGAGGGGGGGGGCATGTGCCCCCGCTGTCCCCCACCCCTCCTACGCCCTTGTAAAGTAAACACAATTTCCTATTTATAACTAAACACGCATCGGAGCAAATCTGATTTTATAAGCCTCAAATCTTCAACATTATAATATTCAGACTTTCATGTCACAAATGTTGTACACCTTGGTGTTGAAAGCTTCTTAAGTAAGAAGGACAGAGATTAAGTTTTTTTAATATAAGCTCTCTCTCTCTCTCTCTCTCTCTCTCTCTCTCTCTCTCTCTCTCTCTTTCTCTCTCTCTCTCTTGGTTTTTTTTTCTTTTTTTTTGGTCCGACCAAAGGGGGGGGGGTTGCAACCCCCCTATCAACCTCGCTAGATCCGCCAATGAAACTTAGCCTTCTCGTATGACATTTTTATGAATAAAAAAATCAAATAGGAAAAGGTGCCATTTTGCCTCTATGACACTGCCCTCCTTTTCACGGCAAATATTGCCTTAATTAATTACATGTAATTACTTATATTCCAGATGCTTTGAGGTAGGCGATTAGCTGAACTTCAAAAGTTTCGATTTTTTTATAAAAACTGAGACGATTCCTTTGTTGTACATATGTCATAGAGGGCAAAATTCATTTATTGCAAAATATTTCTTTATCTAAAGAAACTCGAAGAAAGAAAGGTTTTTTTTCTTAAGACAGATATATTCTAAAATCATTTGATAAGATTTGGTGTGTAATGTGCATATAAATTGCATCTTATATACATCTAAAGTGACCACACGAACATCCAGTAACTTTGGTGATAATTCAATTTCAAATGGATCCATTGGGGGAGGGGGGGGGGGGGGGAGTAAGCCCTCGGACTCTTTTCGGGACTTTTTTACTTTAAGCCCCGTTTACACTGTCAAAGTTTTCTTGTACAAGAAAACTTGGTCAAAGTTGTTGACGCAAACTTTGATAGTGTAAACGATCCAAGAAAACTTTGATCTCGTGACCTTGACCTAGATATTTGACCTACTTTTCAAACAATCTAAGATTCGCTATATCTTTTGATTGGTAAGTGATATGGCTTTGATATTTCACATTTGTATACCTTATGAAAAGACCGTTCTAAACGTTCCATAATTTTTGACCTAGTGACCTTGCCCTTGATATTTGACCTAGTTTCAATAAAAAAAAAATCCACTTCGCAGCCGAAACAAGCATTCCTTGGATTGCTATTTTCTTGTACAAGTCGCCAAAGAACTTTGATAGTGTAAACAGACGACTTTGTCTTTTTGACCAAGTTTTTTGACGGACTTTGACCAAGAAAACTTTCATAGTGTAAATGCAGCTGTTTCTATTTTTATGACTGGCGAATAATATAGGGCTTGCATATTTCACATGTACATACGTACATTCCTTGTGACCTTTCTATTGTCGTATTGGTATCAAAATTTTGACCTTGTATTGAATATTGAAGAAGGGGATGGCAAATATGGAAACTTTACGAAGCACAAGAATTCAAAATTGTGTAAAAAGGAGTGTTCCATATCTTATATCGGAGAGAAATTTCCTTACATGAATTTAGTGCACGTCTATATATTTTCAATTCGATAAAGATCGAATGTCTCGTCAGTGAGGCTAGAGGGAAATGGGAATTCAAATATATATATATATATTTTTGTTTGATTGAATTTAATGATTATTTAGAAATTATCCACACTTAGTATAATATAAAGAAAATGAAACGATGTAAATTATTTCTAACAACGTAAATGACACCAAAGATAAGTTATGAACACAGATCTCGTATTAAATAGCAAATACTTCAGGTTGTCAGATACGACTTTTGAGACAATCCCCATATCTTTATGCCGAAATACATTTATCTGAATTTGAATAGTATCATTGCACAATGTAAGAAATATACTGTGGATAATCTAATATCAGAAAACTTTCAAGTACCAAAACTGGTCTTGGAATGTGACGTTTTCGTATAATTCAGATAAAAAAGTCAAAATTTATACTTTGAGACGGTCCCTAATTAAATGTAAAATAGAGAAAACCCCTTCAACATTGGGTCATAATGTCAAACATTATTATTACAATCACATGTATCATATAGGTTCAAGAAAAAGGCACTGTATGAGGTATAATGAGGACAAGTTCATCCCATAATGCAAATATTATACCTGTTACGGTTACTTTGAAACGGTCCCTGAAAAAAACTAATCGGTGACTTGATATTTTTATTTGATAAATCTGAAGAGTATTATTGGACATATTGCTGATATAAATTTAATAAAAATCGCCAGGGCACAAATATGAAAAAAATGATAAAAACCTTTTATTCTTCTAGAAATCCAATATACCCCCATAGGGAAACGACCGAAAACTTTGAGATGACCCCCTGAAAATCCCAAACGGTAAATTTTCATACTTTTCTCATAAAACAATCCTCAAAGCATAATTTATTGATGACTTAAATTTTATCAAAATCGCCAGGGCAGAAAGTATTTTTTTTCAAATTGTACTCGGCCTCCTTAAACATGAATATACTTCATTGACCGAAAACAGGAAGTAAAAATTCTCACAACAAGCATTTAAATTCCGCGATCAATAATGCAAAAATAAAGTATGGGCCAATATTTTATCTTTTGCCCAAGATACCCTAAAAATAACCTTCAAGAGCACAGTCATTAAGAAACCTTACCCCTATCCCAAGCTTGAACGGTTTCTTACGGCACATTTCATCACAAGCAATATTATATTGGTCGGTTCTCATATGTTAACGTGTGGAGAAAACCGACCAAAACATTATTGGATATCGTTTGAATATTGACGATAGCTAGGATATCTTTTGCCCGATATATCGTACTAGTATTTTCTTTTCTTCGCATAATGGTGTCGGGCACATTTACGTTTTCTTTAATGTTAACCTACTTTCATTCTTTCGTTCGACGTTAACGTAGCTCGCAGGGAAGCTTTCATCACAATCAAATGTGTACGCAGGTTTCACCCTCGAATTTTTTTATGTGCACATCTACGCTATGACGTCATAAACCTTACTAGATCGTAACGTCACGCTACGTTGCGCAACATTTAGGTTCCACTCCACCATTTCGTATAAAATTAGGGGTACTGAATATTAATGTATAAGGCTATAAGGGCATATACCCCTGAATAAGGCAGCTTATATAAAGCAAGGGTGAAAAGTAATGAAATGGTTGAAAAGTGTTAGGTAATATGTTTGTAACAGGACACTGAAAATTTTTGAATCCTTAGTTTCGTATCCTATATAAACATTGCAACGTGCGATGGACCATGTGAATTTTGGCGGAATTTCCTCGCGTCAAAATTCATACAAGTTGGTTCGACAGTGATTTCCGGCAAACGAGCCGTAAGGACCTCCTGATTTTTCCATATGATTTAGAGTAAGAATATATCTTTCAGACTGTTGATTGAAATATCTGAGAAAATTGACGCAACTTAGCGAAATTTTGCCCTAAACATTGGCCAATATGGTACTTTTTGCACGAAATTTCACCCCATTTTCATGTCATTTCAGCATAGGTAATGTGATTATTACATTAAATTTTACTCTTACATTGTTTATAAATTAAAAATTTAAATCTTTCTGAATCTTTTGATACCAAATACATAGTATGACGTCACATTAGATGGTCCATAATGAGGAACATAAGTGGTGGGGGGTCAGCGTTGAAGCGAAATGACAAAATAATGGTGGAGGGCAACCATATTGACCATATACCTTCCTAGGTTCAAATTTCAAACTTGGTTGCCATAGTAACAACCCACTTCCCATAAAGGTCTTGACCCTGCTGAATCATAATATACCAATATTTGTTGGATTCATTCAAATTTGAAAATTTTTTGATTGTCATGAAAATTGATGCTGACTCTATTTTAGCACTATTTTCGGAGAAAAAGGCAGTACAAGCTATGCCCTCATGGTTTATTTGGCACACCAAAGATACAAAAGTATTAGGTTTACCACATAATGTCAGGTATGAACACATTAAAAAAATGTCAAATTTATGTAAATAAGCTAATATTTGAAAAATAATGGTTACCATAGCAACCAAATTGACCTGAAAACACGAATGATGCATATAACCATTTCCAATACAGGCCTTATTGCGGAATTGAATAACGGGTTCCGAAGCGACAAAATTTTGTCGTTGCCATAGCAACCATCCTTCAAAAGTGAAGTTTTGGCTTTCTTTCATCTTTTTCTGAAATTATGAATCAAAATAAATACAAAAAGACACTATGGTGTCTCTACTTGAACATTTATATATACATGTCTGTCTAGGTAAGCCTTATCATGGTCATAAAGGGGTACTTGAATGGGTGCGTCAAGGACCCTTCGGTACTGTGTTGCGACAAAAGTATAAGGCGTAGCGCTATAACTATGGTACCGTTAGATGCGAAAAAACTTAAATTTTCAAATAAACACAAATTTGCATCTTTGACGGGAAAAAAAATTCCCCTTATGGTTCCACTCCACCATTTCGTATAAAATTAGGGGTACTGAATATTAATGTATAAGGCTATAAGGGCATATACCCCTGAATAAGGCAGCTTATATAAAGCAAGGGTGAAAAGTAATGAAATGGTTGAAAAGTGTTAGGTAATATGTTTGTAACAGGACACTGAAAATTTTTGAATCCTTAGTTTCGTATCCTATATAAACATTGCAACGTGCGATGGACCATGTGAATTTTGGCGGAATTTCCTCGCGTCAAAATTCATACAAGTTGGTTCGACAGTGATTTCCGGCAAACGAGCCGTAAGGACCTCCTGATTTTTCCATATGATTTAGAGTAAGAATATATCTTTCAGACTGTTGATTGAAATATCTGAGAAAATTGACGCAACTTAGCGAAATTTTGCCCTAAACATTGGCCAATATGGTACTTTTTGCACGAAATTTCACCCCATTTTCATGTCATTTCAGCATAGGTAATGTGATTATTACATTAAATTTTACTCTTACATTGTTTATAAATTAAAAATTTAAATCTTTCTGAATCTTTTGATACCAAATACATAGTATGACGTCACATTAGATGGTCCATAATGAGGAACATAAGTGGTGGGGGGTCAGCGTTGAAGCGAAATGACAAAATAATGGTGGAGGGCAACCATATTGACCATATACCTTCCTAGGTTCAAATTTCAAACTTGGTTGCCATAGTAACAACCCACTTCCCATAAAGGTCTTGACCCTGCTGAATCATAATATACCAATATTTGTTGGATTCATTCAAATTTGAAAATTTTTTGATTGTCATGAAAATTGATGCTGACTCTATTTTAGCACTATTTTCGGAGAAAAAGGCAGTACAAGCTATGCCCTCATGGTTTATTTGGCACACCAAAGATACAAAAGTATTAGGTTTACCACATAATGTCAGGTATGAACACATTAAAAAAATGTCAAATTTATGTAAATAAGCTAATATTTGAAAAATAATGGTTACCATAGCAACCAAATTGACCTGAAAACACGAATGATGCATATAACCATTTCCAATACAGGCCTTATTGCGGAATTGAATAACGGGTTCCGAAGCGACAAAATTTTGTCGTTGCCATAGCAACCATCCTTCAAAAGTGAAGTTTTGGCTTTCTTTCATCTTTTTCTGAAATTATGAATCAAAATAAATACAAAAAGACACTATGGTGTCTCTACTTGAACATTTATATATACATGTCTGTCTAGGTAAGCCTTATCATGGTCATAAAGGGGTACTTGAATGGGTGCGTCAAGGACCCTTCGGTACTGTGTTGCGACAAAAGTATAAGGCGTAGCGCTATAACTATGGTACCGTTAGATGCGAAAAAACTTAAATTTTCAAATAAACACAAATTTGCATCTTTGACGGGAAAAAAAATTCCCCTTATGGTTCCACTCCACCATTTCGTATAAAATTAGGGGTACTGAATATTAATGTATAAGGCTATAAGGGCATATACCCCTGAATAAGGCAGCTTATATAAAGCAAGGGTGAAAAGTAATGAAATGGTTGAAAAGTGTTAGGTAATATGTTTGTAACAGGACACTGAAAATTTTTGAATCCTTAGTTTCGTATCCTATATAAACATTGCAACGTGCGATGGACCATGTGAATTTTGGCGGAATTTCCTCGCGTCAAAATTCATACAAGTTGGTTCGACAGTGATTTCCGGCAAACGAGCCGTAAGGACCTCCTGATTTTTCCATATGATTTAGAGTAAGAATATATCTTTCAGACTGTTGATTGAAATATCTGAGAAAATTGACGCAACTTAGCGAAATTTTGCCCTAAACATTGGCCAATATGGTACTTTTTGCACGAAATTTCACCCCATTTTCATGTCATTTCAGCATAGGTAATGTGATTATTACATTAAATTTTACTCTTACATTGTTTATAAATTAAAAATTTAAATCTTTCTGAATCTTTTGATACCAAATACATAGTATGACGTCACATTAGATGGTCCATAATGAGGAACATAAGTGGTGGGGGGTCAGCGTTGAAGCGAAATGACAAAATAATGGTGGAGGGCAACCATATTGACCATATACCTTCCTAGGTTCAAATTTCAAACTTGGTTGCCATAGTAACAACCCACTTCCCATAAAGGTCTTGACCCTGCTGAATCATAATATACCAATATTTGTTGGATTCATTCAAATTTGAAAATTTTTTGATTGTCATGAAAATTGATGCTGACTCTATTTTAGCACTATTTTCGGAGAAAAAGGCAGTACAAGCTATGCCCTCATGGTTTATTTGGCACACCAAAGATACAAAAGTATTAGGTTTACCACATAATGTCAGGTATGAACACATTAAAAAAATGTCAAATTTATGTAAATAAGCTAATATTTGAAAAATAATGGTTACCATAGCAACCAAATTGACCTGAAAACACGAATGATGCATATAACCATTTCCAATACAGGCCTTATTGCGGAATTGAATAACGGGTTCCGAAGCGACAAAATTTTGTCGTTGCCATAGCAACCATCCTTCAAAAGTGAAGTTTTGGCTTTCTTTCATCTTTTTCTGAAATTATGAATCAAAATAAATACAAAAAGACACTATGGTGTCTCTACTTGAACATTTATATATACATGTCTGTCTAGGTAAGCCTTATCATGGTCATAAAGGGGTACTTGAATGGGTGCGTCAAGGACCCTTCGGTACTGTGTTGCGACAAAAGTATAAGGCGTAGCGCTATAACTATGGTACCGTTAGATGCGAAAAAACTTAAATTTTCAAATAAACACAAATTTGCATCTTTGACGGGAAAAAAAATTCCCCTTATGGTTCCACTCCACCATTTCGTATAAAATTAGGGGTACTGAATATTAATGTATAAGGCTATAAGGGCATATACCCCTGAATAAGGCAGCTTATATAAAGCAAGGGTGAAAAGTAATGAAATGGTTGAAAAGTGTTAGGTAATATGTTTGTAACAGGACACTGAAAATTTTTGAATCCTTAGTTTCGTATCCTATATAAACATTGCAACGTGCGATGGACCATGTGAATTTTGGCGGAATTTCCTCGCGTCAAAATTCATACAAGTTGGTTCGACAGTGATTTCCGGCAAACGAGCCGTAAGGACCTCCTGATTTTTCCATATGATTTAGAGTAAGAATATATCTTTCAGACTGTTGATTGAAATATCTGAGAAAATTGACGCAACTTAGCGAAATTTTGCCCTAAACATTGGCCAATATGGTACTTTTTGCACGAAATTTCACCCCATTTTCATGTCATTTCAGCATAGGTAATGTGATTATTACATTAAATTTTACTCTTACATTGTTTATAAATTAAAAATTTAAATCTTTCTGAATCTTTTGATACCAAATACATAGTATGACGTCACATTAGATGGTCCATAATGAGGAACATAAGTGGTGGGGGGTCAGCGTTGAAGCGAAATGACAAAATAATGGTGGAGGGCAACCATATTGACCATATACCTTCCTAGGTTCAAATTTCAAACTTGGTTGCCATAGTAACAACCCACTTCCCATAAAGGTCTTGACCCTGCTGAATCATAATATACCAATATTTGTTGGATTCATTCAAATTTGAAAATTTTTTGATTGTCATGAAAATTGATGCTGACTCTATTTTAGCACTATTTTCGGAGAAAAAGGCAGTACAAGCTATGCCCTCATGGTTTATTTGGCACACCAAAGATACAAAAGTATTAGGTTTACCACATAATGTCAGGTATGAACACATTAAAAAAATGTCAAATTTATGTAAATAAGCTAATATTTGAAAAATAATGGTTACCATAGCAACCAAATTGACCTGAAAACACGAATGATGCATATAACCATTTCCAATACAGGCCTTATTGCGGAATTGAATAACGGGTTCCGAAGCGACAAAATTTTGTCGTTGCCATAGCAACCATCCTTCAAAAGTGAAGTTTTGGCTTTCTTTCATCTTTTTCTGAAATTATGAATCAAAATAAATACAAAAAGACACTATGGTGTCTCTACTTGAACATTTATATATACATGTCTGTCTAGGTAAGCCTTATCATGGTCATAAAGGGGTACTTGAATGGGTGCGTCAAGGACCCTTCGGTACTGTGTTGCGACAAAAGTATAAGGCGTAGCGCTATAACTATGGTACCGTTAGATGCGAAAAAACTTAAATTTTCAAATAAACACAAATTTGCATCTTTGACGGGAAAAAAAATTCCCCTTATGGTTCCACTCCACCATTTCGTATAAAATTAGGGGTACTGAATATTAATGTATAAGGCTATAAGGGCATATACCCCTGAATAAGGCAGCTTATATAAAGCAAGGGTGAAAAGTAATGAAATGGTTGAAAAGTGTTAGGTAATATGTTTGTAACAGGACACTGAAAATTTTTGAATCCTTAGTTTCGTATCCTATATAAACATTGCAACGTGCGATGGACCATGTGAATTTTGGCGGAATTTCCTCGCGTCAAAATTCATACAAGTTGGTTCGACAGTGATTTCCGGCAAACGAGCCGTAAGGACCTCCTGATTTTTCCATATGATTTAGAGTAAGAATATATCTTTCAGACTGTTGATTGAAATATCTGAGAAAATTGACGCAACTTAGCGAAATTTTGCCCTAAACATTGGCCAATATGGTACTTTTTGCACGAAATTTCACCCCATTTTCATGTCATTTCAGCATAGGTAATGTGATTATTACATTAAATTTTACTCTTACATTGTTTATAAATTAAAAATTTAAATCTTTCTGAATCTTTTGATACCAAATACATAGTATGACGTCACATTAGATGGTCCATAATGAGGAACATAAGTGGTGGGGGGTCAGCGTTGAAGCGAAATGACAAAATAATGGTGGAGGGCAACCATATTGACCATATACCTTCCTAGGTTCAAATTTCAAACTTGGTTGCCATAGTAACAACCCACTTCCCATAAAGGTCTTGACCCTGCTGAATCATAATATACCAATATTTGTTGGATTCATTCAAATTTGAAAATTTTTTGATTGTCATGAAAATTGATGCTGACTCTATTTTAGCACTATTTTCGGAGAAAAAGGCAGTACAAGCTATGCCCTCATGGTTTATTTGGCACACCAAAGATACAAAAGTATTAGGTTTACCACATAATGTCAGGTATGAACACATTAAAAAAATGTCAAATTTATGTAAATAAGCTAATATTTGAAAAATAATGGTTACCATAGCAACCAAATTGACCTGAAAACACGAATGATGCATATAACCATTTCCAATACAGGCCTTATTGCGGAATTGAATAACGGGTTCCGAAGCGACAAAATTTTGTCGTTGCCATAGCAACCATCCTTCAAAAGTGAAGTTTTGGCTTTCTTTCATCTTTTTCTGAAATTATGAATCAAAATAAATACAAAAAGACACTATGGTGTCTCTACTTGAACATTTATATATACATGTCTGTCTAGGTAAGCCTTATCATGGTCATAAAGGGGTACTTGAATGGGTGCGTCAAGGACCCTTCGGTACTGTGTTGCGACAAAAGTATAAGGCGTAGCGCTATAACTATGGTACCGTTAGATGCGAAAAAACTTAAATTTTCAAATAAACACAAATTTGCATCTTTGACGGGAAAAAAAATTCCCCTTATGGTTCCACTCCACCATTTCGTATAAAATTAGGGGTACTGAATATTAATGTATAAGGCTATAAGGGCATATACCCCTGAATAAGGCAGCTTATATAAAGCAAGGGTGAAAAGTAATGAAATGGTTGAAAAGTGTTAGGTAATATGTTTGTAACAGGACACTGAAAATTTTTGAATCCTTAGTTTCGTATCCTATATAAACATTGCAACGTGCGATGGACCATGTGAATTTTGGCGGAATTTCCTCGCGTCAAAATTCATACAAGTTGGTTCGACAGTGATTTCCGGCAAACGAGCCGTAAGGACCTCCTGATTTTTCCATATGATTTAGAGTAAGAATATATCTTTCAGACTGTTGATTGAAATATCTGAGAAAATTGACGCAACTTAGCGAAATTTTGCCCTAAACATTGGCCAATATGGTACTTTTTGCACGAAATTTCACCCCATTTTCATGTCATTTCAGCATAGGTAATGTGATTATTACATTAAATTTTACTCTTACATTGTTTATAAATTAAAAATTTAAATCTTTCTGAATCTTTTGATACCAAATACATAGTATGACGTCACATTAGATGGTCCATAATGAGGAACATAAGTGGTGGGGGGTCAGCGTTGAAGCGAAATGACAAAATAATGGTGGAGGGCAACCATATTGACCATATACCTTCCTAGGTTCAAATTTCAAACTTGGTTGCCATAGTAACAACCCACTTCCCATAAAGGTCTTGACCCTGCTGAATCATAATATACCAATATTTGTTGGATTCATTCAAATTTGAAAATTTTTTGATTGTCATGAAAATTGATGCTGACTCTATTTTAGCACTATTTTCGGAGAAAAAGGCAGTACAAGCTATGCCCTCATGGTTTATTTGGCACACCAAAGATACAAAAGTATTAGGTTTACCACATAATGTCAGGTATGAACACATTAAAAAAATGTCAAATTTATGTAAATAAGCTAATATTTGAAAAATAATGGTTACCATAGCAACCAAATTGACCTGAAAACACGAATGATGCATATAACCATTTCCAATACAGGCCTTATTGCGGAATTGAATAACGGGTTCCGAAGCGACAAAATTTTGTCGTTGCCATAGCAACCATCCTTCAAAAGTGAAGTTTTGGCTTTCTTTCATCTTTTTCTGAAATTATGAATCAAAATAAATACAAAAAGACACTATGGTGTCTCTACTTGAACATTTATATATACATGTCTGTCTAGGTAAGCCTTATCATGGTCATAAAGGGGTACTTGAATGGGTGCGTCAAGGACCCTTCGGTACTGTGTTGCGACAAAAGTATAAGGCGTAGCGCTATAACTATGGTACCGTTAGATGCGAAAAAACTTAAATTTTCAAATAAACACAAATTTGCATCTTTGACGGGAAAAAAAATTCCCCTTATGGTTCCACTCCACCATTTCGTATAAAATTAGGGGTACTGAATATTAATGTATAAGGCTATAAGGGCATATACCCCTGAATAAGGCAGCTTATATAAAGCAAGGGTGAAAAGTAATGAAATGGTTGAAAAGTGTTAGGTAATATGTTTGTAACAGGACACTGAAAATTTTTGAATCCTTAGTTTCGTATCCTATATAAACATTGCAACGTGCGATGGACCATGTGAATTTTGGCGGAATTTCCTCGCGTCAAAATTCATACAAGTTGGTTCGACAGTGATTTCCGGCAAACGAGCCGTAAGGACCTCCTGATTTTTCCATATGATTTAGAGTAAGAATATATCTTTCAGACTGTTGATTGAAATATCTGAGAAAATTGACGCAACTTAGCGAAATTTTGCCCTAAACATTGGCCAATATGGTACTTTTTGCACGAAATTTCACCCCATTTTCATGTCATTTCAGCATAGGTAATGTGATTATTACATTAAATTTTACTCTTACATTGTTTATAAATTAAAAATTTAAATCTTTCTGAATCTTTTGATACCAAATACATAGTATGACGTCACATTAGATGGTCCATAATGAGGAACATAAGTGGTGGGGGGTCAGCGTTGAAGCGAAATGACAAAATAATGGTGGAGGGCAACCATATTGACCATATACCTTCCTAGGTTCAAATTTCAAACTTGGTTGCCATAGTAACAACCCACTTCCCATAAAGGTCTTGACCCTGCTGAATCATAATATACCAATATTTGTTGGATTCATTCAAATTTGAAAATTTTTTGATTGTCATGAAAATTGATGCTGACTCTATTTTAGCACTATTTTCGGAGAAAAAGGCAGTACAAGCTATGCCCTCATGGTTTATTTGGCACACCAAAGATACAAAAGTATTAGGTTTACCACATAATGTCAGGTATGAACACATTAAAAAAATGTCAAATTTATGTAAATAAGCTAATATTTGAAAAATAATGGTTACCATAGCAACCAAATTGACCTGAAAACACGAATGATGCATATAACCATTTCCAATACAGGCCTTATTGCGGAATTGAATAACGGGTTCCGAAGCGACAAAATTTTGTCGTTGCCATAGCAACCATCCTTCAAAAGTGAAGTTTTGGCTTTCTTTCATCTTTTTCTGAAATTATGAATCAAAATAAATACAAAAAGACACTATGGTGTCTCTACTTGAACATTTATATATACATGTCTGTCTAGGTAAGCCTTATCATGGTCATAAAGGGGTACTTGAATGGGTGCGTCAAGGACCCTTCGGTACTGTGTTGCGACAAAAGTATAAGGCGTAGCGCTATAACTATGGTACCGTTAGATGCGAAAAAACTTAAATTTTCAAATAAACACAAATTTGCATCTTTGACGGGAAAAAAAATTCCCCTTATGGTTCCACTCCACCATTTCGTATAAAATTAGGGGTACTGAATATTAATGTATAAGGCTATAAGGGCATATACCCCTGAATAAGGCAGCTTATATAAAGCAAGGGTGAAAAGTAATGAAATGGTTGAAAAGTGTTAGGTAATATGTTTGTAACAGGACACTGAAAATTTTTGAATCCTTAGTTTCGTATCCTATATAAACATTGCAACGTGCGATGGACCATGTGAATTTTGGCGGAATTTCCTCGCGTCAAAATTCATACAAGTTGGTTCGACAGTGATTTCCGGCAAACGAGCCGTAAGGACCTCCTGATTTTTCCATATGATTTAGAGTAAGAATATATCTTTCAGACTGTTGATTGAAATATCTGAGAAAATTGACGCAACTTAGCGAAATTTTGCCCTAAACATTGGCCAATATGGTACTTTTTGCACGAAATTTCACCCCATTTTCATGTCATTTCAGCATAGGTAATGTGATTATTACATTAAATTTTACTCTTACATTGTTTATAAATTAAAAATTTAAATCTTTCTGAATCTTTTGATACCAAATACATAGTATGACGTCACATTAGATGGTCCATAATGAGGAACATAAGTGGTGGGGGGTCAGCGTTGAAGCGAAATGACAAAATAATGGTGGAGGGCAACCATATTGACCATATACCTTCCTAGGTTCAAATTTCAAACTTGGTTGCCATAGTAACAACCCACTTCCCATAAAGGTCTTGACCCTGCTGAATCATAATATACCAATATTTGTTGGATTCATTCAAATTTGAAAATTTTTTGATTGTCATGAAAATTGATGCTGACTCTATTTTAGCACTATTTTCGGAGAAAAAGGCAGTACAAGCTATGCCCTCATGGTTTATTTGGCACACCAAAGATACAAAAGTATTAGGTTTACCACATAATGTCAGGTATGAACACATTAAAAAAATGTCAAATTTATGTAAATAAGCTAATATTTGAAAAATAATGGTTACCATAGCAACCAAATTGACCTGAAAACACGAATGATGCATATAACCATTTCCAATACAGGCCTTATTGCGGAATTGAATAACGGGTTCCGAAGCGACAAAATTTTGTCGTTGCCATAGCAACCATCCTTCAAAAGTGAAGTTTTGGCTTTCTTTCATCTTTTTCTGAAATTATGAATCAAAATAAATACAAAAAGACACTATGGTGTCTCTACTTGAACATTTATATATACATGTCTGTCTAGGTAAGCCTTATCATGGTCATAAAGGGGTACTTGAATGGGTGCGTCAAGGACCCTTCGGTACTGTGTTGCGACAAAAGTATAAGGCGTAGCGCTATAACTATGGTACCGTTAGATGCGAAAAAACTTAAATTTTCAAATAAACACAAATTTGCATCTTTGACGGGAAAAAAAATTCCCCTTATGGTTCCACTCCACCATTTCGTATAAAATTAGGGGTACTGAATATTAATGTATAAGGCTATAAGGGCATATACCCCTGAATAAGGCAGCTTATATAAAGCAAGGGTGAAAAGTAATGAAATGGTTGAAAAGTGTTAGGTAATATGTTTGTAACAGGACACTGAAAATTTTTGAATCCTTAGTTTCGTATCCTATATAAACATTGCAACGTGCGATGGACCATGTGAATTTTGGCGGAATTTCCTCGCGTCAAAATTCATACAAGTTGGTTCGACAGTGATTTCCGGCAAACGAGCCGTAAGGACCTCCTGATTTTTCCATATGATTTAGAGTAAGAATATATCTTTCAGACTGTTGATTGAAATATCTGAGAAAATTGACGCAACTTAGCGAAATTTTGCCCTAAACATTGGCCAATATGGTACTTTTTGCACGAAATTTCACCCCATTTTCATGTCATTTCAGCATAGGTAATGTGATTATTACATTAAATTTTACTCTTACATTGTTTATAAATTAAAAATTTAAATCTTTCTGAATCTTTTGATACCAAATACATAGTATGACGTCACATTAGATGGTCCATAATGAGGAACATAAGTGGTGGGGGGTCAGCGTTGAAGCGAAATGACAAAATAATGGTGGAGGGCAACCATATTGACCATATACCTTCCTAGGTTCAAATTTCAAACTTGGTTGCCATAGTAACAACCCACTTCCCATAAAGGTCTTGACCCTGCTGAATCATAATATACCAATATTTGTTGGATTCATTCAAATTTGAAAATTTTTTGATTGTCATGAAAATTGATGCTGACTCTATTTTAGCACTATTTTCGGAGAAAAAGGCAGTACAAGCTATGCCCTCATGGTTTATTTGGCACACCAAAGATACAAAAGTATTAGGTTTACCACATAATGTCAGGTATGAACACATTAAAAAAATGTCAAATTTATGTAAATAAGCTAATATTTGAAAAATAATGGTTACCATAGCAACCAAATTGACCTGAAAACACGAATGATGCATATAACCATTTCCAATACAGGCCTTATTGCGGAATTGAATAACGGGTTCCGAAGCGACAAAATTTTGTCGTTGCCATAGCAACCATCCTTCAAAAGTGAAGTTTTGGCTTTCTTTCATCTTTTTCTGAAATTATGAATCAAAATAAATACAAAAAGACACTATGGTGTCTCTACTTGAACATTTATATATACATGTCTGTCTAGGTAAGCCTTATCATGGTCATAAAGGGGTACTTGAATGGGTGCGTCAAGGACCCTTCGGTACTGTGTTGCGACAAAAGTATAAGGCGTAGCGCTATAACTATGGTACCGTTAGATGCGAAAAAACTTAAATTTTCAAATAAACACAAATTTGCATCTTTGACGGGAAAAAAAATTCCCCTTATGGTTCCACTCCACCATTTCGTATAAAATTAGGGGTACTGAATATTAATGTATAAGGCTATAAGGGCATATACCCCTGAATAAGGCAGCTTATATAAAGCAAGGGTGAAAAGTAATGAAATGGTTGAAAAGTGTTAGGTAATATGTTTGTAACAGGACACTGAAAATTTTTGAATCCTTAGTTTCGTATCCTATATAAACATTGCAACGTGCGATGGACCATGTGAATTTTGGCGGAATTTCCTCGCGTCAAAATTCATACAAGTTGGTTCGACAGTGATTTCCGGCAAACGAGCCGTAAGGACCTCCTGATTTTTCCATATGATTTAGAGTAAGAATATATCTTTCAGACTGTTGATTGAAATATCTGAGAAAATTGACGCAACTTAGCGAAATTTTGCCCTAAACATTGGCCAATATGGTACTTTTTGCACGAAATTTCACCCCATTTTCATGTCATTTCAGCATAGGTAATGTGATTATTACATTAAATTTTACTCTTACATTGTTTATAAATTAAAAATTTAAATCTTTCTGAATCTTTTGATACCAAATACATAGTATGACGTCACATTAGATGGTCCATAATGAGGAACATAAGTGGTGGGGGGTCAGCGTTGAAGCGAAATGACAAAATAATGGTGGAGGGCAACCATATTGACCATATACCTTCCTAGGTTCAAATTTCAAACTTGGTTGCCATAGTAACAACCCACTTCCCATAAAGGTCTTGACCCTGCTGAATCATAATATACCAATATTTGTTGGATTCATTCAAATTTGAAAATTTTTTGATTGTCATGAAAATTGATGCTGACTCTATTTTAGCACTATTTTCGGAGAAAAAGGCAGTACAAGCTATGCCCTCATGGTTTATTTGGCACACCAAAGATACAAAAGTATTAGGTTTACCACATAATGTCAGGTATGAACACATTAAAAAAATGTCAAATTTATGTAAATAAGCTAATATTTGAAAAATAATGGTTACCATAGCAACCAAATTGACCTGAAAACACGAATGATGCATATAACCATTTCCAATACAGGCCTTATTGCGGAATTGAATAACGGGTTCCGAAGCGACAAAATTTTGTCGTTGCCATAGCAACCATCCTTCAAAAGTGAAGTTTTGGCTTTCTTTCATCTTTTTCTGAAATTATGAATCAAAATAAATACAAAAAGACACTATGGTGTCTCTACTTGAACATTTATATATACATGTCTGTCTAGGTAAGCCTTATCATGGTCATAAAGGGGTACTTGAATGGGTGCGTCAAGGACCCTTCGGTACTGTGTTGCGACAAAAGTATAAGGCGTAGCGCTATAACTATGGTACCGTTAGATGCGAAAAAACTTAAATTTTCAAATAAACACAAATTTGCATCTTTGACGGGAAAAAAAATTCCCCTTATGGTTCCACTCCACCATTTCGTATAAAATTAGGGGTACTGAATATTAATGTATAAGGCTATAAGGGCATATACCCCTGAATAAGGCAGCTTATATAAAGCAAGGGTGAAAAGTAATGAAATGGTTGAAAAGTGTTAGGTAATATGTTTGTAACAGGACACTGAAAATTTTTGAATCCTTAGTTTCGTATCCTATATAAACATTGCAACGTGCGATGGACCATGTGAATTTTGGCGGAATTTCCTCGCGTCAAAATTCATACAAGTTGGTTCGACAGTGATTTCCGGCAAACGAGCCGTAAGGACCTCCTGATTTTTCCATATGATTTAGAGTAAGAATATATCTTTCAGACTGTTGATTGAAATATCTGAGAAAATTGACGCAACTTAGCGAAATTTTGCCCTAAACATTGGCCAATATGGTACTTTTTGCACGAAATTTCACCCCATTTTCATGTCATTTCAGCATAGGTAATGTGATTATTACATTAAATTTTACTCTTACATTGTTTATAAATTAAAAATTTAAATCTTTCTGAATCTTTTGATACCAAATACATAGTATGACGTCACATTAGATGGTCCATAATGAGGAACATAAGTGGTGGGGGGTCAGCGTTGAAGCGAAATGACAAAATAATGGTGGAGGGCAACCATATTGACCATATACCTTCCTAGGTTCAAATTTCAAACTTGGTTGCCATAGTAACAACCCACTTCCCATAAAGGTCTTGACCCTGCTGAATCATAATATACCAATATTTGTTGGATTCATTCAAATTTGAAATTTTTTTGATTGTCATGAAAATTGATGCTGACTCTATTTTAGCACTATTTTCGGAGAAAAAGGCAGTACAAGCTATGCCCTCATGGTTTATTTGGCACACCAAAGATACAAAAGTATTAGGTTTACCACATAATGTCAGGTATGAACACATTAAAAAAATGTCAAATTTATGTAAATAAGCTAATATTTGAAAAATAATGGTTACCATAGCAACCAAATTGACCTGAAAACACGAATGATGCATATAACCATTTCCAATACAGGCCTTATTGCGGAATTGAATAACGGGTTCCGAAGCGACAAAATTTTGTCGTTGCCATAGCAACCATCCTTCAAAAGTGAAATTTTGGCTTTCTTTCATCTTTTTCTGAAATTATGAATCAAAATAAATACAAAAAGACACTATGGTGTCTCTACTTGAACATTTATATATACATGTCTGTCTAGGTAAGCCTTATCATGGTCATAAAGGGGTACTTGAATGGGTGCGTCAAGGACCCTTCGGTACTGTGTTGCGACAAAAGTATAAGGCGTAGCGCTATAACTATGGTACCGTTAGATGCGAAAAAACTTAAATTTTCAAATAAACACAAATTTGCATCTTTGACGGGAAAAAAAATTCCCCTTATGGTTCCACTCCACCATTTCGTATAAAATTAGGGGTACTGAATATTAATGTATAAGGCTATAAGGGCATATACCCCTGAATAAGGCAGCTTATATAAAGCAAGGGTGAAAAGTAATGAAATGGTTGAAAAGTGTTAGGTTATATGTTTGTAACAGGACACTGAAAATTTTTGAATCCTTAGTTTCGTATCCTATATAAACATTGCAACGTGCGATGGACCATGTGAATTTTGGCGGAATTTCCTCGCGTCAAAATTCATACAAGTTGGTTCGACAGTGATTTCCGGCAAACGAGCCGTAAGGACCTCCTGATTTTTCCATATGATTTAGAGTAAGAATATATCTTCCAGACTGTTGATTGAAATATCTGAGAAAATTGACGCAACTTAGCGAAATTTTGCCCTAAACATTGGCCAATATGGTACTTTTTGCACGAAATTTCACCCCATTTTCATGTCATTTCAGCATAGGTAATGTGATTATTACATTAAATTTTACTCTTACATTGTTTATAAATTAAAAATTTAAATCTTTCTGAATCTTTTGATACCAAATACATAGTATGACGTCACATTAGATGGTCCATAATGAGGAACATAAGTGGTGGGGGGTCAGCGTTGAAGCGAAATGACAAAATAATGGTGGAGGGCAACCATATTGACCATATACCTTCCTAGGTTCAAATTTCAAACTTGGTTGCCATAGTAACAACCCACTTCCCATAAAGGTCTTGACCCTGCTGAATCATAATATACCAATATTTGTTGGATTCATTCAAATTTGAAAATTTTTTGATTGTCATGAAAATTGATGCTGACTCTATTTTAGCACTATTTTCGGAGAAAAAGGCAGTACAAGCTATGCCCTCATGGTTTATTTGGCACACCAAAGATACAAAAGTATTAGGTTTACCACATAATGTCAGGTATGAACACATTAAAAAAATGTCAAATTTATGTAAATAAGCTAATATTTGAAAAATAATGGTTACCATAGCAACCAAATTGACCTGAAAACACGAATGATGCATATAACCATTTCCAATACAGGCCTTATTGCGGAATTGAATAACGGGTTCCGAAGCGACAAAATTTTGTCGTTGCCATAGCAACCATCCTTCAAAAGTGAAGTTTTGGCTTTCTTTCATCTTTTTCTGAAATTATGAATCAAAATAAATACAAAAAGACACTATGGTGTCTCTACTTGAACATTTATATATACATGTCTGTCTAGGTAAGCCTTATCATGGTCATAAAGGGGTACTTGAATGGGTGCGTCAAGGACCCTTCGGTACTGTGTTGCGACAAAAGTATAAGGCGTAGCGCTATAACTATGGTACCGTTAGATGCGAAAAAACTTAAATTTTCAAATAAACACAAATTTGCATCTTTGACGGGAAAAAAAATTCCCCTTATGGTTCCACTCCACCATTTCGTATAAAATTAGGGGTACTGAATATTAATGTATAAGGCTATAAGGGCATATACCCCTGAATAAGGCAGCTTATATAAAGCAAGGGTGAAAAGTAATGAAATGGTTGAAAAGTGTTAGGTAATATGTTTGTAACAGGACACTGAAAATTTTTGAATCCTTAGTTTCGTATCCTATATAAACATTGCAACGTGCGATGGACCATGTGAATTTTGGCGGAATTTCCTCGCGTCAAAATTCATACAAGTTGGTTCGACAGTGATTTCCGGCAAACGAGCCGTAAGGACCTCCTGATTTTTCCATATGATTTAGAGTAAGAATATATCTTTCAGACTGTTGATTGAAATATCTGAGAAAATTGACGCAACTTAGCGAAATTTTGCCCTAAACATTGGCCAATATGGTACTTTTTGCACGAAATTTCACCCCATTTTCATGTCATTTCAGCATAGGTAATGTGATTATTACATTAAATTTTACTCTTACATTGTTTATAAATTAAAAATTTAAATCTTTCTGAATCTTTTGATACCAAATACATAGTATGACGTCACATTAGATGGTCCATAATGAGGAACATAAGTGGTGGGGGGTCAGCGTTGAAGCGAAATGACAAAATAATGGTGGAGGGCAACCATATTGACCATATACCTTCCTAGGTTCAAATTTCAAACTTGGTTGCCATAGTAACAACCCACTTCCCATAAAGGTCTTGACCCTGCTGAATCATAATATACCAATATTTGTTGGATTCATTCAAATTTGAAAATTTTTTGATTGTCATGAAAATTGATGCTGACTCTATTTTAGCACTATTTTCGGAGAAAAAGGCAGTACAAGCTATGCCCTCATGGTTTATTTGGCACACCAAAGATACAAAAGTATTAGGTTTACCACATAATGTCAGGTATGAACACATTAAAAAAATGTCAAATTTATGTAAATAAGCTAATATTTGAAAAATAATGGTTACCATAGCAACCAAATTGACCTGAAAACACGAATGATGCATATAACCATTTCCAATACAGGCCTTATTGCGGAATTGAATAACGGGTTCCGAAGCGACAAAATTTTGTCGTTGCCATAGCAACCATCCTTCAAAAGTGAAGTTTTGGCTTTCTTTCATCTTTTTCTGAAATTATGAATCAAAATAAATACAAAAAGACACTATGGTGTCTCTACTTGAACATTTATATATACATGTCTGTCTAGGTAAGCCTTATCATGGTCATAAAGGGGTACTTGAATGGGTGCGTCAAGGACCCTTCGGTACTGTGTTGCGACAAAAGTATAAGGCGTAGCGCTATAACTATGGTACCGTTAGATGCGAAAAAACTTAAATTTTCAAATAAACACAAATTTGCATCTTTGACGGGAAAAAAAATTCCCCTTATGGTTCCACTCCACCATTTCGTATAAAATTAGGGGTACTGAATATTAATGTATAAGGCTATAAGGGCATATACCCCTGAATAAGGCAGCTTATATAAAGCAAGGGTGAAAAGTAATGAAATGGTTGAAAAGTGTTAGGTAATATGTTTGTAACAGGACACTGAAAATTTTTGAATCCTTAGTTTCGTATCCTATATAAACATTGCAACGTGCGATGGACCATGTGAATTTTGGCGGAATTTCCTCGCGTCAAAATTCATACAAGTTGGTTCGACAGTGATTTCCGGCAAACGAGCCGTAAGGACCTCCTGATTTTTCCATATGATTTAGAGTAAGAATATATCTTTCAGACTGTTGATTGAAATATCTGAGAAAATTGACGCAACTTAGCGAAATTTTGCCCTAAACATTGGCCAATATGGTACTTTTTGCACGAAATTTCACCCCATTTTCATGTCATTTCAGCATAGGTAATGTGATTATTACATTAAATTTTACTCTTACATTGTTTATAAATTAAAAATTTAAATCTTTCTGAATCTTTTGATACCAAATACATAGTATGACGTCACATTAGATGGTCCATAATGAGGAACATAAGTGGTGGGGGGTCAGCGTTGAAGCGAAATGACAAAATAATGGTGGAGGGCAACCATATTGACCATATACCTTCCTAGGTTCAAATTTCAAACTTGGTTGCCATAGTAACAACCCACTTCCCATAAAGGTCTTGACCCTGCTGAATCATAATATACCAATATTTGTTGGATTCATTCAAATTTGAAAATTTTTTGATTGTCATGAAAATTGATGCTGACTCTATTTTAGCACTATTTTCGGAGAAAAAGGCAGTACAAGCTATGCCCTCATGGTTTATTTGGCACACCAAAGATACAAAAGTATTAGGTTTACCACATAATGTCAGGTATGAACACATTAAAAAAATGTCAAATTTATGTAAATAAGCTAATATTTGAAAAATAATGGTTACCATAGCAACCAAATTGACCTGAAAACACGAATGATGCATATAACCATTTCCAATACAGGCCTTATTGCGGAATTGAATAACGGGTTCCGAAGCGACAAAATTTTGTCGTTGCCATAGCAACCATCCTTCAAAAGTGAAGTTTTGGCTTTCTTTCATCTTTTTCTGAAATTATGAATCAAAATAAATACAAAAAGACACTATGGTGTCTCTACTTGAACATTTATATATACATGTCTGTCTAGGTAAGCCTTATCATGGTCATAAAGGGGTACTTGAATGGGTGCGTCAAGGACCCTTCGGTACTGTGTTGCGACAAAAGTATAAGGCGTAGCGCTATAACTATGGTACCGTTAGATGCGAAAAAACTTAAATTTTCAAATAAACACAAATTTGCATCTTTGACGGGAAAAAAAATTCCCCTTATGGTTCCACTCCACCATTTCGTATAAAATTAGGGGTACTGAATATTAATGTATAAGGCTATAAGGGCATATACCCCTGAATAAGGCAGCTTATATAAAGCAAGGGTGAAAAGTAATGAAATGGTTGAAAAGTGTTAGGTAATATGTTTGTAACAGGACACTGAAAATTTTTGAATCCTTAGTTTCGTATCCTATATAAACATTGCAACGTGCGATGGACCATGTGAATTTTGGCGGAATTTCCTCGCGTCAAAATTCATACAAGTTGGTTCGACAGTGATTTCCGGCAAACGAGCCGTAAGGACCTCCTGATTTTTCCATATGATTTAGAGTAAGAATATATCTTTCAGACTGTTGATTGAAATATCTGAGAAAATTGACGCAACTTAGCGAAATTTTGCCCTAAACATTGGCCAATATGGTACTTTTTGCACGAAATTTCACCCCATTTTCATGTCATTTCAGCATAGGTAATGTGATTATTACATTAAATTTTACTCTTACATTGTTTATAAATTAAAAATTTAAATCTTTCTGAATCTTTTGATACCAAATACATAGTATGACGTCACATTAGATGGTCCATAATGAGGAACATAAGTGGTGGGGGGTCAGCGTTGAAGCGAAATGACAAAATAATGGTGGAGGGCAACCATATTGACCATATACCTTCCTAGGTTCAAATTTCAAACTTGGTTGCCATAGTAACAACCCACTTCCCATAAAGGTCTTGACCCTGCTGAATCATAATATACCAATATTTGTTGGATTCATTCAAATTTGAAAATTTTTTGATTGTCATGAAAATTGATGCTGACTCTATTTTAGCACTATTTTCGGAGAAAAAGGCAGTACAAGCTATGCCCTCATGGTTTATTTGGCACACCAAAGATACAAAAGTATTAGGTTTACCACATAATGTCAGGTATGAACACATTAAAAAAATGTCAAATTTATGTAAATAAGCTAATATTTGAAAAATAATGGTTACCATAGCAACCAAATTGACCTGAAAACACGAATGATGCATATAACCATTTCCAATACAGGCCTTATTGCGGAATTGAATAACGGGTTCCGAAGCGACAAAATTTTGTCGTTGCCATAGCAACCATCCTTCAAAAGTGAAGTTTTGGCTTTCTTTCATCTTTTTCTGAAATTATGAATCAAAATAAATACAAAAAGACACTATGGTGTCTCTACTTGAACATTTATATATACATGTCTGTCTAGGTAAGCCTTATCATGGTCATAAAGGGGTACTTGAATGGGTGCGTCAAGGACCCTTCGGTACTGTGTTGCGACAAAAGTATAAGGCGTAGCGCTATAACTATGGTACCGTTAGATGCGAAAAAACTTAAATTTTCAAATAAACACAAATTTGCATCTTTGACGGGAAAAAAAATTCCCCTTATGGTTCCACTCCACCATTTCGTATAAAATTAGGGGTACTGAATATTAATGTATAAGGCTATAAGGGCATATACCCCTGAATAAGGCAGCTTATATAAAGCAAGGGTGAAAAGTAATGAAATGGTTGAAAAGTGTTAGGTAATATGTTTGTAACAGGACACTGAAAATTTTTGAATCCTTAGTTTCGTATCCTATATAAACATTGCAACGTGCGATGGACCATGTGAATTTTGGCGGAATTTCCTCGCGTCAAAATTCATACAAGTTGGTTCGACAGTGATTTCCGGCAAACGAGCCGTAAGGACCTCCTGATTTTTCCATATGATTTAGAGTAAGAATATATCTTTCAGACTGTTGATTGAAATATCTGAGAAAATTGACGCAACTTAGCGAAATTTTGCCCTAAACATTGGCCAATATGGTACTTTTTGCACGAAATTTCACCCCATTTTCATGTCATTTCAGCATAGGTAATGTGATTATTACATTAAATTTTACTCTTACATTGTTTATAAATTAAAAATTTAAATCTTTCTGAATCTTTTGATACCAAATACATAGTATGACGTCACATTAGATGGTCCATAATGAGGAACATAAGTGGTGGGGGGTCAGCGTTGAAGCGAAATGACAAAATAATGGTGGAGGGCAACCATATTGACCATATACCTTCCTAGGTTCAAATTTCAAACTTGGTTGCCATAGTAACAACCCACTTCCCATAAAGGTCTTGACCCTGCTGAATCATAATATACCAATATTTGTTGGATTCATTCAAATTTGAAAATTTTTTGATTGTCATGAAAATTGATGCTGACTCTATTTTAGCACTATTTTCGGAGAAAAAGGCAGTACAAGCTATGCCCTCATGGTTTATTTGGCACACCAAAGATACAAAAGTATTAGGTTTACCACATAATGTCAGGTATGAACACATTAAAAAAATGTCAAATTTATGTAAATAAGCTAATATTTGAAAAATAATGGTTACCATAGCAACCAAATTGACCTGAAAACACGAATGATGCATATAACCATTTCCAATACAGGCCTTATTGCGGAATTGAATAACGGGTTCCGAAGCGACAAAATTTTGTCGTTGCCATAGCAACCATCCTTCAAAAGTGAAGTTTTGGCTTTCTTTCATCTTTTTCTGAAATTATGAATCAAAATAAATACAAAAAGACACTATGGTGTCTCTACTTGAACATTTATATATACATGTCTGTCTAGGTAAGCCTTATCATGGTCATAAAGGGGTACTTGAATGGGTGCGTCAAGGACCCTTCGGTACTGTGTTGCGACAAAAGTATAAGGCGTAGCGCTATAACTATGGTACCGTTAGATGCGAAAAAACTTAAATTTTCAAATAAACACAAATTTGCATCTTTGACGGGAAAAAAAATTCCCCTTATGGTTCCACTCCACCATTTCGTATAAAATTAGGGGTACTGAATATTAATGTATAAGGCTATAAGGGCATATACCCCTGAATAAGGCAGCTTATATAAAGCAAGGGTGAAAAGTAATGAAATGGTTGAAAAGTGTTAGGTAATATGTTTGTAACAGGACACTGAAAATTTTTGAATCCTTAGTTTCGTATCCTATATAAACATTGCAACGTGCGATGGACCATGTGAATTTTGGCGGAATTTCCTCGCGTCAAAATTCATACAAGTTGGTTCGACAGTGATTTCCGGCAAACGAGCCGTAAGGACCTCCTGATTTTTCCATATGATTTAGAGTAAGAATATATCTTTCAGACTGTTGATTGAAATATCTGAGAAAATTGACGCAACTTAGCGAAATTTTGCCCTAAACATTGGCCAATATGGTACTTTTTGCACGAAATTTCACCCCATTTTCATGTCATTTCAGCATAGGTAATGTGATTATTACATTAAATTTTACTCTTACATTGTTTATAAATTAAAAATTTAAATCTTTCTGAATCTTTTGATACCAAATACATAGTATGACGTCACATTAGATGGTCCATAATGAGGAACATAAGTGGTGGGGGGTCAGCGTTGAAGCGAAATGACAAAATAATGGTGGAGGGCAACCATATTGACCATATACCTTCCTAGGTTCAAATTTCAAACTTGGTTGCCATAGTAACAACCCACTTCCCATAAAGGTCTTGACCCTGCTGAATCATAATATACCAATATTTGTTGGATTCATTCAAATTTGAAAATTTTTTGATTGTCATGAAAATTGATGCTGACTCTATTTTAGCACTATTTTCGGAGAAAAAGGCAGTACAAGCTATGCCCTCATGGTTTATTTGGCACACCAAAGATACAAAAGTATTAGGTTTACCACATAATGTCAGGTATGAACACATTAAAAAAATGTCAAATTTATGTAAATAAGCTAATATTTGAAAAATAATGGTTACCATAGCAACCAAATTGACCTGAAAACACGAATGATGCATATAACCATTTCCAATACAGGCCTTATTGCGGAATTGAATAACGGGTTCCGAAGCGACAAAATTTTGTCGTTGCCATAGCAACCATCCTTCAAAAGTGAAGTTTTGGCTTTCTTTCATCTTTTTCTGAAATTATGAATCAAAATAAATACAAAAAGACACTATGGTGTCTCTACTTGAACATTTATATATACATGTCTGTCTAGGTAAGCCTTATCATGGTCATAAAGGGGTACTTGAATGGGTGCGTCAAGGACCCTTCGGTACTGTGTTGCGACAAAAGTATAAGGCGTAGCGCTATAACTATGGTACCGTTAGATGCGAAAAAACTTAAATTTTCAAATAAACACAAATTTGCATCTTTGACGGGAAAAAAAATTCCCCTTATGGTTCCACTCCACCATTTCGTATAAAATTAGGGGTACTGAATATTAATGTATAAGGCTATAAGGGCATATACCCCTGAATAAGGCAGCTTATATAAAGCAAGGGTGAAAAGTAATGAAATGGTTGAAAAGTGTTAGGTAATATGTTTGTAACAGGACACTGAAAATTTTTGAATCCTTAGTTTCGTATCCTATATAAACATTGCAACGTGCGATGGACCATGTGAATTTTGGCGGAATTTCCTCGCGTCAAAATTCATACAAGTTGGTTCGACAGTGATTTCCGGCAAACGAGCCGTAAGGACCTCCTGATTTTTCCATATGATTTAGAGTAAGAATATATCTTTCAGACTGTTGATTGAAATATCTGAGAAAATTGACGCAACTTAGCGAAATTTTGCCCTAAACATTGGCCAATATGGTACTTTTTGCACGAAATTTCACCCCATTTTCATGTCATTTCAGCATAGGTAATGTGATTATTACATTAAATTTTACTCTTACATTGTTTATAAATTAAAAATTTAAATCTTTCTGAATCTTTTGATACCAAATACATAGTATGACGTCACATTAGATGGTCCATAATGAGGAACATAAGTGGTGGGGGGTCAGCGTTGAAGCGAAATGACAAAATAATGGTGGAGGGCAACCATATTGACCATATACCTTCCTAGGTTCAAATTTCAAACTTGGTTGCCATAGTAACAACCCACTTCCCATAAAGGTCTTGACCCTGCTGAATCATAATATACCAATATTTGTTGGATTCATTCAAATTTGAAATTTTTTTGATTGTCATGAAAATTGATGCTGACTCTATTTTAGCACTATTTTCGGAGAAAAAGGCAGTACAAGCTATGCCCTCATGGTTTATTTGGCACACCAAAGATACAAAAGTATTAGGTTTACCACATAATGTCAGGTATGAACACATTAAAAAAATGTCAAATTTATGTAAATAAGCTAATATTTGAAAAATAATGGTTACCATAGCAACCAAATTGACCTGAAAACACGAATGATGCATATAACCATTTCCAATACAGGCCTTATTGCGGAATTGAATAACGGGTTCCGAAGCGACAAAATTTTGTCGTTGCCATAGCAACCATCCTTCAAAAGTGAAATTTTGGCTTTCTTTCATCTTTTTCTGAAATTATGAATCAAAATAAATACAAAAAGACACTATGGTGTCTCTACTTGAACATTTATATATACATGTCTGTCTAGGTAAGCCTTATCATGGTCATAAAGGGGTACTTGAATGGGTGCGTCAAGGACCCTTCGGTACTGTGTTGCGACAAAAGTATAAGGCGTAGCGCTATAACTATGGTACCGTTAGATGCGAAAAAACTTAAATTTTCAAATAAACACAAATTTGCATCTTTGACGGGAAAAAAAATTCCCCTTATGGTTCCACTCCACCATTTCGTATAAAATTAGGGGTACTGAATATTAATGTATAAGGCTATAAGGGCATATACCCCTGAATAAGGCAGCTTATATAAAGCAAGGGTGAAAAGTAATGAAATGGTTGAAAAGTGTTAGGTAATATGTTTGTAACAGGACACTGAAAATTTTTGAATCCTTAGTTTCGTATCCTATATAAACATTGCAACGTGCGATGGACCATGTGAATTTTGGCGGAATTTCCTCGCGTCAAAATTCATACAAGTTGGTTCGACAGTGATTTCCGGCAAACGAGCCGTAAGGACCTCCTGATTTTTCCATATGATTTAGAGTAAGAATATATCTTTCAGACTGTTGATTGAAATATCTGAGAAAATTGACGCAACTTAGCGAAATTTTGCCCTAAACATTGGCCAATATGGTACTTTTTGCACGAAATTTCACCCCATTTTCATGTCATTTCAGCATAGGTAATGTGATTATTACATTAAATTTTACTCTTACATTGTTTATAAATTAAAAATTTAAATCTTTCTGAATCTTTTGATACCAAATACATAGTATGACGTCACATTAGATGGTCCATAATGAGGAACATAAGTGGTGGGGGGTCAGCGTTGAAGCGAAATGACAAAATAATGGTGGAGGGCAACCATATTGACCATATACCTTCCTAGGTTCAAATTTCAAACTTGGTTGCCATAGTAACAACCCACTTCCCATAAAGGTCTTGACCCTGCTGAATCATAATATACCAATATTTGTTGGATTCATTCAAATTTGAAAATTTTTTGATTGTCATGAAAATTGATGCTGACTCTATTTTAGCACTATTTTCGGAGAAAAAGGCAGTACAAGCTATGCCCTCATGGTTTATTTGGCACACCAAAGATACAAAAGTATTAGGTTTACCACATAATGTCAGGTATGAACACATTAAAAAAATGTCAAATTTATGTAAATAAGCTAATATTTGAAAAATAATGGTTACCATAGCAACCAAATTGACCTGAAAACACGAATGATGCATATAACCATTTCCAATACAGGCCTTATTGCGGAATTGAATAACGGGTTCCGAAGCGACAAAATTTTGTCGTTGCCATAGCAACCATCCTTCAAAAGTGAAGTTTTGGCTTTCTTTCATCTTTTTCTGAAATTATGAATCAAAATAAATACAAAAAGACACTATGGTGTCTCTACTTGAACATTTATATATACATGTCTGTCTAGGTAAGCCTTATCATGGTCATAAAGGGGTACTTGAATGGGTGCGTCAAGGACCCTTCGGTACTGTGTTGCGACAAAAGTATAAGGCGTAGCGCTATAACTATGGTACCGTTAGATGCGAAAAAACTTAAATTTTCAAATAAACACAAATTTGCATCTTTGACGGGAAAAAAAATTCCCCTTATGGTTCCACTCCACCATTTCGTATAAAATTAGGGGTACTGAATATTAATGTATAAGGCTATAAGGGCATATACCCCTGAATAAGGCAGCTTATATAAAGCAAGGGTGAAAAGTAATGAAATGGTTGAAAAGTGTTAGGTAATATGTTTGTAACAGGACACTGAAAATTTTTGAATCCTTAGTTTCGTATCCTATATAAACATTGCAACGTGCGATGGACCATGTGAATTTTGGCGGAATTTCCTCGCGTCAAAATTCATACAAGTTGGTTCGACAGTGATTTCCGGCAAACGAGCCGTAAGGACCTCCTGATTTTTCCATATGATTTAGAGTAAGAATATATCTTTCAGACTGTTGATTGAAATATCTGAGAAAATTGACGCAACTTAGCGAAATTTTGCCCTAAACATTGGCCAATATGGTACTTTTTGCACGAAATTTCACCCCATTTTCATGTCATTTCAGCATAGGTAATGTGATTATTACATTAAATTTTACTCTTACATTGTTTATAAATTAAAAATTTAAATCTTTCTGAATCTTTTGATACCAAATACATAGTATGACGTCACATTAGATGGTCCATAATGAGGAACATAAGTGGTGGGGGGTCAGCGTTGAAGCGAAATGACAAAATAATGGTGGAGGGCAACCATATTGACCATATACCTTCCTAGGTTCAAATTTCAAACTTGGTTGCCATAGTAACAACCCACTTCCCATAAAGGTCTTGACCCTGCTGAATCATAATATACCAATATTTGTTGGATTCATTCAAATTTGAAAATTTTTTGATTGTCATGAAAATTGATGCTGACTCTATTTTAGCACTATTTTCGGAGAAAAAGGCAGTACAAGCTATGCCCTCATGGTTTATTTGGCACACCAAAGATACAAAAGTATTAGGTTTACCACATAATGTCAGGTATGAACACATTAAAAAAATGTCAAATTTATGTAAATAAGCTAATATTTGAAAAATAATGGTTACCATAGCAACCAAATTGACCTGAAAACACGAATGATGCATATAACCATTTCCAATACAGGCCTTATTGCGGAATTGAATAACGGGTTCCGAAGCGACAAAATTTTGTCGTTGCCATAGCAACCATCCTTCAAAAGTGAAGTTTTGGCTTTCTTTCATCTTTTTCTGAAATTATGAATCAAAATAAATACAAAAAGACACTATGGTGTCTCTACTTGAACATTTATATATACATGTCTGTCTAGGTAAGCCTTATCATGGTCATAAAGGGGTACTTGAATGGGTGCGTCAAGGACCCTTCGGTACTGTGTTGCGACAAAAGTATAAGGCGTAGCGCTATAACTATGGTACCGTTAGATGCGAAAAAACTTAAATTTTCAAATAAACACAAATTTGCATCTTTGACGGGAAAAAAAATTCCCCTTATGGTTCCACTCCACCATTTCGTATAAAATTAGGGGTACTGAATATTAATGTATAAGGCTATAAGGGCATATACCCCTGAATAAGGCAGCTTATATAAAGCAAGGGTGAAAAGTAATGAAATGGTTGAAAAGTGTTAGGTAATATGTTTGTAACAGGACACTGAAAATTTTTGAATCCTTAGTTTCGTATCCTATATAAACATTGCAACGTGCGATGGACCATGTGAATTTTGGCGGAATTTCCTCGCGTCAAAATTCATACAAGTTGGTTCGACAGTGATTTCCGGCAAACGAGCCGTAAGGACCTCCTGATTTTTCCATATGATTTAGAGTAAGAATATATCTTTCAGACTGTTGATTGAAATATCTGAGAAAATTGACGCAACTTAGCGAAATTTTGCCCTAAACATTGGCCAATATGGTATTTTTTGCACGAAATTTCACCCCATTTTCATGTCATTTCAGCATAGGTAATGTGATTATTACATTAAATTTTACTCTTACATTGTTTATAAATTAAAAATTTAAATCTTTCTGAATCTTTTGATACCAAATACATAGTATGACGTCACATTAGATGGTCCATAATGAGGAACATAAGTGGTGGGGGGTCAGCGTTGAAGCGAAATGACAAAATAATGGTGGAGGGCAACCATATTGACCATATACCTTCCTAGGTTCAAATTTCAAACTTGGTTGCCATAGTAACAACCCACTTCCCATAAAGGTCTTGACCCTGCTGAATCATAATATACCAATATTTGTTGGATTCATTCAAATTTGAAAATTTTTTGATTGTCATGAAAATTGATGCTGACTCTATTTTAGCACTATTTTCGGAGAAAAAGGCAGTACAAGCTATGCCCTCATGGTTTATTTGGCACACCAAAGATACAAAAGTATTAGGTTTACCACATAATGTCAGGTATGAACACATTAAAAAAATGTCAAATTTATGTAAATAAGCTAATATTTGAAAAATAATGGTTACCATAGCAACCAAATTGACCTGAAAACACGAATGATGCATATAACCATTTCCAATACAGGCCTTATTGCGGAATTGAATAACGGGTTCCGAAGCGACAAAATTTTGTCGTTGCCATAGCAACCATCCTTCAAAAGTGAAGTTTTGGCTTTCTTTCATCTTTTTCTGAAATTATGAATCAAAATAAATACAAAAAGACACTATGGTGTCTCTACTTGAACATTTATATATACATGTCTGTCTAGGTAAGCCTTATCATGGTCATAAAGGGGTACTTGAATGGGTGCGTCAAGGACCCTTCGGTACTGTGTTGCGACAAAAGTATAAGGCGTAGCGCTATAACTATGGTACCGTTAGATGCGAAAAAACTTAAATTTTCAAATAAACACAAATTTGCATCTTTGACGGGAAAAAAAATTCCCCTTATGGTTCCACTCCACCATTTCGTATAAAATTAGGGGTACTGAATATTAATGTATAAGGCTATAAGGGCATATACCCCTGAATAAGGCAGCTTATATAAAGCAAGGGTGAAAAGTAATGAAATGGTTGAAAAGTGTTAGGTAATATGTTTGTAACAGGACACTGAAAATTTTTGAATCCTTAGTTTCGTATCCTATATAAACATTGCAACGTGCGATGGACCATGTGAATTTTGGCGGAATTTCCTCGCGTCAAAATTCATACAAGTTGGTTCGACAGTGATTTCCGGCAAACGAGCCGTAAGGACCTCCTGATTTTTCCATATGATTTAGAGTAAGAATATATCTTTCAGACTGTTGATTGAAATATCTGAGAAAATTGACGCAACTTAGCGAAATTTTGCCCTAAACATTGGCCAATATGGTACTTTTTGCACGAAATTTCACCCCATTTTCATGTCATTTCAGCATAGGTAATGTGATTATTACATTAAATTTTACTCTTACATTGTTTATAAATTAAAAATTTAAATCTTTCTGAATCTTTTGATACCAAATACATAGTATGACGTCACATTAGATGGTCCATAATGAGGAACATAAGTGGTGGGGGGTCAGCGTTGAAGCGAAATGACAAAATAATGGTGGAGGGCAACCATATTGACCATATACCTTCCTAGGTTCAAATTTCAAACTTGGTTGCCATAGTAACAACCCACTTCCCATAAAGGTCTTGACCCTGCTGAATCATAATATACCAATATTTGTTGGATTCATTCAAATTTGAAAATTTTTTGATTGTCATGAAAATTGATGCTGACTCTATTTTAGCACTATTTTCGGAGAAAAAGGCAGTACAAGCTATGCCCTCATGGTTTATTTGGCACACCAAAGATACAAAAGTATTAGGTTTACCACATAATGTCAGGTATGAACACATTAAAAAAATGTCAAATTTATGTAAATAAGCTAATATTTGAAAAATAATGGTTACCATAGCAACCAAATTGACCTGAAAACACGAATGATGCATATAACCATTTCCAATACAGGCCTTATTGCGGAATTGAATAACGGGTTCCGAAGCGACAAAATTTTGTCGTTGCCATAGCAACCATCCTTCAAAAGTGAAGTTTTGGCTTTCTTTCATCTTTTTCTGAAATTATGAATCAAAATAAATACAAAAAGACACTATGGTGTCTCTACTTGAACATTTATATATACATGTCTGTCTAGGTAAGCCTTATCATGGTCATAAAGGGGTACTTGAATGGGTGCGTCAAGGACCCTTCGGTACTGTGTTGCGACAAAAGTATAAGGCGTAGCGCTATAACTATGGTACCGTTAGATGCGAAAAAACTTAAATTTTCAAATAAACACAAATTTGCATCTTTGACGGGAAAAAAAATTCCCCTTATGGTTCCACTCCACCATTTCGTATAAAATTAGGGGTACTGAATATTAATGTATAAGGCTATAAGGGCATATACCCCTGAATAAGGCAGCTTATATAAAGCAAGGGTGAAAAGTAATGAAATGGTTGAAAAGTGTTAGGTAATATGTTTGTAACAGGACACTGAAAATTTTTGAATCCTTAGTTTCGTATCCTATATAAACATTGCAACGTGCGATGGACCATGTGAATTTTGGCGGAATTTCCTCGCGTCAAAATTCATACAAGTTGGTTCGACAGTGATTTCCGGCAAACGAGCCGTAAGGACCTCCTGATTTTTCCATATGATTTAGAGTAAGAATATATCTTTCAGACTGTTGATTGAAATATCTGAGAAAATTGACGCAACTTAGCGAAATTTTGCCCTAAACATTGGCCAATATGGTACTTTTTGCACGAAATTTCACCCCATTTTCATGTCATTTCAGCATAGGTAATGTGATTATTACATTAAATTTTACTCTTACATTGTTTATAAATTAAAAATTTAAATCTTTCTGAATCTTTTGATACCAAATACATAGTATGACGTCACATTAGATGGTCCATAATGAGGAACATAAGTGGTGGGGGGTCAGCGTTGAAGCGAAATGACAAAATAATGGTGGAGGGCAACCTTATCGATAGGGCGCAAATTATGGCATAATTTTTTTTCAATACTTATTTACACAAAGTACAATGAATTAATTCCAAATTTCTATAGGATCTGATGAAGGCTTTACTTTTGATCACTCTTTCTCTTGCTCTCCTTGTTGCTTGTTTCTGTGCACAATTGGCGTGTCCGACAGAAAAGGAGGACGGGCTGAGAATCTAAAGATGAAATATTGAAGCTGTATCAATTAAAGTTTAAAGAGTTTGAAAAGGTCAAACTTCAAGGTCTGTGAGACTAGGTCAAAGGTCCAGGTTTTCATTGAAAGATCACGTCAGAAGGAATTCCGGTGAGAAATGTATGACTCATATCCCTTCAACAAATTAAATGAAGATGTAAGTTTTGAAAGAACGTCAAGGTCAAGGTCACTAGTTCAAAGATGGGACAAAAAATGTTGGCACGTAGGGTCCATTCCGTCTTTGTTTATCTTCATGTACGGTTCCTTCTCAATGCTCCTTATATTTTTTTCTCCCGCTGTTGACGAAAACATATATGTATATTCTATCTCAAGGTCATATTGATGCGCTAGATTTGTCTCATTATGGTCTGTTTTATAAGCTGATCCAATCAGTTTTCATTCAGCAGAATATAAGGGGGGGCGGACAGGGGGTACCTATCTCCCCCTCCCACCCCTTACATCCCCTCCCGCTCCCTCCCCTCCTTTCCACCCTTCCCTTACCTCCACCCTCCGGCCCCCCTCCTCCAGCACCCTTCCCCCTCTCTCCCTCCCTTCCCTCCCTCTCTCCCTTCCCTGTCCATCCCCTCATATAACGTAACAGCTTCCCCAAAAATGTTGAAGCACAAAAAAACGGGCGGAGGGCTGGCGGACGGACAGAAAGACGCGGACTTCGCCATTTCATAGACCGGATTTGCTTCGCAACCTGATAAGAATATATGGAAAACCAAAGATTTTTACAAGTAGATTATACTCCGGAGTCAAGGTCAAAGTGTTAAAGATTTGGGATCCACGCAAGGTCTTGCCAAAGAGACTACATATATCATGATTACATTTTTGATTCACCTAGGGGCTTTGGTTAAGCCCCTTGGTGAATCAAAAATGTAATCATAATACATATGTGCAAGTTGTTTGTTTGGATTATTTTTTGTAATCGGAAAAAAAGATACCGTACTGCCTTCTTGAGGAATTCCTGAACTCGGAGATTGAAATGGAAATTTCATTTTGATAATATATATATTACGACAATCGAGGCGACTGAACGAAATGATTTTAAAACGAGCGTGAAATGAAAATCACAATGTATATTTTACATGGCCCGCCCCTCCCCAACCCTTTTCCGATATTATAAAGTACACGTACATATAAACAAGAGGGTATTTTTATTGTATACCCCGCCAAAACATATCGGATTAAATACCGGTGGTAATGAGCATGTCCGTCCGTCTATTCCATATGATGTTTTCAAATATTTGAAGAAAAAATGTCATGTACGGAGAATAAATTTAAGATAAATTGAGATAAAAAATTAAGAAATAAGGTCTAGTCCGGATACGGCCCATGTTATTGTTGCTTAATTAACTTAGAAAAAATAAAACTTGGTTTCTGGATGTTTTAAAGAAGACCGTTACAGAGAATCAAATATTCTGCATACTCCTTGACGTCATGTTGACACATGCGATCTGAACTCGCTGTGACTTTGACGTTGCGAGTAAAATTGACGCCGAAGACACGCAAAACAAATTTTCAATCTTAAATTGCAAAAAATCTGCCGAGAAGACCTATCGATGTTTTTATATATTCGAATTCAGCTCATTCTCTACTTTTACGTGTAAGAAGGGTTTTAAGGATCTCCACAACTTAATGGAGAAAGTGGAAATGAATTAAGCCGTGTTTTGCCTTTTGAATGAGTGCGCATTTTTGAATAATAAGTTGCAAAATGGCGATAAAAATTGCAAATTTCCCCCAAGATACATAATAATCAGTAGAAATACAATACTCAACATGGCAACAATATTTTTGATCTCCCTTTTCACCCTCCTTGGTCAATTTTCTAGATTAAAATTATTTTAGTTCAGAAAACGCATATTTCCGAATTAGAACGTCAATGCCGTCTTTGAGGCTTAAAATTTCGAAAAACTTCATGGAATAATTACATGAAAATTATATCAAAGATTGATCAAATCTTAAATTTCATGTAGACAAATTTTCAGGCTATGTCTTCTCGCAAAATTTTCGTGCCGTAACGCCGCAATGTACCTTAAATAAGTCCCAAGAGTAGTTTCAGCTTGCTTTATCCGAGATTTATGCGCAAAAGCTTTTAAAGATGGCAAATGTGTTAATATAAAATAAACTATGAGTTGCGTGGTGAAAATAAACATTTTGACAATTTGATATCATCAGACTAAACAAACAAATCTGGTGAAATTTGATTCGGTATGGTGAAATATTTCAACTTTTTCTAAATAATCAGAGGTGGAATTAGAGGGACCCAGGGGCCTCGGGCTCCCTCCTTTTTCATCCAAAAGTTATTGATTCAGAATACTCTTTTTTATGCTTAATCACTTTACTTCTGGAAAAATGTTCGGCTCGCTTCGCTCGCCTTTCATCTATGACACATTGAAGCCTAAAAGAAGATTGTTCAAAGAAAAGCTGACAAGTCAAAAAAAGAACGAAAACGCGAATGAGAATACTGAAGATTTTATCAATTGTTACTGCATGTAACACAAAATAGCGTAAATTTCTTGTTTACATGAAAACGTATTCACTCTCTTAAAATTCAGTCATCAAAATCACTTACAACTTTATTCTTTGTAATTTGGGGCTGAAATTATTACATTTTGTCTAAAGAATACGTTTTATCTCTCTGTGTATGATTTTCCATGCTCTATTTTTGTTTGACCAAAAGGGGGAAGGGTATGAAAGATTAGGGCATTGCAACCCAACTATCCATCTGTCTGACCTGGCCATAGATCGTCCCAAGAACATTAATAAAGCATTTAGTAATTATTCAAGACTTACTTCGAATATCTATACGTTCATGATATATGGATCCATTAAAACACACTAGCAAAGAAAGGTGAAGGCAAAGTGAAGATTGAAAATATGCATCTATTCAAAAATTAAGTGAGGCGAGCGATGCGAGCCGAAAAAATTCCAAAAGTAAAGAGATTAAGCATGAAAAAAGAGTATTCTCGATGAAAAGTGGGCAGACTGACTCCTTGGCCCCCCTCTAAATCCGCCATTGATGATTTCTTTTTTTAAGTGGTTGAAATATCAAACGAAAAGACAGGAACTTTTCGTAAAAAGTTGCCGAAGTCACAGTAAAAATTATCAAAGAGAACGGCCCATCATAACAATTTTGTCTGTAGAATTTGATTGTCTGTACCTACGAATATGTATACAATGTACGCCAAAATTTTTGACTAAACCAGATCTGCTGAATCACCTATGGTATCAGTTTTATTTGAAAGTATAGTCAAAATGGCGTTTATCAGGTTTCCAAAGTGAGTAGCGCGCGGATAGAAACGTTAATAATGACAATTAAGAGTCAACTATTTTAATATAGATAAGTTTTTAAACTTACTTTTCATTTTGTATCAATACATCAATTCACTTTGAAGCATAACAGTTATTCCATATATCTCCCGTGCGAGAACAAGGAAGTAAACTACAAGATAACGAATGTTCCCAAAACGTCACTTTGAACAATCAAATTATTATATATTGTTTGAATTATTGATGTGCGGGTTATCTTTTGCCTGACAAACCCCTCGCCGATGTTTAACATTTCAAGTACGACAGTCGATAAGAGGTCCATTTTACCGGCTCCTTTGGAAAATCATGAATCGCAATGTACACAGGCGGATCTGGCCCATAATAGAGAGGGTACATGAGCGGATCTGGCCCATGATAGAGAGGGTACATGAGCGGATCTGGCCCATAATAGAGAGGGTACATGGGCGAATAGGCCAATAATAGAGAGGGTACATGGGCGGATCTGGCCCATAATAGAGAGGGTACATGGGCGGATCTGGTCCATAATAGAGAGGGTACATGGGCGGGTCTGTTCCTTAATAAATAGTGTACATGAGCGGATCTGGCTCATAATAGAGAGTGTACATGGGTGGACCTGGCCCATGATAGAGAGGCTACATAGACGGACCTGGCCCATAATAGAGAGGCTAAATGGGCTGGTCTGACCCATAAAAGAGAGTGTACATGGGCGGGTCTGTTCCTTAATAAAGACTGTACATGAGCGGATCTGGCACATAATAGAGAGTGTACATGGGTGGACCTGGCCCATGATAGAGAGGCTAAATGGGCTGGTCTGACCCATAAACGAGAGTGTACATGGGCGGATCTTGCCCATGATAGAAAGTCTACATGGGCGGATCTGGCCCATAATAGAGAGGGTACATGAGCGGGTTTGGAAAATTTGTCCAGGAGGTCCAAGTCTTCTACTTACTTACTTACTTACTTACTTACTTACTTACTTACTTACTTACTTACTTACTTACTTACTTACTTACTTACTTATTTACTTACTTACTTACTTACTTACTTACTTACTTACTTACTTACTTACTCCCTAGATCTGTGCTTAGGGTACTTAGCATCATAATTTGGATGTCACGTAGAGATTAAGCCAAGAGGCCGAAATTTTGATGATATATTGATGAATGTTTCATGCAAGTTAAAAACAAACGAATACTTAAATTCATTATATAATGAGTTACAGCTTCAATATTTCGCTGTCCCACACAACACAATGTCTCCATTCGGATCCTTGCAAAATAATTAAACTTGCGCGTGAAGCGAAATATTGAGGTTAAATAACGGAACAAGTATTAGCTTTTACAAAAAGCTTGCCGGCAGTTAGCTGACATTAAATGTTGTAAAATTCTAGTAAGAAAACATTGAATAAACGATTTTTGTTCATGTTAGACAAATCGTATATTTCCGGGCTTTTCCGTTTTTATTTCCGATTCGAACTACGGAAATTTCCGAGGATCTGTGATTGTTGTAGGACGTATCGGTGCAAAGACTTTTCGATGCATCTTTCGGAAGAAAATGCACTGATACGATATGACTTTCATTTGTCAAGTCATCTAGACTCTTCAGCCGACCTGATGAAAGTATCTTATGCACAGATTCTGAATAACCTTGACGAATATTTGCATTTTTTGTAGTTGTCCACCAATCACATTGCCAAGAGGTATTCTATCCGTGCAAGTAAGTCACGATTGATTACAGTATACCGGTCAAGACTGCCGGTAATAAGTGATACCCTTAGGATACCTTAGGATCTTCAGTGGACGCTTTAGGAGAGGGCATTATATAATGTTGTGGAAACTTTTGCCCAATCCTTTTTCTATTATTAAATTAAACTAAGTAGGCGCTGGCAGTAGATCTGCCACTATGTCCACATCTACTTAAACATACTTTTGTGACTTCCGGATTGTGTGTTAATGCCCGATGTATTGTCAAGTCTATCGAGTGCGATTTCAAAGTGTTTCACAGACTTTGCACTTATCACTTCATTTGACAGGCTGTTCCATATGTCTGTTATATGGCAGGTAAAGGAATATTTCCTGATGTTCTTATTACAGTGGAATTTCTTACATTTCAAGTAATTTCCCCTTGTTCTTAATGTTTCTTCCAATACTAGCATATTGCTTGCCAACTCCGAATCATAAATTCCTCTCAATATCTTAAACGACGCTGTCCCATTGTCCAGAATGGTGGATGATAATCTGTCTTAGACCATTTGAACCATCCAACCACAGAATATACTTGCATCTTCCGAAATTGAGGTAACGGGATGTGATATTTCTGTCGAATTGAAGCAACATGTGTTGCATGCAAGCAGGAGATGCTGACTCTTCCTGGGCCTGGTCTCACTCCCATACTGAGAGTTCGCTTCTTTTCATATGGTGGAGGTTTTTGTTTGTTTGTTTTGGTTCCTGTTTTATCCTGATTTTGTATGCCTTCGGTTAATGATTTTCTGAATTATCGATTTTGTGCTGTGTATTGGGATATGAAAATTTTCCATATTTGTCATGTAAATGTACTCCTTATTAGACCCATAATGATGTTTGCTTTATTTATCTGTAGCTGTTTATGCCTTGAGAATTCTAGATGTTCATCAAAAGAAGGGAGGAGATCTCCAACAAGACCCCGTTGCAGCATCAACAGTAAAACACCAAAACACCCGATTCAAAAACACAAAAGACGAGTACAGCACGAGACGGAAAAGAGACACACGACATGTAAACATCAAACACAAAAGACTACACATAAACCGACGAGACCAATGGGTAACCGGTGCCGACTTTGGACGGCCATCTGTCACGCAAGTAGCAAATGGTGTGGTTATCCTGGATTACGTGCGCACAACCCTCTCACTTCTCCAATTACCCAGAGGTCTCGAAGAACGTACAATTGTGGTGTAAAACAACCCTCTCACTGTGAGATGACATCACACAATCAAGACCGCTAAACGCAGAGGCCCCAGAGACACAGATGAATATGTAAATGGATATAAAAAGAGGGCATGCGTAATATAGTCCGTGCTCTGCCGGCTGTAGCGAGCTCATGTATGTAATCACCCGAGGAGTCCGACTGACATTCAGAGAGGACAGGTGGTCGGGGCCCTGTCTTCTCTAAAGAGGTTTGGACAGGGCCCGTCATGGAGTCCCGTCGTCACAGTCAGTCAGAGTGCAAGTCTCAAGGATGCGCTTTTACAAGACTGTAGATTGGTCAAGTACCAAGCCTAGTGTCCGTCTGGTGACATTAGGATCATATCCACGGTATAAAAGGCGTTTGATGATTCTGACGCATTTTCGATGGTTATGCTGCCTACCTTTGATCCTTTTTGTTTTGTTTATCATATCACCATAAAAGACAGGTTGTGTAATACCCATAGTAATGTACTCTGTTGCATGTATAGATCCGAATTTTAAAAGAAGTTGACTGTAATTTTTGTAAAATTTCCAGAAAGTCTTAACTAGTTTATGAAAGCGGAAACCTTGACCTAAAAGTTTTTTGGTAATTTGTAAATTTCTACTGTGAAAATCCAAAATATCAGTACATGCTCTAGCGTACCGGATGAGCTGTGATATGTAAATGCCGTATGACGGTAATCTTGGAACATCACCGTCAAGCCAAGGGAAATTTACTATGTTGAATCCAAAATCATCCATTTTGTCATATACACTTGTATGAATCTTTCCGTTTACAATTTTGATATTTAGGTCCAAAAAGGGTGTTTCTGCATTTGAAAGGTTTGCCTTGTTAAGGGTTAATTCTTGTGAATAAATTTCATTCTTATATAATTCAAAAGCAGGATTGTCAATGGTTAGAATATCATCCAGATACCTGGAAGTATTATTAAAACATTTCAGCTCATCAAATTTCCTTTGCTTTTGAAGATTTTGGATAAATTCTTTTTCATAAGTGTATAAAAATAAATCTGCAACAAGAGGCGCACAGTTAGTACCCATAGGAATTCCTACAACCTACTTGTATAGATCCTCACCAAATCTAACATAAATATTGTCCAAGAGCAAGGACAAGGCATTACACAGGTCACTACATGTCCATAATTTGTATGATTTGTAGTCTGTCGAGGAAAAGAAACCCTTCGATTCAGATGTACAAATGTAAGTTTTTCGCTCTCGATCAAAACACCATTTAATGAGATTATATAATCGATCATTAATTTTGTCACGAGGAAGTGTGGTATACATATTAGAGAAGTCGTATGAAGAAATCGTATTGGCTTGGAAATTTCCAGATTTCATTTTTTCAATCACATCCCCTGAATTCTTAATAGACCAAAATAAATTTACATCGTTCCTGTTTAGAACCGTTTCACAATATCTAGTTATGTGTTCTTTAATAGCAGTAAGTGCTGACGTCAGATTTCTAGACAAAATTGTAGTGGAGCAGTTACTAGAATTAGCAATAAATCGAAATTTGTAAGGAGACTTGTGCAGTTTCGGTATGCAATATAGTGTTGGGAGATCCAATTTAGAAATAGAGATATTGAATGAAGACAGTTCACTGTTATGCTTGCCTAAAATGTTAGATGCACTTTCATTGCTTTTGATATATGTATTAGTAGACGAAAGTTCCGAAATCAAAGTTGATATGTAGTAACGTTTTCAAATTATAATGGTGTTGTTGGCTGCTTTATCAGCTGGTGCAAAGACATATTTTTCATGTAATTTACTTAGTTTGGATTTGAAATATCTTTCTGATTTGGAACGTGTATTTTGAAAAAGATGAGGGTTTTTATGGAAGTTATCTATTCGAATATCCGTTATATCTAAAATGAGGTTTTTCCAGTCATTCAGAGCATGCGGTTCGACTCCTTCTGATTTACACCATCTTTTCGTATAATTATCTAAGGCTTCCGTAAGCACTTCACGGCATTTGACAAAATCTATCTTGGATGGGATTCTATACTTAGGTCCTTTTCTAAGAAGACCACGGAGCTGTCTGTCTTGGATAATTGAAAAGTCACCTGTAACAACATGGCCAGCTGGTTTGTAGAGATATTTAGAAGTTGCACATTCTCAAGAAGCAGGACACGATTCAAGTATGTCAGGATCCGTTGTAACTTTATTATAGTTAAAAACAAAGTTTCGAATAGGTTTCTTGTATTTATAACAAATAAGAGGTGGCTCTAAATTTTCAAAATATTGAGGAATGGTACTTTGTACGCGATGATCCCGAAAAATATTAGAGATGTTTAGAAGATCAAAACCTTTGTTAATAAACGGGATTTTTATGAATCGTCTTTTCGGTGAGGTGTTTTTCACAACAGGATAAAGTTTATACTGTGCGAATGAGACAATGATATTAAGTCTGAATCAGTCAGTGTTTCTTAAGAATGCAACCTCTGCTTCATCCAAGATAGATTTCAAGTGCGTAACTGGTATTGACGACAGAGCATGTAACAGCTCATGTCTTCCGCCATTGCGTGCTATAGTAAGTAACTATCACCATCACTCCGATTTCCTATTCTGCCTCTGATTGTTCTAAAATCACTTCTCTGTGCATTCTATCATACAGATGATACTGTGATGTTTCTCTCCAAGACAGTTTACTCGCTACATTCATCACTTTACATTTGTTTGGATGAAATTTAGGGAGTCATGTATAGTGCATCCAAATTTTTTGTAGTGACTCAATATCTGATTATATTCCTTATTTGTTTCTATATTTTGGTGTCATCAGCGGATAAGTACGTGCTTGTTTTTACACACTTGGGCATATCGTTCATATAGAGCACAAATAATGTCGCTCGTTACTTGGTGGTACGTAGACTCTGACCCATTGACTGACACTTTGTGTTTTCAAGAATTCTTCTATCCATCTGATAATTTCCTCGAGCACTAATTCCGTATCTATGAAACTTATGTACAAGCCTTTTGTGTGGGACCTTATCAAAAGCCTTTAGAATGTTTAGATTGTATTTATTTGTCCACCATCGTCTAGAATCTCTGTCCATTCATCCATGACCTTTATGAGTTGAAGTGTTGTTGATCGCCCCTTCACGAATCCAAACTGCTGTTTGCTAAATAACATGTTATGTGACATATGATCAACTATCTTTTTCTCACTAATTTCTCCATCATTTTACAAACTACCGTTGTAAGGCTAACTGGACGATAGTTGCCGGCATCTGACTTATCTCCCTTTTTAAACAACGCCACTATATTCACTACTTTCCATATACTTTTTACTTTTCCTTCTTTCAGTGATATATTGAAAATTGTAGTCAACGACTTTCGCAATTCCTTCAGAACCATAAGGTGGATTTCGTCTGGTCCCATAGACTAGTTAGGGTTTAGATTTTTTAGTAGTTCCTCTACACTGCAGTAGTGAATAGATAATTCTCGAATGAGTATTCTATCTTAGCATCATTGATATCTGGTGGATCACTTTTAAAACACTACTAAGTAAAATTATAATCGCTGAGCATTATGAGTCCCCTACCGGCATAAATTTATGTCCTGCAACTCTGCCTAGAACTCTTCAATTAAACATGAATTTAAACTTTACTGACCGCAGCTCACTTCAGAAATAAGAAAAATGAGGTTTTATATTCTTCATCGAAATTTTTCCGATACAAAAGTCATATAGTGGATACATCTCGAACTCTCGTAGGTAACGTCCGTACGACCAATGTTAAACGTCTCCAAATTCAATAGCATCATTTAAGTGATAAACGTCTTCAAATTCAATAGCATCATTTAAGAACAGATGAATTTGCAGCATGGACCAGACATGCACGTTTCGGGTACTTAACCCTCGTCAGTGATCCTTAATCTAATTTAAATAATGTAATATGACCAAAGAGTATGAAAATTATGATGTTCAAAAATGTACCGAAAGACGTAACAGGATGGGTGGGATATGATGCTACAGGACCCACGTTTAGGCACGGTCCATTTGATATTCGGGGGGGGGGGGGGGGGGAGGCTTGGGTTTTTTCGAAAAAAAATAATTTTGCTCTGAATTTTGATGATATAAATAAATTTGCTTATGGTGTGTCAGAACAGAAAAAAATAATCTTGCCCTTACAAGTAATCTGAATTTGAAGATTTACCATAAAATTTCGCATAAAACTCCTGAAAATTTTCCAGCTCGCTACGCTCGCCAGTTTTCAATTTATATTAAAACAAATTTTGGCTCGCTTCGCTCTCTTTTCCTTAGAAGTGAAGTGATTTTTTACATATTTAGTAATATTTCAGAGTTTTAGTAAAAATAAAGAATTTCTATTGATAAAACACAAGCATTCTTAACATATTGCACATCACTAATGTTTGAAAAAATTTTTCTTGCTCCAACTTTGCGCGAAGAAAATAATTTTGCTCCGGTCCGGGGTGAATGAAATAATCATGCGCCGACAAAAAACCCAAGGGCCCCCCCCCCCCCCCCCCCCCCCCCGAATATCAAATGTACCATGCCTTGGGAAATTCCAAGAAATTTGGTAACAGAAATTTTCGAATTCGTTGAAGAGACAAACGATCAACCGAAGTTGATCGAACTTGGCTACATGTGCCCTCGGGGACTCCTGGTCCACCAGCAGTGACATTCGCCAAGTAGTTCAAATGATAAACAAATTCAAATTCAATAGCATCATTTAAGAACTGATGAATTTGCAGCATGGACCAGACATGCATGTTTCGTCAGTGATCCTTAATCTAAATACTGTAATATAACCAAAGAGTATGAAAATTATGTTGTCCAAAAATGTAACGAAAGACGTAGCAGGATGGTTGGGATATGATGCTAGAGGGCCCACGTTTTAGAAATTCCAAGAAATTTGGTAACAGAAATTTTCGAATGCGTTGAAGAGACAAACGATCAACCGAAGTTGATCGAACTTGGCTTCATGTGCCCTCGGGGACTCCTGGTCCACCAGCAGTGACACTCATCAAGTAGTTCAAATGATAAACGTCTTCAAATTCAATAGCATCATTTAAGAACAGATGGTACATTTTGGAAATAATAAAATTCACACTTTTTGGCCATATTATATTGTTTAGATTGAGGATCACTGACGAGGGTTAAGTACACGAAACGTGCATATCTGATCCATGCTGCAAATTTATTTGTTCTTAAATGATACTATTGAATTTGAAGACGTTTAGCACATGCAACACCTTTTTTGCTATTGCCAGGTTCATTTAAGAATAACTCATATCCGTTCGATTGAAGCATTTCCCGATAGAAATCTACAATTTTTTAGGGGGGGGGGGGGTTAAACCTCTGTTATCCCGATGATATCAAACTTTACCGTAACTGTTTGAATCCTTGATTTTAATTCGTAAAGTTTGTTTGTCAAGTTATCAGTATTGTGTAAAGATTGTTCAACAAAACTGTTAAAACTATTTACATTCCTTCTTTTCTTTTTATTTCATTCTTACCCTGACCACTCACCTACTTGGCTTCCCTTGCAGAAAGTTCTATGTTTTTACTAAGCCTCCTCTCAAGCCTCTCCTTTTGAATTTGTCGCTCCCTTTGAGTCATATTGTGCACTATGCTGATTGCCTTGAAATGCTCATCTGCTTTACCCAGATTACGCAGGTTAGACATAGATTTAGCCTTAGCCTTCTCATCATCAAATATGATTCGCATCGATCTTGGTCTGTCAACTTCTCTCGGTCTTTTGCCAAGTCTAGCTACATTTCGAATTGTGCTCCTATCTGTTTCCATGATATAGCACAGTTTATTTACAAAACTTTTTTTTTGTTTATTTACAAACCTTAAGTCTTCTTCCTCCCTTTTATCCGTCTCCTCTTTCTGCGATTCCTTGACTTTAAACACTATTACATGTATATTGCACCTTCTTGCAAGACTTTCCTTGTATTCCTCCAAATTTTCATTTGTATTCCCTTCCTGTTCCTCGTATTTCCTATGGCTATAATCAAACTTTGCACTTCCTGTACGCTTGGCTTATTTGATACTTGTTCCTCTAGCTTTGCCAGTCTAGTTTCAAATTTCTCAAAGTATACTTTGTGTCTTTCCTCGATCTCCTTCTCTATTTTAAGATCAAAATTCGGTATATTAGAAGATGTGAGGCAGAGTGGCATATTACCAACTGGCTTATACAAAACGTATATCAACGATTTGTTGCTAGAACTTCAGTATAGTACATTTTGTTGCGGTACAATCTGCAATGTATCGATGATCTACTGGTAAACATGCCATCGAGGGAATCTTGGAAAACTTCAATGTCTGATGCGATTAACACATACTGGAACATAAAACTTAAGGAGGAATGTTACTCGAAGTTTACACTCTTGTATCTCAACATAGATGCCCTGTGCATTGGATAAATCCATCCGTCATCGTTCACAGTGGATAGCAACGTACGTGATACACGCAGATCAATAACAAAAGTACGCGTCCTTACTGGTATACATACAGAATTTTTGATATAAGAAATTCCGTCATATTTTGTTATATAAAAAAAAAACAATTTTTTGATATCACAAATTTTATTTTGTGATATCAAATAATCGAATTTTTGAAATATCACAAATTCGAATTTGTGATATCACAAATTCAATTTTGTGATATCACAAAATGGAATTTGTAATATCAAAAAATCGATTGTTTGATATCACAAAATATGACGGAATTTCTTATATCAAAAATTCTAATTTGTGATATCAAAAATTGATTTTTTGATATAAAAAAATCCTTTATTTGATATCAAATAATTGAATTTGTGATATGAAAAAAAAACCGAATTTGTGATATCAAAAAATCGATTTTTGTATATCACAAATTCTGTCATGTTTGTGATATCACAAATTCTGTCATGTTTTGTGATAACACAAAATCGATTTTTTGATCTCACAAATTCTATTTTGTGATATCACAAAATCGATTTTTTTTTAATATCACAAATTCGAATTTGTGATATCACACATTTGATTATTTGATATCAAAAAATCAATTTTGTGATATAAAGAATTGTAATTTTTGATATAACAAAATCTTATCGATTTTTTGATATCACAAATTCGATTTTTTGATATCACAAATTCGATTTTTTGATATCAAATAATCGAATTTGTGATATCAAAAAATAGATTTGTGATATCAAGAATTAAATTTGTGATATCAAAAAATAGGGAATTAATAGTAAAACGGCGCCTTATAGAAAACTACCAACACGTTCTTTTGGAATGCGGTGCACTTCTAAAATACTGTGAGGAATATCTATGTGAACTGTCTAGGGTCATTGGTTGCCCTCCACCATTATTTTGACATTTCGCGTTATCGCAGACCCCCCACCACTTATATTACTCATTATGGACTACCTAATGTGATGTCATACTATGTATTTGGTATCAATAGATTCAGAAAATTTAAAAATTTTAATTTATAGACAATTTAATAATAAAATTTAATATAAGAACCACATTACCTGTGCTGAAATGACATGAAAATGGGATGAAATTTCATGCAAAAAGTACCATATTGGCCCATGTTTTGGGCAATTTTTCACCAATTAAGTTCCTTAATTTTTTCCCAGAAATTTCAATTAATAGTCTGAAAGATATTTAAGGAGGTATTGAACACTTTGACGCCAAATTCAATTTTTCTCAAAATTTTTGAAATTTTTAATTTCTTGTCTGTCCTTCATCATACAAACTTACATTTGATTCTATCCACAGGAAAATTTTCTATAAGACTTTGAAATATGCATGTATTAACGTATCAGTGAATTTCTTGATGACGTCATGATATTAAAAGTGTCATTCCGGTTATCTTAAAGCTATTGGAAATTAAATTTGATTTAACTTCCAAAATAGTCATAAATGTATTGCTCTTACATGTGGAGAAGATGGACTGAATTGTGATATGAACAAAGGCAGGAATCTGGAATAAAAGATGGCACAGTCGCTCAAAAAATTGCAATTTCGACCCAATTGACTTTAGTTGATAGTTAATTTTTAGGAATCCTGTGGATCAATCCTTGTCAAAAACTAACAGAATGATCAACAATGTCCAGAGATAATTTCATGATTAAATGAGAAAAATTAAATTTGGGAATAAAATTTTACAAAGCTTTGTATTTTCCAATTTTTTCTTCCAAATTCTTCCATTTTCAATGAAGTGACATCCGCTTCCTTGTTATGTAAATTTGTCAATAAATACACAAAGATAAAAGTTGAATTTTCTATTTTATACATGTAAAGTTTCAATGCGATACGTTTTGTATTAATGTTTTATTTGCATTTTGAATGCGATCGTTTTTGACGCCATTTTCCCCCGATAACGTCGAAATGACGTCGTTGTTGGTTCATGGATAAAACTCCCAAAATCCACAAAGAAAATCGCTATAATTTCTTCAAATTACGTCGGAAATTATTCAAACTTCATCAGGATACTCAAATGTATATATCAATTAGGGTATCAAATGTTTTAAGAAAGTAAGGACTGTACTTTTTCTAGGAAGCGAGAAAACAAATAATGCTGCCGCCATCTTGGTGTTGAATCCCTCCTTAATTCTTACTCTAAATCATATGGAAAAATCAGGAGGTCCTTATACGGCTTGTTTGGCGGAAACCGCTGTCGAACCAACTTCTATGATTTTTGGCGTCCGCGGGCCTCGTTTGTTGCATATGCAGCTTTGTGTTTCAAGGTGACCTCATTTGCAATAAACTCCAAAGATTGAGTCATGAAAAGACCGATTATGAGGATTCATGAAAGTTCGGGGGAGTTATGCCATGATAATAAATCCCGGATTTATAATAATATATATAATTTGTTCAGCTAATTGCTTCAAACTATACTTATCAATTACTTTATAACCGAGAAAAAAAAATGTTTACTTCTTTATTTGTCAATACAAAGCTACCGTAACATGAGCTGCTTACATTTGATATATTTAATCTTTTTGAAGTAATTGTATAGGAGTTTGAATGAGTGTGGTTTGAGTGGATGAGTGTATGTCTCTCTCTTTTTCTTCCTGTCTCTATCTTATACTCATAAAATGTACCTTTTGAAAAATGTGAATAAAAAAAAAAAAAATAAAATAAATAAATAAATAAATCCCGGATTTAAGATACCAAACTGTCTCCGTCTCCAGTGAATACAATAGACACCTGTTACTTCCGGGAACTTACGAACGTGTTGCTCATAACAACAATAGCAACAACAAGCTGGAAAAATGGTAAGGATATCAAAATAAGTATCAAAAAAAATTTGTGAACTTACTTCGTTCAAGAACTGTACACTACTGGTGAAGAAGTAGTTAACGCCGAATTTTAAAGCATTTTTTGCTCTTTTTTCAAGTAATTTTCAAAAATACTGCATAACATTTGGACAGACTACAAACTAGAACCCTACTGGTGTTGGAACAGTTTCTGGACGATTTTGAAGGTTTTTCGGGAATAACTCCTCCGTCCATCAATGGAAAACATTCAAATTTCTCTCAAATAATGCTATGCCCTTCCCACAGATACTCATGTTTAAAGAAAATATTTAATCTCTCAAGAAATATGGTTTCTAGTCCGATTTTATGACCCTATATTTTGGCGATTTTTCGCAAATCACTGGAACAGTTTCCGGACACATGATTTTAAATCTGTCAATCTCGATCAATTTCGGCCCAAACTGGATGATTTTTGAATATTTTTTTCTTCAATCTTTTTGACAAATGACAACTGTCTTGTTCACTAATTCCAGAGCACCCTGTTTTCCCGGTTTTCTCTAAAATATGATAATGTCATCTTCCAAAAAGATATCAATTTTATAGTACTCCTTTAGTCGTAACAGAAAATACAATTGTTTTGGTTGTGCGTCAGTTACATGTAAGTTAGAAATAGGACGGAAAATAAAAAGTCTACGGGGATTTTCTATAGTAAAATCGCTGAAAATGTGTGACGTCGGAGGCTTTGACGCCACTGTTTACTATTGTTGACACGGAGAACAATATGGCGGCGACTTGAAATTTACATGGGAATTCCCTGTAGACATTTTATTTTTTTCATATTGCGCTTTGAAGGCAGCTGATAGGGTAAGTTGAAGTTAATTTCCAGTTACGACTAAAGGAGGTCGATTCTCGGAAGCAATAATTTATAGCAAAATTCTTCAGACGACAGAATAAATCACCAAAACAGGGTGCTCTGGATTTAGTGAACAGGACAGTAATTAAAAACAATTTTGAAAATAGAACCGAAACCTCTCAAATCGCGTAGATTAAAATAGTATGGTTCTCAGCGACTTTCCCCAGTGCGCAATATTAAACGGGCAGAAAGGGGTAAAAAAGTGGTGTGATAAAGGCAATTTAGATGCAAAATTTTGTTTTAAAATTATTCATGATTTGAATTCTTCATTTAAAAATCTACAAAATTGTCACAAAATTTTGAAAGTAATTTCCTTCAGAGTACTTGAAAAGGGCGACTGTCCGGAAACTGTTACTGTCCGGAAACTGTTCTGACACCAGTTTACTGAGGGGGTGGACAGGGTCAAAGGGAGGGGGAGAAAGGGGGGCGGGAGAGGGGGAGAAGAGATATGATTGGGAGGGTACTGTAACAGTAACCTGAAAAAAAAAAAAAAAAAATTAGGAAATTACTTTACTGGTTGGGCACATATTATCGCCACTTTTTTCAACATTTTTTGCTCTAAAATCTAAAATTTACTTCCTTAAATGAAAGTCGATGAAATTTGCACAGAAGGAAGAAGAACCCTAATGATACACATTTCATGAAAATCTAACAATCTGTTCCTGTTTATCTGTGATTTGTGAACGTCAGAGTTGAGCCAAGTTTGAAAGAAGGAAGGGCACATATTATCGCCACCTCTATTTGTTCTTACTGAAAATCTTACACTTTTTCAACAAAATTAATATTACTTGTATCTTTGAACTTTCTTCTTTTCGTCTGTGAAAAATTCATACAAAAAAATAAAAAACCAAAGAGATATAGGAAGATGAAGTGACCTAGCTATCCTTTCCCCTTAGAGGCGGGGAAAATACATTCAGACTTAACGACTTTCTATCATAAAATTCAGTATTTGCAGGTTATGAAATTATTTGATATTTTGTATACTGTTTCATGTTTCAAAGATGTAATTATGGTGAAAAAAATTAATTTCTACATCAACAATATGCGGAGATATAAATGAAGTGGCGATAATATGTGCCCGGCGATAATATGTTCCCGACCAGTAGATATAAATAATCTTGCTCTTATGCGTTCATGTACATAATCTCAATGTATAAACAGTGTCCAAAAAGAGACGAATTTACTTTTTTTCATTTTCTTGAAACTAAATTGAAAAGAGTCACTTTCTCAAAAAACGAATATCCAGACCTCTACTGGCACTGTTCAAGTTCCCGGCTAATGCATAATTATACGGTATTGATTGCGGGATTGCTGGCAGCAGATTGTGTTTTGAACAACCATGTCCATTGAGAGCAACAAAATTAATTTTTACTATATTTTTCATCAAGGGGAGATAACTCTTAAACACAACCCTTTTCAAAATATTTCTTCTTTCGATATCTACCAGACTAGTGCAAAAGCTTTTAAAATATCATATAACACAGAAAGATATTGAATGATAAATACATCTAATTTCAATGTTTTGGCATAATTTCCTTCATTACCCATCGAATACCTTAAAAGTAACTTGTTTCAGTTAAATTTATAATTCTTTCACAACTAACCTTAATGCAAAATTCCATTTTTCAAGGTAAGGTCGAATCCCAAGGTCAAGGTCAAAGACAATACCTGTATTCAGATCTTCTCACTCTGCTTTATCTCTATAGCAAGTTTGAAGATTGTATCCCTTATAGTTCTTTAACAACTTAAACCTAAACAAAACAGCTAAACCATTTAATTGTTGAGATGGACAGACAGACATCACCATTTCTCAAACCGGATTTTGGCTGAAAACCAGCCAAAAAATGGCAACTTCTAAAGAATGAGTAATCATACATACATGTGCTACGTGTATAGTGATATGCAGATGAACAAGTATTTGATCAGCATTAGATAAATACTTAAATAATACTGAATACATGCATTTTTTTTCTTAATTTTTCAGGCTGCTAAAGGCACAACAATAAAGGAGGCTATCCAAAAATTTGTAAGTATTATCGGTAAAATGTATATTTAAATTACATTATGATGAAAAGTACCTTATCTGTGAATATTTGAAACTTATGAATCATTTTAGGGGAGTACTGAAATTTAAGTCTTCTACATAATAATATTTTCTATCCACAAAAAAAAAAATAAAAAACCCACACATTTTTTCAGACATTTACCATGTTTACAATAACAAATTATAGCAAGATTATGAAGATACATGAATAACAATAATGTCCTCTCTATCAATCAAGTTATGCCATTATTTCTTTTGGCATTCCATATAACAATTTTTAATCTGTGTATCATATCACTGGCTTTAGAGAATGTAATTTGTTATTTTGAAATGACATCATCATGTGACTAATATTTAGGTGTCAAATCCCTCTTTATTATAAAAGCTCAGTCAGTTTAGAGTAATTATTGAACCTCTGGCAAACAAAGTTTAGGGGGGGGGTATATATGAATCACCCTGTCCATCTGTTCTTCTGTCTGTCCGGTTAAGAAAGTTTTGAAAGCAGATGTCTTTTATTCTATTACATTCACCATAAAGAGTACTACATTTTGGTACCACGACTTTTGACCTTGTGACCTTGACCTTCACTCTTTATAACAATTTAAGGTTAAGCTAGAAGTTTTGAAGGCAGATTTCTTTTATACTATCAATGATAGGCCTATCATATTTCATACACACATTCACCACAAAGACTACTACAGTTTGGTATGATGACTTGTGACCTTGACTTTAGGCTTCTGTTGCAATTAGGTTAAGAAGATTTGAAAGCAGATTAATTTCTCGTATTCAAGCAATGATAGGCCTTTCATATTTCATACATGCATTCAACATAAGGAGTACTACATTTTGTTGCCATGACTTTTAACTTTGTGACCTTCACCTTGGGTCTTTCTTGGTTTATTGGTTAAGAAGATTTGAAAGCTGATTTCTTTCATACTACATGTTTGTATAAATGGTAGATCCTTTCACATTTCATACATACATTTATCACAAAAAAGTACTAAAGTTTGGTAGCATGACTTATGACCTCTTGACCTTGACTTTGGATTTATATTGCAGTTAGATTAAGAAGTTTTGAAAGCATATTTTTTTCATACTATAAATGCTAGGTCTTTCATATTTTATAGTATGAAAAAAATCTGCTTTCAAAACTTCTTAACCTCATACCATTTATAGTATGAAAAAAGTTGCTTTCAAAACTTCTCAATTTCTTATTAGTTGATGTATTCTTTATTTATTTAAGCTTGTAGTGTCAGTAAGAATCTACATATAATATATAAAAGTCCTACTATTTAAGGTTCAAAAGATATAACCAATTTAGTAACATCAGGAGAGATAAAGAAGCTTACAGTAATGTGGGTTTTTGTTACAGGAGCAGAATGTTCCAGAGGGAGGTACCTGTAAGAAGGCCTCAGAAGAAAGTGAAGTTAGGTTGTTTGGACAGATCCCTCCTATAGAGAAGATGGATGCCTCCCTATCCACTCTTACTTGCTGCCAGTCAGTGATAAATTATATAATTTAGGATTCCAACTATTCCGTTCTGTTGTTGCAATGTCTTTTCTTTCTTTTCTATATGCATGATTCTTACCCCATTTCATTGCAGAAATTTTACAAAGAAGCCTTCCTTTTAATGATAAGAATAGCAATGCAAACAATGCAATATGCCCATCGGGGAATTTATCTCTCATAAATAATTTAGTGAATGCAATTGATTATGAATGATGATACTTTTCCCCAAAGTAGCAATGCAATCGCTGCAAGATTATTTAAGACTGTCTCGATTTATTGGTCATTATGCACCCCTTATAAACATTATGATACATAACAATAAAGGCAGAAAACATGGGCAATCAATACCGTAACATAAGCCATTGGCCAAGAGTTAAGTTAATGGCCATTCCTATGCTGTCAATTCAGTAGCTGAAAAGGCTGTGAAAAAAAGTCTTGGAAGCTGTAGAATTGTTGAAAATTCCTATATTCAAGGACCACAACTTTGTCAAAAGTAGGTCAATATTTCTAATACTCAAACTGGATCTGTAATTATTTATTATGAAGGCATATACCAAATTTCAAAAGCTGCAAAGGCTGCGAACAAAAGTCTGGAAAATTGGAATTGTTGGAAATTTCTGTGTTTAAGGACCATAACTCTATTAAAGATATGTTAATATTTCGGAAACTTATGCTCATGAATATGAAGTCATATTCCAGGTTTCAATCCAATAGCTGCAAAGGCTGAAAACAAAAGTCCAGAAAACTGTGAAATTTTTGAAAATTTCTGTGTTCATGGGCAATAACTCTGTTAGATATATGTCAATATTTTCGAAACTCGAACCGAAACTTATTTTCTTGGATATGAAGTCATATTCCAAGTTTCAATCCAATACCTTGAAAAGCTTTAGAAAAAAGTTCGGAAAACATGACCTCGGACGGATGCACGGACGCCATTACATAATATGTCCCGTCTTATGATGGGTGTATGAAAAGGATGATACCTTAAGAAAGAACATAAAAAGATCTTGAGGTGAATTTTTTTTATTGCTGTAAGTCATTAAAGGTCAACTCTTATGACTTCTAAATTAGCGGTACGGTTTGAAAGAAATTTGCTTTATAAGTGTCCTCCTGAAACAAACTTTTATACACTTACATGCTGGATAAAATATTTTCAGTTAACACAATATTTCGAGTTAAAAATGGAACTTTAAATTTGCAAAGTGTCAATCTCTACAATTTTTTAGCTTTTAAGTTGAAGCTTGGACGGTAGGTTACTTTTAGGTAGTGATTTACACTTGACTTTGATTCAAGGTCAAATTTTTGATTCTCAAGGTCTTGAAAAAAACATATGCCTATAGAGCAAAGAGTTTTGGAGATTCATGCAGAGTTCAAACTTCACACAAGTATTCCTTGATCCAAGCTCTTTGACCCTGACCCAAGGTCATAGGCATGATTTCAAGGTCATGGCAGACTTTATTTCATTTAATTCCATCAGGTTGAGATGAAACTTGATGAAATAATCTCTTTTATATGTGACTTTGGTTCAAGGTCAAATTTTCATTCTCAAGGTCAAAACAAACTTTTGCCTATAGAACAAGGACTTTTGGAGCCTCAGAGTTCAAACTTCAAAAATTCATTCCTTGAACCAATTTCTTTCACCTTGACCTCAAGCCAAAGTCATTGGAATGATTTCAAGGTCACAGCAGAGTTTTGTTGATAAACAATAAGCATTTGTCAGATTAGGATCAAACTTGATGAACATAATCTCCGAAACCCAGTCATTGGCATTATTTCAAGGTCACAGCAGCCTTTTGTGTATTAAACATTTTAAAAGCTTTCTTCGCATTGAGTTCAAACATGTTGAAAATAATTTCTCTTATACATTTCAAATATGTGACCTTGGTTCAAGGTCAGGTAGTCATTTTCAAGGTCATTACAAGTTTTGCAGCAATATTTTAGTAGCTTTCTTGTTAAAGTGGGAGAGGCACATATGTCACAATTTCTTTATCTATCTTTTTTATTCGGATTTTAACATTTCAGTTGGAGTGAAGATAAATAAAGAAGGAATCCGCTATCTCATGTTATATATTCTTGAAAAGAATTTTATGGGTGAAATTTTTACAAAATCCTCTTTTCCTTCATTGTTTTTTTCATCTTTTAAAGTACATGTAAATTACATATTTTTTATCTATACAGTAGCAGAATTTTTTTTGTAAAGTACATGTATAGTGTAGCCTCAGGATTTTGCAAAAAAGAAAAAAAAATCACCCATGAGACCACATTGAGAATATCCTACTCTTGATAATCGAAAAAAAAAAAATCTTAAGATTTGTGATTGTTTTATCTTTTCAGAAAATTAAGCTTGTCTACAAACTGTATTGAGAAGATTGCAAATCTGAACGGGCTAAGTAAGTATACATTTTTATTAATAATAGAACATAATCTCAAGGTCAAAGTTAAGGTCTGTATTACTCTCCTCAGCACAATATGCATATGTTACTTTTACCCCAAAAGTAGCCAGGAAATTTTAAGTGTTATTTGCTTTTTGCCCTTCATTCTTTTAATTAATTGTACAGATTTAGGTGGGAGTACTGGGTAACAGGAGACATCCTGGAACTTTCTCAAAATCATAGACGGTGGAACCCCCCACTCCAATCCTTCTTAAGATATTTTCTTTCTGTTAACGTTAAAACCAATGATTTCAGATATTACTCTCCAAATTCTAACTTTAGGTCAAAACAAAACCCACTCGTTAAGGAATATGCATGTATGAATACTTAATTCTGAGGTGAAGATGCCCTAGATCATTCATAGTCCTCTTGAACATGGTTAATGAAACAAAATTTAACTACTTCGATCAATCTACAGGTAACATAATTATATATATTTCTTATGTACAGAATTGCATAATTATGTGACGTTTGATTTGATGACATTTATAAATGGATCATATCAAATGAATGATGAAAGCAATACAAGTTGCATTAATTGTGCTGAGTGTAACTTTGTGATAGGATTGAGGTTGAATTTCAATATTATAGTCATGTTCAGGCATCCATGTATTTCGTTGTTGCAAAAGTAATGCTTAAATTGTATTTTTTACAGAAAATTTGAAAATTCTGTCCCTGGGAAGAAACAATATTAAGTCCCTCACTGGTCTTGTAAGTATATACTGATTGATTATTAGATAAGTCATTCTAATGGACTGATTCAATATTGCAGATATTTTTGTGAATCGTTATTAATAAAAAAAATTTAAAAGTCTGTTCCTGCATGAAATTTAGAGAAAGAGAGAGAGAAATTAAGTGCGCTGTTCTTTTGAATTGATTTGCTAAGATTATACATGTAGATTGTAAAATATACATTCTGTAACGTATCTGTTTATATCACAAAGGACTAGGTGTGCCAACTCCTCATATCGGCCCTTTAATTCCGACAAAAAATACTTTTGATAAATGAATTATGAATTATCACTTTTTGCAATGTTGAATGTTTGAGAAAATACTGTGTCATAATTTTGAGCCCTAATGTTACGTCACGCGTGTGATGTATGACATCATGTCTTAAATATGACGTCGTGTCTTGACGTCATTTGCCCTGAATGACGCAAAACAAAGGAAAATCATCGTATTTTACACACAAATCTTCCAAATCATCTACACTCCAGGCCTCGCCCAAGATATTTTTTATGCAAATTAAAAGACCGATCAGAAATTCATTGATGGGTTCAAAAATGTTCATGGGCAAGGCCTGGAGCACTACTTGATTTCATAGTTTTGCATCAAAATTTCGCTCATTTATTGATATTTTCAATGATTTCAAGGTTTTTAGATGCTTTGAGTGGCGTATTACTGTGAAATCAATACAGGCTTTCCTGATTTGGATTCACCATACATTTGACATTATATAAACTAGGATATTATGGATGTATGAACAACTTTGAAAATAGGGCCGAAATGGCAGGTTACATCACCTACTCCTTTACACGAATATCAATATATCTATAAACTCTGTCTTATGCTTTTTAATAAATTTGCTTCTTTTAATGTCTATTCTAGAAAAATTCCTAATTGAACAAAATAGTTTTTTTAAAAGGGATGGTTTTTTTTTATAAAAGATTTTGTTTTATTCCAAGTAAATTATGAATTCTAACATGTCTTATATGATTAATTGTGGTTTTCTCCCTGTACATGTATGTGCTATAGAGCTTGCCTGTGGGTGATTCACTGGAGTAGCTATGGTGTTTGATAGAGTAAATATTTGATTATTATGTTATACAGGAAGCTGTGGGTGATTCACTGGAGCAGCTATGGATTTCATACAACTTAATAGAAAAATTAAAGGGCATCAATGTTTTGAAAAAATTAAAAGTAAGTTAAGATTTTTTTCCTCTAATTTAGCATGTATAGGACATAAAACAACTGATCACCATAAGGTGGTTAATCTGTCAGATTTAGAGAATAATCACCAGATATTGACAATTACATAAGAGGTTTAATGTCTATAAGAACAACACATGTTCATCTATAGGTGCACGTCTATATCATACTTTTTATGCCCCTTGAATCAAAGATTCAGGGGCAAAAAGTTTTAGGGCTGTCCATCCATTTTTTTTTATCTGTTTGTCTGTGGCAAACTTTAACTTTAACATTGGGCACAACTTTTGAATGGTAGGTGATTATTAGGGCTTTCATATCTCACATGTGCATTTCTTGTGGCAACTTAGTTTTCCATTGATTCCAACATTTTTGACCAGGTGTCAACGTTGACCTACATTTCAAATTTTAATATATATATGGCATAACTTTTTAATGGTGTGTGATAGTGCTTTCATATTTCACATGTGTACTACTCCTTTTAAGTTGATACCAAAATTCTTGGCCTAGTTACCTTGACCTTTGAACTGACCTTTGAACTTCTTTTGAAAAAATTATCATTAACTCTTGCCCGCCAAGTTTGAAAATGGTCTTAATACTGACACAGATGCCGCGGGAACATTCATGTTTCACAGTCATTATAAAATGTCAATATGTCCCAGCTAAATGGTACAGTTTAGCAAGCTAATTTGCTGTATGATGAAATGGGTACACTTAAAAAAAACCTTAATGTATTACTATTCAGTTAGGCCATAAAACCTTAAGTAGTGTTTTATTTCAATGATAAAATGTAAATAAACTGTTTGCATGTTTTCTTGTTTAGTATCTTCATATAAGCTGTACATTTGTATTAAGTTGTCTTGTTTTGTATTTCCCAGGTACTATATATGTCAAATAATTCAGTAAAAGATATGGGCGAGTTTGGGAAACTGGTAAGCTTAGCATAAGAATAGATTCTTTTCAATAAATAAATGCATATTATTATTAATATTTTTAAGGTTTCATTTGACTATACTCACAAAGCTTGAAATTTTCATTTTCAAAGACTCTCTAATCAAAGATATAATTTATTTTTATTCCTTCTCTTGCTTTGTGAGAGTGTTTTTATATAATTTCCTTGTCTTTCTGTTAGTCTGTCACTTTAAAGAGCAGGCGCTCTTAGCTCTGCTAAGCCAAGCTATAGTTGTGTTTGCATTTCATCAGTCATCCATCTGGCGTCAGTCCATTAACTTTTTTTTTTTCTAAATGTCCAAAACTATACGGACTAGATTGAAAAATTTCTTCCAGAGAAAAGGGATGATACAAATGAAAACACAAACACTCAAAAACACACATTTTCAGTGCCTTGGCTTTCATCATGTGTAAAAACGATGATCTATAATAATTCTAAGTAAAATCCATCTTTGCTTCTCTTATTACAGATCGTTGTTGATAAAGGCCAGTGGCTGAAAATTTGTGTATTTGAGTGTTTAAGTTTTCATTTATACGGACCATAGTTTTAAGAAACTAATTTACTTACATCAAATATAGCAATTACAGAGAAAATCATTAAAACCCTTGACATGATGTTCACAACAAGTTTTGGTCCTTAAGAGAAATGAATTATCATTATTAAAACCTTCATTATTTGGGTATAAATTTTGATTTAAATTCATTCTGACATGATATGTATTCCTTGTGGCAGGTTGTAACTTATTTCAACACCAAAATGAATCATTCAGATAAAACAAAATATACTCAAAGCTTCAATATTTTTGTTCACTCATAGTTTTTTAATAGACATACATGTAGTTCAATTCCTTGAAAAAGGTAAAAAAAATTTTTGTAATCATATATTATAGCTTTATTAACTGATCCATGATTTATAATTCTTGTTTAGGCTGATTTACCTCTACTAGAGGAGTTGCTGTTTGTTGGGAATCCCCTAGAAGAAAAGGAATCAGCAGATGGTACCTACAGAGATAATGTTGCCAAGAAACTACCTAAGCTCAAAAAACTAGATGGTTTGTATTCTTTATGCTAAAATACAATGGTCATGGATTAAATTCCAAGAAAATCAAAACCCAAGCATTTTGAGATAACTAATTGGCATACATGTAGTTCATTCCTTTACAGTGATACTTTTTACCCAATTTACCACTGAATATCAGTGGCTTTCCCTTTAAAAATTTGCTTTTATTTTCCCAAAGTATAAGGTATAAATTCCCAATTTGAAAGTTCTAAAAAAAAATTGAAGTATTAATTATTTGCAATATGAAGCTTCTTCACAAATTGAATGTCATGGTTCAAAGGTCAGTCTGGGAAAAAAAGAGGTTTTTTTTTAGCTCACCTGAGCCATAGGCTCAAGTGAGCTATTGTCATAGTGTTGCGTCTGTCGTCCATCGTCCGTCGTCGTCGTCGTCGTCGTCGTCGTCGTCGTCCGTCGTCGTCCGTCGTCGTCCGTCGTCGTAAACTTTTCACATTTTAAACTTCTTCTCCAGAACGGCTGAAGGGATTTTGATGAAACTTGGTAAGTTTGAAGAACTCATGGTCCCCTACAAGTGTTGTTGTTTTTCGTCTGGATCTGTCAACAGGTGGCGCCACCACAGCCAAAAGTAGGTCACGGGGGGTACCCTCCTTTGACAAACTTCTTCTTCAGAACCGAAGCATGTATCGACAAACCGAAAGCATCAGGATGATCTAGAGAGATGTCTTAAGAAGTGTTGTTATTTTTGGTTCCACTTCGAAGTCAAATTTTTGACGCGTTTTTGACGTCTTTTCGGACTTTGTCAGAAATGCACATTTTTGCACTATTTCTTTAAATAACTCAATAAGTGTATGATTTTACACACTCATTTACTACATATTTATCATATTTAACTTACTTAATGCTTTGATATGTATTTTATGCTTAAAATTTATTTTTTTGATTTTTTATGAATTTTTTTCTTATGTAAAAAGGAAGGGGGGGGGGGTTGATTTTCATACATTTTCTGCTTCTTTTCTATAACCACTCTTCAGATTGTCATGACAATTTGTAGGTATGAGGTACTCATGCATGGTACCCTACAAGTGAAAGAACTTTGTCAAGATATCCACTTTTGGATTTTTAAGGAATATTTTTTAAGATTGTACATAGGTATAATGTATGTTTTCCATGCCAAATGGACCCATGGGGAGTAGCTTCAAACCCCGGCGGGACCCCAACAATTTTTTTTTCCCTTTTTCATTTTTTTCTCTTTTTATTTTTATATTTATCGCTAGAAATGAAACTGTGAAAGAATTTTGTCAAAATATCAACTTTTAGATTTTTAATGATTTTTTAAATAAGACAAGCTATAGCTAGTTTGGCTTTGTGTACTTATTTTCATACTTCAAATTAACTTGGCCACATACGCTATCAAATATACTCTGAATTTATTTTTAAGATGTTGACTTTTTGTGTCGCCTGCGAAGCACAGCAACACTTAGGGATCACTTTGTCTGTTGTTCGTCTGTCCGTCCATCCGTCCCTCCGTCTGTCCGTCTGTCTGTCAAACTTGGGTGTCACACCCCATAACTTTTGATTGGTAAGTGATAGGGCTTTGATATTTCACATGTGTATTCCTTGTGACAAGACCTTTATACACATAACATAATTTTTGACCTTGTGACCTTGACCTAGATATTTGACCTACTTTTCTAAAAATCTAATATTGGCTATATCTCTTGATTGATTAGTGATAGGGCTTTGATATTTCACATGTGTATTCCTTGTGATTAGACCTTTCTACACATATAATGTTTGACCTTGTGACCTTGATCTAGATATTTGACCTACTTTTCTAAAAATCTAATATTGGCTATATCTCTTGATTGGCAAGTGATAGGGCTTTGATATTTCACATGTGTAATCTTTGTGACAAGACCTTTCTATGCAAACCATATTTTTTGACCTCGTGACCTTGACCTAGATATTTTACCTACTTTTCAAAAAATCTAAGATTGGCTATATCTTTTGATTGGTAAGTGATAGGGCTTTGATATTTCACATGTGTATTTCTTGTGACAAGCCCTTTTTCACATACTATATTTTTTAACCTTATGACCTTGACCTAGATATTTGACCTACTTTAAAAAAAAAAACACCAAGATTGGCTATATCTATTGATTGGCAAGTGATAGGGCTTTGATATTTCTCTTGTGTATTCCTTTTGACAATACCTTTCTACACATACCATAATTTTGACCTCATGACCTTGACCTAGATATTTGACCTACTTTTCAAAAAATTTAAGATTTGCTATATCTTTTGATTGGTAAGTGATAGAGCTTTGATATTTCATATGTGTATTCCTTCTTGTGACAAGGCCTTTCTACACATATCATACCTTTTGACCTCATGACCTTGACCTAGATATTTGACCTACTTTTCAAAAAATCTTAGATTGGCTATTTCTTTTGATTGCTGAGTGATAGGCTTTGATATTTCACATGTGCATTCCATGTGACAAGACCTTCCTTCACATACCATCATTTTTTACCTCGTGCACTTGCCCTATATATTTGACCTACTTTTCAACAAATCTATGATTTGCTATATCTTTTGAGTGGTAAGTGATAGGGCTTTGGTATTTCACATTTGTATTCCTTATGAAAAGACCTTTCTAAATATTCCATAATTTTTAACCTAGTGACCTTGCCCTTGATATTTGACCTAATTTCAATAAAAAAAAAATCCGCTACGCAGGCGACACAAGCATTCCTTGGATTGCTTTTTTTGCATACATGCATATTTCAGAACAATTTCCCTATTTAATGCTTATTTTCTCTGTCTTATTTCTGTATCTATGGTAAACATAGTCGCCATATATCTTCTGTTACAGATTTGATTGGTTCAATACCTCCTTGCCCCTTTAGTAGGGGTAACTACAGGAAATAAAAAGGTGCACACTAAAAATTTTGACTGACTTGTAATGCCCGGAAGTCTGTAAAATTGGTCTTTTTTGATTGCGAATCTTTGGCACGCATAAAAATGTAAAGAAAAAGAGGGGGGGTCATGCATGTCCTTTTTTCGCAAATTTCACTTTTTTTACAGGAACTCTGCGTCCTCATCGAAAATGTTCCGAATTTTGCATATTTTCAAACCTATCTGTAGATTGCATAAAAGACAAGATCAAGTTCGAAGTTAAATTTATCACAACTATTGATTCAATATGCTATAAATACATTTCCAAGCGCCGCATTTCAGCATATTTACCGAAAATAATTTGTCCAAGTGGCTTCACTGGGTCATGAGGTTTGATACACCGTACACTGCTGTTTGGAAAAATAAATTGGCTCAATTTCTGCACAACTCACTTGAATTAATATTGTCCGCTAACAACTTGTCTGTGTTAATTGGATTAACACGATTTTGACTGTACGTTACATGTATTAAGATGAAATCAATACTATTCAAAAGCTCTCATTCATAGATTTCTGTATAATTTAATAGAATAAAGGCAAAACCGAAAAGTCTTTGTTTTTTATGCTTCCGGAATCAAAGATACGGGGGCATATAGTTTTTGGCCTGTCCGTCTGTCTGTTTGTCCGAAAAACTTTACATTGGGCATAACTTTTGAATAGAAGGTGATAAAGTTTTCATATTTCACATGTGTATTCCTTGTGACAATACCTTTCCATTGATATCAAAATTTTTGACCTCGTGACCTTGACCTTTGACCTACTTTTCAAAAACTTTAACATTGGGCATAACTTTTGAATGGTTAGTGATAGGGCTTTCATATTGTACATGTGTATTCTTTGTGACAAGATCTTTCCATTGATACCAACATTACTCTGACCCTGACCTCTCACATACTTAACAGAAAATGGTGTTTATACCAACAAAGATGCCACCGCGGGGCATTCGTGTTTCACAAACACAGGCTTTATTATTTTCTGGCATTCTAGCTATTAATAATGAAAGGTTTGGTGTTCAATTTTAAATAAACTTAATTTATGAAATCATTTCATTGTTTTATTCTGTTTCTGTTGCACATTAATGTGGAATTTTACAAAATGATTTTATTTTTGATGTTGCATAATCGAACTATACTAGCTGGGCATATGACTTTGGATCGCATAATCCATCTTTTCAAATCAGTAAAAAAGTTGTTGTTTTGAAATGTGACTATTTTCTCTTGTTTGTACTTTTAAAGGTTGTCTGAAAAAAAAACTTGTCTGCATCCGGCAAAAATCTTGTTAGAAAGGTTGTGGGCTAAAATCCTGGTACTGGCACTATCAGTATTCAATGTCAGTATGTCAATTAGAGCGTGCATGGGTCTCAGGTGAGCGTTGTGCCCCCTGGGGCTCTTGTTAATGTATTACCATATTTTTTTGTTGGTTATTGTCTGTGTTCCTGTCAAATATTACCTTATCACTATTATTGTAGGTGTTCCTGTTATCAGAGATGGGGATGATGATGAGGAAGGTGATTAGGGAAAACAGTTACATCACATCAGCAGTTACGTGAAGTTTGTCAATGGTCATTAAACCTTACTTCAAATACCATTTGTAAATATTAAGCCATCGATCTGAATCAAACAAACTGATGTTACAGTGAAACTATTGGCTAATACAGACTTTATCAAGCAAAATGCATTTACTTAATTAGAGTAATTATAATCATATTACTTTCTGTCTTCGATACTCTCATCATCGTTTGTTGTATGCAAATTTATTTATCATATTAAAGGTTGTTTTACATAAAACTTTTGTTATTTCTGCCTTAATGGATATTTCTGAACTGGTTCATAGAAGGTTAGATTCCCCTACTGCAGAGCCAATGGGAACTCTTAGATCGGTTTAAAACACAGTTTTTAAAGGTATCCTCAACAGTGACGGATTGACAATTTTCATCTGGTTATACTATGCTCACTAGTGCTACAGTTCAGGTGAATTATGGACACACAAGATATCGTTGATTCCTTCCCATGTACTTAAAGGTTTGTGAATTACCAATGGTTAGAGGCATGTGTTAACTTCAAAGGTCAAAGGTCAAGGTTACATCTAGCAAAAATAGGAAAACCTTTTGTACACTCTAGAATTCACAGATTACTAGTACTTCTGATTTATAACAGACAGAATTTGAGTTGTCCATTGTGAGAGGATGACACCCTATGTTTAGGAATCTAAGGTCTTGACAGGGTAATACAGAGAAATTTCGTGATAAGGCGACTGGATAATATGACAATAGTTGTAATGCAAGGGGATGCTACCTTGCTCAGTATGAAGTCCGAAATAGATTATTGGCCATTTTCTAGTCTGGTTTCTACATGTGAAAAGATTTGCTAAATTTCAGAATTTATGCAGGAAAATGATGTCAATTTACTGTGTATGTCTAAGGTTTAAATTAATACATACAACACTTTGTATCTCATTATAATCATACTAAACTACCATATTTTTATGAAACTGGACTTCATTCAGGTTTGCTTTTCAAACAACATCATGAACATGTATAAATGTACTAGAATCGGCTGTTATCAATGGTGATAGGGAGAATGAAATGTTTTGATGTACGTTCTTGACATCCTGCATGGTGATGATAACATGCCTGTTTTATGAAGTTTTATTAATCTATGAGGTCAAGGTCATTCTAAGATTTCACCCTCACAAGGAGGGTGATAAAGACCGGTAGAATTAACTGGTATATGTATGATGCTTATGAACTGAAACTTCAGTTTTCATTTGTTCCATGTAATGTTTTATTTATAAGGATATAAAGATGTTCCAACAACCTTCATTTTTCACTCATTTGAGTCTTTTATTCAGTAAAAATATTTCTACTGAACATGTAATCTTAAAAAGATAATAAGAGAGTATGTGAATAGTGACACAAGCAAACAAAACAATTTATCACAATGACGTCTTCCATACAATAGTATCAATAAAACCTTAACTACAATAAAAATCCACTTTGCTCTCTTTATTCAGGAAACCTTCTTTTACATATTCACTAACAATGTGACACACCTATTAGTCTGGTATGTTTAACCCACACCCATCCCCTTTTTCTGGATAAATATAGATCATTTTCTAACCTTGGTGAACAAAGACTTGAGAAATGATGAGGACTGATATTGTTAATTATCAGATATGAGAAAATAAAAATAAGCACATGAAATTATGAACATACTAGATGACATCATGACTTGGGTACCTGAACAAAACACTGATCCATCACGTGTGTATACATATAAAATACATGTGTATTAATCATTGCACAATGGGTTCACATACAAAACATGTGGGATGATGACCATATTAGATATTTCATCAGCTATAATAATAATTTGCTTTGCTAGAAACTCACAATGTGGTAAAAACATTAATAGAATGTCTTATAACTATAAGCAGCACTTGACATATGATATTTATAATAACATACTATAGAGATGTGCCTTACTATGTACATTATACACATGGCAACAATAATATACACAACCAAAACAATAAAATTCTTAAATCTCGGGGGATTTATAAAATCAGCAACAAATATATTTAATATATCTTTATATTTACATGTTAAATGACTACAATGATAAAGTGACAGATAATGAATCTTTCATAGGTGAGCAAACTTAACAAACATTCTGAAGATGGTTCATTATGGGGAATAAAACAAATTAGATGTAGCTAGGTTTGTGATGGCTCATAATGGCTAATAGAACATAAATTACATGTAGCTATATTTTTGATGATTCACAATGGATGGAAAACAAAAATGAAGTGAAACACACCCAGCTGTGTAGAATGTGTGACATTCAATGTTCCAGATTAATGTAAACAAAGATTTATATGTGATTTCATTAGTATGGTCCCAAGGCTAAATGAAAAGTTGACAAATACATGTGTGATTAGAGGTGTAAAATCAATACTGACCTTAATTATCAGACAGACATTTACATCTCATTATGAATATTATTTGAAAACTTTGTACGTTAACAATTATCATCTAGAATGAGGTCATAATAAAGCACCAAGTGTAAGAATTACCTTCAGCTAGATCATCTATACACATATTTTCTTTACATTACTTAATAGGGAGAGCCATAAATTTGCTAGCTGCAAGGAAATGCTTGCTTTGAATCCAAAGAATTCTCAGGAACCCAGACTTGGTTGCACTAAAGTAGTTTCGTGATGGGTAGTTAAACCAGAAATTTTCATGAATGCTTACAAAAATGTAAAGCAAGTACTTTTGAGAATATGAGTCATTGATAACCAATAGAAAGTGTACTGTTTTGATTATTAATTACAGTATATTTTGTGAAAACCGGATCTTCTGTATTCCGGAATCTTGTCTACATCGGTTCTTTCTTACGGTCCCGAGCGATTCTCCGTAACGTTTAATAGTAAAATCTTTTGTGTATTCCGTATCTTGTCTATTCCGTACTCCGGCCGTCAATTAGGGTACCGATCACACTAATTAGGGTTAATTGATCACCTGTATACCGGCCTTATATAAACATCTACTCAGGTGTGATTTGGTCAACGGTAATTATACCTTCGGCAACGTATTTTTTTATAACAAAGAATTTAAAGCTATTCAGTGTACATGTTTATCATGGCGATTACACCGAGAAAAAGAAATAATGTTGATAATGCATATCCATCTCATAAAAGAAAAGAATTAAACTGGAAGAAAAAATATCTTTGATTGATGCTTCGTAAAAAGTACAAAAAGTCACAGAAGTATGGCATCGGAGCAACTACTGTAAGTGACATAACAAAAACTTGCAGTGATTGGGAAGGCCACGCGCCCTTTGCCATAGTCGTATTCTGATAAAAAATGGCCCATAAAATTGACAACTCACTGCGTCCTGGTGACCGACAATTAATGCAATGATACAATACAGCATTGATTTTTCTCTGACATTCTTTTTTTCCTTGTTCTGCGCCTGAGATTTAAATCTCCAACGTCCACTTACGTATCTTATCTATGTAACGGTACTTGTGTATGCGTTCGTCCGTAAAAATGACCGAATATTACCTTATTTGCAGACTTTACGCATTTTAAAAGAGAATGAAATTGTTAAATGCAAATCAATAAAAACTCATCCTTGACAGATTTTTTCCGCAAAACGTAGACAATGATATGACATATGTTTGATCTCTGTTTATATATGATTAAATCTGTTTGTATTTTGTATTGATATGATGATCAATTATTCTATTCATCAGTAAAGGTATAGCAGTGAGCATTCTTGTGTATATTATTTCAATTTATTTGAGTCAAATATATCGATTTTCTGTACACCGGATCTTGCCGAAACCGGCCGATTCAACCGGAACCAATGGAAGCCGGTTTACACAGATTATACTGTACATGTATATGCTAATGTCATCCTTTGTTCAAACATACATAGTACGTTGATCAATAAATAAGAAAAAAAACCAACTGTTGGCTATGAATTACTCATACATGTTGTACATTTACAATTGCTCGCTTAACTTTATATTTTTGTAAAGCATCCTGACCTAACGACACACAGGAAGTAAATCCATTGCAACTGACGGTGGGTCTCTAATTGTGATTCAAAAAGTAAGCAGCTACCTTTTTACCTTACAACAATACCAGAAGGGGCTATTTTCAAAATTGTGCTATTTCAGAAGATTTGTGCAATTTTTTCTTTTCAAAATGAAAATTGATTGCTTTGTAAACAACTGTTGAATGCCAATTTACAGTACAATCTTTTATTGAGGTAAAGGAATAAAATTGCTGTTTCAAGTACTGACACTTGAGGAAGGAAGGAGGACAGGAAAATAAGTTAGATACAGTGCTACAGTATTGCACATACTTGTATTGTCAAGTATCAATAATTGACAACCTTAGAGTCTGTTACGCATACATACTGTACAGATATCATCTTCTATGTACATCCATGCATATTTTATTTATCATTTGCACTACTTGAGATCAATAAATGTTCAGCATATAAACAGAATCTACATGCATGACAATAATATGAATATTTACACAAACAGAATCATGTCATTGTTAAAATTCTTCAACAAAATCTTGTGATAAAAATTCCCATAATTGCTTACACGAAAATTTCATGACATACTCAAGTTCTCCATCATTAATCATATGGCAGCTCACTTTGTAAATATTTAGTAAATTTATCTTGTAAATTTTCCAATATTTTTCTTGTATATGCACACATGCTCATAACAGCAAGAATTTATTAAAGCTAGGAGAGAGATTATAATGTTGATCTTGTTGCCTTAACGACATTATACCAAGTCTTTGGATATTTTTGTTTATGCTGCAAAAAACCTAACATTAAACATTCTATTAAAGTGATTTCTAGCTTTTGCATATCTTAATTTCAGCCACTGTCCAAGAAAATATGTTTGGCTTTCAACTAAAATAAAATAAATCTTAATTATAATGAGTTAATTCTGAGTTTCTCTGTTGCTTCTGAACTTCATGTAGGTTATTCATCAAGGAAAATCCATAATTTATCACTCTGAACTACTATTTTTTCAACAGAAAGTTTATCTGAAGCAGCAAAAAAAATTTGTCTACATCCCATTTAAAATTACTGAATTGTCTACACCAGGTACATGTACATGTATATAATATAGCACTTTTCAATCAAACTCCGATGTGGCTATTGATGTGATAAACACATTTGTAAAACACTGATGGCATAAAATGCTACCGAGAACAATTTTATCGTGAGTGTAAGACTACACTGGAGTTTAAACAAGTAGACATAATGGACATCTACAGAGGAAATTAATTCCATACATGTACTAGTATGGGTTACAATAAAGAATAGAATCCTAGATGGAGGGAAAATTACACTGGGTTAAAATATTATAATAATAAGAAAGACCGAGCATACCTTAACGCCCAATCCAACAATTCTTGTTATGGAAATGAAATACCTATAAAGTAAAACCAAGCATTTCATCTGTATTTCCCTACTGACACAACTTTTATCTTATTATCAAATGACAGACAAACAGTACCTAAAACGTTTAATTATAAATTGTATAACAGGGAGTATTTATGTACTTGAGACTACCCTCCTGTGAATTATTCCATCAAAACAGAGAGACTGAACAATTTGTGCAATTCAAAGTAAAATGGTCTTCAGGCTCAAATAAGCAGGCTATAGAAATGAGGGTAACTTATTACACAAAGAGTAGCAGTCAGACGGGTCACAAACACAAGCCATACATGGTGCTGGATGAGAAGTTCTAAGGCAGTCCAAGCAAAGCTCCTTTTTCATTACATGTAAAATCTAGTTCACAAATCAGACTCTAAATAATGGAATTGGAAAATAAATACAAAATATTAATCAAATAAACCTATGTCATTTGCAAGCTGTGGTATGCCTAAAAATATTATTCAATCTTGTTTTTTAAAGTTAATACATGTAAATATAATGCATCACTGCCCATAGTAGCTCTGCTAAATGCTACAGTAATACTTAGGGGGGAAAAAGCAGCATAGTTTAACAGGTAGAAACGAAATACAGGTATGTTTAACAGAATTCTGAATGAGGAAAGTTCATGGCAATAACATAGTTAAGACACTTTCAATAATACAGATGAATGTAGCGCTACGTTTGAGCAAATTTCAAATTAACAACATCAACAGAGAGGCAAACAAACATCACTTACACATATACATATAGATCACACATACATATAGATCACAGTCTGGACTAGGACTATAGCAAGTAAGCCATTGTACAGCTAATATGTACACAATCTCAATACAACTAAGTATGCAGTCATTTCATGTCTTATTAATCATGGGTAAAATGGTAACCGTCAATGAGAAATTAGATTCCTCCACTTAAAGTGGGACAAATAGTGCAAAATACCGATACATGAATATACCCATAAATGACCACTTTAAGGCTGTGACCTTGACATGACTGATTACTTCCTCATGAATTTGTATGATTTTTGTTGTAAATATGGAGATTCTATATTCTACATCATGTTCACAAGGTTTTACTAATGTTTTAGATTTGACCTTTGCCTTCTGACCTTGAAAATCTATAAACTTTTTCTTTGTCATTATGTGACCCTCTATGAGAGTATAGAGGTCCTAGGACCCAAGGTTTAATGTTTCTCCAATGACTATACGGTCACACAGACAGCACCATACCATAATATGCTGATAACCATTTTAAGATTGTTGTATAAAAATCTAGATGTGAGATAGTTGATACTAATGCCATTTGATGATACATGCCATTTATAAGCCTACAACATGATCCATCCATAAAAATATAAATTCAAAATTCTGAGGAAAAGTCACATCATAAATGTACACGTAAATACTACAAACAAGGAAAATTAAGAAAGGAATAACTTCTGTTCTCTTGATTGATTTTCAATTTGAATAGTTCATTCATTTCAATATCCTTTGACCTACTGCATAGAAAACAAATTTTTAATTTCCCAGAGAAAGCCCAAAAGGAATAAAATAAACTTAACTCCTTAAAAAATTCAATGATGCATAATTCTTCATAACATTTCTTTACCAATGACTATCAAAATACATGAACATACAGAGTGGCCTAAAAATAAAATCCCTTTCATTTCAACTTTAATAGGAGTTGTGTATAACATGTGGAAGATTTCACTTAAACACCATCTTATGTGTTAAATTCACCTCATCTCACAACCCAAATATTTCTGAGTCATCCTGCATTACAGAACTCAATCTTATGTTAATATCAACATATCATATTAATTGATTATCAAGTAAAAATTTTGCAACATTACAAAAAGCCAACAAAATCAAAATAATTCCTTGTTCACAGTACACATACATGTATAAGAGAGCAGTGAATGGATTCTCTAATGAGTGTTTTTGCACCAATTTAGATGTACATGGTTATACATGTATGTTCAAGATTGATTTGGTATTCTAATGCTAAATCAGGTCACTCTCTTCCCTATCTTAACTTGAATCTTCAAAGTAACAATAAAGTCTAAATTTCTCATAGTGAAGTAATCAAATTCCCCTCAAACAATGCTGTATAGAAAATTCGTTTTAGCAAATTACACAGCTGCATAACACTTGATATGCAAATGATATATTCCATGGGAAAACCCTCTTAACCAGAATGGATTACCATCATATAATTGATCATGACGCTCATAACAGAGTCATACAATAGGCCTAAAATAAATTCAAAAAACTAAGAGTCCCCTTCGGCGTTGCCGGTAGGGGACTAATAAAGAAGATTTTGATAGTATTTACCTTGTTAAAGAGGGGCTTTTCCCCTGGAACACATAATTTGCATATCATGTGTTATAAGACCTTGGATTAAGAAGAAAGCAGTTAAAAGTATACAAATCCTTAAGTGTTATGAAAGATATAAACCGGTTCACATTTAAAGGGTTAGAGCCATATATCGCCTAAAATTGATCATTTTCATGTTTTGAAACTTGCATATGTATGTACTATAATTTTCTGTACGCTGTTTAACATCCCTACAATTACTGATTAGTAAGCAATTCATGATTGAAAAAAAATTTTTATTACCAAAAATGACGAAATAAAACATTGAAATCTTTTCTTCAAATGACAATGTTAATCTGTAAACTTTAATCTGCATTATTTCAAAGTTGATAATGAACTTCAAGTGCATATGTTTATACATGTATTAGCTATCAATGTTTTTGAGCACAGCAATAACTATTCAAGAAATAATTCATCACAAAAGATGTTAGATTGCACGTTAAAGCCTTTTCATCAATATAAACGGAACATCATGTACGTATACATGTACAAATCAAAACAAGACAGACTCAGACAATCCGAAAGTCACCAGACATACATGTACCAGACAAATCTGGTAAAATTTGCTTTGGTCTGGTAAAATATTTCATTTTTATTTTCTTTATAAACATGTTTGAATTTCTACTAAAATTTACAAAAGGTCTGGTAAGTTGTAAAAACTTTGGCGATGTCTGCAGACTATAGACTCAATGACTCTCCCCCTATTGAAAAAAATCTTATATTTGCTTTTAGCTATGAAAAACAAAAATACTACATCCAATGAGAGATCCTCAGAAAATAGTGAAACTTTTAAATATTTCAAGTATGTGTACCTCAAAGCACACAATATTCTCTTTGTGACACGTCGTTATACACTTATACCTGAGAAGTAATAGCTATACTTGCTTAAACCCATATAAAATTCTCATTACAATAATAAGACTCTCTGTCTCAAAGCTGCCATGTTTACACAGAAGTCCTGGGAAAGCCCTAAAAGTTATATTTAGAAGCACCAAGCCGTGACATCACCGGTGAGGGGAGCCCTGAAACTTGTTTACCGATATTTCAAAGTTGTTTTGAGCCACTGAAGCTGCTGCTGCTGCCGCTGCTTTGTTTTTGTTTTTATCATTGTCAATAATACGGTGGCTCTTCATGTGGGCACTGCGACTCTTTACTTTGGTGAATACCCTGAAATCATAGATACAATACACAACCTAAATAGATTGTTAATATAATCTTACACCACCATGAGAGAGAGATGGCAATTTCTCAGCCTGAGTGTATAAATTTTGAAAGTCCACGTAGAGGCTTGCCTGGTCATGGACAAGCAAAATTATTATGAGAGTTGTGAATGAGCCATCCCTCCTTCATGGTGGTGTTTGATTGTTTTTCTCCCGCGGCGTCAACTAAAGTGTTTGTTATAATCACCTGTTTGTTGCCTTACTTCCATAACATTGCTTTGGTAGCAATGACATCAGAGGGTGAGATCGTTGACATGATCTCTCACCCTAGGGAAATTTGAGATTTCTCAGTTTCAAGTGGGAGTAGTTATGACACACATTAATATCTTTGTAGAATTGTCAGAGATTTGGTTCTTTCAATACTGATAGCTTTTCATCTATTATTAAACACCCAGCTTTATTTCATTAAAATCAAGACACTCAAATCCCTCTGAAGAAAATGTACTGTCTTCTGTCAAATGTTAAACTTCTTCAAATTCAAAAGCATCATTTAAGAACAGATTAATTTGCAGCATGTATGTAATTTATTTCTAATAATTTCATTAGAATTCAAAGGACAATGAATAGGAGTTATACTGATATAATTCTGATCTAGATTTTGTTATACCTTACCTGCCACATAATCTACAAGGGAAAATCTCATTGCCAAAGTCATCATACATGGGTGACCTGTTGGCAAAGCTGGTTGGTTTTGATGCTGGTCTGCCCGGTCCAGTAATCTCCCCTGAGGGCAGGGTTTTAGCTTGTACTGTTCCTCTGTTACCACTCGCTCCCTTGTGAATTCTCACATGACCATTTAGACCTTGCTTAGAGTTAAAAGTCTGCAAAGAACATACATAAACTATATTCAAACCACTATTATAAAATACATACATGTATGTATCTTTGAAATATGATTAATAATAAGAAAATTTTGAATTGGAAAGATGAATAAAACTTGGGTATGAGTATTTCTTAATGGCAGTGTTACACCTTACCCAATAAGACCAACATACATGTACATGACTGAAAAGCAACAGATTAAAATGGAAATGCGATGTATAAGAATGGATAAAACAGAAAATGAACAGACATCCATTACTCATTCATCGTAACCGTGGCTTTGGTCCATTTTGGGCAGTGGAAAGTTTTGAGCATCCCAAAGACATAATGGAGACCAACAGATTTCACAGGACATGTAACAGATTCAACAGACAATAATGGACAACTAACGGATGCAAATGGAAACCCGGAGAGAACATTTTGTTATCTTCATTTTGCCCGATCACTTTATCTGACCAGATGTGACAGAGGCATAAAAACAGCAAATACATGTACACGTACTTAAATAGATAAGACAGCTAGAAAAATGTAATTTGGTAAATCAGTGGCATTAATGTATCAAATGAGTCACTGATCTTTATCAGAATTTGATTTTACGTTTGTACACATGTAAATGTACTCACTGCATTACAGTCTGGGTAGCTACAGGTGTATGTAGGGGTAGGTGAGGCACTGACTGATGAAGCTGTAGACATCTTGTCATCAGACATCTTATCTTCCATTTCCTGTGAAGCACACGTACATACGGGAATCATATCATTATGAGTATCATGTTCAGTTTTTGTCAAAATAAAGTACTAATGATACATTTTTTTTTTTTACTATTAATTGCTAGACAAAGACGATATTGCTGATTCAAAATTTCTTTGACAGAAAGACAGAGAAACATCACAGCAATTATTATAGGACAACCATCTTCTGACAGGCCTTAATAGCTCTGAAGCAGAAATTGTATACACAGGATGGGATGCTTTTATTTCTTACCTAAATGTATGTTACCAAATCTGAAGTCTAGGTACATACATATACATGTAATGTACATGTATGAAGTTTGGTGTTGATGTATGTAAGGGTTATTCTACTGTCTCCGAGGGCGTAGCCCGAGGAGCAGTTGAATAACCCACTTGTTGCACGGCAATTGTTAGGCCATCAAACAATTATCACCTATGATTGACTAATTATAAGTCGCCATTCCAAGTAGGAGAAAACTACTCATGGTCAGAAAATAGATAAGAATTTTATGCATTTTAAAAGTTCATTTCAAAGAAAATAACTGAAAGGAAATCAAAAGAATTTGGTCCAGTCTATGAATTAAATGAGAGAAAATTTAAAAAAAAAATGAAAATTGATATTTTAATTTTTCAAAGTAAATAGACTACATAGGAAGCGGACTTTAGGAGTTGCGGTTTAGGATTCCCCTGTACAAGTTTTCCAATAAATAATCAAAACTACGGGAATATTCCGCTATTATTATATCTTTATTTCTGTTCAAAACTGTTCAATGGTACAAGTCCATACATTATGAATCGAAATCGTAAGAATTACATTATTCAATCGAAATCTTGCGAGTTAAAACTGTTGTCTGATTTTGTTGGTAGTTGAACCTACGCAGATTGAAACATTTTAAAACGCATGGATCTAGAGTGGACATGGAGTAGGTACCACCCCCTCCCTCGGCCAACCCCCGGCTGGATTTTGTAAAACAAGTGATTAAGTCCCGTTTTCCCGTATTTTCTTTCAAAATCAAAGACTGGACACCTTTCACTAACGGCCTGGACCCGCCTCTTGGAAAAAAATCTAGATCCGCCCATGACATTTAAAATAGAATTTCAAACCTTCAATCGCGGGATTCTTTTCCTATGAAAACAATTTTAGTTATAGGGAACATTCGTTTCCTTTTTTAGACGGGAGGCAACGGACGTCAGGTCAGTTAAGGGCAGTTAACGGCTCAGTTGATCATTCAATGATTAGTTCAATCATTAATTCAATCATTGCTTCATAATGAAAAATATTGCACCGTCTGGAAAGGTGTAAATTACCGTCTACAACGTAGACCGTGCAACAATGAATAATATTTCATATAGAGCTTGGAAAGTAAATCCTAGCTACAATCCAATCACCATTTTGCAAACAAATTTTGAGCAGAGATTTTCTGCTAGTTTATAAATAAATCAAGCATACATTGTCGTTTTGTTCTTCCACCTCCGTTGAGGCCCCAGACTCTGATTCCATCTCATCAAATTCCTCGTAATTAGTGACGGCCTCAGACTGAGGAGCTGCTGCCTGTACAGGAGGTTGCTGTGATGTTGCTTGGGTTGTTTGTTGCTGCTGCTGAGTTGACCTGAGGTTGTACAACCTCTCCTGTTCCCTGCGCCGCCTGATCAGTCGTAATCGTTTATGCTCGTCAGGACATACTTTCTTCCATAAATAATAGAACTGTACACATTCCTTCACAGACTTGGTTCCCATCTGTATTACAAAATATTAAATCTAAAATAAGTATTCAGAGGAAGTATTCAATCAAAATAGGATTGTTATATTAAACAATATACAATTACGGAGATCTTTAATGATTGACCACATACATGTATATGTTGAACATCAAACCTATGAATTATACAAATAAGCCTGTGAAGAATAAATACCAGTACAAGTTTGTACATTTATAAATTTTAATAAATAGTTTGAATTCTGGCATGCAATCAAAATCTTTAAAAATCTATGTACAAAATCAGAATGTACCGACCTCTTTAGAAAGAGCATAGAAATCTTTGTCACACTTCCATAAAGCTTGTTGATATCTCTCTATTTCCTCTGTTGACCATGAATCAGTCTCTGTAATAAATAGAGTCATTCAAACTACATGTATTCATACATAGATTGGGTGTACAACTTACAACAAGAGTACATGTATATTCGTCAGTAATCCAGTTACACAAACAGACACTCGACATTACAAAATTTTGTGATATTTCATTGTGAATTCACAACAGAATCAATGACAACACATCTGGATGTGATCAAACATGACGTCATGATGAAAAATTTTGCAAAATGATGTGATGTTCAGCGTCTATGCGTATAAAATCTAGGTTTATAATGGTTACAACTCTTACCTGGCAAATGGATCATTGTACACATATAATTCCAGTCCACAATATGAGGATGGATTTTAAACGACAGTTCGTAATGGTAAAAGTCATGGTAACAAATGAAAGCTACAGTATGTTCATAGTGAAAGTGCACGAAAAATATCAAACCTCAGATCCCTATCATTCAAAAGATACATGCATGTCTACATGTATGACCTACGCTTCAATTTGTTCAAGGTCAAAATACAGATCACTAAGTCATAAGTCATAGAATGAACACTTACATTAAAATGTGTAGTACATACATATTTATAGTACATATGACACTAACCTTGATATGTGTAGGACAGGAGGGTATGATCCTTGGGTAATGACACCTTTCCACTCATCAACCTTAACATTGCAGTCTGACAATGACAAGAGGAAAATACATGTTATTGTACATTAATGAACAGCTACATGTATATGTACATGCATTTGAAAAAGTACCTGAATTGTGGAGTCTAACTATTTTATTTTTTAAACAAGGGATTCTATCTCTGCTGTAAGTGTGACTTTACATGTTTTCTGCATTTCTAAGTTTGACGTAATAAATGAATAGTTACATCAGAATTGTACTTTAACTTTACTACAAAAAATACATGTAATATACAATAGCTTAGATGTGACACATTTACATGTTTCATGCTACTGTACATAAATGTAATTTTCTTGAAAACTGTGGATTTGGATGACATAAAACCATTTCTTGTAGCTGTTTTACAATATTCAATGTTATTTCTATGTATACATGTATGTATCTTACATACATGTATGTGAATAAATCACAAAACATCAAAGTTATGATTATCTACCTGTATGTTTCCCTTGTAAATATTGAGTATGTGTAAAGCATATTCCACATTAAAACCATTGCCATTTACTGCAGAGCTGCAGGCCAGATCTTGGTAGTATTGCACTGTAACACAAACAGATCATTTAAACATGTACCTGTAATATGGCTTTCATAAACTAAACAAGTAGTCATATAAGGACCTTAAGGAGGAAGGGAGATAAACCACTGTATTTACCAAAGGTAAAAATAAATAATTTATCACATGATACACCCGTTATGCAGTTTCATAAAGCCATTTCATAAATATATGATATAACACGTTACATATCGCTCTGCTTGAATGCGATTGGTCAAGTTTGGAACCTTATCACATAAACCTTGACAAATGTGACCTTTCAAATATCGGTCAACTGTTAAATACAGACCCGGAGCCAAGGCTCATGGATATAAAACACACAACTCGCCAAGGCTCAGGGATATAAAACTGACAACTCGTTTCATAATACATGTACATCATATGTTATACATGTAACTACCGGTAGCAATGAAAAAATGCCCTAGAATAGAATATTTACTGTATAAGGAGAATCATTTGCTAGTAATTTCTTTCACACTTTTATGAAAATAAACCTTTTTGCATAGATCATGATTCTTTGGTTCACCCCAGATTTCATTTAGCGTTACAAAATATATGTCTTTGGTATTTATATTCAGTGAGTAAAGACAATCTTTTGCCATTGGAGGCTGATAGGGAAAATAGCAAGAGATTCATACACAGCAAATAATTCTATGTATACAGTATATTCAATGTACATCATGCATACACATGTAAATTTTACACATACGTATGTAATATGACGAACCGCATGATCTCAAAATAAAGATCTTAAAAGTTTTCATTTGTATTATACATGTATATACATGTACATGTAGGGAAGACATGAGGGTTGACGTACCATCCTCATCAGATAAATCAGTGACATTGGCAGGATCCCATAACAGATCTTCTCTGGACTCCGCCCGCAAAGCCTCAGATATAGATCCTGTAAACAAGTAAATCATTATATAATCACACATACATCATATTTATTGTCATGTTGAACATGAATATTCAATGACTAAATTACTCCAATTTCTTTTCTTCAAAGCTACAACATTTTAAAACTAGAACTGCCCTGAAGTGACGAATTACACCCCCCTCAGGACGTTTTTCTGTTAACGGATTCATTTATGACATAGGAATCTATATGTTAAACATCATAGCCATATCCCTTACCGTTAAAAAGTAGGTCAAAGGTCAAGGTCACTAGGTCAAAACCCATGGTATCAAATGAAAGCTCTGATCGTGAGGAATCTACATGTGAAATATCAAAGCCCTATCCCCTATAGTTTAAAAGTAGGTTAAATGTCAAGGTCGCTAGGTCAAAAGTCATGGTATCAAATGAAAGCTCTGGTGATGAGGAATCTATATGTGAAATATCAAAGCCCTAACCCTTTTAGTTAAAAAATAGGTCAAAGGTCAAGATAAAGGTCACTAGGTCAAAAGTGATGATATCAAATGAAAGCTCTCATCAAGAGGAAAGAAATATCAAAGCCCTATCCCTTATAATTTAAAAGTAGGTCAAAGGTCAAGATCAAGGTCACTAGGTCAAAAGTCATTTTATCAAATGAAAGCTCTCGTCATGAGGAATCTATATCTTAAATATCAAAGCCCTATCCCTTATAATAAAACATAGGGTAATCAAGGATTACATAGCAAGCCTATACAGGTTTTTGTCAGAAACCAGGTTAAAGTTTTTGAAAAGTAGGTCAAAGTCCAAGGTCAAGGTCACTAGGTCAAAGGTCATGGTCACAAATGAAAGGTCTCGTCACAAGGTATATACATGTGAAATATCAAAGCACTACCCCTTATAGTTCAAGAGATATAGCCCAAGTTAAAGTTTTGTCTATGGACGACGACAACAACAATGCCGAGGGTATGGCATTAGCTCTCCGGACTTTTTCGTCCCGGCGAGCTAAATATGAGGAAAGTAGGTCAAAGGTCAAGATCAAGGTCACTAAGTCAAAAGTCATGATCTCAAATGAAAGCTCTCATCATGAGGAATATATATGTGAAATATCAAAGCCCTACCTCTTATAGTTTAAAAGTAGGTCAAAGGTCAGAAGTAGGTTAAAGGTCAAGGTAAAGGTCACTAGGTCAAAAGTTATGACATTAAATGAAAGCTTTAGTCATGAGAATCATATATGTGAAATATCAAAGCCCTATCACTTATAGTGTAAAAGTAAGTCAAAGGTCAAGGCCACAAGGTCAATGTCATGGAGTAATACTTGTTATGATGAATGCATGTATGAAATATTAAAGCCTTATCACTTATACTTGAAGAGATATTTGCTTTAAGAACTTCTCAATCAAAATATTACTACAAGGTCAAAGTTCAAAGTCAAGGTCACTAGGTCAAATGTCTTGGTATCAAAATGTAGTACTTATTATGGTGAATGTATGTATGAAATATGAAAGCCCTATCACTTATATGTGAAAAAATATATGCTTTAGGAACTTCTTAACCAAAATATAACTATAAGGTCAAAGTTCAAGGTCAAGGTCACTAGGTCAAATGTCTTGGTAACAAAATGTAGTTCTTATTATGGTGAATGCATGTATGAAATATGAAAGCCCTATCACTTATACTTAAAGAGTTATCTGCTTTAAGAATTTCTTAACCGGGCGGATGGACAGACGGTCTGGGTGTTTCCTATATACCCCCCCAAACTTCGTTTGCAGGGGGTATAATGAAAGAATAAACAAAATTTAAACTTCTGTCATTTAAAGATGAAGGCCCTCACAATATTTAAATGTATATTCATGTGTATGCAAGAAAACTGCCTATAATTTCAATGTATATCGACTTACATGTGAATACTCAGAACTTTAAATTTATTTTTATTAAAATAGATAATGTTGTAGATAGATTACCGTATATTGGGTAATTTTCGCATCGAGTAAATTTTGCGAAAATGACCCAGGAAAGGTGTGTCTTTTTTTTCGCTGATCTAAATTTTGCTACTTTATTACCAAGATGAAGTGTTAAGATCCGTGTACTATTTTTTTTTGCTTTGTACAGAATTTGTGATTTGATGATGCTCGCGAATTAGCGAAAAATTAGACACAAGCGAAAATTTCCCAATTTACAGTATACTAACTTTGAAATATTTTTTTCATTTCACAGCTTACCGTTACAATTGGGAATCTCCGCCTGATACTGAGAACCAATATTAACATGACTGAAATAAAGAATTACAATAATTAATCACCACATTCAAAACATGTTTTTCAAGTCTGAACACACAAAATTCATCACTTTCCAACAGTGTATTGCTAATTTTGCCAACAAAAAGAAGATCAAACAAGAAGATCTGTTTAATTCATTTCACATGAACTTGACAGAATGCGGAATGAATGTCCTTTATAATTGTAAGTATATGTACATTATAACAGAAGCTAATTTCATGCTTACGGTAAAACGTCAGTTTCTGGTGGAGCTTCAGATGCCACTTCTGGTTTCACTGGTTCTATAGCACTGTCATCTATGACACTATCTGTTAAGCACAGCAAATATTATTATGTCAGAAATTCACCATCTACAGATATTTCTAAAAAACATAACTAAAGAAATGAGATAAGGGAAAATATTCACAAATGAGCATGACAAACAAGAAACCAGCTATTTCTCTTACCTATGTGTAGATGGTATCTTATAAAAGTACATGTATGTATTCTAGATGAAATTTATATGAAGTTTAGACTGAATTGACTTTTCATCATACAGAATCAATTATCACTTTCATACTGAAAAATTATCAGCATGTCCCTATAGATGACAACTTAATGATGAATCAGTACAATAAAGTTATACTCACTACTCCTACTGGATAGAAGTAAACTACTGCGAGGTGTAATAGGGGCAGATTTAGGTGTCAATGCCGGCTTCCATACCCCTGAGATGGAGCAGAACAGCCCGGATCCACTCCTGTTAGGACTCAACATAGGGGGAGGAGTATAGGGAGGTGGTGTGTGACCACGCCCCTCCATATTCGGGGGAACTCTCGGTGACCTTAGGTTACTCTGGAACCCACTAAAACCTCTATGAGGTGGAATAAATAATGGAGCAGGTCTATGTTTACGCCTTATCTTTGGCTGACCGGTTAACATGTTAGGATTTCTGAACTGTCCAAGACTATGCTGAGCACCGTCTGATCTGGACAATAAATAACTTGTACTTCTCTCCCATGTAAATTTTTCTACAGATTTTGATTTCATTGGAGAAACTTCCGTTCTACTCCTTGGTCTCATGAATGAATATTCTTCACTTTTTGATCTGAAGTACTTGAAATCATCCCCCGACTTACTTCTTATCCTTTGGCGATTATCTGAGAATGCACTATTTGATAGAGTATGTTTAGTAAGTGTGGTAGCACAAGTTTTAGGTGGAGACACAGACATATTTAAAATAGGAGCAGTCTGGATTTCATTCCCTAATGAAAGTCTTCTTTTCAGTTCTTTATGCCGACTTTGAATTGTTTTAGATACACCAGAATTTCCGTTTTGCACAGCGCCATCATCATTGTTCATATGCTCTGTCATATCAACGTCTATTGGAGGAAACGTAAAGGGGTTTTCTGTGGTAGCTGCCGAGCTGAGTTCCTTTTTGTAGATATCATTAATATCATCAAGTCTACTATCCAGATCAAAGTCTTGAGATTTTGAACCTACATGTATACTATGAAATACACTGCTTGATTCACTTGTTTTATCACTAGCATAAGCAACAGTAGATTCCATCTGTTGATTGCCTACATTTACTACTTCTGGTTTATTTATAATATTAGCACTTTGAGTAGCACTAGGTTTTGTATTCACAGGTAGAAAATTTTGTAATGATGTAAAGTTTGCTGGGCTCTCCAAGGTATTTAGAAGCTGAGAGACAGTCATTTCTTGGCTTGATGTGGTAGACACAATGGTGACAGGACTAGCTGTGATGATAGATGGATCAATCAGTCTCTGTACAGCAATGGCTGACACAGGTATGGTCTGTATCTCATTTTTCAATGTTGGATTCTGTAAAGCAAAATTAGAAATCTGAGCCTGAGCAAAAGCACTTGGTATAGTAGAGTGAACCGACACTGAAGTAAGGTTTGTAGGGGGTGGGGATGTCAGGTGTTGGTAAGTATTCATCGTAACACTTGTTGTTGTGGGTAAATGCACTGAAGATTGTAGTACATTATGACCAGGGTTACTCGATCCTACAATATGTCCCTGTCCTTGTTCAGGCTGATGTACTTGATTCTGCAGCAGAGGGTGCTCTTGTCTAGAAGTCAAAATAAGTTGCTCTTGTCTTTGAACAATTTCCTGTTCCTGTTTTAGCAGTAATTGTCTCTGAATCAGTTCCTGTTCCTGTCTTTGAATTTCCTGTCTTTGAGCTAATTCCTGTTCCTGTCTTTTAAGTATTTCCTGTTCCTGTCTTTGAATTTCCTGTCTCTGTGCAAGTTCCTGTTCCTGCCTTTGAATTATTTCCTGTCCCTGTCTTTGAGCCAGTTCCTGTTCCTGTCTCTGCAGTTCCTGTCTTTGAGCCAGTTGTTGTAACTGGATTGCCATGCTGCTTGGTATGGGACTTGTGAATTGAGGATGGTTATGATCTTGTGAGTTTTCCTGCTGTATGCTGGGGTGATACTGCTGAGTTTGTTGATTTGGATGGGGATTGCTATGTTGATAGTCATACATTGTGGACTCTATGGAAGATTGCCTTTGTAAGTGAGGGGACTGTGGAACCTAAGCATCAAAACAAAAATACATGTTAGTTCTACTAACAACTTAAACTTTTGCAGTTAAGGCTTGAAATTGATGAAGGATCAATTAAAAAAACAACTCCCCATCCCTTTCATTTCTTCTTTAGATAAGGGTAGTTTCTGGCAAACATTCCATTTCTAAGCAAGTTTGACAAACATGCTACAAGAACTATCATTTATAATTAGATTATGCTATATAACAAAGTCAAAATTAATAAAGGAAATGCAAGCACAGCTTCCCTCAAAATGCATATTTTCACATGACGCTCTTAAGGTTCAGAAGCTAAAACCTACAATGACCTTGACATCTGACCCTTGGCTTTTAAAATCAATAGGGCTAATTCTCTCCCTATTTGGAACATACGTGTAAGGTTTCAAGATTCTACAGTTTATATTGCTTAATATTCCATTCTCTTTACAAAGTCTTTAAGCCTACATCCACAGTGACCTTGACCTTTGACCTCGAAATACATCAGGTTTATCATCTAGCTTACGAAATTTACCAAAATATACTGACCTGAGGGGAAGGAGGCATAGAGTTGGCTTGGCTACCAGGTTGTTGCTGTAAGTACTGGATCTGAGGTTGTTCTTGCTTCACCAGCACATGTTGCTGTTGTTCATGTTGTTGCTGCCGTTGTGCCTGCAGGTGTTGCTCCAATGCAAGTTGCTCTAACTGCAGCTGATGTAATTGTTGCTGTATCTGGCTTTGAATTTGTTGCTCCTGTTGTATTTTCTGCTCTTGTTGTTGCTGCAGCTGCTGTTGCTTATGTTGCTGCTGAAGTTGAGCCTGTTGCTCCTGAAGTTGCTGTTCTCTCTGCAACTGAAGTTGCAATTGCTTTTGTTGCTGCTCTTGTTGCTGTGCATGATGAAGTTGGATCTTCTCCTAAAATTCATAATGATTTTAAATTCCATGCCTAAATATTTCTGTACAAACATATACAATGTATGAACATGTAAGCACCACAGAGTAATTTTGTGTGATACATGTATAACTGTTTGGGCCTTTTCCTGTTAGACTGACTTACTATTTCTTTGAGCCGTAATAATATTTAAATGAGAACAATTAGATTTAAATAAATACATACTAATTCAACTTAATACCTTTTCTTAAGTTACATGTAGGAAAAATACAGATGACAGTATACAAAATCATTGTATTTTTGTAAATCAAGTCCAGATAATGTGCAGGCAGAGTTCTTGAAGTTGCAGAAGTTCTGTACAGAGCAATGAATAGGAATTCTTGTAAAACATATGCTCTAGATGGCAGTTTGACTTATGCATGAAAAATCAATGAAGGGAAAAGTCACCTTGACCTTTTGAGCCTCCATGTAACATCAATAGGTATCTTCCTCTTCTAATCAGTGTTCATACGATAAAATTTGGTTTATTTAAGAGAAAGGGTTTTTGGTTGATCATTTTGAAACCCATGTTTGATTTTTTTTCCTAACAGTGATCTAGAAACCAAATATTTGAAGTACATGTATTATTTTCTGACAGTATCCTTCACCTTTGACCGATTTACCTACAATTCAATACACTTACTCCCTCTTTATAGTTAATCATGTATTGAGCATCCCAAAATAGATTGGATACGTGAAAGGATACTTGAGTTATCATTTGGAAAACAAAAGTGTCACTGAATGAGACAATAATGAAAGTACAGATGGGAGGACAAAGCAAATCCCTATGTCCTGTCTGTCACATGGCAGAAGCATTGAGATAGAACTATTACGATATTCAATAATAACGATGATTTGGACTGACTTACAATTTGGAAACATTTTAATGTATGGCAAATCAAACCAAAGTGAGTTCATACAAATTGCACAAAGTGCCAAATCTGTGTGCATGATTTTAATTATCTTGAATCATAACTTTTCTTCAGACATGTATAAGCCTATACATTAATTTGTGGTAAACAAAGTGTGATATGGAAAGGATTATTACTTGAATAAGGATTGTTACATTTACTTGAATAACTGTGTTATAAATTAATAAAATCAGACTCAACATCACAAAACAATAGTGAGCTAGTATATGTATTTCTCAAAATTATGAATGTCACACAGGTATCAAGAGATTATAAAACATTCCTACCAGTCAAATGATAAAAGAATGTAAAGTTAATAGTTACAAATATTTGAACTCACTGTCTCTTGAAAATAAATGCATGCAAATTTTTAATTCCAAGATGCAATTGTTCAGATTGTTTGTGAATTTTGAATTGACTTGCAAGGGATTCTGAACACATGAATGTGTTATCCATACTCAACCATATAAGTAATAAACTATGCACAGACTTTTTGCTTTGAAGAAATTTGGAGGGGATAGGGGGAAAAAGATTTACATATCTCAAAGGGAAAAAATTTCAACTGCACTGAAAAATTCAAAGACTCAAAACAGTGTTCAAACATGATGCATCTTGCATTTTCAATATTTGACTGGTCAAGTTTGCTATCATCGGAACAGTTCAAGTTACAGAAATACACAAACATGTACAAGTAGTAACTCCGAAAGAATCAAATTACAATCAGATAATCAGAGAAAAATTTAGTGACAATAAACTTGTACTGTTCTGATGAAGACTGAGAATGAGAAGATAGGAAACACCAATACCCAATGCTGTGATCCAACAGTGAGAGGAGGGAAAGTAGTGAGAGGGTGTGTCACCTGATGTACAGCTTCACCCTGGGGCGATTCTGGGGGTACAGACGATATTATAGGCAGCGACTGTCCACTGTATAGTCCTTCTGTATAATAATAGAAAAACATAGGTAATCACAGATTACGAAGCTCACCTCGTGACAGCAAAATTCAATTAAACAAAATGTTTTTCATAAAAAAACAGATGTCTCCCCCCTCCCTCTAAGTTACTTTGACCTTGGGCCAAAATCCAAAATGATGTGAAACCTTTGAGTCATGGGCAACATCATACTAAAACATGAAAGTGATTCATTACATTGTTTGAGGTAAAGCCCAAACATGATTGGCATATACAATTTCATTATAAGCATATTTAAAGAAATTGACTTTGGTCACATGACCTTGGATATAGGTGATCTGAAACCTACACTCACTGACGAGGGTTAAGTACCCGAAACATGCATGTCTATTCCATGCTGCAAACTTATCTGCTTTTTAATGATGCTATTGAATTTGAAGACGTTTAACATTGTATGGATCATGAGCAACAAAAAACTGAATTAGTGATTGGATACATGGTTCAAAATATAAAGCCTAAACATTATTAGCATAGACAATTTCTGCCTGGACATGCTTAGCATATACAATTTCATTACCAAAGTAAGAAGCTACCTTAACCATGTGACCTTGGGACAATGTGATAAGAAACATTCAGTCCTTAGAAACAACATACTAAAATATGAAAACAATTGTAAGAAGGGTTCAGGAGATATAGCCCAGACAATATTAGTGCGTACAATTTCATTAAAAAGAACTAAATGATCTTGACCTTGGGCACATGACCTTGGGTCAAGATGATAAGAAACCCTCCAATCCTGAGCAACAGCATACTATAGTATAAGAGTGATCCAGTATATGATTCCACAGATATAGCCCAGACTCAATAGCATTTACAATTTCATTAAAAAATGTAATACTTGACCTTAGTCATATGACCTTGGATCAAGGAGGTGTGAAACCTTTGGGTCATCAGCACCATCATACTAAAATATGACGTGATCCGATCACGGTTCAAAAGATTAAGCCTGGACATAATACATGCAACAAATACAATTTCATTCAAAATATACTAATTGACCTTGACTTTGGTCACATGACCTTGAGTCAACATGATGTGAAACCTTTACGTGATAAGCAACACCATACTAAAATATGACGGTGATCTGATAAATAGTTAAAAGAGATAAAGCCCCAATGGGATAGCATGTACAATTTCATTAAAATGTACTTAGTAACTTTGACCTTGATCAAATGACCATGGGTCCAGGTGAAACCTTTTGGTCATGACTAAATACATTCTTAAACTTGAAAGCAATCCAGTATGCGATCCAAGGGATAAAGCCTAAACAAGAATGTATCTACAATTTCATTAAAAATGTAGTAAGTGACCTTGGCCTTGGGTCAAGGTGATGTGAAGCCTTCGGGTCATAAGCAACAACATACTAAAATATGAAAGTTATCTGGCAAACGGTTCAAGGGATATAGCACGGACTGAACTGTATGTAAAGTTTCATTAAAAATGCACTAAAGTGACCTTCACCTTGGTCATATGACCTTGGGTCAAGGTGATATGAAACCTACGGGTCATAAGCAACAACATACTAAAATATGAAAGTGATCCTGCAAACGGTTCAAGAGATATAGCCCGGACAGGAATGTATGCATAATTTCATTAAAAATGCACTGAGTGACCTTGACCTTGGTCACATGACCTTGGGTCAAGGTGATGTGAAACCTACCGGTCATAAGCAACAACATACTAAAATATGAAAGTTATCCGGCAAACGGTTCAAGAGATATAGCCCGGACAGGAATGTATGCATAATTTCATTAAAAATGCACTAAGTGACCTTGACCTTGGTCACATAACCTTGGGTCAAGGTGATGTGAAACCTACGGGTCATAAGCAACAACATACTAAAATATGAAAGTGAACCGGCAAACGGTTCAAGAGATATAGCCCAGATAGGAATGTATGCATAATTTCATTAAAAATGCACTAAGTGACCTTGACCTTGGTCACATGACCTTAAGTCAAGGTGATTTGAAACCTTCAGGTCATAAGCAACAACATACTAAAATATGAAAGTGATCCGGCAAACGGTTCAAGAGATATAGCCCGGACAGGAATGTATGCATAATTTCATTAAAAATGCACTAAGTGACCTTGACCTTGGTCACATGACCTTGGTTCAAGGTGATGTGAAACCTTCGGGTCATAAGCAACAACATACTAAAATATGAAAGTGATCCTGAAAACGGTTCAAGAGATATAGCCCGGACAGGAATGTATGCATAATTTCATTAAAAATGCACTAAGTGACCTTGACCTTGGTCACATGACCTTGGGTCAAGGTGATGTGAAACCTTCGGGTCATAAGCAACAACATACTAAAATATGAAAGTGATTGGGCAAACGGTTCAAGAGATATAGCCCGGACAGGAATGTATGCATAATTTCATTAAAAATGCACTTAGTGACCTTGACCTTGGTCACATGACCTTGGGTCAAGGTGATGTGAAACCTTCGGGTCATAAGCAACAACATACTAAAATATGAAAGTGATCGAGCAAACGGTTCAAGAGATATAGCCCGGACAGGAATGTATGCATAATTTCATTAAAAATGCACTTAGTGACCTTGACCTTGGTCACATGACCTTGGGTCAAGGTGATGTGAAACCTTCGGGTCATAAGCAACAACATACTAAAATATGAAAGTGATCGAGCAAACGGTTCAAGAGATATAGCCCGGACAGGAATGTATGCATAATTTCATTAAAAATGCACTAAGTGACCTTGACCTTGGTCACATGACCTTGGGTCAAGGTGATGTGAAACCTTCGGGTCATAAGCAACAACATACTAAAATATGAAAGTGATCGGGCAAACGGTTCAAGAGATATAGCCCGGACAGGAATGTATGCATAATTTTATTAAACATAGGTAATCACAGATTACGAAGTTCACCTCGTGACAGCAAAATTCAATTCAAACATATTTCTTAGTACATGTATATTGGCTTTTAAAGGCAAAATCACTCAAGCAGAAAAAGTAGGTCAAGGTCATTTTATGAAAGTTTGATCAAAGATACATCCAATATGCAAGTTTGGTACATGTAGCAGTCATACTTTGCTCAATATTGGCTTTATAGAGCAAAATCACTCAAGCGGAAAAAGTAGGTCAAGGTCATATTATGAAAGATTGATCAAAGATACATCCGATATGCAAGTTTGGTACATGTATCACTTATACTTTGCTCAATATTGGCTTTTAAAGGCAAAATCACTCAAGCGGAAAAAGTAGGTCGAGGTCATTTTATGAAAGTTTGATCAAAGATACATCTAATATGCAAGTTTGGAACATCTAGCATTTATACTTTGCTCAATATTGGCTTTATAGAGCAAAATCACTCAAGCGGAAAAAGTAGGTCAAGGTCATTTTATATAAATTGATCAAAGATACATCCAATATGCAAGTTTGGTACATGTATCACTTATACCTTGCTCAATATTGGCTTTTAAAGGCAAAATCACTCAAGCGGAAAAAGTAGGTCGAGGTCATTTTATGAAAGTTTGATCAAAGATACATCTAATATGCAAGTTTGGAACGTCTAGCACTTATACTTTGCTCAATATTGGCTATTAAAGGCAAAAATCACTCAAGCGGAAAAAGTAGGTCAAGGTCATTTTATGAAAGTTTGATCAAAGATACATCCAATATGCAAGTTTGGTACATGTAGCACTTATACTTTGCTCAATATTGGCTTTTAAAAGTAAAATCACTCAAGTGGAAAAAGTAGGTCAGATGCTGCATCTGATGCATGGGTCCATCTCGGCATCCAAAGATGAATCACGTGTGCAAGTTTGGTTACTGTAGCATGAGTACTTTGTCAGATACTGAGCTACCCCCAACTTCTTATCCAAATCACTCAAGCCGAAAATGTAGGTCAGATGCTGCATCCGATGCATGGGTTCACCTCAGCATCCAAAGATGAATCACTTGTGCAAGTTTGGTTACTGTAGCATCAGTGCTTTGTCAGATACTGAGCTACCCCAAACTTCTTAACCAAGTCACTCAAGCGGAAAATGTAGGTCAGATGCTGCATACGATGCATGGGTTCACCTCAGCATCCAAAGATGAATCACTTGTGCCAGTTTGGTTACTGTAGCATCAGTACTTTGTCAGATACTGAGCTACCCCAAACTTCTTAACCAAGTCACTCAAGCGGAAAATGTAGGTCAGATGCTGCATACGATGCATGGGTTCACCTCAGCATCCAAAGATGAATCACTTGTGCCAGTTTAGTTACTGTAGCATTAGTACTTTGTCAGATACTGAGCTACCCCAAACTTCTTAACCAAGTCACTCAAGCGGAAAATGTAGGTCAGATGCTGCATTCGATGCATGGGTTCACCTCAGCATCCAAAGATGAATCACTTGTGCAAGTTCGGTTACTGTAGCATTAGTACTTTGTCAGATACTGAGCTACCCCAAACTTCTTAACCGGACGCGGACGCGAACGCGGACGCGTGGGGTTATAGCATAAGCTCACTCAACTTCGTCGAGGTGAGCTAAAAATGCACTTAGTGACCTTGACCTTGGTCACATGACCTTTGGTCAAGGTGATGTGAAACCTTCAGGTCATAAGCAACAACATACTAAAATATGAAAGTGATTGGGCAAACGGTTCAAGAGATATAGCCCGAACAGGAATGTATGCATAATTTCATTAAAAATGCACTTAGTGACCTTGACCTTGGTCACATGACCTTGGGTCAAGGTCATACAGGAATGTATGCAGTATTTCATTAAAAATGCACTAAGTGACCTTGACCTTGGTCACATGACCTTGGGTCAAGGTGATGTGAAACCTTCGGGTCATAAGCAACAACATACTAAAATATGAAAGTGATCGGGCAAACGGTTCAGGAGATATAGCCCGGACACGATGTGTGACAGACGGACAGACAGACGGACGACGAAGGCAAAACCAATATGTCTCCTCCCCGTTGGGGGGGAGACATAATTCAAACATATTTCTTGGTACATGTATATTGGCTTTTAAAGGCAAAACCACTCAAGCAGAAAAAGTAGGTCAAGGTCATTTTATGAAAGTTTGATCAAAGATACATCCAATATGCAAGTTTGGTACATGTAGCAGTTATACTTTGCTCAATATTGGCTTTATAGAGCAAAATCACTCAAGCAGAAAAAGTAGGTCAAGGTCATTTTATGAAAGATTGATCAAAGATACATCCAATATGCAAGTTTGGTTTATGTATCACTTATACTTTGCTCAATATTGGCTTTTAAAGGCAAAATCACTCAAGTGGAAAAAGTAGGTCGAGGTCATTTTAAGAAAGTTTGATCAAAGGTAATCTAATATGCAAGTTTGGAACATCTAGCACTTATACTTTGCTCAATATTGGCTTTTAAAGGCAAAATCACTCAAGCGGAAAAAGTAGGTCAAGGTCATTTTATGAAAGTTTGATCAAAGATACATCCAATATGCAAGTTTGGTACATGTAGCACTTATACTTTGCTCAATATTGGCTTTTAAAAGCGAAATCACTCAAGTGGAAAAAGTAGGTCAGATGCTGCATCCGATGCATGGGTCCATCTCGGCATCCAAAGATGAATCTCTTGTGCAAGTTTGGTTACTGTAGCATTAGTACTTTGTCAGATACTGAGCTACCCCAAACTTCTTATCCAAATCACTCAAGCCGAAAATGTAGGTCAGATGCTGCATCCGATGCATGGGTTCACCTCAGCATCCAAAGATGAATCACTTGTGCAAGTTTGGTTACTGTAGCATCAGTATTTTGTCAGATACTGAGCTACCCCAAACTTCTTAACCAAGTCACTCAAGCGGAAAATGTAGGTCAGATGCTGCATCCGATGCATGGGTTCACCTCAGCATCCAAAGATGAATCACTTGTGCAAGTTTGGTTACTGTAGCATTAGTACTTTGTCAGATACTGAGCTACCCCAAACTTCTTTACCGGACGCGGACACGGACACGGACGCGGACACGGATGCGGACACGTGGGGTTATAGCATAAGCTCACTCAACTTCGTCGAGGTGAGCTAAAAATATGTGTATGATCAATACAAAATATTATATTCTAAAATAATCATAATGGGCTGTTACTGTAACAAACGTATTTTACAAGTACTTCATAAAATGTAGAGTTAAAACTGCATTCCACATGTTAATTCCTTACTTTGACTTATCAGAAGCCATTCTATGCACTTTTCACTTTCTGAATTAATAACAAAGTGTAGATAGAACAAAATATCAATAGAAAGGAGAAAATAATATCACATTATGTTGGATCTTGTAACAGAATTCCATATATTAAGAAAATATACAAATTACCATTTCACCGTTTCAAATAGATTTGAAAAAAAAAACGCACCATTAAGTCTAGATTGTTGTGATGATTCCACTTGGTCTGTGGTAGACAGGAACGATTGGTTATTACTGGTTATCGCTGGTTGATGAATGACCGGTTGTGGAGGTACCATCTCACGGATTGTAGGCATCTTCTTGCTCTTTTTTTCTTCTTTTACATCCTGAATATCAATAGATACATGTAAATAAATGGGAGTATGCTGATGAATGGCTATCTATAGATTATTTCAGTATTGACAGTAAAACACTATTCACCTAAATTAGGCATGTTTATAAATTGAATCTTAGCTTTAGATCACCTTTGTTATCTTAGAAGCAACTTCACATGTAATACTTGAGAGAAAAGTCCTCTGCAGATACTCATCTTAATTATATTCCACAATCATAGAGCAAGGCAAAATCTAACATACATGTACATGTACATGTGTATCACAATAATGTTTAGCAGATTATATATGTATATACAAATATCTATTTCAATTTTCGTCCAACATTACAGGGACATCTAATTTAAGTAAAACATTGATTTTTTTCATAAGCTTGTGATGTTTTAATATTACATACATGCAAATTAGTTTTTTTGAAGTAGCCACCGTGTAATCTCATATGACCATTGAGAGCCTGGACATTTTTGAAGGACCTGTCACATATTGTACAAATAACTGTCTTGTCTTCCCTGCAAAAATACAGAAAAGAACATTCTATTGTAATAAAATCTGTCAGACTTTGAATATTGGTGCTTTCAAATTTGTCATACAGTTCACATGCAGAAATAGATATGTCAATTCTTTCTAGCAATAAACTCAAGTGTACACATTTAATAAATGTATCTCCAAAGCTTCACTCTGAATATCAAAAATAAGTTACTATGTTTGTGGTCAATGTCTACAGCTAATATTTACCCAGACTTTTCAGTGGTATTTGATGTAGAATGTAGCCTGACATGGGCTGGGCTGACAGATGGGATCACCCCCAGGTTCTGAGTGGGTACAGGGCTGATCGGACTGTATCCAGGGGATGGTTCCTCTACCCGGGGGCTGTGGGGGTTAGACTGGTGACTTACAACAGGCTGACCAAACTTCTGAAATACAAAACAATTTAAACAATCTTGAAAACAAATCAGCTTGGTAAGAAAGTACATGTAGGCTGACAGAACAAAATGCATGAACCAAATATTTCAAAATCTCCCTTCATTCACCATAAAAAACCCTCTATATTTAGCACAACACTATCATACTTCAGAAAGGAGTTGTATTTGGTTAAAAAGATTTTAAGTTCCACGATACTCTGCAACCAATGTATACATAATTTTAAGAATATGCACACGTTATGCACCTTGAGAGTTTCTTGGAAGGCCTGTTGAACATGAGCTGGTTGTTGGGACAATCCCTGTATGGTAATAGTCTGGGGTCTTTGTTCTTCAAGTCCATATCCTGATGTCATAGCCTGTAAATAACACTATATCATAAAGGATACATATATTTACATACATGTAGATTAAAAATACTAAAATTAATCATTTTGACATTTAGTAGCAACATTGATCCTTAGATTTAATAAAATGGGAGTCTGGAGAAGTGTTTCTGAAAATACATGTAAATGAAGACCTTTGCAATTTTTTTCAAACTTAATTTTAATAGATTCATAGCGAACAGTAGACTTTACCAATTTTCTTTCATGCATAAAATCATACTTGTTGTAATTGTTGCAGGTCCCTTTCAGGTTGGCTTTGTTGTTGTTGCTGTGCTGGTTGTTGGTTGCTGATCTGTACCTGTGGTATCACAGTTGCTGGTTGTACCTGTTGATCGTACTGGAACTGATGCTGTGATTGTACTGGGTAGCTAGGACTTGACAGAGGAGTAGAGCTCTCAGACAGCACGGTATTGGTGTTGCTGTCCTGACCAAGCAACAGCGCAACCTGAAAGCATGAAATAAAATAAAATTACATAAATCAGGACAAGAAGATTTTTTTCTAGCAAATTCCAGTCTTATTATTCTGATTGTGATACAGATTGTACTCCTTTGACAGTTTCCGATAATCGATAGTAAATTTTTTCCGATTTTACAGCACTAGTGGTCAGGTGAGAACTACTCACTGTAGTTATTTTCATGTACAGAAAGAGGCGTCATGTACATGTATGTAATATTGATCACAGGTCTTGTCTATAAGTAAGTTGAAAAGCCATGGGATGCGTCCATATACGAGTCTGGCATATGCACGACTTTCAGATTTTTTCTTAGGAATTTCAATTCTGTTATGGCAGTATGGGGAAAATGGCCATAAACACACGCAGTCAGCATGATTTCTAATGGTCAATCGGGTTCCAGGAAACAAACATTTTTTTTTTGGTCTTATTTTTTTCACAGGACAATTTGTCTGATAAATATTACCTGCTGGCCTTCACTATTAAGTGGCTGTGCAGTGGGAACAGTACCTGTCCCCTGGGTCCCAGGCTGTTGCTGCCCTTGTGTGGAGGATGGGGAGGTGGCAGAGGAGGGGTTACTGGCCTTGATCGAGGCGTTGTTTGATGCAGCTGCTGCCGCTATCACTGCCGCGGCATTTGATGCTACTTTGGCAATGGCACTTTGGATTTGTTCTGGGGTTTGGTTGTGATGGTTTTCCAAGTGGCGTCTGAGTGAACGAGCATCACAATAGCTTTTCTGGCAATTCTCTACTGTACATTCATACGGCTTCTTGTCTCTGTGAGTCATCAAATGACCATTTCTGCAAAATAAAACAAATAGTACATGGACATTGATTAATTTTTTCTGGCGTCCAACAGTTTACGCGTACTGAAAATAATGGTAACAAATATAAAGATTAAAATCACAAAATCATAAAGACTAACTTATACTCACAAGTGATCCTGTCTTTTAAATGCCTTCTGACAGAGATTGCAAACATATTTTCTCTCATCACTGTGAGTCAGTCTGTGCTTAGCCAAGGCACTGGAGTTGTTAAAGGACTTGTTACAGGTAGGGCATGTAGCAATCCCTGGCCGCCCCGGAGACCCCTGGGATACACCCCCTCCAGGCGATAGCTTCTGTGACTTCATCTTCTTCTTTTGCTTAGAGCTATCTGGTGTTCGAGCTTGATCTAGGAGATAAATTTTAAAATGGAATGAAATTAAACATTAATTGTATCCAGATATGTATTACATTTTATATGTATAACATGTATTATCATAACTCAGCTAGATTTAGACCATGGCTTATAAATACTAGATAGACTTTTCTAGACCTATCTCAAATCACTTAGAGTTAGACATTACATGTATAATACAACGTATGTAGGTACATGTAAAAAATATAACATACCAAGACTTCCTAAGCTATCTGAGTCCATAACAGAGCTTAGACTTCCATCCACCAGCCCTGAACCTGGATCATTGAAAGAATGGGGAGATAACCCTTCCATCTCATATGAATCATTCACATTTCCTTCTCCGTCAAAAAGGTCATGTGTACCCATATTTGACAACAGACCATCATCTAGATTTGGGAGAGTCCCTGCCACAGATACATCAAAGGCACCGTCTTGAAGAATTTCATTCTCGTTGTAGTTTATAGCACTGAGCATGGCATCTCCAGAGCTAGCAGATGGACGATAAGGTAAAATCTGTGGAGCTGAATTGGTTACAGGAGTTATGGGACTTGTCTGTTCAGCCCCTTCAGGGAAGGGATTGATGGACACAACACCTTGCCCTGGTACACCATTTTCGTCAGCCATGGCGTACAAATCAACCTGAGGACCAGTGTCAGTCTTAGAGTCAACTAATTCCTCTTTAGTATTAAATGGATATCCAGCAAATAAAGAATTATTTACTGCACTAGTTCCTGGGCTCTCTCTGCAGTTCAGAAATGGGCCCTGGTTCAGAGCTAGTAAACTTGCTGCTGCAGCAGTCTGGGGTGATGTTACAAATGATGAATGATTCATTTCTGACATGACTATGATACACTGATGATAAAAATGAAATACAAACACAGAGGCTGTTCATGTCACTATTTACAACAAACTTGGCACATAGTAAATACCACTGCAGAACACTCCCACTCACTGCAAAAATGGATGGAATCTCTGAAAATATAAAACCAACTTTTCAGATTAGAATTTCAACACGTATAATTGCTTTTATAAAATGTTGAATAATCTATCTTCTATTTATTGTGGTCACTGGTGCATTAACTAAAACCTGAGCATACCAAGCAACCAATTTCCAAGATACTTATTTAGTACATGTATACACACTATTTCATTTGCAAATTGTACATAATACTTTCCTTCTTTTCAATCAATATCAGAATAATTCTTTACTGCATGTAAATGTATTTGGATTCAAGAATGAATGTTATGAATATGATGCATACATTTTTAGGTACGAAAGATTTGTAAATAAAATGTTTATACTTAATTATATAGATCTAACATCTTTACATGACCTCATGATACAAGAAAATGCCCTGTATATTCATCATCTTGTTCATATGTCAGTTTATAGCTATATTTTACACCAAAAGCAGTTTTTATCCTTTTACCTACACCAAAAAAAAAAAAAAAAAAAAAAAAAAAAAAACAGGAAAAAAAAAAAATATTGGGGACTGCATGTTCTTTAAAACATTGCAAAACAATGTTATTCTCACTCCCATATATAGACTCAGTAAGTTTTTATCAAGATCTTGAAGATGGAAGTTAGATTGGTTGAAACCTACCCGAAACCGACACATTGTCATGAAAATTAACTAAACAAATCTTTGAAGCATAGATTTAATCCAATAATAAAGTACTTCATTTTTAATGTTTGATATATGCGATTGCTCAACAGGCTGTCCTCATTTTACTTTACAAACACCATACATCAAGTGCCATCCTTCCAAATGAAATCATCATCTGTTGATTCAGCAGCATTCACCTGGACTTGCCTACATAACAGTATACACACTTGGAGAGAAAAACTAGAAAAGTATTTGCTCACAGATATTAGCTTTGTACGTAGCATAATATTGTGTATTTTACATGCTTTTCGCGGAACTGACAGGGTCATATCATAGTTGTTGCATGGTTGTCAGGTTTTCGCTTCCAGATTTTAGGGAACTTCAGTTGCAACGACATCGATTGCAACATTTGTTTGATTACCTGTCTTTTTCTAAAGACATCTTCTCACCTTAATTTGTCAACACATATCATGTGTGTTGATCTGCATTGTTAGAAATTCCAAGCTGATACAAAAAGAATCATAGTTGCTGTACGTATTTACTCGTGCCTCATTGCTTATTTATAAGCGGAAGAATATTCTGCACTACCAAAGAAAATAGTGCGAAATTTTAATCATATGACTACTCTCATATCTTCAAAGAAACAAGTGATCGAGAAGATTCTGTCCCGAATACTGGCTTTTTTTACAAACTGGTGAATTCGAAGAAATAGATACGTCTTTAATCACCTGAGATGAAATGCAGAAATATTGCCGGATTTGTGAAAAGTCTCTCAAAATAGTGCGTAACGTCACTTCAGCAAGTGCGCGAAAAACCGGAACTTTACGGATCGTCTTTGGTTTTATCCATCTATCCATTTCGTAGTAATCTTTCGTACCTTTTGATGGCGCACAGTAGCAGTGGTACACAGATGGATGGAGACAGTCGACCTTTTGGTTAATCACTCAGTTTGAATATTATTTATGAATTAATTAAGACATTCTGTTCTTCTCAATTTCATGAAATACATTTCAGTCTTAATTGTGTATCATAAATTTTTGAAGGCTCCATCATTCATGATCTATGCAAATGAATGGAGCTTTTAAATGATGACTTTCACAACTTAGGGTTATGAGTACTGGTGTCGGAACAGTTTCCGGACGATTTTGATGGTTTTTCGGGGATAACTCCACCGTCAATCAATGGAAAAGATTCAAATTTATTCAAATAATGCTATGCCCTTTCCATAGATACTCATGTTGAAAGAAAATATTAAATCTCTCAAGAAATATGGTCTCTAGACCGATTTTATGACCCTATATTTTGACCATTTTTCGAAAATCACTAGAACAGTTTCCGGACACCTGATTTTAAATCTGTCAATCTTGATCAATTTAAGCCCAACTGAATGATTTTTGGAGATTGCTTTCTTCAATCTTTTCTACAAATGCATGTGTAAAAATCACTTTGAAAATAGAACGGAAACTTCTTAAATCACGTAGATTAAAACAGTATGATTCTCGGCGACTGCCCCCGGTGCGCTATATTAAATGGGTCAGAAAGGGGTAAAAAGGTGGTGTGATAAAGCAACTTAGATGCAAAATTTTGTTTATATATTTAGTGATTTGAATTCTGCATTTAAAAATCTACGAAATTGTCATAAAATTTTGAAAATGATTTCCTTCAAAGTACTTGAAAAGGGCGACTGTCCGGAAACTATTACTAGGGCTGGGACGATTCAGGTATCCTTCGATTCGGTTCGGTTTCGATTCACAAGGCCTCGGTTCGGTTAATTTCGATTCGGTTCATTTGAATGAGATAAAGTACAAAATAATGTAAAAATGGATAAAATTCACAAAAAAGTGAAGAAAATCTCAATTGATTTGACCATCATTTTAGTCTAACCTTATACAGCATAATAGTTTGCATAATAATCTGAAGAATGTGTGGGGTTTCATGAGTTTTACATCCATAATTATGGTGAATGCATGTGCTCCAACACAACAGCGTGTACTGTGAGAAATATATAAAAATATAAATACAAACACCTCATTTTTCAACAACCAAGTATTGACAGGTTTCACAGTATATATTTCGGTGGACATAGCTTTCCTTACATGATATTTGTGAGCTACATTCCCGTTCATTCTTGTTGCTGCTTGTACAAAGCTTCCTCTGACCAGTTCACAGAAAGCGAAAGTAGAGCTACTTTTACTTTCCTTGTCATGGGAGGTCTGCAAGTGGGGGATGGAAGTATACGTAAATCGGAGCAATAAGTGAATGTTCGCTCTTTTCTTACTTTTTGGCCTTCTTAGATATAATTTCTAAGCAATTTCAAACATTTTCTGGTCACTATTTGACTTTTGTTTACTTTGATAAATTACGTCTGAACCGAATCGAAATCTGGAATTCTATGTTGGAACATCGAACCGACAATGCTAATTTCGAAGCACCGAAATTTTCGGTGCACCGCCCAGCCCTAACTGTTACTGTCCGGAAACTGTCCTCGCAGCTCACTTCGGAAACTGAATGAATGCGATTTTGACTACAGTAATACTTTTAATGCAAGACCAATGACATCCCTTGTCTTCCGCGACAGTAAAGCAATTGGCAGATGCATTTTACCTGTTGTCCCCGATCACCCATAAACCATGACCCTGTTATGCGAGACCATTGTTGTCAGGAATTTCAGAGATCACGGTAGTGATTTGCATGATAAAAAAATGTACATGTACACTAGTTTATGATTTCCTTTAAACTCCGTTTGACATCCCGTAGATTATAATGTATTATCTGATAATCTATATACACCGTAACACAGGCTTATTTTAAATAATCACTCAAGTGTCAGAAACCAGCAAAATGTTGAAGTGTTTTAAAAATATATATTATAAAATGTCAGGGATTTTTTTTGTCTCTTTTTGGGCCGTTATTCGGTCCCATTCCCACCATTAAAAAATAGTATCTTTTTGTCCCAATTATGGCTCTAAAATTTCCCAATTTCATATAGATGGAATTATCACCTAAATTAGCTGTTTGACCGTTTAGGGTTTGTTTCAAGTGATTGTCCTCATTATCCTTAGTTATCAAGTGGTGTGATATTATTTCATCAGTGTGGATTCATGGGCGTGTATCAAACTTCCTTGAAATTGGGCTTTGTATCTTTATACCGTCATCTTTAAACTTAAACCTCAAGCTTAAATGAACAAACAGTCCCTAAGCCTAAATAGTCAAACAACCCCAAGCCAAAACAGACATGGGAGACAGGGTGCTTTTATCATCCGTTTCAAACTTTTATGTCACTTATGATATCAGCATTCAGTGAATTTTTTCAGTAATTTGGGAATCAGGTCGGGGCCCGTGCAAATGGGAAAAATAGCGACGTTTGGGAATATTTCGGGAAGTACTAATATAAAATGATAGTTTATACAATCAAAAGTTCAGAATTTAATGTTTAATGAAGTGATTTTCTTTTAAATATGATTTAATTTCTTATGCTAACAACAATATGGCAAATGATTAGTAAATCTGCTACCTTTGAACCAGTAAATTTCACTAATTTAGGTGATAATTCCATCTATATGTGATTGGGAAATTTTAGAGCCATAATTGGGACAAAAAGATACTATAAGATAGTTAGTGATAGGGCTTTCATATTTCACATGTGTATTCCTTGTGACTAGACCTTTCCATGGATACCAAAATTTGTGACCTTGACCTCAAAATGTGAACTACTTTTCAACTGTTTTACCGACAAAGATGCCAACGGGGGCATTCATGTTTCATTATCGAAGACTTTTTACATGAATGCATGCTATAATCTTTAACAATGAATGTGTGTCATGAAAAAGATATAATATATTCCATTCATATGTTAACTTCTTTATCTACTGATATTTGGTAAAATTAAAGAAAACTGAAAGATTATTCATGTCGTTGGAAAATAGTGTAATTTACGTTATTGCTTTAATGGTATTGGGCAATATTCACTAATCATGGCACAGTTTACATTTGATTTAGGTTTCAAATTCAACCTAGCAAAGATTTAAACAAAACAATCAGAAAAATAAAGGTTTACGGCCATACTTTAATTCCTTAGGAAACGTAAATTACATAACGTAAATTACTTTAGTACTCATATTCTAGAATAACTTAGAGAAAAGACCGATTATTTGAACGATGACTGTATAAATCTTGACTATAAACCTGTCATTTCTCTATCCATTCTCCTTTATTTTGAAAAAACAGTAACCATGATAACGTAAATTACATGCTTAAAACGAATCGCACATTCTGACAAATGAAACAACTACATTTTGTTTTTTGAAAAGATGAGTAACAATCAAGATACAATTAAAACAAAAATAGTTGCCAGAGTCACCTAATGCTCGACTGCACAGCATAATATCTCTCATGACAGCCAATTTATTTAAACTCCCTTTCTCAGGCAACAACATATATCAAGTCACATAAAAAATTTAAAGTTATAAATTAAAATTAGTTTATGGTGAACCAATGACAGAGGATACACTATGACAAAAGGTCACTTACGCTTTGCTCATATGAGCTGAAAAAAGCTCACACTCTTTGAGATGCAGAACACTGCATATATACATGTATAGGAAAATCCTAAACGAAACCATGAATCATCAGACATGGAAAGTTATGCTATCAAGTTCTAAATACATACCTTGTATGTTGAAATAGTTGCATGTTTTTTTCTTGGTAATATGGCAGTTACTGGACTGATCTAAGAATGCATGACAGTAGGTCAAGGTCATATTTCAATAGTCTAACCCAAGATGCATCCAATATGCAAGTCTGGTGCATGTAGCACTTAAACAATGCATGTAGCACTGTAACAATACACCAAAAGGAGTACCTTTTTGTTTTAATTGTATCTTGATTAAGCATTCAAAAAGATATAATGAAAGATTTTGACAGTAATTTTTTTTTGTCCGGCAAGTAATCATTGCAACGTAAACTACGTAAAATGAGAGACATGATTAAAAGCTGTAATTTTTTGTATCTCTCTAATAATTTTCCCTATGTTCATGATGTTAACCTTCAAATTTCAGTCATTATATATTTCTCCATTCATTTTTATCCAGTTGATATATTTTTATACCCCCCGCAAACGAAGTTGGGGGGGGGGTAAATATGAAACACCCTGTCCGTCTGTCCGTCCAGTTAAGAAGTTCTTAAAGCAGATAACTCTTTAAGTATAAGTGATAGGCTTTCATATTTCATACATGCATTCACCATGATAAGTACTACATTTTGATACCAAGACATTTGACCTAGTGACCTTGACCTTGAACTTTGACCTTGTATATATATATATATATAGATTCCTATGTCATAGATGAATCTGTGTAGAGAAAAACGTCCCACAGGGGGTATAATTCGTCACTTTAGGGCAGTTATAGTTCTTTCTACTATTATAAAAAGCATTTTACTTTAGCACAAAAGTTGTATACTGTTTGTGCAACAGGCAAAAAACAGGAGAAATGAGTGGTATATCCTGGCCTGTCTTAATTTTCAAAGAATCAGGTCAAATTAATAGACATTCTTCATATTACCGTTAGACTTGCATTTTCGAAGCTCCAAGACCGGACATCACTACTTTTGATGTTATTTCTAATTGTGATGTCATAATTCAGATACAACGTCACGTCAAATGTTGTCATGTCGGGTCTTATGATGTGTAAAATACAAGTTAACTGCGGTAATATGAAAATCGTCTATTTGTGGTTTCCTATGGAAATCTTGATAAATTATTTTAATTGGTTCCATTGCCATCACTCAAGTATTTTTCAAGGTACATCTTTCATAGCTCTTCACAAATAAAGGATCATGAGAGGAACATGCCTGTGAATTTTGAACCTTGAAGGTCAAGGTTAAACCTTGATAAAACACTATAGTATGGTTCTGACACAGTATCTCAATGTATTTTTCAAGGTATATCTTTCATACATGTATTTTAAAGACAGATAAAGAATCTGAAAAGAAGCATGTCTATAAGTACCAGGGTACAAACGTATTTAACCTTTAACATGTTTAAGGTCAAACTTTGTAAAATCTGTAGAGATAATGTTATGCAATTAAAGATTATTTATGAATGGGTCGTGTGAAAAACCAAATCTCAATGGCCTGTGTACAGCGGGGCCCTTTAAGACTCTGTCAGGGTTCTAGTTATTTCAGCTAAAGTTGAGCTATTTCGTCACTGCTGCACACATCAGTATCTATTCAGATTATTTAGATTATACATGTAATATACATCTACGTTGTGCAGTATAAAACAAAGTACATATGCCTTATACATAGTTAATAGAGTGGGAAAAGCAAAATCAGGAAAATGATAATCTTATTTGTTTGACAACTGGCTTAAAATAAACTTCCTCATGTTCCTGTTTTAGACTGTATCTGATTAAAGCACTGAGCTGCTTTTCATTTCAGTTTTCCGTAGACAAAGTGATTGTATTCATTGACATTGTAATTTTTACATTGTATACAAGACTGGACAGTTCATTGTTTTTTATCTCTGTCTGTGAGTTTGTCTTTTTGCATTTTTGAAAGTTTAATCTTGTGCATGAATATTGAACAGTAATTGATAACCGATTAATATATTTGACTTGTTATTTCCATATGGCTAGATCTTTGAAAAAATACATGTAGTACAGTACAATATTGATTTACATCGTGATCTAATTGTAGCTTCCTCAGCCAGGATGCGTCCCAAGGGAGAGCCAGTACAGATTATAAGAGCCTCCTTCAGCCAGCAAGAGGGTGAGGGTGAGGAGGAGGCCAATACCAAAACAGTGTTTGAGTTAGATGAGGAGAAGCTAGAGCAGATCTTACTGAATCCAAAGATTCAAGATAAAAAGGTGGTAGTTGTGTCTGTGGCAGGCGCCTTCAGGAAAGGAAAATCTTTCCTTCTGGATTTTTTCCTCAGATATCTAGATGCTAAGGTACAGTCATTAAGCTTCTTTATTCTGACCCTTTTAAAGCTTTTATAGTTTCCTGATCATGTATATTATTATTCATTATTTCTGTTAATTTCTTGATGGCGTTATGTTGATTTGTGATGAGACTAAGAGGTCTGCAACTCACCATTGATCCTTATTTTAGGGTCACCCAGATTGGCTTGGTGATGATGAGTCACCATTAGAGGGCTTTACATGGAGAGGCGGCAGTGAAAGGGAAACAACCGGTATTTTACTTTGGAGTGAGCCATTCTTTGTTAAGCTTCCTAGGGGAGATGAGGTATGGTTATTTTTTCAAATCATTTTTTTGTGCAAATTTCATGCAACACTCTTAAAAGTAGTAAAACTGTTCCCAATATGTATGTGTATACAGGTGTACTTCTTATTAAGGTTAAATTAAGTGTCATTCCACAAGAAATTATTGCCTATCAGGCAACGACTTAAGAAAAATTTGTTGCCTGATCAGAAATTTGGACGCCTGAAAAAAAGATATTTTGGAGGAATTTCAAATCAATGTACTCACAATCAAATGGGAATATACAATTTTTAATAATTATGTTTGTTAGCCGAGTTGCAAAACTCTGCGCTTAATTTGATGTGAGACGGGCGGGTGGGTGGGCGTCAACAGTTGGTTTCCGGACTATAAGTCAAGTATGATACATGCTAGTGCAATGAAACTTCATACACTTACTCACCATGAGTCAAGGATGACCCCTATTGATTTTTGGGTCCAAAGGTCAAGGTTACAGGACTCTGATTATTGAAAATGGTTTCCGGACCATATAAGAGCCCGTATTACACCTATGATCATGAAACTTGCCAGAAATGTTTCCCATGAATGAAGGATGACCCTGATGGATTTTGGGGTCCAAAGATGAAGGTCAAGGACTCTGATATTTGAAAATGGTTTGTGGACCATATTAGAGCCTGTAAAGCACCTATAATCATGAAACTTGCCAGAAATGTTTCCTATAAATCAAGGACGACCCCTCTTGATTTTTGGGTCAAAAGGTCATAGGTCAAAGTCATAGGAAGTCTGATGATTGAAAATAGTTTCTGGACCATATTTGAGCCTGTTTACATGCTAGTGCAATGAAACTTCATACACTTACTCACCATGAGTCAAGGATGACCCCTATTGATTTTTGGGTCCAAAGGTCAAGGTTACAGGACTCTGATTATTGAAAATGGTTTCCGGACCATATAAGAGCCCGTATTACACCTATGATCATGAAACTTGCCAGAAATGTTTCCCATGAATGAAGGATGACCCTGATGGATTTTGGGGTCCAAAGATGAAGGTCAAGGACTCTGATATTTGAAAATGGTTTGTGGACCATATTAGAGCCTGTAAAGCACCTATAATCATGAAACTTGCCAGAAATGTTTCCTATAAATCAAGGACGACCCCTCTTGATTTTTGGGTCAAAAGGTCATAGGTCAAAGTCATAGGAAGTCTGATGATTGAAAATAGTTTCTGGACCATATTTGAGCCTGTATTGCACCTACATGTATGATCATGAAACTTGCCAGAAATGTTTCCCATGAATCAAGGATGACTCCTATTGATTTGGGGATCAAAAGATCAAATTCATAGGACTCAGGTACGGTAATTGAAATTGGTGTCTGAACTTTAAATGAATGTGTATCAACCTGAAACGTGCTAGTGATGTTTCCCATCTGTCGAGAGCATATATTTATACAATTCATGTATATTTTACATTTTGCATATTGAATTTCATACTTACATTCAAGTTTTGCAAATCGGCACTTTGAATCTTTGATGCATTCTTAATTTTAAAAATATTAAAGGCCGAGCTTGGGGTATAAATAGCAGCCAACCAGGGAAATGGTGGCGAATATGAAATTTCTAGACACGTTCAGATTGCAGAGGAAAATTTCAAATTATCTCATGAAAAAGACACAATTTTCATATGAAATTTGTTATGAATCTGAACACGACGTTCAATCGTTTATGTATGTAATATGTAGATATTATATTGAGATTTAACTGAGTATTTTCACTCCAAATGATGGAAGCAGGACAAATTTTCAATTCAAATTCAGAAGAGTGACATGCGGAGGGCGTTTCTAACTCTGTTATTGTTTATACCGGATGCTGAGTCATACCGATAGCGCGTTTTCTATAATCATGATTATACTAGATTCTGAACATGCAGCATGCGCGCTTTCTTACCTCATTTCTTCACATTTTTTCCATTTGATGAAAATATTGAATCCAAAAACTCATTAATGATGTATGTCATGAGTTTTCAGAGACAACGTGACTAAAGTATATCCAATATGCCTTTGTCGGGTTTATGACAAAAATCTTTTTCGTATTTTTTTATTTACAGAAACTTTCTCAGTAAAATAATTTCTATGTCGTTTTCACGGCCCGGCTACTTGTACACCCGTTCGTAAACATTCTTACATCGTTGCTGCAATATGTGAAAAGTCCCAAGTTTTATCTTTTAAGGATGATATCCTCGGTATAAAGTCAAATAGATCCGTTTTATGTTCAGTGACACCACTATATACACTTTTCACAATGTGTAATTTTACTTTATTAAACCAGATTTTCACGATCTTCTCTTGGGAGAAACATGCTGTATAGCGCCGGCCATTGTCTACTCTAATTTATGTAGATCCGCGCAAAAGTACCCGCCAAAAACGAGAGGTCTACTTAGGGACGGACAATTTCATTAAATGTAAAATATTCCTTGTCATTTTTTTCTAAGAAAAATGTAGATATAAATTCCAAAAACATGTTAAAACAAAATGGAAAAAAATAATTTTATTTCGACATCTTTGCGATATCCTCGACGAAATGACCCTTTGCAGCCTCTCATGCACAATTCTAATTCCTAGCTTCCATTATCTATATGTACATATGTACATGTAGGTCATGCATATGTATGTGTAACCTGTCTTTCTAGACATAAAACCATACAAATAACATTTATAAGACGGCTACGAGTTTGATAAAATTATACTTTTAATATATTGTTCTCTGACTCAAGACTTTCATAAGTAAATCGTGAATTTTGTGTAAAAGATTCGTCTGCTATAATACACGTGCACAGCTCTGCCACAGCACGCTGTTTGCTATTTTTATCGACCCTGTTAGATAAGAACCGCCCAATGCCCCAGATACTCTCGATGGCTTACCCACCGGTATTTCGACAAATTGGAGTTCGGCCTTTAAGGTTATCATTTAGATGACTGCGTTCGAAATGTAGGTTGCCTGTGGCAAAATTGATTATTGAGGCGTCTGAGACTACAGGATAACTGCGAATTTCGTACCCTGCTTTCATATTTATTTTCATTATCAGGTTGTTGTGTTACTGATGGACACACAAGGTGCGTTTGACAGTGAATCCACAGTGAGAGACTGTGCCACTGTGTTTGCTCTCAGTACCATGATCAGCTCAGTGCAGGTAAATCAACATACATTCTGTGACGGTATTAAACTTAATTTAAATGACCACTTATGAACATGATGAAATTCAGATGTAACAGAATGTATTCAGCATGCAAAATATAGAATTACTGTCCTGTTCACTAATTCCAGAGCACCCTGTTTTCCCGATTTTCTCTAAAATATGATAATGTCATAATCCAAAAAGATATCAGTTTTACAGTACTCCTGTAGTCGTAACAGAAAATACAATTGTTTTGACTGTACGTCAGTGAAGTTAGAAATAGGACGGAAAATAAAAAGTCTACGGGGATTTTCTATAGTAAAATCGCTGAAAATGTGTGATGTCGGAGGCTTTGACGTCACTGTTTACTATTGTTGACACGGAGAACAATATGGCGGCGGCTTGAAATTAACATGGGAATTTCCCGTAGACATTTTATTTTTAAATATTGCGGATTGAAGGCAGCTGATAGGGTAAGTTGAAGATAATTTCCAGTTACGACTAAAGGAGGTCAATTCTCGGAAACAATGAATAGTAGGAAAATTCATCAGACGACAGAATAAATTGCCAAAACAGGGTGCTCTGGAATTAGTGAACAGGACAGTAATGTTTGTCAAGGTTAATTAACATCAAAGTTCTATACCTGTCATAATGTATTCCCTAGGTGTATTGTAAAAGTAATGTTAATGATTTCTGTTTATATTGTAGGTCTTCAACATTACACAGAATGTACAAGAAGATGATTTACAACATCTTCAGGTAAGTTGTACAATCTCTGAATGTGCATAATGTACTTGTATAAGAGGTAAAATCTCTACTTGTACAGAAAGTCTCTCAGAATTTATGTTGCAAATGATGCACAGTTGTTAGCCAAAATGACTGATAACAATTTTAGAACACTGGTACATGTACATATTATACTAAGAAATATATGCATCTGAAACATTGTACAATATAAACAAAACCTTTAGAGGGACTATTCAAAGAAAATATGTCACCTTATTTACATGTATATACTGATAGTACATGTGATATATAATACAAAATGTACAGAGGACTGTACACTATTCACATTTATATATAACAAAAACACTGCCAGGTAGTGTATACAAATTACCTTTTTCATTAAGATACCGTGATGATTTGGTTTGCCTGTAAAGAACATTTACCTTCCCATGTTTACCTTGATTGTACATTGTATGCCATACTTCTTATTTCAGCTTTTCACAGAGTATGGTCGACTTGCCCTGGAGGATAATGATAATGAATCCAAACCTTTTCAGGTCAGAAATAACATTTTGTTTGCTTACTACTCCTACAATACTAATACATCTAAACACGATGGGTAATCTAGCAATGCAGTACATTCGATTTTTCTAAAATTTTGTGTGATATAGATTATTTATCACAAAAAGGGAAATGTGATGCAGTGCAAAGATACCATTGCTATGAGTTTTGTTCAAAATAAGAGAACAATATCTTTTTATAAAGCTGAAAAATGATCTGTGTCATTCATGAAGATGAAAATGAAAGTAAAACGCCGATCGTTATTTATGCATCATAAAAAGCTAATATTTACATTATTTTGGATTCAACTCATAGCTAAGACATCCTTACACTGCATCACATTCCCCTTTTTGTTATAAATTACAGAGGACTCCATTTAAACTGATATCGGTTAATCTGATACTCCGGCTAATCTGATATGATTTCAAAACACAAAACCATTTGTATCCATTTCTATTGAAAATACTATTTTTAAACTGATAGAAAATTATCAGAACTCTGTTTATTCTGATACAAAATTGCCGTAAGGAAAAAAATCGGCAAGGTACCAAATCGTAAAACAGGGAAAAATTCCCCGTTTTCCAGCTAATTACCGTCTGGCTTCACCTTTTCACCTGTCAATCATTGTAAGGGAGATAGTATGGAGTGTTATTTTAGCACTACCGCATTTTTTAATAGGTGGACTCTCCTTATGTAGAGGGTAGCAGACGATGTTTATTTAACAATATTGATTTTTCTTTTAACTTAAACAGATAGTCCGAGGTAGGTGTATTTCATGTCGTAACATTAAACGATGGATTTGACCAACAAGTTTTAATAAGGCCTGGCTAAAATAAATAATTTTGTTGGTTTTGTCTTCATTTTATTTTTTTAATGACCGGTCCGTTGGTAAAACTACGTCTCAAAATCGAATCAATTGATGAGCCGACCGTTTTCTTCCCATCTGTACCATTCAGTCCTGATCCAAAGAAGATGTAATGACATTGAAAAGAAAAAGAACAGCCATATCGTGGCCAATAGATACAAAGCAGTGAAGCTCTCGGATCAGAGGACCCCCCTCCCCCTCCCCAGGCAGAGATTAATTGCCAAGAAATTTGCAGGCCCAAGTCGCCAACATCACCAAGAAAAGCGATGCCATCCGCGAAAAATATCAGTCTAATTCCAAAGATATCGATCTGACAAGGCAGTTGTTGTGAAAGGAGCCCTGACCCAGTGGTTTACAGGGACTCGATCAACAAAAACCCCCCTATCAGGCCCTATTCTGGCAGAGAAGGCGGCAGACCTGGTTGAACAAGCCTGGCTTCTCTGCAACAAATGTCGAACGGTCCGACTAGAGTGATGGACGTCCCAGGATAACATCGAATTCAGGAGAATTTACGAAATAAGGTCGTCGATGACGGAAAAGGCACTCAAAGGAATGATAACACAGCTAACGAGTTAACGTTTCTCCGATCAGAGCATTACAAGACAGACCCTGACATTCAAAGTGAACATCAGTGGCGGATCCAAGGAGTTCAAGGAGATGGTGACGGTGATGACAGCTTAAATGACCAGGCAGAAGCGCAAAATCCTTCTGTTCCTTGACAATTGCTCCGCTCGCCCGAAAGGTTCATTATAAGGTGTTCTATTTCATTCAGATAGATATTGATTTTCTCTATGACATTCATTTTTATCTTTGTTCTGCGCCTGAGATTTAAATCTCTAATGTCCACTTACGTATCTTATCAATGTATATGTACTTGTGTATGCGTTCGTCCGTAAAATTTTCATGTCATTTCAAGTGGTCATTCAATGGGTACAAATTGAAGCAATAAAACTGGACAGAAATGTCAATCACACGCTGAGGAAACAAATTACTAGCATAAAAGAAGATGTCAAGCACATTCCAACATAATATTTTACAGGTCTCCATGTATATATCGTTTCATACACGGCAGATAAAGAAAATAACTACACAAAACGCATCAATTTCATTATTTTCAGACGAAAATGTCTCGAAATTTATCACTCCGTCTTATCTGATACTCCGTTTATACTGATAGTTGGAGTCTGACAAATAGGCTATCAGTTTAAACGGAGTCCTCTGTATCTATATTTCACAAAAATATAGAGAAACCTATTGTTCTGTGTTGCAAGATTACCCAACGTGTAAAGTATTTAATGAGAATCATAACAGAAAGATTTAGGCACATGCTATTTCATACGGTATTTATGAAACGAGTTGTGTGAATTTTATATCCCCGAGCCTTGGCTAGGGGATTAAAATCACACAACGAGTCATAAATAATGTATGGAATAGAAACATCATTTGAGATTCTTTTTATCACATGAAATATGACGTAATTAATCGAAATAGCGTCAAAATGTTATAATTCCGACTTCTTTTTTTTGCAAATAACGCGCCAACGTTGCCGTTTCTTTTGTTACGTCACAAAGGATCTGGAGCGCTTCATCCAATGACCACTCTCCGAAAGTGATATGTAACGTGTTATCATAACATTTATTTATGAAATGGCTTTATTTAACTGAATAAAGGGTGTATCATGTGATAATATAATTTATGTCCAAATGTTACAATGTATTAGCAATTAGAAGCCATGATGACCAATTTTGCTTAGATGATCTGGCCTGAAAAAAAACTTAATCTGATGACCAGGTAAAATTAGGCCAGGTCAGGTAACTCAGCTACAGTAGTACTTGAGAAAAGTCTGCAGATTGTTGAATTTGATGATGAAGTTGTTATTTTTCCACAGTTTCTGTTATTTTTGGTCCGAGATTGGAGTTTTCCGTATGAAGCTGAATATGGAGCAGCTGGGGGTAGAAAGCTTCTAGAGAAAAGACTGAAGGTGAGCCTCTTTTGAAGAATGCACCTTGTATCCATGTGGTTTTCCCTGTAAGCCAGTCAGTAATTGTATAAAAAAAATATTGATGTTCAATTTTAATTACTGAATGAAGTTTAAACCAGATTTATTGAAAAGTTGTATTATACATGTTGTAGGAAAATTGTAATATAGTGTTTTGTCATCAAGTAAAGGGGTATCATCTGATACATTACTGTTTATTTTACTTAAAACATACATTTACATATTTTCATATAATATCAATTTTTACACTTTTTTCTGCACAATTACAGAGATCGGAAGTAACTCATGAAGATTTGATTTGTACTTGTACATGTATGTACCCAAAGTTTAAAGTAAATCACTTAAACCATGCTATGTTTTGTATGTAAGGTATCAGACAAACAACATAAGGAATTAAAGCAGATAAGAGAGCACATACGTTCTTGTTTTGAGAACATTGGTTGCTTCCTGATGCCACATCCAGGTCTTAGAGTCGCTACCAACCCACACTTTGATGGAAAACTTAAAGGTAGGTACATGTAGCTCATATGATCAGTAATATGAGGGTCGATTGATATGTTGTGAGCCTTGGTTTTGTTGGATGCAGAAGGTATTCTGCTGATGGATTATCTCAAAAAAGGACAATCAATGGCACATACTAATACTATGCTTCACTTCTGACACAGATATGGGAAAATATTAAACTTAAGGGCTGCGGAAAGCTCACTAGTTAAAGGTGTATTGTTCCATCAGGACAATGCTCCTGTTCACAAGTCTGTCACTGCCATGACTGCCATTCATGATTGTGGCTTTAATTTGATTGGGCATCCGCCTCATTCACCTGATCTTGGATCTTGCTCCATCATTCTTTAATTTTTTCCCAAAACTGAGAGCAGCTATTTCTGCCACCCACTTTCAGTCCGATGATGAGGTCATACTTGCATTGGATGGCTTTCTGACCAGTCAAGATAAGGAGTTCTTTAAAAGTGGTATTTAGTCCCTTAAACACCGGTGGCAAAAGTGTATAGATACTGAAGGGGATTATGTTGAAAAATAATGCAAAATGTCTGATAAAATTCAAATTCATCAATACGAACATCACAACATATCAGTCAGCCCTCATATGGACTTGTACAAGTTTACGTAATATTGTTAGTTTTATCTCAAATGGTCCGTTTTTTATGGTCGGTCATAATTATATGGTCAGTTACATGTCCATATACATTGTCACACATGTATTTACGTGTATATCAAACAGTATGCTATTTCTAGTATGATCTATTATACATGTACATGTATCTTACATTGTCAATTACATTTATATCATGTAAACCTATCGTATTTTCTGCTCATCAGATTTTAGTCTGGTACTATCGTTTTATTTTTGATATCTGAATTCCAGACATAGAAAATGACTTTAAAGAGCAGGTTAAGGTTCTAGTGCCTTATCTTCTTGATGAATCCAACCTGGTCGTAAAGGAAATTAACGGTGCCGAGGTCACATGCAGGGAATTAGTGGAATATTTCAAGGTATGTGTGACGATATGCTGAAAAAAGTGAGATATTATTTTTGGAGAGCTTCAATGGAAAATCACTTCAAAATAAGGAAAAAGAGTAATTCTTCTACTACCCAAACATACAAACATGTTTACAAAGAAAATGAACACATGTATTAAAAATCTTGCATTGAGCTTGTTGTGAATGTGTAGTGTAACATGCTATTTACATTTTACTCATGAAAAACCTGTTTGATATGTGACGTGTATGCCAACATGATAAATTCTAAGTGAACATGTACATGTTGGAAACATTTCTATAAACCTCTGATGTTAGGCAACCATACCTTATATCACTTGGAGTATATATACATGTACATTCAAAGTGACAACATAAAATAATCTGCAAGATGGTAAATTCATTTAATGACCTAAAATTTGACATTGTCACATGTCTCTTAATATTTACATGTACTTTTAAAAAGGGTTCATAGAAGACAAACAAAATTGTCATCTGGAAAATAGATTATTGAATTTCTTTCACATTTTGTACACAACTGGAAATGTTCAGTTCTTTGAAATATATACATAATTTGTCGAAAGGCTTCTTTATAAACTGTCATCCACGTACATGTATGTTTGCAGGCTTACATTAAAATCTATCAGGGAGATGAACTGCCAGAACCCAAATCCATGTTACAGGTCAGTTTGTCATTTACATGTACAAAAAGTCATGTAATTTAAAATTGAGTTACATGTAAGCTCAAAAGTGCTGCATGTATGTATTGTTTTCATTTGCACTAGTTTATATACAAATCTATTTTAGTTTGACATGAAATGGCGGATAATATTTCAGTTCTTAGTTTGAATGTGAGAGGAATCTCTGATGTTAAAAAAAGAAGGGATATTTTTCAGTGGGTGCGAAAAAAAGATTGTTCAATATTTTTCTTTCAAGAAACACACAGTATCGAAAGAAACGAAAAGACCTGGAGAAATGAATGGGGTTATGAATCGTATTTTGATAGTTTCTCTAGTAATAGCGCGGGTGTTGCAATTCTTTTTAAAAATAATGTTGAATTTAAAGTAAACCAATGTATAAAATCTGGATACGGACGCTACTTAGCTCTTGATGTTACAATTCAAGATACTAAAATTACGTTTTTAAATCTATATGGCTACAATAATGATAGGCCAAACTTTTTCGATGAAGTTTTTTCTGTAATTGAGCGAATAGGTAATTCATATGTAATAATAGGAGGTGACTGGAACGTTGTACAAGATATGTCTCTAGATACATACAATATAGCTACATTGAACAACAGAAATTCTAATGAGAAAATAAAGGAATTTAAGATAGAAAAAGATTCTGTAGATCCTTGGCGATGCTTCAATGAAAATAGGAAAGTGTATACTTGGAGAAGACCTAATCCCATAAAACAAAGCAGAATAGATTACTTTTTGGTATCCAATACAATATTTGCTAAAGTGAAAGATAGTGCTGTCATTCCAGGATATAGGACGGATCACTCGGCAATCTCTATAAGATTTTCTTTAAATGAAATAGAACGTGGAAAAGGATATTGGAAATTTAATAATACATTACTTTTTGATTCAGAATACACAGACAAGGTTAAATTATGTATAAGTGAAACGTTAAGTTCTTTTGAGAATAATTCAGAAAATAACATTAATTACCAATTTGTATGGGAATTGATCAAAATGCAGATAAGATCTCTTACTATTGAATATTCAATTAATAAGTCCAAAACTCAAAAAGAAAGCATGAAAGATATGGAGAGAAAAATTTTAGCTTTGGAAAAAAAGGTTCGTGAATCACCAACTTCTGTTGATATGGAATCTCTAGAATCTCTTAAATTAACACAACAAAATCAAAGGAAGAAAATTGTGGAATCTGTTATGTTCAGATCGAAGGTAAATTGGTATGAATTCGGAGAAAAAAATTCAGAATACTTCTGTAAATTAGAAAGTAGAAACTATGTAAATAAAACAATTTATGAATTAATCGATGAGAATGATACTGTTTTATCACAACAAAAAGATATTTTATCATACCAAACTGATTACTTTCAGAATTTGTACAAATCAAGGCTAAGTGAAGACAAAGATTGTGAAAAATTAAAAGATGAATTTCTGGAAAATGATTCAAAATTGTCGAATGAGCAAAAGGATCAATGTGAAGGATTATTGACTAAGGCAGAGTGTAGTAAAGCTCTTTATAACATGTCTAATAAAAAATCACCCGGGTCAGATGGTCTCACGGTCGAGTTTTACAAATTTTTTTGGAAATTGATAGGTGATCTTGTTCTTAAATCATTGAATGTGGGTTACAGGGAAGGCAAGATGTCAGATTTTCAATGTCAGGGAGTAATTACATGTTTACCTAAAGATTCAAAAGACAGACGTTACATAAAAAACTGGAGACCTATTTCACTCCTAAATATAGATTATAAGATTGCTGCTAGTTCTATTGCTAACAGATTCAAAATTGTTCTTCATTCTATCATAAGTGAGTCCCAAAAAGGTTTTCTTAAAGACAGATTCATTGGTGAAAATACTCGGCTTTTATATGATGTAATGGAATATATGCTTAAAATTAAAAAGAAAGGTTTACTTCTCCTCCTGGATTTTGAGAAAGCATTCGACTCGGTTGAATGGTCTTTTGTACAAAATACACTGAAATCTTTCAATTTTGGCGAATCTATAAGCAGATGGTTTTCTACTTTGTATTACAATTCAAAAAGTTGCGTCATAAATAATGGTACAATGTCTTCGTTCTTTCCTTTACAGAGGGGCTGCCGTCAGGGGGACCCCCTTGCTCCCTATATTTTCATACTCGTAGTTGAATTATTAAGTTCTAGATTAAAAAAAGATAAAAACATTAAAGGCTTAAAGTTTGGCAATCTTAATCTCTTGATAAACCAATATGCAGATGATACATTTTTACTATTGGATGGTACTGAACAATCATTACGAAAGTCTATGGAAATAATTTATAAATTTGGCAGGATAAGTGGCTTAAGATTAAATGTAAGTAAGTCACAAGCAGTATGGCTTGGTTCAAAAACAGGAAGTAATGAGACAATTTGTGATGACTTAAACATATTATGGACAAACGATACATTTAAAGTTCTAGGCATTGTATTCACAAACAACTTAAAAGGAATGGTGGATTTAAATTATAAGGAAAAAATTCTGTCAACTAAGAGACTTCTAGGAAGTTGGGTGCAAAGAGACTTAACTCCAATAGGTAAAATTACTATTTTGAAATCACTGGCCCTTCCAAAATTTATTCCATTTATTTTCGTCCCTTCCAAACCCATCTAAAGCAATTATTTCAGAATTAGACAAAATTTTCTTCAGATTCATTTGGAATTATAAGCCAGATAAGATAAAAAGATCAACCATAATAGGCTCATATGAAAAAGGAGGGTTAAATATGGTGCACATACCATCATTCATCAGTTATATAAAGATCAAATGGATAAAACGAATTTACAACAATCCAAAAGGTTCTTGGCAAAAACTCTTGTCTTATATTTTTAATATAAGGGAAGACACAGAAGGTGTATGGGGGCTAAATAAACATAAACTTTTGGAACTTAGGAAAATTATTTCAAACGAATTTTGGAAAGATGTGATAAGTGCTATTATGTTACTGAAGAAAGAAAATTTGACCACATCTGAATTTTTACAGGAAGACATACGTAATTTCTGTAATATATCTGAATATTCTTTTTATACGAAATGGTGCCTACAGGGTATCAATTGTGTAAATGATTTAATAAATCAACATGGAAATTTCAAACAATTTGAAGAAATACAAAATATAAGTGGATGTAATAATTTCTTAAAATATTATCAAATTATAGAAAAAATACCAATGGATTGGAAAAAACGAATAAAGGAATTTAAAGTTAATAATAGTTTATTAGATGTATGTGAGGACGACGAATTACTTATAAAATTAATCTCTAATAAATGTATAAAATTTGTTTATGAAATTTTAAGAAATAAAGTCTTCCAATCCCCTGATACAAGAATAATGAAATGGAAACATGAACTTGGAAATATGAATGAGGAATACAATCATTATTATCTTCTTCCCAAAAAATGCTCCTCCGACACCTCCCTAATTTACTTTCAGTATAGAATTTTAAATCGAATACTTTCTACAAATACATTTTTATTCAGACTCAATATAAGTGAAACCAATTTATGTTCATTCTGTGCTGTTGAAGAAGAGACTCTCACACATCTATTTTATGATTGTGTGCACGTTAGAAATTTATGGAATGAAATTCATCAGTGGTTAGAAAATAACTTGGTACGTACTATTAATTTTGATAAAATTGATATTATGCTGGGCAGTAAATCTGGAACAATATTAGAGAATCATATTATATTGATTAGTAAACGATACATTTACTCTTGTAAACTAAACTCTATGCTTCCTTGTTACTCACACTTACTTGCTAAGATTAGAAACATAAGAAATTTAGAAAAGTACATTGCCAAAAAAAATTGTAAGATTCACCTATTTAACAAGAAGTGGCTTTTTTTTGAGTGAAAATGACGAACCTTCTGTCCAATGATTATTTCTATTTCATAAATGTTCCCTATAACTCCTTTCTCAAGAATATTATATATTTACTAACATAATTTACTTAAAACAATATTTACTGTTGCACTACTTTTACGTATATTGACTAGCAGCTAGATTTTCTAATTTGATACAATTTGATAATTTCATAAATACATGCATTTCATATAAAATTTTCTCAGTTATATATAAAACATAAACCATACACTCATAGATACAATGATATTTTCTTCATTATAATGTCACTTATTATATACATGATGTATGTTGTGTGAAAGCAAGTGTGGAATGTATGAGGTATGGAAGTGTTTGAATGAATATGTTGTGTGTACACTATATGTATATGAAAATCTACAAAAATAAAAAAAATAAAAAAAAAAAAAAAAAAAAAGCTCAAAAGTGTAGATATATTTTTAGCAAGACAGAGTCCAGCAAAGTATTCATAGAAACTTGACAAATACTGGAATACATGTATTTTTTGAAGTAGTAAAATTTCTTATTAATGTTGTCCAAAAGTAATGATATCACTGTATGTGCACATACAAAAGTATGTGACTGACTTCTAAACCATTTTTTGGCCAGTTGCGAAGCAAAATCCGGTCTATGAAATGGGGAAGTCCGTCTGTCCGTCCCTCAGTGCGTCAACATTTTGGTTAAAGTGTTGCGTTTAAGTCCGTTGAGAGAAAACTGTTTGGAGGAGCGACTTGAAACTTGAAATGGTGATAGACCATGATGAGACGAATCAAACACAGCAACAAAAGGGGTAGGGCCACCAAGCCCGATATTGGCCCTAATTTTGAACATTGTACTTCATAGAATTCTTCACTGTTATTTGACATTTTGAAATGTTCTCTACTGAATCACAAATCTATCTTTTGTAAATGTTGCGTTTATCAATAGCTTTTAGCCCTTTGAAAACACCAAAATTGGTCATATTTCGCAAAATTGACACAAAAACTACATATCTCCATTAAATTAGCAGTGGCCGCATGCATTAACTAAGATGAAAAAATTATATGTGAAAGAATATTAGTATATCTTTTTGTCATAAATGTTTTATCTCAGTTAACGCATGCGGCCACATTGAATTCTTCGACAAAAGAAAAAATTCCTTGCAATATTCGCCGTATTTTGTCAATAACGTCAAAATGACGTCACTTTATGACGTCATTGCAATTAAATGGCACTTTGTTTGGTGAATTTTTTCTTTTCTCTAAAAGCGGTAAACGTTAGTGTATTTTCATGAGAGATATCAAGTATTTCTTATGAAATTTATTTCTGGGGAAAAATTGAGGGCTGATTTAGGGGTCTCGTGGCCCTACCCCTTTGACCTAGTGACCTTGACCTTGGAGTTTGACCTACTTTTGAAAAACTTTAACCTTGGTCATAACTTTCGAATGGTTAATGATAGGGCTTTTATATTTTACATAGTATTCCTTGTCACAAGACCTCACCATGGATACCAGAAGTTTTGACCTTGTGACCTTGACCTTGGAGATTGACGATAGTTTGGGCTATATCTCATGAACTATAGAGGCTATGGCTTTTTTAAAATTTCACATGCAGAATCTTCATTTTCATGACTTTTGACCTAGTGACCTTGACATTGACCTTTGACCTACTTTTGAATTATTGACCTACTTTTGAACTATAAGAGGTAGGGTTTTGATATTTTACATATAGATTCCTCATGCCCACAACTTTCATTTGATATCATGACCTTCGACCTAGTGACCTTGACATTGACCTTTGACCTACTTTGGAATTATAAGAGGTAGGGTTTTTTATTTCATATACAGATTCCTCATGACCAGAACTTTAATTTGAGATGTCATGACTTTTGACCTAGTGACCTTGATATTGACCTTTGACCTACTTTTAAACTATAAGAAGTAGGGTTTTGATATTTCACATGTAGATTCCTTATGACGAGATCTTTCATATGATATCATGACTTTTGACATAGTGACCTTGACATTGACCTTTGACCTACTTTTAAATTATAAGAGGTAGGATTTTGATATTTCAGTTGTAGAATCCTCATGACCAGACCTTTCATTTGATATCAAGACTTTTGATCAAATGACCTTAACATTGACCTTTGACCTACTTTTGTACTATATGGAGTAGAGCTTTGATATTTCACATTTAGATTCCTTATGACCATAGCTTTTTTTCATTGCGCAATAGTATTAATGACCTTTCATCTTTCTGTCTGCGCAAAAATGTATATGTCATCTAATACAAACACTTCGCAATCCGGCCTTAACGCCTTTAGCGGTTTATGGTTTTTTTTATTTAAGCATTTTATACATTTAAAACAGATACGGGTTTTCTCATTGCTTATACATGTATTCACTTCTAATTCACACACAATAAGCATATACATATACTGTACATGTATAATTCATTTAAAAAATTCATTTGAAATTGTTCTACCATTACAGCCCTTGTCTTTTTTTCATGTGTCAAATACCTGTATTTAAAGTTTCTTATGTTGTACAGGCAACAGCCGAGGCCAACAACTTGGCAGCCGTCTCAAGCTCAAAAAGTCTATACTCCAGACTGATGGAAGAGGTAGGAAAATGTTACATTTGAAGTTTGGTGCAATACAGTAACTTTAGTTTGCACAGTTGATGTCATAACTAAATTAAATTCTTAAACATTTTGTATAGAACTCAATGACCTATCCATGTACAATTTATTCATATGTTGTACTCGTTAAGCCTGGCGTTTATGTTTTGTAGGTCTGCGGTGGAGAGAAACCATATCTTCACCCTGAGCATTTGGATACAGAGCATCAGAAATGTCGACAAAAGTGCGTAGACACTTTCTGTTCTACACGCAAAATGGGAGGATCGCAGTTCAGTAAACAGTATCAGGAGCAACTAGAAACCGAAATTGACGAACTCTACGAGAACTTCAAAAAACATAATGAGGGCAAAAACATTTTCGTCTCGGCGAGAACTCCGGCAGTTTTATTCACTGTGATGGCCATAGCATATATATTTTCCGGTGTGTTTGGACTAGTTGGGGCAGAGTCATTTGCTAATTTATTGAATGTAATTCTGGTACTGTTTTTAGTGTTGTTATGCACGTGGATTTATGTCAGATATAGCGGTGAGCACAGAGGTGTGGGACAAACCATCGATCAAATAGCAGAAACCATATGGGATAAGGTACGGTATAAACACAGAATTCTTAATCATATATGACACATACAGACAAAGTTTGAATACAATATCCTTTCAGTTACTTTGACATTTTATTCTTTATTCCATAATTCTCTTCATATATAGTTTAGGTTCCATTATACAAAGAAAGACCGGGATAAGGAGTCTGATAATCCTGTTTGATATCCATGTTCTATCTCTACGTAATTTTGCTGAAGTTTGAAGAACTTGATTGATTCTTGAATTTCAGACTATTTTGAAACATTTCAAACAAAGGGTAATATTCTTCTAAGAACTGTAATGTTGTCATTAAAGTGATATGCCTGGTTGATTTTTGCTGCAAATGCATTGTAGTGATCCCCAGCCTTCTTTATTCCATTTTAATCACTAGATACTTCTGTTAAGTATGGAAACAGATCATTGTTCTGTTAGCATTATACATTGTAAATCTGCTATCCCTTTTATGTTGCATTTGTTAGAGATTACTCATTTTTTGCACTTACTTTGCCTTCAATCATTTTATGACAATTTTTAATGAAATCCATTTTGGCATAATACTAAAATTCTGATGGATGAAATGGATTCAATATACATGTACATTATACTCCCTTACATATGGTGACCACCTTATTGTACCTGTAATATGAAAGTACGTAGAAGTACATGTACATGCAAGATTCCCCGTTGACTCCATAAGTGTTACACTCCACAGATATGTATTGTTATCATTCATCGTGTTACATATGAAGCTATTTTCATTTTTGTACACCATTCCTTTTCTGCATGGTGTTTCTTTGGCAAATATACTTTCTTTTCGTGAATCCAATATGCTTCTACAGTTCATCTCCACTTTGTAAACGCGATATTACTTAATCTCAGCCCAGTTTGTCTTTCAATATGAACTGCCAGCACAGTTACAAATAAGATGTGGTTTTGTAAGCTTTAAAGAACATACATGTTATTAAAAACAACACTTTTTAATGACAGTGTAATGAAAATTAAGATAACACATTTATTTAGACTGGATGTGAGATGCTTTACACAGCATATGGGCTTTTGCCTTGATTTAAATCTTCAGTTTGCATGATATTTTGGTTTTGTTGTATTCTGCTATTCTGTACATCATGCTATTAGAGTTGACTCTAGCTAGAGATTTTTAACAGACACAAGTCATAAACAAACAAAAATCTCTTTCCCTCAGTTAAAGAAACATGTAATGAAGATATTCTGTCATTTTAGTGCAGAAATTTACCAATTTATAAACAGCTGTGTAAATGGCATACTACATGTATCTTGACTTAAAGAACATATCTGTATCAGTGAAGAAATTTAATCTTACATGTAGTACCCACATTATAAATTTCAGCACATTGGCTGTTTGTGATTGAAAAAGTTACCTCATCTGTGAAAGTTACATACATGTATGTATGTGTATGTGCAGAATTGTTCCAGCTTCTACCTGTTTCATTATACAGTATGCATTCCTATGATACAATGTCCCTAGTCTCCCACTAGAAAGAGTCTTATTTCTTATCATTGCTGCAGTATTGTAAATGTTTCACCTTTTTCTTCTCCAGGCTTTGAACCAGGCTTATACTCAAGTGATGCAACATGCAGCAAAACAGACTATTCAACACGCCACACGCCCAAAGAGAGACTAACTACCCCTCGCCCACAGATATTCTTATATTTTTTCATATCAGTATAATGCACAAGTCATTCTAATTTATGAAATATAACCTTATACATGTATGTGCTGTACAGGCCAAACAAATATTCCTAATGTAATAAGACTGCCATTGGTACATGTCTTTATTAGGACTTCCTTGGTGATGAAATATATAATAACTAATTTCTTGACAATACCTGTATATGTACCTGTTTAAAGAATTACACAGTTATAAATATATATAATATTTGAAAATACATTGTATTTAATTACTTGATAAATCTTTGTCCATGAAATAAAATTAGGATTTTAGGGATACATGTATATGAAGTTTTATTCTGTACATCTCTGAGTTTGACCTAATATTTTGTGAGCTAACCTTGATATTACATAAATGTTACATCTGATGACCATGACATTAAAACTTCAATCTTTATGCCCTAATTTTGACATCTTTTTCATTTAATGTTATACAAACATGCCTATAAATATACACATGTAGGTTCATTTGTAATACAATAGATACATGTACGTGTATGATATTTTGTAACATTACAGAGTTACCTACCTTTATGGAGGGCTGATGAATCAGAGTTCATGTACTTGTAAAATCGTCTATGGAAACAGAGGTAGAATTCAGGGAATTAGTGATATAGAATTATTAAAAATGTTTCCATAGGATTTTTTTACATCTTAAGTACCTGATCAGAAAGTAACTCTCTACCATACACATAATAATCTGACATATGTAATGCTTTTAGACAATATCTTGTTCATCATCACAAAATGGTTTGGGTAAAATTTATTTGTTTGAATGTTTTGTCAAATTGTACTTCTATTGTGTATTGTCTACTTGCATAAACATATGTGAAGTGTGAGCTGCATACTTAGATAATTTAAAACCTACATGTATTTTGTGATTTACTGGTACCCTTCTACAAACTCTGAATAACAAACTAAGTTACTTGATTGTTTGCATTTTTATGTCGCAATAAGATTTTCACAACATTTCAGTATTTATGAATGAAATTATTTCATTTGTCGAGTTTATAGAAAGCGCAATGATGCACTATATTCAAAAGATTTTACCACTTTCCTATCTTTAATTCCATGAGCATGGATTTTTCTGTGTTTTAAGGCAAAAACTTTTTCTTAGAATTTTAAGTAACCAATTTAAATTTATTGAAATTAGTCCTGGTGTACTTTTTTATATTTGACAGAATGCAGCATTATTATAAGTTTTTCATGTTATTGGATTGATGTAGATTTATACGAATGTTGTCATGGTTTTTCTACATACATGTATTAATATTGTTGATATAAAAATGTAGTCGGACAAACTTTAATCTCTACTTGAATCACAATCCTAAAGATATCTAATACATGCACTTTTTGTACGATTGACAAGCTTTCAGTGAAGCATTCAGATTTAGGTTTTGGTATATTAAGAACTGAATGTTATGTGTTTTATTCTTTATACATGAAAATTCCACGGATCTGATTGAATTGAAATTGCTGTGATGATTTTGAATTATATAAATATATTTATGAAGTTTTTCCATGCTGATAGCAAAATATTATGGGGACATATGGTCTGAAATAAAAGTTTGTATCTGAAGAATACAAGAAATCTATTAAAACTGCACAAAATACTACATGTATATTGATTGGAAACGGTACAGTAATCTGTAATAAAACACATGCTCAATGAACTACATGTAGACTAGTATTCTGACAACGAGATAGCATGACACACCAAAGTTCCCATGTGATCTTGTTTCATATTTTTTCAATGAAATTTAATGAATATTTTTTTATTTTCTTTAAAATTACAGTGTATTTCAATTTAAGATAGACTTCAGTGAAATTGTACTGTATATTGTAATTGTTATAAATCTACTGTATGTGTAATGTCAGAAAAAATTCTTGGTGCATGTTTAACATTGTCAAGTATGCCATTGTTTTACTGAAAACATACGACAACTACATGTAAATACAGGGAAAATATATTAGAGGGGTTTAAAATTCCAAATCGGGTTTTTGAATAAGGTGTTATTCCAAGAAAGATAAATTGTTTAATTATGTTTGGAGTTTGGTCGGAGTACACAGTTATTTCTTGTGGAATTTGAAATTTTTACACTTAAGATAAAAGGAAGAAGTATTCTAGTTAAAAAAAAATTCTGATCTAAAGAATAATGATGTTCTTGCATACAATTATCAGCTTTTTCATTTCATTAAGCAGTCACAAACAACTTTTGTATGACTCTATAAGCATAAAGGTGTTGGTGCATGTATTTATTTTATGTTTGAAGCTTTTTTTTTTTTTTTTTTTTTGCAATTTTGACTTTTAAACAATTTCTGTGACTTTTAATAACATTCTACCTTGAGTGCACGGTCCTAAACATATTTTGTGCATGTATGTAGCTATCAACTTTGTGACCTTGACCCTTGGTATACAATAATGGGCGTGTATCTAAGGCATACTTTGTTTATAATGTGCATCATAAACCATTTATGTACTACAAAGTGCTAATGATTATTGTTAGTCACATTGATTTATGTGACCTTACTATGTTATTTAATGTTGAAAGTGTGACCATGACTGTAAACCATGTTTTATTCTCCAAAATTTCTTTCTTGTGATTTCCCTACAAGTATGTGAAAAATGTGCATTTATTTCAATTTGGTACAATTTCAAGAAGGGGGTACCCTCTTTTGATTATCTATACTAAGAGAGTAATCTGGTAGAGATAATTTCTAACAGATTTGGGAACAAAACATTGTTTACAGTGTGACCTTGACCCTGTAGATGGTTTACATTATATGACCTTGACCCTTTAGACCATGATAATGGTGGTAGCTATTGGTCATACCTATAATATTGTTGTGATCAGTTACAACATTTGAATATTTGAAATAAAAATTTCATACTTTCTTTCACTTTGTCCTGTTGAAATGTATTCCTGAAGTTACACAAAGATATTCTATCACCAGCCTTATAGTGGTTCATCTGAGATACATGACTGTTATGGTAAAACATTCTGAAAATTATTATGACTTCAGACTTTAGTGAAATTCACAACAGCTCAATTTCCATTGTCACATCACTCGCTATGAACTGTAATATCATGATGAAAATACCTCGCATAATAGAGAAATGCATATTGCTCACAGAATAACACGTCTTGAACTTGAAAATATTCTTGATCTTCTCTAAGATGTACATATTTTAAAAGCAGTCCTACTTAGTTCCATGTAGATGAGCTGTTTATACCTGTGACCTGTAAATGTTTTTATACCCCCGCAAACAAAGTATATAGGAATCACCCTGTCTGTCCATCTGTATGTCCATCACACCTTGTCCGGAGCATAACTCCTCCCCTGTGGATGGATTTCAATAATATTTCACAGAAATGTTCCTTAGGATGTTAATGTTCTAGGGATTTGGATAGTCATTTTAGCTATATAGCTTGTTAAATCGCTGAAACAATTGTTCAGAGAGCCATAGTAATAACACCGGCATTGGCGTCTGGTCTGATAACAATTACCTGTGTCATATCTCGTGAAATATAAGGATTAGGGCATTCATATTCTTCAGTAACAAAACTTTCATTTGATACCATGACATTGGACTAAGTGACCTTGACCCTTGGCTTTCTTTGGAACAAAGGAGAATTATCACCTGAACCAACAAAGGGCTTTGATATTTCACCTATCGATTCTTGGTGATCAGTCTTCGTTTGATTCTATGACTTGTGACCTCTTGACCTCTGTCTTTGAGCACTTTTCTCTATGTTGCTTTTTGTTTACTTTTATGAGGATAAAATGATCACGTCATTTTTCAAAGATCCTGTGACTCAACAGAATGAGAGATACACATGTAAATCGTAGATAAATAATTATGTAATGAGAATCTTTTTTTTTTTCACCATATTAGTATCTTCAGAGAAGCTTGTGTGCAGCATTATAATTATTATCGAGAGAAAGACCACGCCTTTAAGACCAACGTAGCCAAGGACTAAAACAAAACATGAGGCTTAAAAAAACCACACGCTTTTTCAAAGACCCTTAGCGCCAAGGATTCACATAAATACTGTATGGGTTACACAACCAAGGACTAGTTCGGTGGCGAATTCAGCCGGGGGGTCACGTCCCCCATCCGGCAGTGCCCAAAGAAGGGGCAATAAAGCAAACTACTGTTTCCGTAAAAAATAGATGTAAGAAAGATCCCAGAGACACTCCAGAAATTTCTCAAAACCTCAGGGTAGAAATACGATTTCACACACGACGATTGCTAACAAAATGCAAGCAGTCGATCAAGCCGAGACCGTCGAAGAAATACATGTATTTTGGGAGTGTCAAATTAGTCAACATTTAATCATTAGACATAAACAGAATAACAACTTTGAATTTCAGGAACAAATGTTTATATTAGGATACTTTGATGAAATGTCAAAAAGTGCTTGATAACATAATTCTACAGACTAGATGTTACTATGGATGCTTAGAAAGATTACCAAGTCTACATGGTACGGAAGCCGATTAGTGACAACCCAAGTGAAAGTTTTAAGTCGTAATTAAGACTGAGTATGTCGTAATTACGACTTAGCTATCTCGTAATTACGACTTAATATGTCGTAATTACGACTTAGTTATCTCGTAATTACGACTTAACTATCTCGTAATTACGACTTACTTATCTCGTAATTACGAGATAACTATCTCGTAATTACGAGATAGCTAAGTCGTAATTTCGAGATAGTTAAGTCGTAATTACGACTTAGTAAGTCGTAATCACGACTTAGTAAGTCGTGATTACGACTTAATTATCTCGTAATTACGACTTAACTATCTCGAAATTACGACTTAGCTATCTCGTAATTACGACTTAACTTTGTCGTAATTTCGACATAATACCGGTATTATTCGCTCTAAAGTGAATTTTTGACGCATTTTTACGTCTTTTTGAAGTTTTCCAAAAATTATCAATATTGCATTATTTCTTTCATCTATTGAACTCTTTTCACATAATAGTTGTATATTTATACAATGCTTTTTATGAGATTTGATTTTTTGAGCTTTCATAATTTTTCAATGATTAAAGAAAGGGGATGAATTGATCAGTCCCGTGAATTTTTATTTTCTTCATTCTTCTTCTTCATCGAGGTGGATAGGGTTGTCGAATGAGCAATATAGACATACTGGGACCTCCTGTTCTTCCTTGCATCCCTGCGATCTCCCTAGCTGCAGTCATGGTTCATATTGGTCATAGTGGAAATTATAACAAACTAAGACGTAATTACGAGATAACTAAGTCGTAATTACGACATAGTTTTAAAGTCGTAATTACGACATAGCTTAGTCGTAATTACAAGATAGTTAAGTCGTAATTACGACATATTAAGTCGTAATTTCGAGATAGTTAAGTCGAAATTTCGAGATAACTAAGTCGTAATAACGACATATTAAGTCGTAATTACGAGATAGCTAAGTCGTAATTACAAGATATCTAATTCGTAATTACGACATACTAAGTCGTAATTACGACTTAAAAATTTCACTTAGGTTGGCACTAGTCGGCTTCCGTAACATGGCCTATTAAAGTTCAATGCAGTGAAAATAATACATCTAATGAGTTTTCAATAAATGGCAGAACTGGACACCTGTTTTATTCGATACTCCCCTATGACCTGGGTCTTTGTATTACCTCCCCCCCCCCCCCCCCCTCCCCCACTCTTAATGCTTTTGTTTAACGTTCATGTGATTATAATGGTCGGAGGGTAATGTTCTCTTTATTTGATCTTTTTCCTCACCTCGATCAAACATGTCTACTTAATCAATTCAAGCCTCATCCAATATAATATTTATTGATAGTACAGAACATTCATTACCAACACACCTATATTTCTTTTTGTATACATGTATTTCTACGACTCTTTACACATCAAGCATCTTCCCCACATGTACGTATACTTATATTCTTATACTTGTACATCTTAATCAACGGGTTTCTTTTCCGCTACAGAATACAAATCATGGACATGCAGTGATCAGTGTAGTGCCTTGTCCTTCCTCTTGGACGACATTTATGTAAGATTTGGTAAGAATCTCTACAAGCACGTTGTAGGGATCCCTATGGGTACTAATTGTGCGCCTCTTGATGGAGATTTATTTTTATACACGTATGAAACAGAATTTATCCAAAATCTTCAAAAGCAAAGAAAACATGATGATGTTAATTTGTCAGTGGTACTTCTAGGTATCTGGATGATATTCTTACTATCGATAATCCTGTTTCTGAAAAGTATAAAGATGTTATTTATCCACAAGAATTGACCCTAAACAAGGCAAATGTTACAAACACTGAAAGAAGAAAGCAGGCATATCTTTCAAATATACATTGTATTACGCCGGTTTCCCCAAAAACCAATTCAGGAGGGAGCTAACCGGGAAGTTTGATAATTACTTTTTTTAAATTTCTTTTGCCATAATTACTAATAATGTTCACCCCGCCCACATAAGCAGCCCTACACAGGTAAGACTATCGATTGATGGTATCACATAGAGGAACAAATTTACTTTTGATCTGATCACTCTCTTCAGCTGCGGATTCAGCCCATCCACTTGGCGAAACACCCGTCAACCCCCACTCCCCTCCCTTAAAATACCGACCCAGGCTCTCCCACTCGATCGGCAAGTGCTACGCGCTGCTCAGTCAAGTCTTATCCACAAAATGTATATATGCACTCCGGGCAGTTTGGGTTCTGGACCCACCCTGTTCTCAGCCCTGTCTCTCTCCCTCTCTCTGTCTCTCACACACCCTCACATACACACTCTTTAATTTTGCGGAATCCGACCGTGGAGAGGGCCCACCAGCGGGCTATCCACCTGGCTAGTGGCTCAGTGGCGGATTTAGGCGGGAATGCAGAGGGGACGCCCCCCCCCCCCCCTGCACTGACCCAAAAATTTCCGAAAACAGGTATATTTTGGTCCATTTCAGTCAAAATCGACAAATTCGCCCCTTGACCACCACCCTCCTCTGGGCAATAGGGGTGCTGGATCCGCCACTGTGGTTGAGATGCTGAAAATTGTCTGAAAATTCATATATACCGTATTATATCGGTATGTTTATTTTAATATTTTGAATACATTAATCAAACTTTTGAAAAGAAAGACTTTTTGAATTCGAAAATTCCACTAAGAAACAAGATAAATATATGAGGGGGGGGGGGGGGCGGACAGGGGGAGGGGGTACCGCTCTCCCCCTCCCGCCCCTCCCTCTCTCCTCTGCCCCTATCTCCCCCTCCCACCCCTTTCTCCCTCCTCCTTCCTCCCTCCTTCCTCCTGCCTTTTCAATCAAAAGTCCACGTGTTTAAAGGAATTAATACATGTATAGCGGCAATGCACTAAACTGACATACTTATATCACATTATATATATACGAGTAAATGCAGACAAAGGCCTTAAAAAACTTATTTAAGGCATGTGAAGATGAATTTCGTGGTAATTTTTCAAATTGAGATTATATACATGAACGCATAAAAGCAAGAATATAAATATTTAAAGTATTATAATTTCCTATTTTTGTTTTTCACTCTTGCCCTCCCATTCATATCTCTTTCTTCCCCCTCCACCCCTCTCTCCCTCCTCCCACCCCTTTCCTCCCCCTCCCTTTGACCCTGTCCACCCCTCATATAAATACTCTTAAAAGAGTTTTTCTTCCGCCCAGCTCCTCGATACTTTGTTTGATTTTAACTTTGATACTTTTGATACTTTGTGTAAGCATTTTAAATTATTGTCAGTTTTGAAATATGCCCATGCTGGCAAACTTTTCTAAGATTTCATCACAATGTTCTAAAAAGCATTCAAAATTTCCCTCATTTTCTAGTTGTGTCACATGACTTGTGTGAAAGGCACTTGTTCCATGTGATTGATTAAACCAATCAAAAGACTTGTTTGGAAAGAAGCATTTTGTACACAACACAGCGGAAAACGTCGGGAGAGAAACCGTTCTCCGTTCTCTTTCCGACATGCCAAAAAAGGAGACAAAGAAAGAAAAGGTAGGTCATACCGAAAATAACGAAAAGAAAGTATATATGCCCTTTCCTCTGCCATAATTACCTCCTAAATATACATAGTTTCTCTGACATTTGAGGGTATTTATTTTGTCGCTTGTGTCATTGAAAAAAAACTAAACGTTAACGACCGACTTCGACTTTATTTGTAGACGGTGACAAAAACAACAGGCAGCGCAAAGTCAACCGGTAAAGAAAGCACTGAAAATGCGGAAAATGAGGTAAGAATATAAGCAGTTAACAAGAAAACCCATTCCTCAAAATGGCAGCCATATTTTCTTGGGTATCTAACATGGCGGACGTCAATACACAATTGAAAGAAAGATCAGTATGTAGGCGTTGAAGCTATTATTGAGACTCATCTATTTTACTGATTAATCAATTGATTAAGGGTGTAACTGGTAGCAGGATTAACATAGCTAACATGTTCATTTACATACTGCAATTTGCACACACCTTGCACATATGTGCAAGGTGTGTGTTGATCTCGTTTGAGATTCATGCACACGTCTGTTGGCTATGCTACTGTTTACTATTAAACAGCAGCATAGCTAATAGACGCATGCATGAATCTCAAACGAGATTAGGTGTGTGTAAATTGCAATATAATAGACTAATCATACCAATGCTCGGACACTACCAATGCTCGGACGCCTAGTGTATTTGGCTCTATGGCAGGGCTTGAAATTCCCACTCGCCCGTTTGCCAATGGCGAGTGAAAGTGCCGCCGGGCGATTAGATTTTCGTCTGAACTCGCCCGTTTGGCGAGTAGGAAAAATGACCAGTGTTCTCCCCATGCCATTTCATCGACCGCCATGCATTTTTTTCCCCCAAAAAAGTGTGTATGCCTTGGCGTTAATTTGCCGCACATCCGGTTAATTAGCCTCCGCTGTATTCAACCCGAGACGTAAAACGCCACGTAGCCCCCCCCCCCCCCCCTCTCCCAAGCTGTAAAAATTTAACTGAGATAAAAACGTTTATGGCTTCTACGGCGCACGTCAATCCATAATGCATTTTTGGCACGTGTTGTGTTGTCTATAGAGTGACCAACAAAAGACGACCATGACGTAACATGAAAACGTTCACTTGCATCTCATACATGTAATCGCTAGATCGCTTGGACCCGCGCGTGTCATATGAGTGTCAGCGTGACGGGAAATCGGAAATAGAAATACATGTACGCTATATCAGATTTCATTACATTTTGATTTTCATCCGTCTTATTATTCATCATAATACCCGACCTCGCTGTCTTTGTCATTACATAATAGCAAGGACTTATAAGTTTTATAATTTTTGTTCAAGGTAAGAAAGAGGATGTCTCGCTCACGCAAATGAATAAATAACAAATTGGTCAATGGTCATGTTTTAATAGGCTTGAAAGTTGTATATAGTGATGGATCTTAATCAACAAACACAGAACATATTGAACGGACCATCGTTTTATTGACAAGTCGGAGGGTGATATAGAAATCTTCTAATACAACTGACATTTAAAAAAGATTTGTCTGGATTTGTTCAGGTTTTTTGGGAGGGGGAGGCGCTCATATATTTTAGGCTAAGTGAAACATTGTCAACTTTTTTTGGACCCAAGTGATTTACTTCAATGTTGTGTTTAAACTGCTGTCAAAGATGGTCTTTCACAATAAATGCTTTCAACAATAATCTTATGTAATTAATAGAAAAGAAACTTTAATATTTACGGGCGCCTTGATTTTTGGTACGGGCTCCTTGAATTCCAGAACTAGGAGCCCGTATGGCTTCTCCGGAATTTCTTTGAATTTCAAGCCCTGTATGGGTTGACCGAGAGTCATGATAATTCTTTACCAAAAAATTGCTTGGATTTTTTAACGATATCAAATACAAGATTCACAAATGATACATTTGTATCAACAAATTGCTTACTTTTTTCGCTTCCGCTTGAATTTTCAAGTGTCCAGAAGGCAATGTCAATCATCTTCTATTTAAACAATGAAATCAAAGAGCTGGATGAATTATGTATGATTGTCTTTAAATATTCCATTAGATATTGAATCATTTTCAGTGAAAATTACGTTTGTTTTTCATTTGCTTGGTCATTATGTGCAATGAGGCCAAGTGTCCGAGCATTGGTATGGATTTTGTCAAATATCCATCTTTTTGGTACTCCACTTGAAGAGTTCCCCAAACTTTGAGCACTGATCCCAGTTTCAAAGAAGTTCATTAAAAAGGTTTATTTAATGGTTGACAATGTTTTAAAATCAAATTAAAGGCAATTTCTCTACTGTATTTTATTAAAATTGAGAAAAACATATCAAAATGTCCGAGCATTGGTGCGTTCACTCTAGTAGAATATGTTTTGATTAAGTACTAGTGTGACAATACACATGTGCACATGTGTATTGTCACACTAGTACTCAAAACATATTCTACTGGGACAAAACTCCAATGGAGATCGTGAAGTATAGACCATTTTCCGATCTTGTCATATCTTATAATGCCCAAGCCCATATTTTGGTGTTGTTTTTAGCTCTACTGGTCTCAGACCAGTCGAGCTTATGCGATCACCCTTTGTCCGGCGTCCGTCCGTCTGTCCGTCTGTACGTCTGTCCGTCTGTCCGTCTGTCTGTCTGTCCGTCTGTCCGTAAACAATTCTTGTCCGGACAACTCCTCTGAAACTGTAAGAGATAGAAAGTTAATTCTTTTTGCATTTTACTTGGACCATGGTCTAGTTGTGCACCTGACATTTAGTTTCACTCCCTGACCCCCAGGGTCTTAGAAAATGGGCGTGGTCATTAAATTCTATGTAATCTTGTCCGGACAACTCCTCTGAAACTGTTAGAGATAGAAAGTTAATTCTTTTTGCATTTTACTTGGTCCATGGTCTAGTTGTGCACCTGACATTTAGTTTCAGTCCCTGACCCCCAGGGTCTTATGAAATGGGCGTGGTCATTAAATTCTATGTAATCTTGTCCGGACAACTCCTCTGAAACTGTTAGAGATAAAAAGTTAATTCTTTTTGCATTTTACTTGGTCCATGGTCTAGTTGTGCACCTGACATTTAGTTTCAGTCCCTGACCCCCAGGGTCTTATGAAATGGGCGTGGTCATTAAATTCTATGTAATCTTGTCCGGACAACTCCTCTGAAACTGTTAGAGATAGAAAGTTAATTCTTTTTGCATTTTACTTGGTCCATGGTCTAGTTGTGCACCTGACATTTAGTTTCAGTCCCTGACCCCCAGGGTCTTATGAAATGGGCGTGGTCATTAAATTCTATGTAATCTTGTCCGGACAACTCCTCTGAAACTGTTAGAGATAGAAAGTTAATTCTTTTTGCATTTTACTTGGTCCATGGTCTAGTTGTGCACCTGACATTTAGTTTCAGTCCCTGACCCCCAGGGTCTTATGAAATGGGCGTGGTCATTAAATTCTATGTAATCTTGTCCGGACAACTCCTCTGAAACTGTTAGAGATAGAAAGTTAATTCTTTTTGCATTTTACTTGGTCCATGGTCTAGTTGTGCACCTGATATTTTGTTTCAGTCCCTGACCCCCAGGGTCTTATAAAATGGGTGTGGTCATTAAATTCTATGTAATCTTGTCCGGACAACTCCTCTGACACTATAAATGATGGAGACTTAATTTTTTTTGCAATATGATGGGTCTGTGGTCTTGTTGTGCACCTGATATTTTGTTTGAGCCCCTGACCCCCAGGGTCTTAGAAATGGGTGTGGTCATTTTCTCTTATATAACTCTATGTAATCTTGTGCTCGCAACTCCTCTGACACTATAAATGATGGAGACTTAATTCTTTTTGCAATATGATGGGTCTGTAGTCTAGTTGTGCACCTGATATTTTTTTTTGAGCCCCTGACCCCCAGGGTTTTAGAAATGGGTGTGGTCATTTTCTCCTATATAACTCTATGTAACCTTGTGTTTGCAACTCCTCTGACACTATAAATGATGGAGACTTAAATCTTTTTGCAATATGATGGGTCTGTGGTCTTGTTGTGCACCTGATATTTTGTTTGAGCCCCCTGACCCCAAGGGTCTTAGAAATGGGTGTGGTCATTTTCTCCTATATAACTCTATGTAATCTTGTGTTCGCAACTCCTCTGACTTTATAAATGATGGAGACTTAATTCTTTTTGCAATATGATGGGTCTATAGTCTCATTGTGCACCTGATATTTTGTTTGAGCCCCTGACCCCCAGGGTCATAGAAATGGGTGTGGTCATTTTCTCCTATATAACTCTATATAATCTGTGCTCGCAACTCCTCTGACAATATAAATGATGAAGACTTAATTCTTTTTGCAGTATGATGGGTCTGTGATCTTGTTGTGCACCTGATATTTTGTTTGAGCCCCTAACCCCCAGGGTCTTAGAAATGGGTGTGGTCATTTTCTCCTATACAACTCTATGTAATCTTGTGCTTGCAACTCCTCTGACACTATAAATGATGGAGACTTAATTCTTTCTGCAATGTGATGGGTCTGTGGTCTGGTTGTGCTGATATTTTGTTTGAGCCCCTGACCCCCAGGGTCATAGAAAAGGGTGTGGTCATTTTCTCCTATATAACTCTATGTAATCTTGTGCTCACAACTCCTCTGACTAAATTCTTTTTGCAATATTATGGGTCTCTGGTCTAGTTGTGCACCTGTTATGTTTTAGCCCCTGACCCTTAGGGTCTCAGAAATGGGTGTGGTCATTTTTCCTATATAAGTAAATGTAATCTTGTGCTTGCAACTCCTCTGACACTATAAATGATATAGAATTAATTCTTTTTGCAATGATTGGTCTGTGGCATAGATGTGCACCTGTTATTTTGTTTTAGCCTTATACCCCTAGGGTCTTTGAAAATGGGTGTGGTAATTTTTCCTAATATAGTTGTGCTCTCTTCTCGTTTAAAGCTATTTATGATGGGGAGTTAATTCTTTATCCAAGTCTTGATGTGTCATTGGTAGTTCATTTGAGCTAGCAGTCCTTGGCCCCTAGGATCTTGGAAAATGGGTGTGACATTCTTTTTAGAAATACTTTATCTCGGATATAATGAATTATATGAGTGCTATTATAGTTGCAGTTTAATGGATATGTAGTTTTGTCATGCTACTTATAATTTGTTAGAGCGCCTGCTCCCTATGGTCTTGGTTTAAAAAAAAAAGAGAAAGGAAATTGATGTTTTAGAAAAATCAACCAGGAGAGCTACAGTCTCGTCAGAGACTTCTGGTTCATTGTGACATCGCTAATAAAAGACGTAATTCCATTGGGAAGTAACAATGAAAAAGATATGAAAATTGCCCACCTCGGACATTTTTTGTCATTTTGTCAGCTCTTATGACAAGTGGTCTATTGGAAGATGAAGTATACATGTAGACGTGAAACTTAACACATTCACAAATCACACTAGCAAGATTTTCAGTGTTCAGGAGTTTCAAAATCTTTACCAGTTTGCAGTACACTTGGTCATGTAAGCTAAAGCTTTATTAGTCCAGAAAAAATGACAAAGATGATTTTAAACTTGTGTTCTGAAATGGAAAACAAATAATGGATCTAGAAGGAGGTCATTGACAATACAAAATATGTTTCTATTAGATGTACTTGTTGAATTAATAAACTGAATTCGAAATTAAGGAAATGGTGAAATTAAATGACAATTTACCTTTCACAACGATATGGCAATGTTGCCACCTCATAATCCCTTTCATCCGTATGTGTCTTACTGGACGTTTTTGTCTGGCGTGGTTCAGACATTATTAATTGTACTGATACAATATGATATATAAAGTAAATACTAGACTAACCTTCGGAAACATTGGTTGCTGCAGATACACTCAACAACACATTGCTATTTGGATTGATATTGTGTATTGATTATCATATTACAGTAATGTAAAATAGAAATAAAAAATGTATACATGTTATGTTTAGCACAAATCGACACATCTTCCAGAAAACTAATGACTATGCCTATATAAGTCCTATCCAATATGCCAATATCATATGTTGTTGGCTGCTTCTGCAACTATTCATATGTTTTGATGAAAATTGAATTTAAATGTAAATACCTGTAAGAATAAGAAATTATTAAGATATACTCTTGTATTTGACCATGAAATTAAAACTTTCTGTGTTAATTTCCAGGCAAAGAAAAAAGCAGCAACACAGAATGCAAACAACACTGAACATCCTCCCCCAGCACAAATCTCAAAATTAAAATATACAGGGGGACCTCATATAAAGAAAGATAAGAGACAGAACTCCTCGAGATTCAACATCTCAAAAAACAGAGAGCTGCAGAAACTACCATTGCTCAAAGGTATGATTTAGATTTATAATAATTTTTACAGAGATTAGAGCTGTAGGTACATCAATATTTCTAGCTCATCTGACTTGCCTGGTTTCCCTAACATTATAAAGTGTGTAATGCACCCATCATCATGAAACTTACCAGAAGTGTTCCCCATGAGTCAAGGATGATTTATATTGAAAATGGTTTCCCCTTCACTACAGAGTTTGTAGTGCGCCAATCAGCATGAAATGCACTAGAATTGTTCCCTACATGTATGAGACAAGGATGTAACCTATTGATGTCAAAGACCAAGGTGACAGGACTTTGATGATTGGAAGTGGTTTTCAGATCATAACAGTATGATGGATTAAGTAGGAGGCTCTAATCAGCCTTTAAGTTAGAATATCATATCGAGTTATCATTCACTCTCAGGAGCAAGTTTTACAACTCTGCACATTGCAACTGTAATACACCTGATTTTGTGAAGTATTCAAACATGTAGTAGCATTTATAAACTAATATGATCATATGATAATGTTGAAATTGTGAAAATTGTAATTGAACCTTTGTGAATTTGATGCGTATTACCAAATTATAATGAAAAGGATTTGGAGAAATGAGAAGAATTTGTAGGGATGGTTAAGCATTAGTGTTGTACATCAGACGACTTTTAAGAATCGATTATCGGAAAATAATCAGAAAGAGTAAACCGATCAATTATCGATTTAAATCGGAAAAAAAAATTCCATGAAAAATGGAACATAAAAGATAGAAAAAATTATTTTTCTGCATAAAATTCAGAAAACTTTGCTGAAAACAAAATTATAAAGCATTTAATTTCAAAGTGTCTGCCTGTTTACATGCAAGACAACAAGTAGTGGTTTATGTTACATGTGAAAAGAGGAAAATAAATACCTTTACACTAAACACCTTTCTTCAGCCACAATCGATTGTAAGAAAATGAAATCGATAATCGGAATCGAAAGAATTTTAGCGATCGACAATCGATTGTCGGCGACAATTGGTTCATCACTATTAAGCATAATGAGACTCAGCATTGAAGAGGGTCAATATGTCCTTCAGTTCAAGGTCAAGGTCATATATTTAAGGTCAGATATGCAACATATCTGTTCTTGAGCAGTCTAGAACCAATAACATTTTTGGCATTCTTTACTCAAGTAACTGACCATGTGAGATTTGATTCAATGTTCAGATACAATCTCCTTTATTACCTACAATGTGTACAAATGGTTACTTGGTAGGAAGGAAAATACAATTCAATTTCCATGTGATTTCTATGAAGAGATTTGTTTCCCTAGGATACTCTAGTATCCATGAACTAGATTGTTTCCCTCTCATTTCTCTGGAGTATAATGTAGTTATTGATTGTGTAACATCCTTATGGAGACGAGCACTGTAATTAGGGGGTTTTGTTCAAATTGGACTGTTCCAGTTTTAGCTTGATTTAGGATGGCTTTTTTGGGGAGACTTAGCAATTTTATGCCGCAAGCTATGGCTTGAATTAAGTTTTTGTTTGTAGACATTTATTATCATGTCAGTAATATGCTGGTAAAAGACTAACAGAGATCATCATATTACATATATTGTCATAGTATATAGTGCAAGGTAGATAAGCTGGTATGAATTCAATGAAAGTTATTATAAGGCAATTATCAATGATCATGATCATTATGCAAATCCAACATGACCCAAGCTTGTTGTGAAAGGATTATAATATTCTATTTTACCAACACATGTACCTTATACTGAAAAAAAAGATCGGCATTCATTACATGTACATTTATTGATAGGGACTCTTTCAACTTTTAAGTTCAATATATATGAATTATAAAGTGCAATGAGAATACTTGTAAAATATTTTTACGACAGAGTATTATATGTTTACTTTATGATGGTAGATTTTATGGATTATCCCTTTATATGTGCCATATAACTATGCAGTATCAACAATCAGCTAATACTGAGACTGTAATTTTGAAGTGTTGGTATAACTAGGGCTTCATTCTCCTCAAGCATTGTCAAGTGTGTGTAATCTTCACTGATAAGCATATAGTCATGATATATAATATGTGATCCACATACTGAGACTTTATACAATTATTGACTTTTGATTTCGGTCTACTCGTGACTATACAGACCTGGTCAGGTATTGGTTGACCGAGGCCGAAGGCTGAGGTTAACCAATGCCTGACCAAGTCTGTATAGTCACGAGTAGACCGAAATCAAAAGTCAATAACTGCTTTATTGAATCATCAGGATTTTATTATTTTATTAAAGTATCTAAATTTTCTAAAATATTAACATTTGCATTGTAATGATACGCAAAGATCTAACACTATACAAAAATCAACACACGCGCTGGTCCCGCACGCGCTTATCCGGAATAGACCGCTTTTGAGCGTTAGCGGTCAACTCACTCTGAGGTACACCCTATCAAACAGCGTCTCCACCAATCAGAAATAAGCAAAATCGGCAATAATTCCTGATCATTTAATAAACATGTATGTTGATCTGTCCTCATATTGAATTGTTACATTTAGCCAGCTGATTAGTTATTATAAAATTTCTATATTTGTTATCAGGTACCTCGTACAACAAGTATATGAGAAAAAAAAATCAATATGAGGTTTCCTTGATCCAACGACCTTTAACTCCGGAATTATGAAATTGTTAATATTTGATCATGAATGTGAAGATTTAGATTGAATGAAAGAGACTGTATGACTGTTACTGTATAAAGAAGAGAAATTCCACATTATTGTTCATTTGGATAATTGCATATTTCTAACAAATGTGTAATATCAGTCTTTCCCAAAACTCACTAGTCCGACACTTGAGGCTACCAAAATTTTTGCTAGGCAAGTAGAAATTCTTGAAGAAACTGTACAAAAAACTAGTAAATATTATCTTTGGGCTAGTGGCTGAAAAAAGTTTTCGGAAAGATTGTAATATTAGCTTGATTACTATTTCAAAGCATAATACAACATTCATGTACATGCCAGTGCTGTCGCAGGGTATTTTGGGAAAGGGGCTGGGGCCTTTCAAATTGGGAAAAACAGCGGCATTTTGAGCAAAATTGGGAAATTTACAGCTGAAATAAAATTTTATTTTAACCCTTTATATAAACCAGGCTAAATGACAGTTGAATATGCACTTCTCCCTCGTTATATAGTATACTGCCGTCTTTTGTTTTTCTAGAATTTTTGCGGCATAACAGATTCTGGGGTATATCGAGGTTTACTGATTACATCAATAAAATTTGTGAATAGTGAATCAGATTTTTTTCATTAAAAGTATTTAAAACATGAATACCAATAATACGGTAAATAGCTTGTCACTTTTGTCTGTACTTGCCGTTGTCTTTTAATGTTACGCACGGCGCGGTAGTGATGGCGGGAAGCTCGTCAACAAAAAATCGTTATATCAATGACTTCACAGAATGTTGATTTGTTTTTTTTTTCCCAACACCCTGCTGCAAAGGGCGCATATCATTGTCATTTAATGTAAATTTCGGCCGCACAGTCAAAGCTATACATGACAATCAAACTCTTTGGATAAATATCTTACCTGAGACAGTGTTTATTTAAAACATACTTTTTATTTGTATAAGAGAACGCCTAATTATACCTTGATAATTACATGTGCCTTGTTTATCGGGCGATTAATGCTTGTTTGTACCTAATTACATCAGTGAGGGAAAGCGGTATGCGAGTTTGGCGTTATGACGGGGATGATACAATATTTCAAACAAAGACCATACATAATTGGGAATTTTTAGAGTCTAAATTGGGAAAAAAAGATACTATTTTGCACTGGGAATTGGGCCGAATATTGGCCCCAAATCAGCCCTAGCGACGGCCCTGCATGCGCTACATGTATACACGTAAATTCATTGTTAAACTCAGAAAAAGGCATGATCTTATTCACTGAATCTAGATTCTAGAACAATTGCAACAAACAAGCAATGCATTTCCGAGAAAATGCAATCTAGTTACGGTATTTTCTATGTCAACATATGAGAAAAGAACTTTCAACACAAATAATTTCCTTGTAGCTAGTTTGTATTAATTGATCATACGAATCATATCTTCATCCTGGTTCAAAAGTGATGTAAACATTTAGTCTTTTTGAAAGGGAGATACTGTATCTCAAATAATGAGTAAATATTTTATATCTTGTCATTCCTCTGATAATTTTCTGATATAGGATTGAGAGATGTCTTTTATAATATTGACAAAAGATCTCGATTCTTCATTTTGTGACCACCAAAATAAATAGTATTTTTTGGATGCTTCGTTCAATGTACATTGGAATAAATTCATGTATGGATTATTGGAAAATAATTGGAAAGGGTAAAAATTTTCTGGAGAAATAGTATTTAGTGTCATTTACTATTTTACGGCATAAATTAAAGAAATGATTTATCAATATTACATGCATAATAAAAATTTATAGAAAATAACAAAAACAGGAAATAATGTTTGTATGTTAATATGGTAAGTAGACAGATCTTTTGATTGTAAGAAATTGATAATTTGATTTGAAACACTTTAAAGCAATTGACAATCAATTACTGTCGGCAATCAGGTCATCACTATCTACAGGAACAGGTCCGAACTGTGATTTTTCCTATAAACTTCTTGCTTTTAGAGATTTTAAAAAATCTGTTAGTCTGATTTCTGAGTTTGTGAATTTGACCTTTTCAGATGCTACTCCTGCAGAGAGAGAAGAACTCTTCATTCAGAAGATACGTCAGTGTTGTGTTCTATTTGACTTTGTACAAGACCCTTTAAGTGATCTCAAATTTAAGGAGGTCAAGCGTGCTGCGCTTAACGAAATGGTGGAATTTGTCACTCACAACAGGGGTGTGATAACAGACGCCATATATCCGGAATGTATACATATGGTAAGTATTACATAGCATAGAGAAAATCAATAAAAAACACAACATTTCGATTCACATGTGACATTCTTTGTACATACATGTACATGTATGTTAGTCATTTCTCGTGCTTATGAAAAAAAGAGAGAAACCTGGTAATGATAATGAGAGCTATGGTTTATAGTATGAGCATGCACAGTTGTTTAATATTTGGTCATTTTACCCTCCACTTTACTTTGTAGTTCTCAATTAACTTATTCCGAGCTTTACCTCCGTCGTCAAATCCGAGTGGGGCGGAGTTTGACCCTGAGGAGGATGAACCTACCCTAGAGGCAGCTTGGCCACACCTACAGGTCAGAACATATGTATATAATACCTTATAGGGAGGGTGAAATTCTTAATACAGAAGAACTAATGTACACATGGTACATATTCGGTCTTCTCCAATATACAGAGCTACTTACCATTTGGGACGATTTATGACATAAACTTGTTGTGATGTCATCAAATTCTATGGAATCCAGTGTTAACTTCTGGGAGAAGCTAAAACATTCTTCAAGTAGGACATTTCTACAGGAATTTTAATGCCTCATAATGCTATTATGTCAGATATAGTTGTATATCATTACTATATTATATATTGTTTATCTTTTCTCAATACCATTGTTATACATGTATATTGGTTTATGAGAATAAAGTCTTGAATCTTGAGTTCCTATTGAAGTAACTCATAAATTCATAATACCAAAAGGATGAATCTATAATCTCAGCCGCCTTCATAGTTACTGTTGTGTTATCATGACAAGGAAATAAATTACTTATAACACATCTTTTAACACTTTCATCATCAAAGTTGGTACAGAAATAATCTGCTATTTGTAATTACTCATGATTTATTTCTTGTATTTACTTATTATTTCAGTTGGTGTACGAGTTTTTCCTTCGGTTTTTAGAATCGCCAGATTTTCAGCCAAATACAGGAAAACGTTATATAGATCAAAAGTTTGTTTTACAAGTAAGTAAAAAAATTACTGTTTTCTTTATTTGTGTAAATTCTACTCATCAAAAAGGATTTTGATTCTATCTTTGATAATGAAAAATCTTTGGCGGGATGGAAATTTTGGCTTTGTTGGCAGATGAAATAAAATTTAAAAACCACAAATTTTCCATTCATAAAAAGACAGAATTTTTTCAGCCAGAGATCTGCGACTGTAATATTGTCCATTTTCTATCGGGTGATGACTTCATTTGCATAATATATTCGACTATGCTGACCATGTCGTACTTAAGGTATCATTGTTTACCTTCAACAAGCAATTAAGGTTCAAAGAATTGACATGTAATCCTGTGCTTATCAAATAATCTAATTATTAGCGATAAATGCAAAAGGTATCGTAATGACCACGCACGCTTTGGAAGATTACACACGGGTTCTAATGAGGGGTAAATAGGGTGTGAGATTTTAGACTTTGAATGATCGGACTTGTGGGTCATGACCATAAATAGTCAAATATATTTACAAAAAAATCCAAAACATTTTCTGTATGATCACCACTTAACTTCTCTTTTAAAATACAATGTTGATATGATGATGTTTAACATATTTATGTGACTTTTTTAATTACGTGCATAAACAGCGTCTCTTAGATACATTGATAAAGCACCAAACTTTTTTTAAAGCTTCTATAGTCCTTTTGGGCCAGATTGTGAAGAAAAATCCAGTCTATGAAATGGCGAAGTCCGTAAGTCAGTCAGTCAGTCAGTCCGTCCGTCAACATTTTGGTTAAGATGTTGCGTTTAAGTCTGTTGAGAGAAAACTGCTCGGAGCAGCAAATTTAAACTTGACATGGTGATAGACCATGATGCGATGAATCAAACTCAGCAACAAAATTTGACCTAGTGACCTTGACTTTAGAGTTTGACCTACTTTAAAAAAATTAAACCTGGGCTATATCTCATGAACTATAGAGGATATGGCTTTGATTTTTCACATGCAGAATCCTCATGACCATAACTTTTTTCAGTTTGCAATAGTATTAATGAGCTTTAACCTTTCTGTCTGTACAAAAAAAGTATATGTCATCTAATACAATCACTTCACAATCCGGCCTTACCGCCTTTTAAATTTATTTTTAAAAACATGATACGCCCATGAATTTGACCATTGTAATTTTGGCAGATGTGTCAAACAATCCGCCAATTATAAAATTGCCCACATTTCTAATGCCAAATTTGGACCAAATTCGCCAAAATTTCCTGACACCAAAATTACCTGATATACGGTACTTTGATGCTTAAATCCTGACCCAATTACAGCTTTACTGTTTAATATTTAAAAAGAAATTCAGACTTAATTTGTTATCCTTGCATGTAAATGACCCTTAATTTTCCAACCTGTTTGGGTCCTACCCCATTAAATTTTCCTCAATTTTATTTTAGATCATACATATTTCTATTTTCAGCTTCTAGAACTGTTTGACAGTGAGGATCCTAGGGAAAGAGATTTTCTGAAAACAATTTTACATAGGATATATGGGAAGTTTTTAGGACTTAGAGCTTATATTAGGAAACAGATTAACAATATTTTCTATAAGTAAGTACTTTTTATTCTTATATGTTCAGACACCATACTTATGTAAGATAATATTGTATTGATTTTACTTATCCTTATATTCGTCTAAAGGATTTGTTGTCTATAATGTGGCAGTTATTTTTTCCGAATGTCTGAGGGCATGAGCTAGATCTCATTTAATAATGTCTAAAAGAGGATTTGCCTAAAACAAATCTTATACAATTATTTTTACTAGACATCAATTATTCACAATGGCGAATCTATTGGCGCTGCTAACAAGACAGCTTGTAAAGCTCTGTTATCAGCTATAGAGACCTGCTCAGTCAATCAATAGCTAATCCTGACCAGGTTTTCCATAAATAGATTTTCTCATGATGCATTAGCTTAAACGCTGTAATTTGCTTGAAATGAATTACTCTGCCAGGCTTGCTTTGCCTCGTAGACTCATTTTGGTTTAGATGGCATATAAAGTAAAAAAAGATTACTTCTATAGGAGGATGAAAAAAAAGTTTCATTATTTGTTCATCTGTCTCTTGATGTTTGTGTTCATGTGTATTATTTTCAAACAGCAGAAAAGTCTGGTGTCATTATGGAGTTATTGTTTTTATGATGATTTGTTTTTTAGCTCTACTAATTAAAGACCAGTCAAGCTAATGCGATTGCCCTGTGTCCTGCATCCGGTGTCTGTCTGTCTGTCTGTCTGTAAAACATTTCTTGTGGTTGCAAATCTTCTGAAACTGTTGGTGATGGAAAGTTAATTCTTTTTGCAGAATGATGGGTCTATGGTCTAGTCGTGCACCTAATATTTTGTTTGAGTCCCTGTACCCCCAGGGTCTTAGAAAATGGGTGTGGTCATTTTCTCCTATTCGTGTATTACTATTTAATCTCGTGGTCACCATTTCTCAGAAAGTATAAATGACAGAAATTAAATTCTTTTTGCAATATTAAAGGTCTATGGTCTAGTTGTGCACCTGATGTTTTCTCCGAGCCCTGTATCCCGAGGGTATTAGAAAAAGGGTGTGGTCATTTTCTTATATATAACTTGTGAATATCATTTCTCACAGTATAAATGATAAAAAGTAAATTCTGTTTGCAATATTAAAAGTCTATGGTATAGTCGTGCACCTGATATTTTGTTTGAACCCCTGACCCCAAGAATCTTAGAAAATGGGTGTGGTCATTTCCTCCTATATATAACTCTATGTGCCAGTAATCTGGTGACACGGTTCTCAGAGAGTATAATTGATATAGAGTAAAAAATTTTAAGGTTCCTGGATTTTTTTTCATTAGGTCTAGTTACATATTTTTTTATATTTGTTTTAGCCTCTGACCCCTGGGATTTTAGAAAAAGGGTGTTTCACTTAAATTGATTAACCAAACAACCTGGAGACTTCTAGTTTTTAAAACTCTCTTGATTTAATAATATTTGTACTGCCTTAAATTGACTTTGTAACTAAGATATTCATTACCTTCAGATTTCTATGTAATTACTAAGAGACTCACATTGTAAATTGTTAAAAAAAAATATGTAACTAAATTTTTACTGTAGCAGAAAAGTATGCAGTAATCATTGATATTGTACATGGAAAAATTCAGTTTAGCATGACCTTTACCAGCAATCTTCGTTTTCAATTTTAATGATTCTTAATCAAGGATTTGGTTTGCTTGTACATTGTATGTATGTTACAGTAAACTTAAATGTCATTACTAATGTATGGTATGTATATGTTAACATGTGCATTCTCTATAACAATTCCTTTTATAGCTGTACCATGAATGTTCTCCAAATGACCCTGACATTCTTTCATAAAATATTTCGTTCGCCAAACTGCAAAGCAACTCTTATCTATAGATTGATGTTGTTGGTCCGTCTATTTTCAAAGTCCCAGTCAAAGTTACCGTTAAATCAAAATCTTAGAAACTATATACAGTAGGACATACTACTATACAGGTAGGTTGCCCATTACAAGATCTTTCAAATTATACTGTAACATTTGACCTAGTGACCTTGACATTGAACTGTGGCCATTTTTTATTACCAACAAAAACTTAACTGTAAATCTGACCATACATCTTTAGGTTTCCTTTATACATGTACTAACATATTTCATTCCTTGTGATATGACCTTTGCAACTTTAACATAACTTGGTGTTTGATGACTTACTTAGTGACCTGGCAACTTGTGTTGATAAGAAATCATTCGACATAAAAGCCTGCTCGCGAATGCTCGAATTTAATTTGAATCGTTTTAAGAGGTATTTTACATGTTGAATAGTGAGTAGAGTAGCATGATTTTTGTTACAGGTTTATATATGAAACTGAGCACCATAACGGTATAGCGGAGTTACTGGAGATTCTAGGCAGGTAAGCCTATGTAAGGGAGGTAAGCCTGTGTTACATCTCTCATCTTTTTTTCTAGGTATATGTATGAAACGGAACATCACAACGGTATAGCTGAGTTGTTAGAAATTCTAGGAAGGTATATATGAAATTGAAGTATTCTTTTACTGTTTTGTAGACCTCTTTTCTTATCACTAGCCTGAGCTTCTGATTCCTCATTTATATTATTGCATTTTATCTTGATGCTCCTTGCTTTTTCTGGCTTTGGTGATGATTTTGCATGCATTACTTTCTTTATTTTGCATAATTTGAGCATTTTCAGAAATTGGTTTGCTGTTGTTTAGTGAAAATTTGTAAAGTGGATGTTAATTCTTGAACACTGAAAATCATTGGAGAGCTACAGAACTGTACACATTTTGTCAGTTTAAGATAGCTTTCTAGACACCTACATTTCTAGTAGACAATTTACTTCAAAAACCTAGTAAAGAAGGCCACCATATTTAGGTTTGGATCTTTGGATACACTAACATGTTATTTTAGACTTTTATCGCTCATTTCTCATGATTTTCCTTTTTTTTTTTTTGCTTGCTACATTACAGTACATAGCTTTTAGATAACAATGTTTGATTTTTTGGTGCCAAGACCTTTCTGTTAATAAGAATTCATATTGTCTGGATGAGTTCCTATACTGTTTGGGCTGTTATTTTAGATAAAGCTTTTATTTATTGTATGTTTGCATCATTCTGTCTATAGATAATAGTCAATAGTCACAAAGTTTTGTCTCTTCTACAATGACTGCAGCCGCTATGAAACTATATGGTTATACAGATCTTGTACAAACTTGGAAAATCATGTTTATAAAAAATCAAATCAAGACATATACATGATATGTATACAGTAAACCATCTCAACTTAAAAACGATCAGTCTTGCACTAGGATACAAAAAGTCTCCTGATAGGGTACAATTCTCATCACAAATCAGTAGGTTGGCAAAGATATTGTATTACATTTGTACATGTTCTAAGAGAACATTTGTGACATAGAAATACAAAAATCACTCTTTGTAACAGAAAGTTAAAGAAATAATCACACTTTGTTACATAACTTTACAAAAAATTCATCACAGAGATAAAGAAAAAAAATACTGTAACACATTTTGCAACATAATGCAAAAAATCTTGATCACTCTTTGTTACATAAGTAAAAAAATTCTAGGTACAAAATGTATTTTGCTTTTCTTAAATTTCTTGAGTATGATTGTTTGGAAGACAGATAACAAATTCCAGTAGATATACATGTATTTTATTTCATTTGTTTATTGAAGAAATTAAGAATGTACTGCAAATTTTGATATATGTTATTAAACACTTCTAAATTATCTTGCCGTTTTATATCAGACCAATATATTTAGCTCACCTTGACAAAGTTAAGTGAGCTTAAGCTATACCCCTGCATGTTCATGTCCGTGTCCGCAAGCCTTTGATGTGCTGACATACTCAGCTGTAAAATAAAAATTGTTTATTCCCCCAAAAAATTGCATTTACTTTTCATTTTCACACCAAGAACTTCATTGCAATTCATTTGATACAAAACACGTCTACAATACTCCAATTTATAGCTAAGCAATAAATTCACACACAATAAAATTTTTTTGGTCATCAAAGATCTTTTTGCTAATGACTTTTTTGTTTCAAGACATAGATTTCAAATGACCGTCACAGAAAACAAAAATACATATGTTAATGAGGTTATCTCAAAAAATTAAATTCATAAAATTTTGAAGCCACTTTTATTAAGAATCCCCAAATCGCACGATCGTCAACTTTTATTACATTGATGTCACTATTAGTTATATCAATGTAAAAAATTGTTATGTGATAGAATTGTACATATACTTGCGCACTATTAATTCTATAGTTATGGGTCGACTACCTTAAGAAATTTTGCAATTTTACTGCCATGATAACATGCTGCCAAGAGGTGAGCTTTGTAATCTGTGATTACTATGTTTTTGATATATGATTTATGTAGAACATAAGTGATTAATTTATAATTGATGGGGTTACTGTACTGTCTCAGTGAAGTATATTATTTTGCTGTGCTGTTCAGTATGATTAATGGTTTTGCTGTATTCAGTATAATGAATGGTTTTGCTGTATTATTTCAGTACAATTAATGGTTTTGCTGTATTATTCATGTTATTTCAGTATAATAAATGGTCTTGCTGTATTATTTCAGTATAATTAATGGTCTTGCTGTATTATTTCAGTATAATTAATGGTTTTGCTGTATTATTTCAGTATAATTAATGGTCTCGCTGTATTATTTCAGTATAATTAATGGTTTTGCTGTATTATTTCAGTACAATTAATGGTTTTGCTGTATTATTTCAGTACAATTAATGGTTTTGCTGTATTCAGTATAATTAATGGTTTTGCTGTATTATTTCAGTACAATTAATGGTTTTGCTGTATTATTCATGTTATTTCAGTATAATAAATGGTCTTGCTGTATTATTTCAGTATAATTAATGGTCTTGCTGTATTATTTCAGTATAATTAATGGTTTTGCTGTATTATTTCAGTATAATTAATGGTCTTGCTGTATTATTTCAGTATAATTAATGGTCTTGCTGTATTATTTCAGTATAATTAATGGTTTTGCTGTATTATTTCAGTATAATTAATGGTCTTGCTGTATTATTTCAGTATAATTAATGGTCTTGCTGTATTATTTCAGTATAATTAATGGTCTCGCTGTATTATTTCAGTATAATTAATGGTTTTGCTGTATTATTTCAGTATAATTAATGGTTTTGCCCTACCACTGAAAGAGGAGCACAAAGTGTTCTTGTTAAAGGTTTTGTTGCCGTTACATAAAGTGAAGTCATTGAGCGTGTACCACCCACAGCTGGCCTATTGTGTGGTACAGTTCCTGGAGAAGGACCCAAGTCTAACTGAACCGGTATGTAACCATTCAAATTTTACTGAACCGGTATGTAACCATTTAGGTCTAACTGAACCAGTATGTAACCATGCAAATCTAACTGAACTGGTATGTAACTATTCAAGTCTAACTGAACAAGTATGTAACCATTAAAGTCAAACATAATTGATATGTAACCAAACAAGTCTTAACTGTAGTGCCATGTAACCATACAAGTCTAACTGAACTGGTATTTAATCATACAAGTTTAACTGAATCTGTATGTAACCATAAAAGTCTAAAGTCTAACTGAACTGGTATGTAACCATTCAAGCCTTATTGAAATGGTAAAAACAATTCAGGTCTAATTGAACTGATATGTAAACATTCAACTCTAACTGAACTGGTATGTATCCATTCAAGTCTAATTGAACTGGTATATAACCATTTTAAGTCTGTTTGAACTGATATCTTAACCATTCAACTCTAGGTCTATACAATATATTGATAAATGGTGCACATTTAATTCCTTTATTGTTACAGTACTTTATGTAATTATTTTCCTCCCATGCTGATAAGATAACCAAGATAGCCATGTTAACCATTGTTAACCACAAGGTTTCATAACTTTGATTTTAACCTTGTAGGTCATTATGGGACTATTAAAGTTTTGGCCCAAGGTCCATAGTCCTAAAGAGGTAAGTTATTTGTACTCTAATGGTATGAGCTAAGCCTGTCATCTGCTTCTAATTTACTCATCAAAGGTCTATTTTTATTCCATAGAAATCTTTCATTGGAGTTCATGCAAGATATCCTTGAAACTCATAACATGTATTATTATTTTCTGGACTTACAAACATGATCAAGTCATTTACTGTCTGTATAGAGTCTCAACAGTGTCTCTTAATGTAAAAATTTCCAAAAAAAAAACACACAAACACTCAAAGACACAAATTCTTAATTTGTATCTGTCCTTCCCTCTGGAAGAAACAGTTGATTTTACTGAATTATTTTCAAGTAAGTATTGTTTTTGTCCACATCACTGCATGCTGTTAAAAGGTGATATTTATAAACAACTTACCTGTGTTTCCCTTTGTTTACAGGTGATGTTCCTGAATGAGTTAGAGGAAATTCTTGATGTGATAGAACCTGCAGAGTTCACAAAGGTCATGTGTCCATTGTTCAAACAATTAGCAAAGTGTGTGTCCAGTCCACATTTCCAGGTAAATATGTTATGAAAGAATGGTCAGTGATAAGTATTAATCTGTAGGTTTAGTGTCCATACATCGTAATAATATACATGTATACACGTATTTCCTACATTGAAGAAGAATTAATCTTGAGTAAATTTGTAATATAATCTAAAGTTTTGTGATCCAGTGTCAAAAGAATGCCTTAAATATGCATGTAAATACAGGAGGTATTTGAGATATTGTTTCATAAAATTGAAGAATGACTTAAAATATTTCCTAAAAAAAATTATAAACTGAAATATTTTCTAATGTCTTTGTTTTGTCAATAAATTGTCGTTAAGATATAACATGTTAAAATTCTGAAGTCCACGGATGTGACATTTATTAAATAATATAAATATGAATCACCTAGAATTTTTATTTTCAAATAATGTTAAGAACATTACATTTGTTTAATTTTGAAGTCATCAAAACCTGATCCTGTTATAAGAGGACCAATCCAAGTAATATGTCTTGACAAGTAGAGCTTGAAGTGTAGTTTGTCAGTGGTACATATACATGATATACTTACATGTAGACATGTATGTAAACATATATAAATCAGATATCATTATAGATTGAATTTTTATTGGTTTACAAGTCATAGAACCTGTGTACAATGTATAAGATGTAACTTTTTACAGGTAGCAGAGCGGGCTCTATATTACTGGAATAACGAATACATCTTGAGCCTGATCTGTGATAATGTATCGGTTATTCTACCTCTAATGTTCCCTGCGCTATATAGCACCAAGCAGCACTGGAACAAGTAAGGAGCGTTGTGCCGGGATGTTTCGTATATGTGTCTTGGCTGGGCTGGCATTGTGGACAATTTGTTTATTTATTGACTTGCTTATTAACTTCTTTATTATTAAACCATGTTTAATAGATATGTTTTATGTAGCAGAACAACTTGAATTTGCTTTGAATTACTAAAGCTTTGGTAAAAAAAACCCAAAACATTATTGAAATTTAAACTCATGTATATCCTATATAATTAACCCATGAACAGCCTCATGGCGTTGCTGTTTTGAGTTGGAGTGCTACATAGAACATCTCTTTTTTGCTAATGCAGTCTTGTTTTTCAGTACATGTCCCACTAATGCTGGCTTGCTTGGTCTTAATAAGTTTTATTTTCTTTGTTTTCGTCTTGTTTAAAAATGTTTTTATCTTATTTGCAGAGTTGTTACCCTTATTTTATGATTTTGTCTGCAGGTGGCAGAACGCGCACTTTACTTTTGGAACAATGAATACATCTTGAGTTTGATCAGTGATAATGCAGCAACAATCCTGCCAATTATGTTCCCAGCGCTGTATAAAAGCAAGGAACATTGGAACAAGTAAGGAGAATTTGGCTAGGATCGTACTCCCCCTGACCCTCCCTCAGTCACACCCTCTTTACCATATCTCCCTACTTTTAGACCCTTTCACAATACCTTTAAATTAAAAATAGAATCCATTTGAAGGCTGTCAGCTTGAAGATTCCTCATCTACAAAATTCATTTGTCATTGTGAAGGGGTCTATTTTGTCACTATAAGACTATCTGTCGTGTCATATTGTATATCACTGCACTGTTCAGTGTTAGTAGGAAGAATTGTTGATTTCTGTTCAGTTGGTAAGATTTTATCTGGCATCCAAGTATAGATCTTTAATTAAAAAAATTGAAATCATATCTTTAATAAATCTTTAATAAAAATTCAAGTATTCCTATTTGTCTGAACTTAGATAGAAATAGTTATATTTCTTCAAAGTAATCTCATAAAGGGGTCCCCTAGGGTAGTTAATCTATTGTTATTGTTCATGTACATGTATGTCACATTTTGAAGATGGTTACCGTATGTGACAAATAAAGATTTGGCAGACTCATCATTTTGTTAAAAAACAACAATTACTCATCTGTCAAAAAATGTGAAAATGAAATAACTACATTTTGCAGAACTTGCTTTGTTAAATGTTTTGCTCCTTTTGAAGACTGCATTTTTATCAAGATAGACACTGGTTGAGCAAAGCTGAGGCAACCTCCTTTGTTTGTATATCTGAATGAAGCTGGATTTATTTTCCGTGTGACATTCTCCCGAGTGAGGAAGAATAAAATAATAGACTGAGTTGTTAGTGTGTAATACTGATGGAAATGGGTACTTTGTATTATGTTGGTGTGTACATGTTTTAATCCTTATCTGTTAACATCCTTCATTTATATTTGTGAAAAAGTGTGACTTGCTGTTTGGATTTATGTCCGATTATTTTGAAGCTTTTATCTTCTTTCTTTGGCTCTTAAAATGTCCTGATTTCTTATTTTTCAGAGAGGTGTGGTCCTTATCTTTTAACTGAATATTGTACATGTATACTTGTCAACAAATTTAATATTCATTACTTTATTGAACAACAGATTGTCCATTAGTTTACAATCATTGGACATGATTTTTTGTTTTTTTCATTATATTTAAGAATATTTAATGCATTTTTACCAAAAAAATGTCTGTCTTGAAATTCTTACAAACCTCTTTGATATTGTTTAATGAAAAAAGGATGAAATACATGTACCTATTTCAATTAGCAAACAATAAATGCTTAATTAAGAATTTCTAATCGACGATTATCTATTTTTGCAGGACTATACATGGTCTCATTTACAACGCCTTAAAATTGTTCATGGAAATGAACCAGAAGTTATTTGATGATTGCACGCAGCAGTTTAAAGCCGAGAGACTCAAGTAAGGCCATGTAAAATAAATTCTATGTTTCTCATACACCGCAGCGCACTATAATTTGCTGCTGACGAGACGTTTTTATTGCAACTTCAGTAAAAAATATCCGCCATGTCTCATCCTCGATCGTCGATTAAAATATTTCATTGAAAATGTTTATTGTCCTGTAAAATTGATCGACCGGTACCCCATGAATAAATACTTTCAAAAGCTGGTATAAATCACGGCGCACTCTGTATATATGTTACGAGTAAAGACTTTATCCACGAGCCGTTTAAAGGGAATTGTTTAGAATATACTAACCACGTGCCGACATGTGTCACAGACACTTTCGCATGTTTAATACATCGAGTGTTACATGTATTAAAACGTTCGTATAGTTTTCTTTATTGATCTCTACAGCATATGTAAATACCTAAGCCGAACAATAGCAAGTGCCCATTGTAATACTTCCGAATCTATTGATAATGACTTTCACGTTGTAAAAAGTATAAGCAAGGACCGCCGATGAACGCAAGAGAAAGGTAGTTAAATCCTTAAATCTATGAATAAAAGAATGTATATTGTACCCGTGTACATTATTTTATCAGACGGTGGTTAATGCTGAACACTTCATTTGATTTCTAAAGATTTCACTTCATCCAGACTTGACTACCGAAGATATTCGCTAGCGGCCAAATTTTTGACCATATGAATGGATCCATCCGAGGAAGTGAGGGGTCATATTTAATTTGAACTGGGTTTAAACAAGGTGTGAGCAAATAACACGCGTGGGGTCTCTTACGCGATTCTACTAAATGTACTCATGGCAATCAAAACATGTCATACTTAGTATATTTGGCTTCTTCCATTCAGACAGATGAGCTACATCTCCCCGTTCTCATAAGGAATAGACTATTTTATTTATAAAAATCAACTTATTTATAGGAGTAAGATATAATTTTTAATGTACATGTACCATTATTTTGACTGACAGTTCAAAGACAGTTTTCCATGAAGAAAAAGGGGGGGGGGGGGGGTTAAGACAGAGCACAGAGCATAAGATTTTTTTTGGCCTTACATGAATAATAAGAGTTCTCTTGATGAAAAAAAAAACAAAAACAAAAAATAACCCTACCTACCTTGCCCCCCCCTTTTTTTAGACCCAATTATCTGAGAAACATAGAATTAATTTTACATGGCCTAAGCATTTCAATTTGAATATTTTGAGCCCTGTTAGATTATTTGATTGAAATGGAGGACAATGTGAAACGACAATGTGAAACTCTTATGTAAAATATTGCCATTATATTGCAAAGAAAAAAATGTCAATTCTTTTGTTTCCAGGGAAAAAGAAAAGCACAAACAAAGAGAAGATAACTGGGTAAAAGTACAAAACTTGGCAATGGGAAATCCGCAAGTAAGTCTTTGTTTTCAGTTATTTTACACTTTGTGTTTATACATATTTAGACATGCATTGACTGTTTGGGGGTAATAGGTACCCCACATCATTCCTTTTGTCATAGATTCATAATGAGCAAGTACTGTAATATGAATTAATTTTAATTATAACAAAGACTTTGATTGACTAAAATATCTGACATGTATATGATTTGCAATGTCCATGACTTGGCAAGCCTTGTGGTGGATTAAATCCACTTTGACATCTGTAATAAAATTTTACGGTGATGATTGAAGCATATGATATAGAGATGATGAGGTCATATTGTGATGTATGTTGCGTTTTCAGTACAAGCAGTTTGCAACTCTGGCAAACTCCGAGAGACTTGGAAATCCGACAACTCCTAATAGTTTAAACGATGACTCAGACGATGTTATGGTTAATTTTGAGAAATTAGAAAAAGAAGCCAGTGAGGTAAGCATAGCCTGTTTACACATCTATAACTGTAGTATACTGTGTGTTAAAGCACTATATGTTATGTTATATTCAGTCCATGTAAACTTGTGAAAACGAATTAGACTTGTACAAGTAATATATTGATTTTGATGTCTGCACTGATTTCACCATTAAGACTGTCATGAAAGTGGATTTGACCTGTTAAGATTCTCTTGTCTTATTATGTCGATATTTCGATTACATATGCTGTTATGTTAGTTATGTTCCCTTGACAGTTTAATTAAAATATAAAACCGAGCTCTTTATAAATATATGTGTATATTCTGCCTAAGATAAAACCCTAGACTTTATACTTACTTATTCATGGAACATCCACTACTAGTGTACTTAGACCTGAATAGCTTATGTATTGGAGCATAAAAGGACTTGATTCACTTTTAATTGGCAGAGACTTAAAATGTGATCAGATAATAACATGGTGAGGTTGTTTAAGTATGAAAAACATTTCACAGCAATTGCATGGTGTTTAGTTAAGAGATTTTATTTAGGTCAAGGTCACACCACCTAAGATGTTATTTGATTTGTGTGTATTATTTTTCTATTTTTACCTTTGCTAATAAAATTACCTTATTTCTGTGCAGCTTTCGGTAAGATGCATCCTTTGCTTGAATCGGAATGTGTTTTCTTTTGGCCGAAGTTTTGCCTATAGATATTTATGGAAATTTTATTAGTTTATAGTGCTAGTTTTAAGGCAATGAGATTTTTAAGTATAGAGTATATGTATTTATTGGGAATTATTTATTCATATTGGGTAGAAATGACACATTCTGTATCAGCAATACACTGTGTTGTACATGCACATCTCCTCACAAAACTGTTCACCATATCAAATAAAATGTATAACTCTTACCCTGATTGTAGTTATATGTTAACAATAACATAACAGATTTCAATATAGAGAATAAATAGGTTTGACTAAATGTTTGACTGTATAAGACTTTAGTGAAGTTTGTAGAAGTTCGATTTGGTCATATTGAATACATGTACTAGTAACAGGGTTTCATTCAACTCCATTCAGATATATGTTTTTGGGTTTTGATAGCTATTATAATGCAGGGTCACCCATTCATTAAACCCCCAATCCCCCCCCCCCCCCCCCAAAAAAAAGAAAAAACAAACAAACAAATGGACTCCTCCTGCATATCTATTTTAGAAGTCAAGTCTTAATGTGAATTCCTCTTAAGGGATAGGGCAAACACAATCAGGATAATGAGCTCTGCGTTTTGATACCAAGACATTTGACCTCTTTGTGACCTTGTTTTGAAAGCAAATATCTTTTGCAGTATAAAGGATAGTGCTATCTAATTTCACAAAAAAAAAATTAAATAAAATCAAGATTAGTGGTGCTAAGTGTACATTCCAATACCAATAATTTGACCTATTGGCCTTGACCTTTATCCTAATATTGTATTTGAATTCTCACAGGAAATGATTACAAAAATGTTCCAGGCTCTAAATCTGTCGGTATAATGTACACTGTTAGGACAGCTTAGTTATTGAAAAAGTGACTGAGTACGTAAACATTTAAGTTCCCCACTTTTTAGTGTAAAAGTTTGAGTAGGATGATTTTATATATTGACTTGTAAGTTATCTTCGAAAATGCCATCAAAAAGTCTGATTTCTAATCTTTCTCCTCCATGAAATTCATACACAGTTGTAAGGAGAACATGTACTAGAAAGCCTTGTGTATCTATAAGTTCTTTTTTCATAATAACTTGATCTGTATCTTATTGATTTAAAATGTAGCATGCACTATTTGATTATTCACCAATCAGACTTGTCTTTGTTTCTGAAGTTTGCCCATTAAAAAAAAAAAGAAAACCCTGTCACATTGTCTTATGTGAATTCCTTTCATATGTTGTATGTCATTTTCCATGAATGGACGTTTCAGTCGACAAACAAAATCTATTCACAATTTCTATCTTATAGTATCTTAACTTATTTACATTTTATAGACAAATTTTATATCACCTATAACTCTGTTTTCATCTCATTGAATTGCAACTTCCTTATATACCATACAACTGCCTAACTTACACACTATTAACAATTTACGGTAATTTTACATTGATGTAAATTTACTTCATTTGTTGCTATAACATAGAACATGTATTTTGGGGGAAAGAATAAAATTTTGTAACATTTGGTAGAGGAATGTTTAACATGGAAATTATGTTTTGCTTTCTACTTCTTTTTTCCCACAAACAACTCGTTTGATATCAGTAGATTACTACATTTACATGTAGCCCTGATACAGCAAGATTTACAGTCAATAATGTCTCTACTTTTATATCATATTCAGAGAGGTCATGGTAGAAAAAATTGTAATATGTAAGAAAGAGCTGTTATCTACTGTTATGAAACTCACAAGGATTATACATATATGTACATATATCAGGAGAGATACAGCTTCTGTGTATCACAGGGAAGATCCTGTGTATAGTAATATATCAGTAAACTGTGATTGTAATCTACTATAGGGAGCACCTTACATGTACCAAGTAACAAGCTGAGGGGAGGTGAGGATTTGGTCTAGCACTAGCTAATCCCTCACCCTTAACAATTATCACAAATATCACTACAGTAAAAATAGATGGAAAAACATAATTTTGTTAGAAAAAAAAACCCCTCAAGTGGTATTATGACTTGTTTGACCTCTTTAGCTTTTAAAGAAGGTACAGAACATTCTCTTTCACTGCAAGTTCTATTGGTAAAATATCTTCTTGGCCTTCAGTTCCTTGTTGGTACTATTGTCTGCTTTTCAAGCAAAGTGTCGTTTAAACTGTGTGTATATTATGTGTTGACTGTCATCTTTAATTAGAATATTGTATACATGAATGAACAAAAGAGCTATTTAAGATGGATTTATTCTTATTTTTAAATGTATTTGACACATACATGTATTTTACACATAGAATAAATTCAGCACTTAACACATGTGAGACACAAATGTACATGTATTTGCTTTCTAGCTGAAAGATGTGAGCTTTATGTGGTGAATGTGTGCTTTTAGACTAAGAATCTTCACCACAAATACATGTAACTTAAATTTCTGAGATTACAGCTGCTTTAATTTCACAGATTGCTTCAAGTCCCACTCTTGGAAACTTTTTTCGAAGACTATTGAGTGTTTGAATTCCTTAATGATTCATGCATCAGCAGAATATTACACTAAACATCCCAACTCAGTAAATAAGATGAGATGCTCATCCTCCCTTCTTCAGTTTTGCTTCACAGATTATGAAAATCCCTAATTATGTGATATTTCATCAGCAAGAAGTTATTTATAGGCTCAGTCTGTACGTCTTTGTGTATGTGGATGTTAGTCTAGTAAGTCAGGTTGTCTGTTTGCCTGTCAAGTTACACTGTATTCAATTGTTTTAGTTCAGACCATCATATAGGTATAAGTAGGACAAATATTTCATCACAAGTTTTTGACATCTACACAAAATATGCCTATTGGTTTTTATAAATTGATAGGAAGCTTGTCTATTTTCTGTGTTATATCCCTTTTCTGTATTACAATGTGTGAACATTTTCATTATTTATTTTTTCAATGTAATTCTGCTCCACATTCTATGTCTTTTATTTTTCTATTGTAGCTCACAAAGAAAAGGGGGAAAGACAAACCACTTCTACGGCGAAAGTCTGAGTTACCACATGACACAAGTATGATAAGGGCCTTAGAAAGCCACAAACGTACTGAGGAATTTCTGACTACCTCCACAGAAAATTCATTTGCGAATACATAGGAGACTGGCAGGGCTAATCTCTCAGACAATCATGAGCCGGAGATTTGAATTTTTGTACCATTCCTGTAACTCTTAATATTCTAAGAAAAGTCAAAAGATAAAAAAAATAACGGTCTTAACAAATATCAGGTCTATGGTCATATGTAGCAAGTAAATGAAATATCAGTTACCTTGATGCATTCAGTCAATTATTATGCAAGTAGAATTCATTGTATGATCAATTTCTTCAGGGTAGTACAGTAGATTTCATTCTTATAAATCTATCATCTCATAATATCAGAATGTCCACACTAACAACTCTTCATCACATGATATGACACTTAAAACCTTATATTTAACGTTAATTTACAAGTGGTTGTAAGGATTGAGAGGGGTCAGAAGTAAAGGTGAATAATGACGGTTACATAGCTTATGTTGTAGGTAAAATCTTCTCATTACAAAATGTACGTAGTGTATGTAATGTTGATGAAATTCTTTATTTTTGTGAGTTGATTTTCTGTTTCCGTCCTAAACATGATTTATTATGGACATTTCTAGTCGATCCTTGTAGTGTGACAGCAAAATCAATGTAATACGATATTAAAGCCTATCTTACCATGTCTGTGTACATGTCCGAGATATTTATAATTACATTGATGTACAAAAGGCCAAGAAGATTTTGTTGTGTCCCTATCATGCTTTGGATATATTGCAGTTTATAATTTGAAGCTCCCTGAATTCATATCAACTTCATTTCCTTACATTTTCTCTCAATTCCATGCAAATATATCCCAGTGACTTTGACTCCTTTATTCCTTCTCCTGACAACTGACCAAATGGCATCATAACATACTAATTTTAGAAGGGAAAAATGTATCCAGGGTCCTTACTACGCAAGTACCACAGAAATAAAGAAAAAAGTAATAAACAAAGTACAGTTGTACATATCTTTAGAGAATTTCATTGATTTTAATTAGAATCATTTTGGTACATGGTCAAGAAGTATTTCAGAATTTTGTGTTCTGACTTTTCCCTTTAATTTCATGAGCATATGATTCACTCATTTGAGGAAGGTTAGATAAGGGTTTGGGGAGATATTGTGATACATTCTTGTAATTCTGAATATTTTTAATCTGCATTAAGGATATCAAATACATGTATGATCTGTTCATCACTCGTTTGATAGAGTTCTGTGTTTATGCAATATTTTATACGTTCATTCTGAGAGTAGTCTACATACATTTTGAAAAGTATTTTATCATATGATGAAAAATATGAGATAAAATCATGAAATGGAGGCTTTTGTATTTAGAACTGATTGATTGCCAAATGTCCATCATAGCACCTGCTGGCAGACTCTTGCATAACTTACTTACTTGATCCTCTCTGACCCGACACGTTTGGCTTGCTAGGCTCATACATTATGAAGTCACATACAATGGCCCATCAACTTTAGGTTTGATGATTTATGTGATTATGACATCATAATGTATTAGCCTGTCAATAGGTGCGATATCGGAACATGGAAATCTATGAATTCCTGCAGCAACAAACAGCAGATTTACAAGATAAAATGGCCATTAAAAATGTTAACAGAGTGAAGAATGATAGACTGTATCATCTGCACATCTTGTAGTTCATTAAGGCAATTTTAAGTTTGTACTTGAAGTTAGTGAATCTAATTATGGTCTCAAAAAACCCTTATTCATTGTGTATACATTTAAGGGATAGAATGAATAAGTCGTATTAGAACTGCAATACGTTATGTCTATGAATTCATTGACACAAATGTTGACCACCATTTCCTCTTGTAGGCATACTTATACACAGCATTCTTGTCAGGTTTTCAAACTCGTGCAGACATGTTACACTGATGTCATAAAAAGGGGGTGTTGATCTCCAGAATATACATTAGTATTGCTCTCATTGAAATGAAAAAAAAAAACAATCCATAAACTTTTGTATTCTATCCAATAGTTTTCAGGGAATAGTCACTAGATTGTTTACTTGAAGCCTGTTGTTGACCTACATGTTATGAGAACATTTGACCACCTAGGATTCCAATTTGTCATTTAGTAATATACAATATAATAGGATCCTCAAAGTCTTCAAATGCTGCGGTACTTTATTTGATAAAATAGTTGGTAATTCTCAATATATTTTAAGAGCTTATAAACTTTGACTGACAGAAAAAGACTACTTGTTCAGTACTCACACAGGTATCTAATGCTGACTTCTTAAGTTTATGCCATCAAGTCAACCCTGTCTATTGATAGGAAATAGGTGTAAAATGATGATATACATGTAGCTTTTAAACTGGTATCCCCTTCTGGTCATTAGTTAACATGCCTGTACCAGATCTCTTACATTTGTTATATTTTGTATTCTGCATGTGTTGAGTATTTTTTTATGCAAATATTGAATAATCTGTCACAGTAGTTGTAGATTTTGAGTATTGTTGAACGTTATTTTATGATTTTCAGGAACAAATTTAGGGGCCAATTTGTGCACAAACGTGTGTATTAGGATATTATGTAAAATCAAAGATTCAAAGGTCATGTAATGTGTATTTTTTTTGTTTGTGCCAAAACAGTGCATCTCTTTTTCAAAATATTGAATGTATGCATTCAAAGACTAGATTTTTATGCATTCCTTTGTACAAAGAAATAGGACACTATAAAATTCACGAAAGAAAAAATACATGTATGAATATGATATTTATGCATGAAAGTCACGTTGGATCTGTATGAGAGAGTGGTTGGTTGAATACTTTCAAAGACATGAAGTACTATTTGTTTGAATGCCTTATTATAATTACCAAATACTCTCACTAACTGTCTGTCTCTGTTCTTTGTTTCAAGAAAACTATATTAAACAAGAATACTAGAAATGATAAATCAAGATGAATATATTCCTTATTTCACCCTCTAATAAAATTGTATCTTGATAATTTAAATGTTTATTACGTTACCATGGTGAAAGTTGTCACAAGTTATACCAGGATATCGGTCAGATACTGACCATATGAATGTGAGTGACTGGTCGGTCTGTAAAGAGTCATATAATCTAACCCCCTCATCCTAACAAGGTAAATGGTTACCTCTAACACGGTATGATGTATGGATGAATTATAGACGTGATTGTGGACCAGATGTGGAGGTACAATGTACCACATACGATGACAAAGAGTTGATTTCTGTTCTTATTTATCTCTGCACTACATATTGACTGTATAGTTAACAACTTGTGTCCTTCTCTCTTACTGTTCTGTTCATTCAGTCGTTACGGAGATTATTTTTTATTATTATGACTTGGTTTTGTTCATGTGTCATCATTGATCATGCAGATGCATATTAGAAGATGTCTGATTCACCGTCAAACACCTTGCTGATTTATTCCAATGAAATTATATGTAATCTGTTGACTTATGTCTAATGTAGAAGACAATACATATCTGTGATTTTTGTACACATATTCTCTTTTTTCATGAGGAACAAACTGTGTTAGGAGCATGTATTGGAGATGGTGTTTTTAGCCTGGAATATTTATGCTTTTACCAGATGATGTCATGCAAACATGTCATAACTGTTGTCCAATGCAAGTCTCTGTAAAATAAACAAATTTTATCTATACAAAGTCACTCTTTATTTTGTTCATGTAGAAAAGAGTATGCTGTTACAAGAGTTTTGACTCTCCAATTACCAATAGTCTTTTCATTTCCATAGTAGAATTTCTCGAGTCTGTCAGAGAAGTCCATGTACATGTCAAGACACAATCAATATCCCTCATTTTAGGATGAGCATGTCCTGAATTGACCTTACTTGCACCAGCTGTTCTGAAATATAGAAACTGATTTTCTGCTGAAATGACTTCAAAGTTTTTGTAAAATTGACCCTACTTGCACCAGCAGTTAAGAAATATAGAAATAGATTTTCTGCTGAAATGGCTCAGAAGTTGATGTAAAGATGACCTTGCTTGCATCAGCAGTTCAGAAATGTCGGCTGAAATGGCTCAGGAGTTGGCGTAAAATTGACCTTACTTGCACCAGCAGTTCAGAAATATAGAAACTGATTTTCTGCTGAAATGGCTTGGAGATGACCTTGATTGCATCAGCAGTATAGAAATATCCACTGGAATGGCTCAGAAGTTGGCGTAAAATTGACCTTGCTTGCACCAGCAGTCCAGAAATATAGAAACTGATTTTCTGCTTAAATGGCTCAGAAGTTGGTTGACTCTGCTTGCACAAGCAGTTCAGAAATATAGACAGGTTTTCTGCTGAAATGGCTCAGAAGTTTGTGTGAAATCGACCTTACTTGCACTAGAAGTTCAGAAATCGGTTTTCTGTTGAAATGGCTCAGAAGTTAATGTAAAATTGACCTTCCTTGCACAAGTAGTTTAGAAATAAAGAAAACAGATTTTCTGCTAAGTAAGCTTTTGTCATAATGCGCTGTCTGCCCTGCATAAACTTGAAAGATTTTGGACCTCTCTGTAACCACTCCTGAAATTGTGCAGTGGTTGCAAAGAGCAAATAAGGCTGCAAAGGGCTATCTGATTTTCATCTTCTCTGTACTGCTACACAGAAATTCACAAAGCCATATAGAAAACAAGTACTCGGTCCTCTGCCAAGTTAGTGTTTTTCAAGCTGATTGGTTGGTAATATGGCTACTGAGTTAATACTTTGTGTTTTTCAAGCGGATTGTTCAACAAACATGGCCACCAAGCACAGAATTTCACAAAACCATACTGGAAACAAGCACTCGAGGGCACCAAACTGACCACTAATAGCCCTTCCTCCACAACTCGGGGTGAGTGATGTGGCCCCCTTGGGCCTGTTAATTTACATTTTAAAAGTTATTCTGTGCTTCGTCTCTGTACAAAATAAGGAAAACTATAAATTTTAAAGGAAACGGCTACAATCAAGGACAGACAGACAGACCGAGAGGAAACTAAGAGTCCCCTTTGCCGTTAGGGGACTAACAAGGCTTACTCCTAGATGATACATTAGAAATACATGTACTTACTGCTCCCTTCAATGCTTCAGATACTTAGTATTATTGACTTGGTAATCTGATTTACATTTTGTCCAAAAGGCTTTTCCTTTGATACCTATTGTGACCTTGAATGCTGATCCCTTACCTTTTGAATGCGATGTACTCACATTGAAAACAACTCGAATACATGTACATAGTTTGATGAAATTCTTATTGATCTGACATGAAACACATTTCGGTACATACATGTACATGTATATTTATTTGGTATACAAAGACGCGAGATAAGTCTTTTTTATTCTTTAAGTATAAACAATATGAACAATGTAACAAATATAGTGAGCTGCTTTTTGCCTCAATAAATGGATAATAATACATAGAGTGACAAAATGAGTGAAAGACGTACAAATTTATCACAGATAACTTATGTAGATCATGTTCATTGGTGCAAACAGAAGGTTTACGAAGATTGTAAAAGAATCACAGATTTAGCTTCCATTGTAAAATACTCCCTTGAATGTTTCATAGTGACACAGTATTACTGCTAAAAAAAATACATATCCTCACATACATATATGACAATATATTTCCATACAGCATATCTTAGACCTTATCAAATACATGTCACAGTTGTCATCTAGTCCTCGCATAGCCATCATCCAGTCTTCAAACGGCCACCATCTAGTCTTCACACAGCCAACATCTAGTCCTCACATGGTCACATAGCCACCATCTAGTCCTCACATAGCCACTATCTAGTCCTCTCACATAACCACCATCTAGTCCTCACAAAGCCACCATCTAGTCCTCACATAGCCACCATCTAGCCTTCACACAGCCACTATCTAGTCCTCTCACATAGCCACCATCTAGTCTTCACACAGCCAACATCTAGTCTTCACACAGCCAACATCTAGTCCTCACACAGCCAACATCTAGTCCTCACACAGCCACCATCTAGTCTTCACACAGCCACCATCTAGTCTTCACACAGCCAACATCTAGTCTTCACACAGCCAACATCTAGTCCTCACACAGCCATCATCTAGTCTTCACACAGCCACCATCTTGTCCTTGCATAGCCATCATCTATCTCCTTGCATAGCCATTATCTAGTCTTCACATAGCCACCATCTAGTCCTAACATAGCAACCATCTAGCCTTCACATAGCCATCATCTAGTCTTCACTCGGCTATCATCTAGTCCTCACATAGCCATCATCTAGTCCTCACACAGCCAGTAATCATCTAGTCCTCACATAGCCATCATCTAGTCTTCACACAGCCATCATCTAGTCCTCACATAGCCGCCATCTCGTCTTCACTCGGCAATCATCAAGTCCCCACATAGCCACCATCTAGTCCTCTCATAGCTACCATCTAGCCTTCACATAGCCATCATCTAGTCCTCACAAAGCCATTATCTAGTCCTCACAGAGCCAGCCATTATCTAGTCTTCAAACAGCCATCATCTAGTCCTCACATAGCCACCATCTAGTCTTCACATGGCCACCATCAAGTCCTTGCACAGCCATCATCTAATCCTCACATAGCCATCATCTAGTCCTCACATAGCCACCATCTAGTCCTCACATAGCTACTATCTAGTCCTCACAAAGCCACCATCTAGTCCTCACAAAGCCACTTGTCTACCTCCATCATTACATCCTCAAACCACTGATCACCATCCTGTAAAAACGTACAATATCATTCTGAATTTTCTGTATGAAATTAAGAAATACAGGAGGACATTTGTAAGCAAAATTGATAAATCATCATTTTTTACCTTTAACAAATAACATGATCTTTCTTTTAATGTATTGGGCCTATACCTCTTTTGGATGATCAGATGGTTTCCTTAGTTGTTCCTCAATACAAGATGCTACATTTCTGCTCATTTCAAAGTTTTCCCTGCAGTCACAAGTGTTACTAAACTCTTTGTTGTTTTCTACAAGTACAGGTAGATGTACAGCTTCATTAGAATGTGCCTGCTCTTCTACATCCATGCAATCCACAATGGTCACATTATGTTCATCAGTGCCACCCTGTGCCTTACAAGGAACATTAGAGTTTTTCTGTGAGTCCGTCATTGACTGGTCTTGCATACTATTAGTGGGTTTTACAGGACTGCTATCTGGTATTTGGTCAAATTCAGGACTTGACAGATCACTGAAACAGGTAGTACCCTCCTCATCTTGTACTCCATACTCTTGCTGATACAAGTTGCCATTCTGAGATTCCCAAGTAATAGAAATCTTGTTTTCTTCTGAAGACTCCAGACTACTTTGCTGGTTAAGTGAACACATTTTCCTCTGAGCTTCAGGTCTTAATGCTGTACTTCTTTCTGATTGATCAGTTTGTGTAAAGTATCTCTGAGTACTGAATTCATTGTTTTCCTGTCTCCCCATACTTTGTTTGGGATCTTCCACAGAAGCCGTCTTTTCAGCTGTAGCATGTTGACTAGGATGATCAAAAGACGATGCTGAACTGTTGGCCTTGTTTCCATGATTATTGCTCTAAACAAATAAGGTAGAAAAAAAGAAAAATAAATCTGCATAAAGGCACATACTGCCAAGAACATCTATGGTCAATCACTATTAAAAGAATGTGTTTGTACAACAATGATGCCCTAAACAAATGAAATCACGGATTATAAAGCTCACCTTGCGGCAGCATACTATCCTGGCAGCAAAACTCAATTAATAACTTTTCCAAGTAAGCAATAATAGAGGGGTTTAGTTACAAGTTCTTTCAATGTGTACATATGACGTACATGTACACGTCACCATTTGACTTCATAATCAGAAGACGTCGTTTAGTTACACGTATGAATCGGAGTAGGTATAGCTATGTAAAAAGGTGTATGAGTAGCAAGCTTCTTTTCAATCGGTTTTAATCTGTGAGAAAAATACATCTAGATTCGTAAAACCTCAACGCAATGAAAGTTAGAATCCTAAATATGCTTTATGACAAACTGGAAATTCGATAAATGACAAGTCTGGAAAATTTCAAAGAAGTTACCTGTTCTGTCGTTATGTGTAAAGAGTCATTTACACGTCCATAACGTGTAGCTATACCTCACGTCATGACGTCATTTGAATAAAGATCGCAGGAAGTGATGACGTAGTACGTACACATCACGCTAAAACTTGTAACTAAACCTCTCTAATAAAAGTAAATGTAGGTAACTTTTTGAAATTTATTGTGCAAATGCATGAATAAATTCTACACACGAGCTTGTACTTGTAAAAGTTGTAAAACTAAATTCTACATGTATGCTCAAAACTAAATTTTACATACTGGAAATTCAAAATAATAGGAAAAATCATTAAATGAAAATAAAAAGAGGTAAATTTATGAAAGTTATATCAGAAATGCAATGACGGTGATATTCTGATCTTGATGTAGAGCAAACCTGACATTGGGAATACATTTTCATGCATGAGATGAGAATTTCGGATTTGAGTGGATGACATATGTTTATATGACATGGTTCATTTCTTGCAATTGTAAGATCTCACCTGACCAGTGGTAGAGGATGGTACAACTCCTATACAACATTTACTGATCTGCCAAAGTCTCTCTGTCATCACACCCTCAGCAAGTCTGGCTGTCTCTACCTAATCAAAATATCATATCTAGTACTAAAACTTTCTTTGAAATTAAAAGTATTAAACAGATGTCTGAATTACATGTATATATATAAAAAATATAACTCCACACTTGTGTGCTAGTATGGGACAGAAATCAGAACAAAAATCAGAATCAGGTGACTGTTTTACAAAACATACTTATGAAATATTTCAAGAATTTTTGTAACTTTCATCATCAAATAAAAGCTACAAATCTTTTTCACTTAAGCATGTTAAGATTAAGATGTCCTTTCTTATAGCATTTCTACACACAAAATACAAATTCAGAAACAAAAAATCACAATTTTTAATTTATAAGAAGTACTAAGTGATCAAAAAGTTATGAAAATTCCTAAAATTTTCGTATTTTGTAAAACAGGCTCCTGCAGCCTGTTTCACAAAAATTCTTACGAAAAAATTCAGGAAGTTTCGTAACTTTTGATTGCTTGGTTCAACTTTCTAACTAGATTAAGTGAAGTTTTGTTTCTGAATTTATATTTGGTATGTAAGAATGATATTAATACAATTTAAAAAAAAATGTAAAGACTCACACCATAAAGCTCTCACCTGTAATATGACTAAAAGTATTTCTTCGCATTTCAAGATAGCTTTTTGGAGATTAATCAGAATCATATGCACATATGATCCTTAAGCTCTTTAGTAACATTTTCCACATATTTTGTCAATAAGGTCAGGGAATGTACAATCAAAAGGTTCAGAACCATGCTGAACTTGTTCATTCTTCTAAAGGTATGATATTTGTTTCATACTGTATGTTACATACATGTAAGTACATGTATACTCCAACTTACGTTCAACATCTTGAAGCACATTCTCCTAAATTCTTCATTGGAGCTTCTGAGTAAGATATTGGACACAGACTTAGCGATGCAAGGTATAGCTTTCCTGTAACACTTGGTGACCTGTTTTACATATAACATACATGTATAATATACATGTATCATACAACATATCATTTTTCGCTTCATTAATAATCATTATCTGTAATTGCATGTTTGTTAAGATTATCATAAATGGAACAGAAATTACATGCCGAGCATATCCATGAATTTCCAACCTGTGACCCTGAACTTATACCTAATGCAGAAACTGAAGTCAATAGGGTTCTTTGTCTTGTCATAAGCAATAAGTACATGTATATACATGTAAAGTTTGTTCAAGATCAAACCAGAACTGTGCCCTCTAAATTATACCAAATAGGTTTAACTACATATACATGTATTTCCAATTTGCAACCTTGACCTTTGAACATTATTGTTACTGTCAAAAGCAATGAGTATACATAGTTTGGTCAAGATCAAACCAAAACTATGTCCTCTATGATGTATACAAGGATTTTAAATATTTCCCATCTGTGACTCTGCCTTTGAAATATGACCTTGAAAATCAATAGGGTTCCTCCTCTTGTCATAAGCAATTAATGTATTAAGTTTTGTAAAGTTCCCTTTTAACCTATGCCCTCTAAGCTGTTTACAAGGATTTTTCACACTTCCAATCTGTGACACTGACCTCTGACCTTGAAAATCAATGAGTTTCTTCCTCTTATCATAAGCAATTTGTATAAGGAGTTTTGACAAGATCGAAACAAAATTATGCCTTCTAGGCTGTACTAATGGATTTTTTACATTTCAAATCGGTGACCTTTCTTTGACCTATGACTTTGAATAATCAATGAGTTCCTTCCTCGTTATATCCGATAAGTGTATGAAGTTTGATCATGATCAGACAAAAGATGTGCGCTCTAAGTGGTATACAAAGTGTGACTTACATCAACACAGACACTCAATTAGAAATAGTGGCACTGCTATATCCCTCCAACTGTGTTGCAAGGGGATGAAAAATACCTGCATTTAACAATTATTAATGTACGATAATGAAGTGTGCTTACTCTATCATTGGCCACTCTCAATCTGAATGTTAGAGCTCTAGTTACTGCACTACGAAGACATCTACAGACTTCTATGTGGTATGTTTGTAAAAAGGTGTGATGGTTCTGTCTGAGCCAATTACCTGCAAGAATAGTTTTCTTTCAAAAAGTATCCACATACAAACTTAGTTTGCATACAATGTACATGTAGGTAGAAGTGCTCTTAACTTATTTTTTCAAGGTCTAACTTTTTTTGTAACAGTAAAGGCAGGACAGAATGAATCATCACTAACAATCTAAAGTTTTCAAACACATTGAAAGTTACATACAGAGGCTATAGATAAAATCTCTATATTTCAAACATGATGTTGCTTACAATAAAGACACATTAATAAAAACTTACCTAATTCAGCATCTTCTTTCTCATGGTCAATAAATAAGTACACAATAATACAATAATGACATCTTCTATGGTTGGTTAGATCCTCTAGGTCCAGCACTGCGTCAGCTGTAAATCAATATAAGTTATAGATCAAAGCTTGGAATACGATGAAATTTAACGAGTAATACATGTGATAACATCTCCTATGGCAATACTGTTTGGTAAGAAAAACTAAACAATATGTGTGATACATATCTCTGAAGGGCAGTCTTACTGTTACAGTAATTGTCAATTAAGAAAAGTGTGACCCTGACTGTAACTCATTGGCCGAAAAATTAATAGTTACATCTACTTTTCCCTCTTCACAAGCATATCAAAGGGGTAGGGCCACGAAGTCTAATATTGGCCCTAATTTTGAACATTGTACTTCATAGAATTTTTAAATGTGATTTGACATTTTGATACCTTATCAGCAATATTCCTTGAAATTGATGCAAAAACTACATATTAATTTCTATTAAATTAGCAATGGTTGTATGCATTAAATAAGATAAACTATTTACATGTTAAAGATTATCATTTTCTCTTTTTGTCATAAACGTTTTGTCTTAGTTAACACATGCGGCCACATCAAATTCTTCCACAAAAGACCTGAATTTCCCAACAATTGTCCCTGTATTTTGTCAATGACGTCAAGATGACGTCACTTCATGACATCATTAAAGTAAAATGGCATAAAAGGCGGTAAACATTTGCGTATTTTCACGAGAAATATCAAGTATTTCTTATGAAATTTCATTCTAGAGGAAAATTGAGGGTCGATTTAGGGATCTCGTGGCTCTACCCCTGTTTAAGTCTTAATATATGTTGGTGAAAGGAATTTGGAGCTTTCATTTAGATACTAATATTTCAAGTAGATTTTCTTCATTCATTTTAGTGTCCCGAGTTGATCTTAAGACATGACCCCCTAATGAAATGTATCTAAATAGAAATAAGGTATGTATAAGTAAAAGGGCTCTTGAGTTATCATCTGGAATAATGGCCAAAGCAAACTCTTAATGTCTTCATAATTACATGGCAGGGACAGAGAAAAAGAAAACCAAACACTGATCTATCATCTAATGAAGAATACTAATGGAGAAATAACAACTAGCTAGCCGTGGTTCATTGTGCAGTAATTTCCCTCTTCACATAAACCAATCAAATTATCACTGAGCCGTGAATTACTGGACAATAAACCATGTCTAACTAGTTGTTATTTCTGTTCTAATATATTCTGATTATAGCACATGACAAGTAGTGTTGCTACAGTAGTTTTCAGAAAATGACAGCTAGGTCTTCAAAAAATCATTTGCAGAGTAAGCATGTGAGTAGGTTTGGCTTATCTGACCATGAATATGTTGGAGGATAGAACACGGGTGAGCTCTATAGCACAAACAGGAATTATAATTAGATACAGTATGTGAACTATACATGTATATGTTACAGGGAATAAGTGTAATCAGGGATTTCATGTAATTCCTGAAAGGTTCAGTGATTACGCGTAATTCCTGGTCATTTTAGGGATTACATGAAATCCCCAAAATTTTAGGGATTACATGTAATTCCTTAAATATTCTAGCATTTTTACTCTTATTTCCTGACGGCAAAAAATCATATAAAAATGATGAAATTGCGATATGATAGATATTTTACATGTTCATAATATAAAATCCTATTACTGAAAGAGAAAAAATGGTTACGTATATGATCAGAGATGCTTTTAAGGCTGATTATGTTAATTTAAAATTGATGGGAAATTGATATGTTAGAAAAACTCTTGAGCGGACAATTCGGTTGCACAGATATATTCTGGCCCATTAATATGACTCTAATACATGTAATCGGTAAAATTGTATGCATAGAATATTGATTAGACTATGTAACTCAATACAGCCATTGTACCAAAGTGCCATGGTGATCGCTTCATCCCAAAATCTTTTCTTTGCATCTATTCTATTTCAATGAAACTTGTTGCAATCAAAATATCTTAGTATTTAGATGTACACGAAGGAAGGGGATATCTAATTTTTTTTTACCAGGAAATATACATAGATTTGTTTTATGGACCTTGATACTCAATCTGGTGGTTTATGAGACCAGTAGAGCTAAAAATTACCTACTCTAGTTTGAATATTCTCACTTATTTGGCATAATCGGTTCTGGGTACTTGACAGAGAGGATATTCAGCATCAACTGAGCCAAATATAATAGATTTTGAATATGAAAATAAGGAGAAATTAAAGTTAGGAAATAAGTGTAAAAATGCATGAAAAATTCAGGAATTACGTGAAATACCTGGCCTATTTCAGGAATTACATGTAATAACTAATCGAAACAGGGATTACACGTAATCCCTAAATTTCAGGAATTACATGAAATCCCTGATTACACTTATTCCCTGTAACATATACATGTAGATGTCTTACTTGATTTATCACACATCACTTTGGACTATTTATAAATTCTCTCTCTTATTGATAATGCAGGTAAAATTTGAATGAAGTAAATCTGAGTTATATAGAAAAGTTGTAAATCTGGACAAATCTGCCACCAAAAGTGATATAAACTACCATTATCATAAAAGGTACATCATCATGTGTATTGTTTACCATTAAGATTCGTGTTACTTTGGTTTTTCCTGGTGATAATGTTGAAGTTATAATCTGCCCAAGGAATGGCTTGTACAACTGGCATTAAATCATCGGCCCTGCACAGCAAGGGTAATTTGTGAGGTCCATATACTGACACCTAAAAGTGATAGAAAATTACAGAAAAAAATAATCATGAAGAAGCTACCAGTATATTGATGAAAAACATGAGAAACTAATAGACATAAAAGACTGAGAATATATTACAGGATGAATAGAGGATAAATTGAATGTACGATGGATGAAGAAAAAGTTGAAGAGGAGTAGTTTTACCATGAGAAGAGATGACTGGTCTTGTTGCCATCTACAGTTGATAACACATGCCACTGCCTGTATTTTCACATCTGCCGTACAACGCTGGGTTAGTTTTACCCGTGGTATAGTGTGCACATCTCCTGTATGGGGTACTAAGCAGGGTTTTATGGCCTGGAAGGGAGAATCCCTGTAATAACATTAGATCATGTATGTATAACGAGAATGCCAGCAGTTTTTATGTACAACCATGTACCTGTTTCTGTGTTGCTAGTATGTTCTTTTTTTTTATTTTCATTTTTTTAATCAATGTGGCTTGCTTCAATATACATGTACATGTATCTCTAGGGAGTTTTAAAGGAGATATATGTAGTAATTATCTTTATCTGTAACATTCTACTGTACATTCAAAAGATCATGAAAGGTGATCAACAAGTAAATTCATGACATTACCTCAGTATATAATTGGCATTGTTACACATGTTGCTATGGAATCCTGTCCTCTGGTTATACTCTGTATCTCTCAATATAATAAAAGAAGCAACATAACAGCACATTCAACAGAATAAGATACAATATTTGCAAGTCTTCTTATATTTTCATCTTCTTTCAATTTTGAGTCTTTGAATTTTCAAGATACATGTACTATATTTACCATATACATGTACATGTAACTTAAGAAATCTTTCAGCAGCATCAAATTTTCAATGCAAAACAAGCTGTGGGATTATAAAAGATGATAAAAGTATATATGAACATGATATGTGTTCCTATTCGTATCAATCCTTATAGATTTTCTTGTCAATCTTCTCCATCAATCATAATTTGTGCATTTTTATGTTCATTACCTTAAGTAAGCATTTGCAGTCAGATGTACATGTAATTATGAAGATTATTGGAGGTACAATTTCTGCAAAAAGACAAGTATTTTTGCATTTTCAAATACTGTAAATTGGTTTTTATAATTCATCAGGTACCAATTTTCGTAAAAAAAAAATGACAGCAAACACATACGGTTCATCTGAATGTTAACTTTTGGCATTTGAACAGACAAATTTACATTTTAGGGACCCTTGGATGACGAATTTACTTACTGACGAAATGGTTATTTTGAACGAATTGACGAAAATTGGTACTGACAAAAATAAAGTAATTTACAGTACCTCCCAAAAATAGCGAAAAACTTGCTTTGTGAAAATTTCTGTTACTACCATATTAAAAATGTTATGATCGCTGAGCGATATAGTCCCCTACCGGTGGCATATATCTATGTCCTGCAACTCTGCCAATGAATTACTCTTCAATTAAACATATATGAGTTTTATTTGTTGCAGGAAAAAGTCAGGAAAACTGACAAAAACTGAATTGTGCAAGTCATCAAGGGGTATAACTTCTGGAAAAATAGGTCAAGCGTGACAAATGTCAGACTTGCTCTGTAACTATCCAAGTCTAAGCTGAGTATCAAAATTTACTTGCATATCTCTATTTGTTACAGTAAAAAGTCTGGAAAACTGACAAAAACTAAATTTTGCAAATCATCAAGGGGCATAACACCTCGAAAAATTGGTCAAGCGTGACGAAAGTCAAACCTGCTCTGCAACTATCCAAGACCAAGCTGGTTATCAAATTTCACTTGAATATCTCTATTTGTTACAGAAGAAAGTCCGGAAAACCGACCAAAACTGAATTTTCCAAGTCATCAAGGGGCATAACTCCTTGAAAAATATGTCAAGCGTGACAAAAGTCATACTTGCTCTGTAACTATTCAAGACCAAGCTGTGTATCAAATTTCATCTGAATATCTTCATCCGTTGCAGAAAAAAGTCCGGAAAACTAAAAAAAACTGAATCTTCCAAGTCATCAAGGGGCATAACTCCTCGAAAAATAGGTCAAGCGTGACGAAAGTAATACTTGCTCTGTAACTATTCAAGACCAAGCTGTGTATCAAATTTCATCTTAATATCTCCATCCGTTGCAGAAAAAAGTCCGGAAAACTGACAAAAACTGAATTTTCCAAGTCATCAAGGGGCATAACTCCTCGAAAAATAGGTCAAGCGTGACAAAAGTTGAACTTGCTCTGTAACTATCCAAGACCAAGCTGTGTATCAAATTTCATCTTAATATCTCCATCCGTTGCAGAAAAAAGTCAGGAAAACTGACAAAAACTGAATTTTCCAAGTCATCAAGGGGCATAACTCCTCGAAAAATAGGTCAAGCGTGACGAAAGTTAAACTTGCTCTGTAACTATCCAAGACCAAGCTGTGTTTCAAATTTCATCTTAATATCTCCATCTGTTGCAGAAAAAAGTCCGGAAAACTGACAAAAACTGAATTTTCCAAGTCATCAAGGGGCATAACTCCTCGAAAAATAGGTCAAGCGTGACGAAAGTTAAACTTGCTCTGTAACTATCCAAGACCAAGCTGTGTATCAAATTTCATCTTAATATCTCCATCCGTTGCAGAAAAAAGTCCGGAAAACTGACAAAAACTGAATTTTCCAAGTCATCAAGGGGCATAACTCCTCGAAAAATAGGTCAAGCGTGACGAAAGTTGAACTTGCTCTGTAACTATCCAAGACCAAGCTGTGTATCAAATTTCATCTTAATATCTCCATCCGTTGCAGAAAAAAGTCCGGAAAACTGATATTCGGACAGACGGACAGACTGACAGACAGACCGAGAGGAAACTAAGAGTCCCCTTCGGCGTTGCCGGTAGGGGACTAACAAGTTAATTTCTATTTCACCAGAAAACACATGTGATACTCACCCAAAATCAAAATGGCAGTTGTAATCTTGTATTTTCAATGTCAATGCAACATGAATCTGGAAAGAGGAAACAAATAAGATAAACTGTAACAAAATACAAGAAAATAGATACACGTGCAAGATGTATGCCTCAGAAACCAATATGCCCTCAGTAAATGTCATAAAATTAAAACGAAATATGTGGAAAAAAAAATTATTCTAATTCATTCTGTTTGTTTCACACATTCTGATTGGTTCACAAGATTTCTTCAAGCATGTATAACGACGATATACATGTACATGCCGCAAACCGACTCACTTGACATACTTCAAAATGTATTCCTACGTAAATTTGCATGTTACAAGCTTTGGCGCACTTTTTACGTATGACGTCATGATTCCCTGTACTCTTTGCTCCAATGACATCATTATGTAACGTTAAGCTTTAAGTTATGAGCTTGTAAACAGTGTTCTCCACTTATAAATAACAGAGCAAGTAAGTTTATTATTGATAACACTTTGACTTTCGCCATTGTAATAAACACGAAGCAGTTGTATTTCATATTTTGCAGTGCAGTAATTTCTGTTGGTTGTTGTTAGTCCTCAGAAGCAACGTTGCCTCTAAAGCGATATGTGAGACCCTCTGAGGGGTATAAAGAGTTAAAATATGTCACATAAATTAGAATAGAGATAAACATACTGTGTTTTGTGGTTCTTACAGGTATATGTTGGATATACATTATTATACTGTTGGAAACGCATTTATACCCTCGGGGCTTCGATCCAGGTAAAAAAAAAATTACAAACAGAAGATAGCTTTGAAATGGATATCTATTTCACAAACACATTTTGTAAAGAAATACATCCAACATTGCGACAGAATTTGAGAGTGAAGAACATTTGGTAAAAATTCATTGTGAAGCACTTCAAGGATTAGATTGGATTGCAAAATCTAGAAAGAGAGATTCCACAGTACTTGACCTTTGCTCAGATCAATTGTAAAGCTGCTCTTGTCAATACTGCATGCAAAAAAACTCATTACTTGCAAACAGGGATACAAAAGTAAAATGAAATATTTGTCTCAAACCACATACATGTATACATGTACCTGAGGAGAAGTAAAGCTGAATAGTCTAAGGTAGTGATGTATCCTCTTACAACATAACATCATGGTATTTCTTTGCTGGTAAACCTACATCACAACATAAAGTACACATAAATTGACTACAGTGTTTAGCAAGCTATATCATTATTAATCCATTTAATTTTGTAACAATCAAAAATAAAACAATTAATACATGTATAAGAATTACATGTATCTACAGTGAGAAATACAATACATGTATAAGAATTACATGTATCTGCAGTGAGAAATACAGTAACTCCTGAGTTATTCTCAGTGGTTGATATAAATTCTATATCATCATAGTAAATTGAAATAGTTCTTCCAGAGGGAAGGGATTGGTTGATATTAAATTCTATATCATCATAGTAAATTGAAATAGTTCGTCCAGAGGGAAGGGATGATTTTGCAATGAACGCCAGAGAAGGATGGATTTTACTTAGAATTGTTATAGATCGTCGTTTTTTACACTTGATAAAGGCCAAGGGGCGGAAAATTTGTGTATTTGAGTGTTTGTGGTTGTATATCATTATAAGTTTCTTCTTGCAGCTTCACCGCCTATTACTGACCTAATTTGAATCTTAGTAGCATCAGAAACCTCATCACTGATGCCAACGTTTTTTTTTTTTTTCAAATGTGAATCAGTTTTCCATATTCCATATTTTACCCTCAGAGTGATGGTACTGCCTTCCTTTCCTCTTCCTTTCTTTTGTCTACTATCTGAGCACTGTATTACAGTACCATTCTCAGTATCCACGGCTGTGTAGTTGGTCTGTAAGACCTTGTTACCATTCCCAGGGTCAGGAGATTGTACACACAGGTGACTCTCATCCTCTATACTCTGCATGTACCTCAGGATAGGACATAAGTTTGGAAACTGAGATCCTACTAGTGAGAATAAATACAAAATATTACATTAAGGGAGTTCAAAAGTAGATCAGTCCTTCAATGAAACATGCTCCTCTCAAATAAAGAGTTTTCCAAATACTGCAGCCAAAATCAATTCAGACAAAGTCATACTTGATAAATTTTATGTTGTGAGGCTTAAAATTTCAGTCAAAATGAATGGTTTTTTTCCAATCTAAATCATTGCAAAGCAGATTTTTTTTACCTCACAGCCACTGTAATATACAAATGTATTTCTTATCCTTTCTAACAAGTATGAAGATTCTGGAAGGACATAGGGGTCGAAGGACAAACAGATGGACAGCAATATAGAGCAAACTATATCTGTCTAAAACTCTAAATAGTAGGTATATAAAAAAATAAATAGAATACAGAGTATTTTCATTTCTATACAAACCATTCTTCTGCTCTTTTATCAAGTCAAATGTATGACTACTGTGAACTGAAAAGAAAGAATAAAGTTTTTGTCTGTTACTAACTACTATGATAAATACAGACTCTTTACATGTATATTGATACAAATACATGTACATGTACATATCCTTTTACTCTTACCTTACAGATATGACACATCCGTGTGTCTTTGGAAATGATTCTGTGAAATATATAATTATTCCTGTATTTAATCAATGGTTTAAAAGCTCATAGGACACTAAAGATCATATCCGGATCCTTATACCTTTATCCTGAACAAAACTCTTTGAAATATTACTAAGTCAATGCTGTGATTTTTAAAATTCTGACCACAGTGTTTTTTCCCCAAAAATCTCACAATATTCTCCACATTCCCCCCTCCCTGGAGAATATATTTTTCCCTTCTGTCACAGAAATTTCCCCTAATTCCTATGCTTTCTAATAAGTTTTTGCAAGAATTTTGATTTATTCAAAATTCCCCATTTGGGTCATTTGCACGCTTATTTTTCCCCATGTATATGCCCTGATCTCCTTCCCCCGAAACACTGGACCAGACCAGACTGATAGACAAATGAGCCAATCCAACAGGATTACCCATACATGTATGCATCCACTAAGCTTTGTTTGCATAATTATGAACATGCAGGTATCATATAAACATTTACAGTTATATCCATAACTCATAGATTTTTACCTTTAACATGGAACAGCGATTTGTCCTCTAATTCAGCTGTGCTCTTTGTTGAAATCACTATATTGATAAAAGGCTTTTCTGAGGGAGTAATGCTACAAACTGCTGTATCAAATAGCTACAATGATATCAGTTTGATTAAATAGATTTACACATAATGCAGCAAGAGCTAGATGAAAATATTTCTTTTTTTAGATTTTAATCAATGCAATACTAATCAAATATCATTACAAAGTATTATCACTCTTCACTATAATGTTGCATTTATTCTAAAAAATAATGTCTTACAAATTTCAGTTTCTGTACATTTTAGTCTTTACATGCATTCATAAGAAAAATAAATTAAATTTACTGACTTCTATTAGTCCTTGATCGACACATGCATTTAAAGGTCCATCCATATCAAAGCAATTCATTATTTCTACAAGATGTGGGTTGCTGACTGGCCATTACTTCTCATACAGGGACATCAAATTGTCTCTGCTTTTCTCTTGTATCGATCTGTACATCATAATAAGAAAAAAAGGAAGGGATCTAATAAGTATATTGTATGAATATATTTTAATTTCAATATTTAATTTCATTGTATATAAATAATAAATATGAAATGCGTAATAAATTATACACTGGGTGTCTTTTCTGTTTTTCTGGAAGTCAGGTACCATGCAATATTAATATCAAAAAGATAGGGAAGAAAGGGTGATGGATTAAAGTTTCATTGGTTAGAGAATAAAAATTAACAAGGCTATAAAATCTCATTTCAAATGTAATACTGTCATTACATTTTTCTAAAATACAAAAGTATATTCTAGCTCCACATATTATACATGTGTATAAAAAATAAACCCTAAACCACTGAAGGCGGAATAACCAAATTGCGAAGTGCCAGTTTTAGTTGATATTTATTTTATTGATGGTATTGTTAATATAAGGAATCTATTTGTGAAATATTAAAGCCCTATCCCTTATAATTCAAGAGAATAAATTTAGCTAATTTTAAGGTCACAGTCTCAAATGAAAGGTTCAAAGTCACAGTCTCATTTGCAAGGTCTTGTCATAAAGAATATCTTCATATAAATATGAAAGAAATACTGTTTACCTTTTAAGAGATATAGTCAAGTTTAAATTTTGAAAAGAATACCAAAGTTTAAGGTTGAGGCCGCACTTAAGGTAAAAAGTAAAGGTTTCATAAAAATTTCTTAACATATGGAATAATACAAGTGAATTATGGAAGTTCTATCCATTACAGTTCAAAAGATGTAACAAAAATTTATATATACACTTCAAGGTCAAGGTCTCTAGGTCAAAAGGCAAGGTTACAAATGAAAGGTCTAATATATTAAGGAGTTTGAACATGAAAAACCTTAAGGTTCAAAAGAAGTTGTCAAGGTTAATATTTTTGATAAGTACGTAAAACTTCAAGATCAAGGTAACTTGGTCCACAATTCTGAATCTACATGTACTCTCAGGTTGGCTAAATTATTCCCAATATGACCAATATTTGGGTTAAAACAGAAATCAAAGGAAAACAGAATTTTTCATATAGCATTGTCCATTTTGTTGTCCATCCCCTCCCCACTTTCTCTAAGAAATAATCGAATTAACAAGGGCTTGATTCAGTCCTGTCTGTGAAATAGTCAGGGAAGGGCAAAATCAAGGTAGATACCATACATAAATATACAGTGGCCACTTAAATTTTAGGGTTTCTTTGCTATTATAAAATGGGTATTTAAGAAAATATTTCATTGAAACTTGGCATGGTCAATAGTTGTCTCCTACCTGAATACATTATATACCCGTAATATTTTTTTCCAGTGAGCTGAATCAATATGTTGATTGGTTGATTTAAAGTAAATCAGAAATCGGTAAACTTTTGCATATTATTTGATCACTGTACCTATTGGGTCTTTTCGAAATACAGAGTTACTTCCCATTTGTGCAGGTATCTGACGTCAACGCATTGTGACGTCATCGAATTCTATGGAAGCCAGCATGAAATTCAGGGAAACAGGGTTACATATATGACGTTTTCAAAGAAATTTAATGACGTCACAATGCTTTTACGTCAGATACCTGCACAAATCGAACGCAGGACTGCAAAATCGAAAAGACGGAATTGCCGACTAAATTCTTCTATTCTTCTCTGAATAGAAATATTTTGTTTCAATTCTTTCACATTATTGAAAATAAATCTTTCCTTAACCAACACCAATGACTTAATTATAAGTCCATGCCAACACTCACAGTTAACATTCAGATACGAAATTTATTAAAAATCATCAATTCTGAAGATTATGAATGCTATATAATATATTCATTTGATTACACCCATCCTTTCCTTAGTCCTGCTTACAAGACTCCGGTATACTGCTGAATGCGTCTCACAGCGAGGTTGTTAGGTTATATAGAACTACTGTCAGCGCGGCTCAGTTCGGAAACTGGTTAATTGCGATTTTCATTACTTTGTTCTGCAAAAATTAAGATAAAATCTATATCATTGAATAGATCTCGCTCAGTCGTAAATTTTGGTATATGTTATATGGTCGTGGGTTTATAATATGCAATCATATTATACAGATAAAACAAATTTTAGATGGGACGTTTTCAATGTTAAATTTCAGTGTGACGTCGCGGAATTTAACATTGAGCCTATGAAGCGCATCACGACGTCACAGGGAAAATTAGCATTGCAAATGGCCCATCTAAAACTTATTTTGTTTATAAAAGTTGATTGCGTGCACTGACCATCATATACCTTATACCAAAATTTATGACTCAGCGAGATCTAATGAATGGTATTGATTTCATTAAAATTTCTAAATGATAAAATAGTCAAAATCACATTTATCTAGTTTCCAAAGTGAGCCGTGCGTGTAGATCTAAACCCTTTCCTGAACCTCTAATTTTGTCAAATTCTTATCTTTTGTCATAGTTAAAAAAAACCAAAGCAGCCAAATCAAAATGTTTTCTTCGTAATGAAGATATACTCATAAGTACAATACTTCTGATTTTTTGTTTCATCATTTCAGCCCGAAGTCCAGTAAGGGTGCATAAAATGCGCATTGCCATTGGCTGGCCGCTGGTGACCCAGCCAGCAGTTCCTAAATTTATCAAATTCACCGTCAAGTGTTGCCTAAATCGCCACATCCAAACCACAGGCACCTGATTCCTAGAAAGAAAAATTAAAACCCTTTCTTAAACGCCCGTTTCTCTTCTCTTTACCTTTTTCTAAGGCACGACAGCTTCCATGTTTTAAATCGAGTCGAAACCTACACTTTACCGTTAGCGGCAAGGATGACAACTCAAACTAACGGTACTGGACATGTTAAGAATAGCGTAATGTGTAGGTTTCGACTCCATTTCAGGTATTTGGATTAATTGCGACTAAATGCACGAGTAATCAATGATAAGTAGGTAACGATCGTGAAGAAAAATATCTGTAGAAAATACTGATATGTAGTTTTATGAAGAAATCCTTTTGAAACTCACGATATTGAGGGGGTAAAGAGGGGGGATGGCGTTTAAACATGGAAGCTGTCGTGCCTTAAAGAGAGAGTAAAGCGAGGAGAAACGGGTGTTGAAGTTCTTTGTAGGAATCTGGTGCCTGTGATCCAAACATCCCTTTTACTGAGAACCCATACATCAATTTACCTTATTTTTTTGTCTCATTATGAAACAAACATAAATTTGAGCATGCTGTAAGCCTATCTATCTGTTTGTATTTGATCAGCTGCTAGCTGCTGAAACCGAAAGAGCTCATACAGGGGGAGATAACTACGAAATGAAGACAAACTTTCGAAACTGCTTCGAAGGAATACACGAATTCCTCAGAAATGTATGATGTTTTTCTTATTCTGTTACCATATTTTAAAATCAAAGGTCAAGCTCTGTAGATCAAAGTAAAGCAAGGCAAAATAATATTTCTATCATTTCCCGAATTTCCTCGTATCACGAAACATTCATGGCCTTTGTTCAGTTTAGGGGACCGGGACTATATAGGCCAATAAAGGTCGATTTTCAGACCATTTTTCAGATATATTTCTTTTCTGTAACTAAAGGAACAATATATCACTATTTTAACTCACTTTTATCGGGGGCTACCGCCCCCAACCTCCGTTAAATACGCTCAAACGCCGCTTGGCTTCGTACATTTTCTCCTTTTAAACTTGTCTTTTGAAGTTGATTCACTAGATTTCCCGTAAAAATGACGGTTACATGATGTAAAATAATTGTTAAAATGTTTCCCGTACGAAAATCGCATAATGTGACGTCAGGATTTCAGCGCTAAGTGTCGGTCAAATTCAAAACAAAATGGCGACATTTTTAGGTTGAGCTACAGTGTACAACCCCAATTTTCCCTATCAGTATCAAACCCTCCCTCTTCTCGGAGGGTCAGTGCGACACAAGACACTTGGATATAGAAGCGAGACCAAGGTAGGATTATTTTAATCTTTTAAAATCGTCTCTTTTTACCTATATAGTCCCGGTCCCCTAAACTGAACAAAGGTGGGGTGGCGTAGCTCAGTTGGTAGAGCGCTTAATTAGTACGTCGACTCGTAGCCAGTGGAGCATGCGACTGACAAGCATCGAATCCAACGAGCGCCAGGTGGAGGGATAATTACCAACTTAGAGCCTCGCCAGGTGTTGTGGGCTAACCACAGGCGATTGTTTCATGCGAGCTCACACTCCTACATACAAACTCACATGGTGTATGTGTATGTAGGGGTTGTGAAACAATCGCCTGTGGGGCTAACACCTTGTACATAGCCAAATAACCCCAGCCTAGTCTTTCTGAAGGGACTATAAACGGGGGTCTCATGTCTTGGATAGGCGGACCCTTGCTGCTTCGGGTGGGTCCATTGCATAGGTCAAAATTCCAACATACAGTTTACATCTTCGGACGGTACGCCTAGTAGAGGCGGAATCAATAACTGAACTGAACTGATCAATGGCAACTTCGTAATAGAGAGCGCAGCTCACTGTTCACGAAGGGAACTTATAAATAGGGAAGTCTAAACCTACCTTATGATGCTTAATGAAAAGATAGAAGTCATAAATAATCCTATAGTGCAACCCAATCAGGTTCAGGAGATCGGAGAAGTGCAAAAGTAGCTGTTATATTATAGCTATTTATACATGATATAGCTATACCAGCCTTTTATAGCTACAAATGTATAGATTTCAATAAATGTTTTTCTTTGAAAATTCTATTTTCTCTGTAAGTATTCATGCGGTTGGGATTAGATACATTTCGAGGATTTATTATGACTTTCATTCATGAAAATTTCTTAGGGGGACTAGACTAATTCGGGCCTTAAAGCTGCCAACATAAAATTACAGAAAGATAAGGGATGACATGATAGAACTATATAAAATCACTTCAGAAACCTACGACAAAGCTGCTGTTGACTTCATCAAACCTGTTACTTACCATTAAAAAGTTATGGCCAAGGTTAAAAATTTTGAAAAGTAGGGTAAACTCAAAGGTCAAGGTCACAAGGTTAAAACTTTTGATATCCATGGAAAGTCTTAATTGTAACAAGGAATGCAAATGTGAGATTTGAATGCCCTATCACTTAAAAGTTGTGACCAAGGATGACATTTTTACAGGCAAACAGAACCACAGATAAACAGCAAGGTGAAAAACTATATGCCCACAAGTTTTTGTCTGCAGGGGCATAAAAAGTTGGACAGTCCCTGAGCTATTTGGTAGTTAAATCAATAATTTCTCAATTATATACATGTATATGCAAATTATGCACTGTCTTTATTCCGTTATAGGTTCTTGATAAAGATTTGATTGAGCTAGGAAGCCTAGAGTCGGTTAAAGGATACAGCTTTACAAATACAGAGGGTAGCAGGGAGAGGATACTATCAGCTCTTGATTCTCTGATTACATTTCTGAAGGTAAACTTAATAACAAATGTAGTCATGTGAGGACATAAACACACCTTTATTACATTCATTTTATGATATATACAAAAGAGTAATTTTGTGATATATATTCATTTGTTTTTTCAATTGATGTCAACATTTTTAATTAGCTTGCTTGAAATACATATTAAAAAAGCCAATATTTTCTAAGATTTTTATGGAAATTTCCAAAAATTGAACTCTAAAAAGTATTATTTCATAAACTTGTATTCATCTTAAAAGAGCAAATTTCACTGATTTTGACACATTATTCAAAATGCAGCATTTTAGGACAGATTTTGACAAATCTGTCACGAAGACGAGCAGTGAGAGTGATGTAGATGTAGAGGTGGATCTGGTGGTCGACAAGGTTATAAAAAAAGAATTTGATGAGGAGGAGGATGATTTATTGCCAGTTTCCATGGAAACTAATGACATGGAAGACACAAACAAATTGTTGTCAACAGCAAGTAGTAGTGAAGATCTGATACAGATAAAGGCACCAAACAGTGAGGTAACCTTGACATATCAAATATATCATATACATAATATAGCCTTTTGTCACACTGTAAATAAATTTCAAGGAATCTCATTGGTTATTTAGCCGTATATTATGAGACTTTGTTACACGTCTGCAGCCGTAAAGAGAACTTTGTGAAGTCACGGATAGTTCATTCTTTCTTGATGTCATAGCGAGCATTTCCCATAAAATCCTTTAAATGTTTTGAATTTTCCTCTCGCTTCAGATCCTTTGATTTTATTTTTCTTCTAAGATGAATTTCATTCGTGGTTTACTCATTTTGAATAAATCATTTACCAGTTTACGGGTACGATCTTTTTAATGGTGAAGAACATTTTACAATCCATCAACAAATAAAAAAGTTAGAAAGTTTACTGTTGACGCCATTTTGAAATGACAATTTATAAGTGATTTGCAGTATGATAAAAATGTTATTACGGTTCCAGACAGGTAATATGGTCTGATATAACTTGTTTGGAATTTATATTCCCCTCGTCTTTGGCTTGGGAAATATAAATTCCAGTCAAGGTATATCTGACCAGTTTACCTTCTGGAACGGTAATAACGTATAATATACATTTGCAGATATTTATTGTATAAAGTTTTTCTGACTTAGTTTCAGGGTTCTGAGGCTATTCTGAAAGAAATAGAAATTGAAAATTGTAGTTTCTTTTATTACCTTTTAATCCATTCACAATGGAAAGTACATGTAGGGTGCCATTTTTCTCAAAGTAGGTGGTGACAAATTGCAGGATGTGGCTTATAATGACAACCCTGCAGTGTACTATATATTTAAGCCAATTAATTATTATACAGCCATATTTTTGAGAGAGAGTAATTATTTGTAAATTTTAGATTGATCGGAGGATTTCGGCCTTTATTGATCAGAAACAGTCAGAAGTTGATGAGATTAATAAACAGGAATTCTGCAGTACTTCTCTTATGGAACAAGGTAATCAGTCCATGGATAAATGAACACTTTGAAATCATAAAAAAATAACAACAATGCTGGTATTGAAGCAAGCACAAATTTTAAATTTAGGGAATAACTAGCTTCTGACGTTATGTTTGCGGATGGTAAATGCTGATTTTATGGTAGCAAACTGAAATTTTCTTGGGACGTGTTAACGTCAGTATCTAGTTATTCCTATTCTAATGCAATCTATATTCTTGTGAATATTAAGCAAAATGTGACATTAGCAACATCAAAGCCTAATATGATCTCGTTTTACAGCCATAACTAAGGAGCAAACAACCAATGAAATTCCACATTTAAGTGACATTGCATTAGAATGAGGGATTGCTTAATGTCTGATACGGCACCTGTTATTATTCTGTACTGAGTGACTTGATACCATATTCAAAATCTGTACAGATAATATGGTCCTTAATGTAACAATACGTCCTAATTATTACCAGATACTCATGTACTTACTGCTGTAGATTGTAGCTGTGCCAGGGTAGATTCAGTTTTTGTCAAGAGGATGGACGGTAAAAGTCACATAAAAGGTAGGTATTACTGAAAGAAATTGTATAATCACTGTTAAAATCTAATCAAGTAATACATATAATCTTAGCTTACTACAGAAAATATATAAAGTATAATTTTTCAAGGTCATCGATGAATGCATATGCATGTATATATCACTATTTGAAAAAACAAGTGCATTTATAAATTAAATTTCAAGTCTTATGATATAAAGTGTAATTTTCCATACACTGTGGTGGTAAATATTGACAGTGTTGACAGTTCTGTTCTCTCAAATTTGCTTGCACAATATAATTCACATGCTTTACAATACTGAATAGATAGACCTAATCTAAGAGTACAGAATTTGATATACATTTACATCTTTTACACATCAGTGAGTAGAGTAGTGAACTACCTGGGTCCCCAGAACATACATCATGGTGGTATACTCGGCTCAGTGAAGGTCAAACAAGAACCGGGTTTGGAGACGTTACATGGTGTGGAGGAGAGACTTCATAACGTGGAGACTCACCTCAGGCTGCCTGGTAATACATGTACTTATACCGATCATGCTCATACTGATACACAAACACTCATTATACCCATACACTCTTCATACCCCTACAATTACACTGTAGGAGGTAAAGAGACTGGTTCATTCTGTTTGTACATATTCAGTTTTCTCAAATTTATGTCCACTTGACCTAGATAACAAGAGGCCCAAGAGGGCCACATCCCTCACCTGAGTTGCAGACGAAGGACTGAAAGTGGTCAAAATGCTTCTACTGATTAGAGCCCTTGACAGCCAAATTTGTTGACTGATCAGAACATGTACTTTGTAGAGGACCTTGAGTACTTGCTTCCTGTAAGGTTTTGTGAAATTCTATGTTGGGGTGGCAGAGTAGAAGTAAAAAGTTTGGCAGCCAAACAGAGCTCTAAGCGGCAATATTTGTTGACTGATTGGCACGAAAAACACAAACTTGGTAGAGGAAGTTGAGTACTTGCTTCCTGTAAGGTTTAGCCAAATTCTGTGCAGTGGTAGCAGATGAGAAGTAAAAAATGTGTCATTCAATCAGAGCCCTTGGCGGCAATATTTGTTGACCGATCAGAACGCAAACACAAACTTGGTAGAGGACCTTGAGTACTTGCTTCCTGTAAGGTTTCGTGAAATTCTGTGCAGTAGTTACAGAAAAGAAGTCGAAAATGTGTCGGCCAATCAGAGTCCTTAGCAGCCATATTTGTCGACCAATCAGCATGAAAAACACAAACTTGGAAGAGGACCTTGAGTACTTGCTTCTTGTAAAGTTTCGTGAAAGTCTGTGTAGTGATTACAGAGGAGATGTTGAAAATGTTTAAAGTTATCAATGGACGGACGACAGATGGCATGATATGACAATAGCTCGATATCACTTGAGCAAATGCATTTAAGCTAAAGGTGGATAAATTTTGCATCAACAAATTGATGGTTTGGAAATGAGTACAGTATTCATTAAGGTGATAATTAAAAGATTTATAGGTGTGCATACTGTATACAGCTTTGCATTTTGTTTAGCCCATCCAATTTGCCCAGTCTTAATTTTGCCCTCTAGTTGTAGGGTGAAAAGAGAACAAATGAAACTGGGGCAAAGTTTTTGCTGTATACACTGTATGTACATGTACGTACAAAATTCTTAACTGGTCAAATTTTTTACATAGGGAAATACATTTGTTTATTTGTTTGATTATGTTATCATTTATTTGTTATGAAAAGACATATTTAAAAGGTAAATTGAAATGCATAAACTGTTGATTATAACTGTTCATTAAAGAGAGCACACTTCATGTATCAGAATTTCTGAAATTTTACTTCCAGAAAAAAGGGAACAAAAGCAGGATGTATTCTCACGTCTTAAGAAATTGGAGGAAAGGATACTATATTTAGAAAGCCTCTCACCGGAGTACTTTGATGACAGATTTGTAAGAAAAATCTCTTCTAGCAATTATCTTAGTTTGTCCTCAAATACTGATTTAATTTAAATAAATCAAAAAGAAAAAATATTTAAGTATTTGTACTACATGTATTTAACAGGTTCTTTAAACTGAATTTTTTTTTCAGTTGCCTGTCCCAAAACGTAAAAAGATAGAGAATTCATCCAGTGGATTATTTTCAAATCGTAGTGTGAGTATTCGACTTGATTGTCTTCTGCATCCATGATTACAGGAAATTATGAATTGGCCTCAAGAATACTGTTAAGGACGGCTCTACTTGTGAAAATTGTTATTACAGTGAAACCTGTCTAAACCGATATCGACTGGGACCAAGAAAAAATATCGGTATAGACAGGTTATCGGATTACACAGGTTTATTAGAATTAAGGCATCCTTTAATTTCGTCAAGTTATCTTCATATTCCTAGGGAAAAGTTCATCATAAAACTGTGAAACAGTAATGCTTTCTTGTTTATCATGAACTGTTTAAAATTTTATTTCTCATAAAAGATTATCCTCTCTATCATAATGAGTTAGATTTAGAATAATATACTCATGAAAAAGATTTCAAGTCAGATGAAATTGGCAATGAAATTTTCATATTGGTACTTGTTGATCAGTTTACATACAATAAATTAAGCTAATTATAATACAAACAATTAAGACACTGACCATGGCTTGGGCAGGTTACTTGTAAGAGTAATGGAGTCCATTCTCCTATAGTTTTAATTGATCAGCTTGGGGTGATAATTTATCAAAACATGGGTTGGTCAGGGTAGGTGTTGTTTTAAAATATCGGTTCAGACAGTGTAAAATACATGTATAAAATGTCACTGGGACCAAAAATGTATATCGGTATTCGGAATAGGCAGTGTTCGGTTTACACAGGTTATTTTATATAGGAAGAGATAGAAAATTCTTTGGGACCAAAAAATTCTATCGGAATAGACAGGTTATCGGATTAGACAGGTATCGGTTTAGACAGGTTTCACTGTATTAACAAACTTTCAGATTTTGTTGTTGTTTATGGGAATCATGCCTGAATTATATGTGCACATTTATCACATTGATGTGTATTAGAAAACATACAATAGCTCCTGTTCTGTTGCACAAGTAGATTGGACTTAACTTTTATAAGAACCACACCAGATGCTGTAAAGCTGTTTGTATGTTCATTAGTTGTGTTTTGGCCTTAAATTTTTAACTTTTGAACAAATTTAAATATTATTTCACATCATTGTTGCTCATTTCCACAATTTGTGCCATAACCTTGAACCTAGGTCATATATGCAAGGTGAAGGTCACATTGAAAATATTTTTAAATTTGAATGGGCTATAACTTTTCAATTTCTTCATCGACACTGTAGCGAATCACATGATATGCAAATAATCTCTTGCATGGGAAACCCTTTTGATTAAACAAGGTAAATACTGTCTAAATCTACTTAACATGAAACTGATTTAGGCCTATCATATGAGTATCATTATCGTTTATATGATGGTAATCTATTCTGGTCAAGAATAAAGGTATATTTAGAGAACACTTAAACAGAAAATTTATGATATCATAACATGTATCTTCTGTTTGAGTGTCCTCTAAATATCCCTCTATTCTTGACCAGAAAAGATTCCCATCATATAAATGATAATGATGCTCATATGATAGGCATATAATAAACTCACATAAAGTAGATTTAGACAGTATTTACCTTGTTTAATCGAAGGGGAGTCCCTTGTAAGAGATTTGATTCGGTACCCTGATGGAAATGAATCATGTTTCACAGTTATTGCCAGTTCCAAGTGTATGCCATTACCTTTTTTTACCTTTCCAACTCTGTTGAAATCTATCCAACTATTTGGTTTCTAGCAGAAAATGTTACACTGTTTATAAGTTTTTATGCCCCTGGAATCAAAGATTCGGGGGCATGTACATGTACTTGTCTGTTTGTCCATGGCAAAAACTTTAACATTGGGCATAACTTTTGAATGGAAGTGATAGGGCTTTGATATTTCACTTGTGTATTCCTTCTGACAAGACTTTTCCATTGATACCTATATTTTTTTTCTTGTAACCTTGACCTTCATCTTTGATCTACTTTTCAAAATTTTAACATTGGGCATAACTTTCAAATGGGAAGTGATATTTCACATGTGTATTCCTTGTGACAAGACCTTTCCATTGATACCAATATTTTCATTACTTGTTCACAAACACAGATTTAATTCAAATTGTAAAAGGTATGGTGTATATATTTTGGTTGAATGTATTTGGAGACAAAGGTCTTCTTTTAAGTTTTATATGCTAAAAATTACATTGATGGTTACCTTTTACTTACTGTTGAAAACTTGAGCAATTATTATATACTCTTCAAAAGAAGAAACGCATACAACAATATTATAATGTATCATTATTATTTAATATGCACAAGCTATTGATTATGTGACCTTATTTGTTTGCATTAATGATGGTACAAAGATAGGACAAACAGTTTAGGGCTAAAGTAAGATTTTTTGATAATCATAAAAGTCTATTTTGGGTAAAAATATGAAATTTTGAATTTTCTGACTTTTTAAGTTTTTATGCATTTTCCCATGTTTATGAGGAATTTGAATTTTGCTTAAGTCAAAGTTCATTGATGCCCATAAATAATTTTGGACTTCAACTTCTTCGGGTCACTTCCGCTTTAATGCAATGCATGCTTACAATATCTGATGCCATGCGTTTGAACACTGCGAAGTGATCAAATGACTTCCATTTGTAAGTGAGTAATACTCTGCAAAGTTCAACGATCAAAAAGTCAAATTTAGAAGCTTTTCCTCCTTATGAAACAAATTTCTCTCGATAAAACTGATTCGCAAATTCATGGAATGCAGAGAACTTTCGATGATGTAATAGAATAAAACTTCACCATGCATCGTGATATCGCCATCATGAGATTGTTGCTGTTTAGTATGCTGCATCCGTTTGTCCATTGAATGAAAAGATTTTCAAATGATATGGAAAACGAGCACATGCGGATCTCCGAAAAATACACAATTTGGCCCCTAAAAGAACACCAATGGCATATTGTTTTTGAGTCGTTTTAACTAACATTTAAAAACACTAAAGAGGTTCCCGTTGAAAGCTTAGGGTCTGAAAATACCATTATTTACGTTTGGTATCATTTTGTCTAATATTATGATAAATGTAATTATTTTGTATGTGTACTAAGGATTAAATGAACAAATACTATGCATTTCTGTTTTTGATGAGTATATAATGGTAAAGGATAGGAATCTTGTATTATGCATGTGTTTACCTTTCTGATAACCCAAAACTTTGATATACATGTACTGAGAAAAGCTTGAACAAAATTTCCTGTTTCTTGAAATGATGAAGATTCATGGGATTTATTGTGACAGTTTTCTTTTGATTTATTTTTCAGGATTTGAGTATGTCAGAAATTGACAACAAAATACAGCAATTGAAAGATGAATTGAGACTAAAAGCTATAAATAGGTGATAGAAGTGTACAAACTCTTTGTAATCTGTGAACTGGATGTGTTATTGAATTACTGAAGTTACAAAAAGTCATGTGCTTCAGACTTGTTTTGAAATATGTAAAGTGAATAGATGATATCAAAGTATATAACAAACATCTATATATGAGTCTTCCATTGTAATGCTTAAACACACCTTTGTGTATGTGTGAGAGAGAGGGTGTGTGTAAGGGTGTGAGTGTTTACTTTTTTTTTTATTGGAAATCACTATTGTCAGATTATACAGTACCATGTTGTCTAATTAAAGATTGGACAATTTGTCTTCTCACTCTCTGTATATACAACTGACCTCGTCATTGCAGCTTCTATCAATTTAATGGAATTTATCAAACTTAGGCATGATATTACAACAAAATTTCTAAATGTGTAACAAGTTTTTATGCCCCGACATTTCAAGGCGCACATAGTATTGCATTCCTTCAACATTACGTCTTTCATAGTTTCGTTTCTTGGCATGATCTCTGTAGAAGTTTGATGGATCCAAATGGCAGTTGGTATGTGGATGTAGATATAGATAGATGGAAGTCAAATATGAATATTTGAGCATTCTTACATGGAAGAGTTATTGCCCTCATACTTCAAATATGTTCTGTGGCTGCTGCAAATGGGGAATTTGTATTGCACCAACACATTGTCTAGTTTTGATAAGGATTAAATGATTTATTGTGTTTTGGAGTTTCTGGAATTGAAGTAGATTGTACTGTCTGGGTAATGGTCACTAAAAACTGTTCAATTTCATTTAATTTTGTCTGAGATAATTCCTTCATGGTTCTCTTACAATGAAAGATACTGATATTGTAATGTTATTATATAATATAATAAGGATGTAATGTCGATTCTGATTGGCTGGAGTGCGAGTCATTATTTTCCAATAATGACGGCTGACAGAAGATAATGACTCGGTGTGGTATTCGTCCTGATAAAAAATGAAATAGTCATTTTGTTAAATATTAAAAATTTAGATATACTTTTCACAAAAAAAGTGCGATAAATTGTTGAATTCTTGATTAAAAATTATGTGTTCATATTGTTTTGAATCATTACTTTAATCATGTATAGTCTCTCTATAATAACCTCTACTATGTCCATATTTGTATAATAATTTTTACTTAAGATCAAGATTATTACATGTGTATGTATCCAGCTGTTTTGAGTGGATGCAGTTTCTTTAGATTTTATCATCTAAAATGGATAATGCTATAGCTCCTCATGATTAGATATAGGCGAGTGTATAGTGCTAGCCCCTGCATATTGAAAAAAATATTCATGTCTCTTGACTATGCTCTTTACTAGAATAGTAAAATATAGCAATGGGCAAACCAGTGTATACTTTATTGTTCACAGTTCTCGTTTATAAAATTGAGACAGATAAACAAATTTTTTGATTCAAGTTTTGCTGAGCTTTGATCAGTGTAAAATAGGTATGTTTAGTTCCATTCCAGTCACTAACGGTTCAATGGCTGCCACCTCATCATTTAGTATCTGTAGGCTCTCGTCCACTAAAGTCGTCATTGGTTGAATGTCACTTATAATATTCGTATTTTGTGCATCCAAGTGTACCACTGGCGAAGACTGCGTGTCAATGTGAACCACTGGCGAAGACTGCGTGTCCAAGTGTACCACTGGTGACGAATACGTATCCCAGTGTACCCCTGGTGAGGACTGCGTATTCAAATGTACCATTGGTAATGAATGCGTGTCTATGTGGACCCCTGGTGATAAATGCGTTTCCATTGGTACTCCTGTTGACGACTGCGTATCCAAGTGTATCACTGGTGACAGATGCGCATTTAAGTGTATCACTGGCGACGACTGCTTATCCAAGTGTGCCACTGGTGACGACTGCGTATCCAAGTGTACCAGTGGCGACGACTGCGTGTTTATATGTATAACTGGCGTTGACTGGCTATTCACAGGTACACTGGGTGAAAACTGCGTATTCAAATGTACCACTGGCGATGACTGCGTATCTAAGTGTACCACTGGCAACGATTGCTTATCTAAGCGTACCCCTAATGACGTCTCGCCATTCGGTAATTCCACGATTCCGGGCTGCACGCCGACAGTATTTGGATCTATGAGTTCTTTAGTTCCGCTTGTTTCTACTCCGTTTGGAAAGAAAATTTTGATATTGTAGGGTTTTGCACTGTTAGATTCGACATTATGTGATTCATCGTAAATAATGACAGTCCCGTAGATGTTTCCAATCTGAACTATCAGAGTAATGAAGAGAAGGTATGAAGACCCTGCAAATATGTAGAAGATCCTTAGAAGGACTTAAAATATTCTGTAATTATCAAAATAGAATCTCGAAATTAAAAAAAAAACATTAATTGAATCGTCGAAATTGTGATATCAATCATTTTAGTTCTTGCTTAAAATGCACTGCAACACGTATGGGTCAATTTATTAATTTTGCCCATTAATCTTAGTCATGTATGAATTATGTGCAGAGAAAACCAACTGGCGACGACTGCGTGTCAATGTGAATGAAAACTTACCCCAAAGAAATTCTCAACATTTTGATGTCATTCTTTGATTTGAGAAAAATACATCATGTCTTGACAATGTCATGTTAAAATCGTGATTCAATTAGTAACCATCAATATGCAAAAGTAAATGATGAAGTTATTGCGATACTAAAAAAAAACCAAAACACCAAACAAACAAAAACCCCAAAACAAAACGAACAAAACAAACAAAAACAATCACCGGATCTTTGTAGATACAAACATTATCTGGTGTGAAACTTCCATAGGACAAATGAATCAAAATGAGAAGTACCTCATGAAGTCACGTCCATTTGGTCGGCATTTTCAGTATTACTTTTTAAAAATACTCGAGCATCACAAGCTTAAGCTTGCTGCTATACGCCTTACATTTACGTTGAGATTCATCGCCAAAAGAAGACAATTTAAGAGCCAAGCAATGCAGTCATACATAAAGTGTAGGTAAGAATCGCCACGTATGTCAAGGTCACACGCTAAGATATAACAAATCGTCATAATAAAAAACTATTTTTTTTATGTATGCATTTATGTACAAAAATGTATACACGTAGTCCTTCTTTGACTTATGTGATCTTTACCTTAACAAGTTCTGAGAATGACTTCGAGAATAGAGAAAAACCTCATGCGTACGATATGCGAGATGTCGCTGCGAGTTGCTTATTGCTGTTTTCATTCATGCTTTTTTGAATAATGGATTCTCTGAATTGTACGTAATTCGATTTGAAAATACAAGGATTATGAAGGAGAATTACAAAGATGTATTTACACTTTGTAACAATGAGTATATAGATGCATGTCTTACCTTGGTTAATTTGTTTCATTTCTGCATTTTTATGAAATTAATTTTCAATTTTGATTATCGAGATTTTGCCGATTGAAAACATAAATCTTTTCATAAAGTGATAAAGTGCATATATCATTGGTTGAGACCATCGTTGTTTGTGAATTAATTATGCAGATTTTTGACAGAGTCATTATTTATGGATTCTACTGCATAAAAGGGGCCCAGTTTATCTTACTCAAAGACCGCTGAATTATAAATATTACGTAAGAATTTCTAAAGTAATTTATTTGTGTTTGTTTTGGTCTCTCATTATCATATGGATTAAATTCGCAGAAATAATTTTGACATCATTAAAATTCAATTATGACCCTCACTTATATTTATAGAGGAAATCTTGATTCATGCTGAAAACAGATTATTTTTAATCATTATATATGATAAATGGCGGTGAATGTTTATTTAAATTACATTAAAAAACTTGCTAATAGACTTTCAAATTTCATTTTCCTGTAATTGTTTGACGGATAAGGTCATGTTTTGGCATAAGTTGGATTTATTTAATTTTAAAAACGCAAAACTGCAGTGATGAATATGACGATGAAGAGAGTGCCGACATTGTAAAGAGCGACAATATGTTTCATTAAGAGTTTCTTTTTTGTTATTGACTAATCGATTTACCCGCAAAAAAAAAGAGAGGGCGCTCAGTGAAAGCTTTTTAAAAAGACCTTATCAAAAATATGTAAAGGGACATTATGACAGGTTACCATGGTTTTCCGTTGACAATCTACTTGTGACGTATGGCAGGAAAAGGAACGGCATTTACTACATATAAAAAACATTCAGACAAAAAAAACATCCACGTTGTTCACGTACGTTATTAATTTTAAAATGCGAAAGAACCCTCAACGACGAAATTAGTTTCTTTTTCTGAGATGATTAGTATTCAATATCATTACAGATATATGACAATTAGCGTCTCTTTTAATAACTACATGATACCCCCCCCCCCCTAAAAAAGGGACCCCCCCTCCAAGAAAAAAAAAAAAAAAAAGATTTCCGATAAGATCTGGGGTCCAAGAATATGAGGCTTTCAATGGTATGGGATACCACTGATCATTTTTGCATCCTTTCAGAATGTTAGAATATCTGAATTCTGAAACAAAAATAAGCATTTTCGTTTTTATGTAATACATACATTCGATAAATGTTCTTTTCTCGGAAGAAATATTATCAAATAAATTGATAACTCGTAAACAGTCCATGTCTTGTCACAATACGAGAATCCTAGTGCCTCGACGCAGGGAAATTGACAGAACGAGTTAGAATACCTTTGTGATAGATAGTAAGGAAACACCAAAAATAAAGTAAAATAAAACATAAATCAATTGTTATGACGATAATTCTGCAATATTGTTAATTAGAAACTTTTTCCTTCCTTCTTTTGGAAACTTCTTTAGATAGTTTATGGTATATGACAGAAGTGATTGAAGTACGTTGGCATTTACAAGGCGAGACACGTGTTTTTCACAATGTGTATTATTGAACATCTGGAGGGGACATACATAAAGTAAATCATATGTAAAATAACGTAGTACCATGATGAGGAAGGTAGAGAGTCAATGTCATTTATGTCACCTAGGAGCCCAGTCACTTTGTGAAAAAATATATGGATACCTAATATAGTCTTCATCTTCATAAATTTATTTGCAAAAAGTTCTACCGCTTTGAGCTCTCTTTATTTGTTCCTTTTTCGTGTCGATATTTGTTGTTTTTCAGGTGTTCGTGGTTTTTTGTTATTTCATAATGATTCATTACGAAAGTGCCATCGTATCATAAAATTTATTTACCAATTAGAGTTATTTTTCCTTTATCGAATTTCTAAGCTGAATGAATGTATAAAAAAGTGACATGGAGAAAAGGGTCATTTGACTGTTGGGCACCATACATCATATTTCATCTTATTCAAAACTAGAATGTCTTAGAAAACGTTTCAAAATTTGTCATTTAACATGTTTATCGGTGTCATTGATGCAACTATTTATGTGACAACCAGCACAAAAGGTGTGATTGTCAACAACCTGGTCAAATGGTGATTCATAAATCAGTGTTAATGGTCCTCGAAAATGTCATTTTACGAAAATTATGTTCTCAACAAAAGTATGGCTCGTGCTATTTCTTGAAAAAAAATTAAATAAATAAAATATCGTGATAAATGGAACATGATCGAATTTGACAGAAAATTTCATGAGCTGTTCACCTTTTTCATGTGTATAACTGTAGATATTTGCAAGACAATAATTTACGTTATTTCTCTGTTTGTCAGAAGCCGATATAGTTACCCGGAATACTGGCTCTAAGCCCTCCATTTGTCCTAATTATATTACTTTCCACAATAGTGTGACTATCTAGTGTGACAAACGGCATACAATGAGATATAACTCAAAATAGTTTCTGAACACATGAGCTCAAAACCATACCGTTTGACCAGAAAACCCGATTTGATTCCATAACATATATAGATACCCTTTACTGATTAGCAAGATACACATCGCTTGTCCACCTTTTTTAAAAGAATACTTGGAAGACGGATCCACAAAAAACACTGACTTGGTTAAAAAAAACATTGTATCTGATGACCAACTGCAAATTATAACCAAGATGAAAATATTATCAAATGGACGATAGATGTATATAAGGAAACTCATTGACATGTTTTCTTCTGCACATTTCAGACATTTTCACAAGGCAAGATTTCGATTTGAGACAAATGTAAAGAATCGACTGAAATCCTGGCTGGTGGAGATAATGATCAGGGTACTGCCCGCCCCCCCCCCCCCTCCCCGAGGGATGTTTGCTGCGAGTCCGTCATAGAGTCACGTCCCAACATTTGCTCATTATCTTAGAACTTGTGCACTGACTGTATCAAGGTGAAGAAAATATGTAAGTTCACAGGATCCGATTTCTCATGGACGATTTTCTCAACCCAGATACTTTATAGGGAACATTTTTAAAAAGAAACTTGCATGCAATCACCCGAACTATGAAAACTATAAACGAAATTTAACAATCCCAACCGATACATCAAGAGAAAAAGGAAGTTCAATATCCATAGGAGTGAGCATCTCCTGCTTACTTGCAAAACGTTTCTCCTCACGTTAGGTCCTTTTATCACATCTGGTCAATTCTATTGATTAGCATGTCAATTCAAGTGATATAACAAGTCAGACTGGTTCAGTTTTTCAAATGTCTTCAAATAAAAGTCTTGTATTTTGTTTTGGATTTTTACACTTAAGTTTTACTTGTTTATCATCGATCTAGATGAGAACAAGGAAGACTTGTTTGTTATAAACATGAAATAAAAACGCTCTGAATACTAGCTATGTCAGTAAGAAGATACATGTACTTGATTGCATAAGAAGTCATTCTGCGGTTGAAATTAATAAGTTATTAGAATTAGGTGATAAGTTAAAGATATCGTTTTAGCATCTTTATTTTTAATTCTAAATAAGAAATAAAACTGTCAGATATATGGAGATGGATCGATTCAAAGAACAAGTGCTCTAGTACTTAGGTCGACCGTTGTGACTTACCCTTGATTATGAAGTATCTATTTGTCGTTTATTGTTATTTTCAATTTTCCTATTTCTGACATATAAGGGTTGTTTTTCAGTTTTTGCTTTGCATTTGTACATGATGGCAGATGCTGCACAGAATGCACAGAATTTATTCCATGACCAACTGCCTGCATACACCAATGAAAAGCAAACATTGTAAAACAATACCACGCAAATAGCAAATGGTGTCGTTATCCGGATTGCGTGCAAACAACCCTTCCACTTTTCCGGTTACCAAAAGGTTTCGAAGAACGCACAATTGGAGTGTGAAATAACTTCCTCGTTGTAAGATGACCACACAAATAAGAAAGCAAAACACAGTGGCCCAAGCAATACAGATTAATATGTAAATGGATATAAAGGGGGTACAAAATACAGTCCGTGTTCTGCCGGTCGTAGCGAGCTCGTATATGTAATTACCCGAGGAGTCCGACCGACATTCAGAGAGGACAAGTGGTCGGGGCCCTGTCTTCTCTAGAGTTTTGGACAGGGCCCGTCATGGAGTCCCATCGTCACAGTCAGTCAGAATGCAATTTTTAAGAATGCGCTGGTACAAGGTTGTACATTGGTCAAGTACCATACCGAGTGTACGTCTGGTGATATTAGGACCATATCCACGGTATGTAAGACTTTTGATTATTCTGATGCATTTTCGATAGTTACATGCATGTTGTCTACCTTTGATCCTTCTAATTTTGTTTATTATGTCACCATAAAATGCAGGTTGTGAAATACCAAAAGTAATATACTCTGTTGCTTGTATAGGTTCGAATTAAAACAATTAATAACAATCTGATGCACGAATCCATGCGTTTGGAACAGACATATACATATATCCAAAAAGAATTTTGGTCATGCACAGCGTAATATATTTATAAATTTTTATCGAAATGTTAAAACACACAAATTACAATAAAAATATCCATCATTTCGTACAATTATCAGTTCTGTGCGACATTATGATGGAAATTTTATTGTAATTTGTATGTTTTAACATTTCGATAAAGAATTATAAATATATATATATATAGGCAGAAAATGCATCATACTAAATACTTTCCCCGATCACCTGATCTCTTCTCCATTTGGGATTTACTTGTGCTCCTGTGCAAAATGTTTTGGTTGATTTTTGATTTGGCATTTTACTGGCCAGTGCGCACGTAAACTGGATAACAACACCTTTTGCTACTAACGTAGAAGTAACCTTCCTAAGTCGTCATCGGTTGCCAATTGGTCTCGCTTCTTTATATTTCATCTTTGATGTTTCTTGTTCCTTCGATGTTTCATGTAATTGACCTCTATTTGATTTCTGATTTGTGAAAATTGTTGTCGTTGCTGAAGCCGGATTAACTATAAAACTTGTGATCTTTTGTTTAGATTCTGAGCTTCTTACGATTTTGACGTTTATTTATTTTTGCCATCACTTCAGGGAACTTTGATTCGATATCATTAATCTACTGTAAGAATTATTTCACCATCTTTTGTTAGAGTTACGACATGTTCATAGTGACTATGTCTTCGAAAATGACTTGTTACAGTTCCCCCATTTGAAAGATTCAAGATCATCTTACCAAGATGTGTCATTTAATTTCAAATGATGTAAAACCTGAAATTGTTCTACTATTTCTTCAACTATCTATTTGCAATTAAATTATATGGTGATGCATTTGTAATGATCGAGGTAAGCAATTTATTCGTTGCAGTGTAAGCTAGACAAAATATTCGAAGAATCAATAATACTCCACATATTCTTTGTCGGTCTGGTGCAAAATAAATTGCTTTGAAAGTTTAGAGTCGGAACACTTCCGTATTATTATATATAATTAGTTTTCAGATTATTCTTTATTGAGGGACATGGCTCATATTCGATTGAATTTATTATCTTAAACAGTTGTTCTTTAAATTTCTCAATGTTTCAAAGGATAACTCTACCAGTCAACAGAATTGAGCAACGTGACCAATATTCGAACTTGATCTGTATAAAGCTATATCTAAGAAATAAATTGATTCTCTGAAACGGTTTAATCTGGAATAAATAAAAGAAGCTTCCAGTATTACGGATATAGAAAACAACTAAAGCAAAACAGCTTTACACTGATTATAGGCTTCAACTAACAACAGGGAACAGAGACAAAAAATCACACCAACTACAGACTTCATGTAACAACAAGGGACAGAAAAACAAAATCACACTGACTACAGACTTCATCTAACAACAGGGGACAGGGACACACAATCACACCAACTACAGACTTCATCTAATAACAGGGGACAGAGACACAAAATCACACTGACTAGAGACTTCATCTAATAACAGGGGACAGAGACACAAAATCACACCGACTACAGACTTCATCTAACAACAGGGGACAGGGACACACAATCACACCAACTACAGATTTCATCTAATAACAGGGGACAGAGACACCAAATCACACTGACTACAGACTTCATCTAATAACAGGGGACAGAGACACAAAATCACACCGACTACATACTTCATCTAACAACAGGAGACAGAGACACAAAATCACACTGACTACAGACTTCATCTAACAACAGGAGACAGAGACACAAAATCACACTGACTACAGACTTCATCTAATAACAGGGGACAGAGACACAAAATCACACTGACTACAGACTTCATCTAACAACAGGGGACAGGGACACACAATCACACCAACTACAGACTTCATCTAATAACAGGGGACAGGGACACACAATCACACCAACTACAGACTTCATCTAACAACAGGGGTCAGAGACACAAAATCACAATGACTACGGGACACACAATCACACCAACTACAGACTTCATCTAATAACAGGGGACAGAGACACAAAATCACAATGACTACAGACTTCATCTAACAACAGGGGACAGAGACACAAAATCACACCAACTACAGACTTCATCTATCAACAGGAGACAGAGACACAAATTCACACTGACTACAGACTTCATCTAACAACAGGGAACAGAAAAACAAAATCACACTGACTACAGACTTCATCTAACAAAAGGGGACAGAGACACAAAATCACAATGACTACAGACTTCATCTAACAACAGGGGACAGAGACACACAATCACACCAACTACAGACTTCATTTAATAACAGGGGACAGGGACACACAATCACACCAACTACAGACACAGACTTCATCTAACAACAGGGGACAGAGACACAAAATCACAACAACTACAGACTTCATCTATCAACAGGAGACAGAGACACAAATTCACACTGACTACAGACTTCATCTAACAAAAGGAGACAGAGACACAAAATCACAATGACTACAGACTTCATCTAATAACAGGGGACAGAGACACAAAATCACACCAACTACAGACCTCATCTAACAACAGGAGACAGGGACACAAAATCCAATGACTACAGACTTCATCTAACAACAGGGGACAGAGACAATGAAAGCAGATACATCAAACACAGATTAGTTGTAACATGCTGATAAACGTCCATGTCAACCAACAGACGGATAAAATGAGAACAAATGCATCAACATGACAAAAAAAAAAACCCCCCAGGGTAAATACTATTAAAACATGAAGAACAACATATAAAAAGGAAAGAGATCAATCCCTACACTGTACTGACTTAAAATGCCTAAGCAGCATATGTATAAGACTAAGAGATAACCACCGAGCTGAATTCAAAATTTATCCTTTGTCATACTTATTAGCTCGCCCTAGCCGGCAGAGCACGGACAATTCTTACTAATCTCTTATGTCTTTGAAGGTAAAGGGTTGGAACACTTCCGTATTATTTTGATATATTTACATTTGCCCATTCATTTGTATAGAATTTACACTGTGATTATAGGAGTATAACCGCAGTGGCCTGATTTGAACTATGACGTCATAGTAAGTTGGCTTGATTTGAACTTCGACGGTACGTAGTAACAGAGCCTTAGCAACGTAGTTGTAAACGTATTTTAACGTCATTAAAGCGTGAAAAATTTGAATGTAAATATATATAATAACTGTCTTTTGGAATGTGATTATACTGTGATAACCTACAATGGATCCAGGAATTATGTTTCTCATAATGCGCTAACGCGCATTATGGAACATAATTCCTGGATCCATTGTAGGTTATCACAGTATAATCACATTCCAAAAGACAGTTATTCTATAAATAAATGTACATAGTCATCTGTTTGTTACGTAGGCCCCTGTGTTTTGTTGCCTTCATTGTGTCGTTATCTTAGAACGAGGAGGATATGATACACAGCAATTGTTCATTCTTCGAAATCACCGAGTAACCGGACAAGTGAATGGGTTATACAAACGTAATTCGGATAACTACACCATTAGCTACTAACATGACAGATTATTGTCTTATTGTTTACAACGGTGACCAATTTGCTTCGTTGGTTTATGTGTTGTCTATTCTATTTGGTGTTCTCATACCGATTTTAGTGGTTGTTTTACCTTGTTCCATCGTGCTGTTTGTGATTGTCTACTTGTGGTGAAATATTTCCTCCAGCATAATATTTATTCCTTGGAAATTTTATCATATAATATTTTTCCCAAGAACTTTTATCATGTATCCAAAATTCCGAAAGGAAATTTTAGTATGTAATGAATGTTCCATGATCATAATAAAAGTTTTCATACCATGGAAAATGTATTACATAACAAAAATTCCATCTGGATTTTTTTAATGTTCATAATATATGTTCTAGCTGATACTAGTACCATGGAAAAATCTTACATACCAAAAATCCAATAAGGACTTAATACATGTGCATAATAATTGTCATTGGAAAAATATTGTAATGAACTTATTTACAAATAGAATTCAGAGTAAGAAATAATAATTTTTTTTAATCATGTACTGTACAATGTGCTGAGTCTGTATAGCTTGAAAATGTGATTCCACAGAATTTTTGTTCTGTAATATTTATTCCTGTAAACTAACCATGTTACTGTAATCATTGACGTAAATCAGTCATTCATGTGTTTGAAGCATATAAGGACATTTAATTATACATGATACTCATATATAATATTTCTTCTGTTTTAAAGAGAAAGCAGTCCTTTGGGTAAGTGAAAAAGAGCAAAACATCAATAATTTTCATAACAACGTTTCCATCTATAAGACGGAAATGTTGTTATGAAAATTGTTGATGTTTTATCCTTTTTTTTTACCCAAAATGACTGTGGAAATATAGGATCTCAAATGATTTTCTATTTCATACGGTATTTATGAAACGAGTTGTGTGAATTTTTCATCCCCAAGCCTTGGCGAGGGGATTAAAATCACACAACGAGTTTCATAAATACTGTATGGAATAGAAAAATCATTTGAGATTCTTTTTATCACATGAAATATGACGTAATTGATCGAAATAACGTCAAAATGTTGAAATTTCGACTTCAATTCTTGCAAATAACGCGCCAACGTCGACGTTTCTATTGTGACGTCACAAAGAATCTGGAGCGCTTTATCCAATGACCACGCTCCGAAAGTGATATGTAACGTGTTATCATAACATTTATTTATGAAATGGCTCTATGTAACTGAATAAAGGGTGTAGCATGTGATAAAAAGTATTATGAACAAGGAAAAAATATTCTATAATAAAAAGTCCTGGGAATTTTCGTTATAATAATAAATCTTCCAGAAGGAAGAAATATTATGCGGAAGAAAAGTTCGTTCACATACTCTATTTTATCACAGTTAGGTGCTTCGCTTTTTTGTTTCGGATGCTGTTACCATGTACGAGAATCCGTACTGTTTTCATATACAAGTACATACATTGTTTAATTTCGTTTAAAACAAAATTTTTAAACATGTTTAACTAATAGTATGTTATGGAGATGAAACACAACAATAGTACAAGAATAATATTCGGTAGGAATAAGAAGTGCAAAATATCATATCTTACATGATCTATCTTGAATAGAATAGGTAATTTCCATTAGCTCAGATTGATTTGAAACCATCACCAACAGGAAATCAATTCTATTAGGGAACATCACACATCGTTTAAAAACTTCTGCTTAATAAATGTGGATTATGATATATATATTTCTTTTTATCCATTTGTCTTAGTCAAAATGTTGCAGAAGGACTGCATGTTTTTGAAGTATGCAGGGGAATTTATTTGCTTTTCAATCTATGATTTCAATGAGATTGAAAAAAATAATTAAAATTTTTCTGTGTCGTCTATCTTAAAATATCCCCCTTAATTTTTCAAAATTCAAATGCAAAACGCATAAATTGTCGTCCTTCAGAATGATTTTATGTACATTCCTGCGATGTTATCTATCAAAATAAGAAGATAATAAGCATATGTCAAAAACATAACAGAATAAGAAGGATTAAAGATAGAGAAAATGCGTCATAATAACAAACCGCCTTTTACTGGAAAATGGTGGGTTTGTGCGCACGTAAACCGGATAACCACGCCATTCGCCACTAACTTTGGCATTTGACCGTCCGAAGGCGGCACTGATAGCCCATTGGTATAGTTGGTTTAAGTGCAATTTTGTGTGTTTGGTGTTTTCATGTCGTTCTTAATCTCCCTAATGTCCATTTTTAATGTGCTGGTCTACTCTGTGTTTTCATATAGGGTTTGAAATTTTCGTCAATGAAGAAAAAAAAAAAGAGTTGGAACACTTCCGTATTATTATAAATACTTGTTTCTTGTTGCAGTATGGAGCAGTTAAACACGTTGCCCTTGGCTAGATGTTTCACTTACTTCTCGGGCATGGTACCCGTGGAGAACCGCTTGTTGTGGGTATTCTAACATGGTTCTTTTTGTTTTCAAAACTAATTTATCACGAATCAAACAAATTTTATTCAATGGCATATTCTTATATGCTTTAAATTAACAACGAATTTAAATAGGGGTAGGAATAGTAGAATAGATATTGGCCTCTTCTCAATATTAATAATCCAAATTTTGCCGATTACCACAAATCTATCTGTGATAGCTAGAGATGAAAGAAACCACTCAAAAATAGCTATGCTTCGTATTCAGATTTCATGTTATCATTTGACGAAAATGGTCACCTGAATACTCAGTTTATAACAAACGCGACGACTTCAACTTTAAAATGAGAAATTTCCCTTTTCTTAGTAGTAACAAGAAATTATTATGTTTGGCAGGCTTTAGAATCAATGGAATTGCATTTTTCAATTATAGTGTACATCTAATTTCTTCATCGAATTTATTCATGGTAATTTTCTTGTTCTAGGTTCTCATCAAGGGTCCAATGGGTGAAACTCAACCCCCTCCCCCTGTTTTTGAATAAGACGAAAAGTGAAATTAGATTTAGCTTTAGACTTCCTTTTTAGTCCTACTTAGGTACTTTACTTATTTGCATTAGATATGTAACATGATTCATGTGATATATATAGGATCTCAAATGAATTTTCATTTCATACGATGTATTATGAAACGAGTTGTGGGTTTAATATCCCCGAGCCTTGGCGAGGGGATATAAAACGCACAACGAGTTTCATAATATGTCGTATGAAATGAAAATTCATTTGAGATTCTTTTTATCACACGATATTGCCTAAAAATGTGTATTTCTAACGTGAAATCTACGTTTCCGAGAACTATAGGGGCGAATCACGCAGTGATCTAGAAGTCGTCTGCTACGCCATGAGAAGTAGTGTCCCCATCGTATAGATATTCTGTGCGTAAGAGAAAAGTATTTCAATTTTGAATAGTATTTTAATGCAAGAATTAATTTAACAACAATAATTTTGATCATTGATATTGACTCCGGGTCTGAATTTGACATTTGACCGATATTTGAAAGGTCACATTTGTCAAGGTTTATGTGATTAGGTTCCAAACTTGACCAATCACATTCAAGCAGAGCGATATGTAACGTGTTATCATATCATATATTTATGAAATGGCTATATGAAACTGCATAACGGGTGTTTCATGTGATGAATGGATATGTTTAACTTTGCAAATTAGCACGGCGCGTTTCAACAACGCCACCTACACTGCATTTCGCACTTGCACTTGACTTTGGAGATTGATTCTATGAAGCTGTGATATGGTCTCCGTCTGTTTGTCCGATTTTTCTTTTCGCGTGAGAGAGTTCTGTTTAAATTTTTTTCAAGAACTTGTAAGTTTTTTTATTGTGACTTTTAGAATCTGATTTCGTGTTTAGTGCTTGACATTCATTCACTGATTATTAAGACAGCAACTCTTTCTTGGCATGAAATGAATTAAATTTTTGGCACTGTGAGACTGGATAGTCTAGACTCCAAGCACTAAAATGACAAAAAGAGTGATCAAGAGCTCTTTAGAATTTAAGGTTGTTTTTGAAGAAACTTAATTTAATACATAGACTTGTGACGTCAAACGCATAAGATTAAGAAACGTTTTTATTTTTATTTGTTGTTCCTGTTTGTTCTTTCCATGTTGATTGTAACAAAAATCAACGCGTTTGTACAAAAAGCATGCGACAACATGGCCGACTGCATCTAAAGTCATTGAGCATTAATCTTAGGTTACATGAATGAACGACATTCGGGGACCGTCTGGCGGACAGAACATGTACAGGAGTGCTCTCACAACATTCTATTGTAAATTACATATGTTGTTGATGTATTCAATCTCCTTTTTGTCTTATTTCAGCATGTTTATGTCATGTTTATGAGTGCAACATGTGTAAATAAATCTTTTGAGTTATTTTGAGTGATTCCATCTAAACATATTTTTGACATACCACAGTCAGTGGTAATCATGAAAAAAAAGAACAAATTAATTTAGTGACCGTACAATTCTTTTGACATTTCTGTACTCTTATGCAATACTCAGTTTATGGTTAAAAGGTCATTGAGATCAAAATCGACAATGACAATCGTCTGATACATGTACTAAAATGATTTACTGAAATGTAAATAGACTGTAATTAAAGCTAAAAATGGATACACTTAGCTCACGAATAATGGATTCTTTCTTGCAGGCGATGCTTACTTTCCCCGGGCACCTAATCTTATGTCTACTGGGAATTTACTTTTGCTCTTTTGTCATATGTGTTAGTTGCTTTGTTTTGATTCTGCATGTTTGTATTCCCATTAAAGTAATATTTCGGTTTTTTGGGAGTTGTATTTGACTTCGATCCTCTCATTTCAAGAAGAATAATTTGGAGACGCTGTGTGAATGAGATTTCTTTTTTCATATTTATGACTTGAGTTGAAATTAGAATTTAATTCTAACAATTCTAACAATCATTACATTATCTTATAAAATATTTGTGTCATATGAGCATTATAGTTAATAATCCTTTCTCGTAATAACGAGAATATATATATATATATATATTTGACAAGATTCCTCTTTCGTGCTTCTTTTGGTTTTCAATGCCTATAGTAAGGTAAAGTAATGCTTGAAAAGTAAATGTTATGTGCTGTTATGCTAAATCTTTCCCCTGCATTTCAAAGTACTCGAAATTCATGCTACATTGATAGCATTTACAAGAAGGGAGGAGATCTCCAACCAGACTCTGTTGCAGCACCAACAACAAACACCAAAAACACCCGATCCGAAAACACAAAGACGGCATACTGAGAGACGAAAAAGAGACATACGACATGTAAACATTAAACACAAAAGACTACACATAAACCAACGATACCAATGGGCAACCGGTGCCGACTTTGGACGGCCATTTGCCACACAAGTAGCAAATGGTGTGGTTATCCTGGATTAAGTGCGCACAACCCTCTCACTTCTCCGATTACCCAGAGGTCTCGAAGAACGTACAATTCTGTTGTAAAACAACCTCCTCACTGTTAGATGACCACTCACAAATAAGACCGCAAAATGCAGGGTCCCAAGCAACACAGATGAATATATAAATGAATATAAAAAGAGGGCGTAGGTAATACAGTCCGAGCTCCTGTATGTTATCATCCGAGAAGTCCGACTGACATTCAGAGAGGTTTGGACAGGGCCCAATATGGAGTCCCGTCGTCACAGTCAGTCAGAGTGCAAGTCTCAAGAATGCGCTGGTACAAGACTGTAGATTGGTCAAGTACCAAGCCTAGTGTCCGTCTCGTGACATTAAGATTATATCCACGGTATAAAACATTTTCGATGGTTATGCTGTCTACCTTTGATCCTTCTAATTTTTGTTTTTTTTATCATATCACAATAAAAGGCAGGTTGCGTTATACCCAAAGTAATGTACTCTGTTGCGTGTACATAGATCCGAATTTTAAAAGAAGTTAACTGTAATTTGCGTAAAATTTCCAAAAAAGTCTTTTAAAACTAGTTTTTGATAGCGGAAACCTTGACCTAAAATGTCTTGGTAATTTGTAAATTTCTACTGTGAAAATCCAATATATTAGTACATGCTCTAGCGTACCGGATTAGCTGTGATATGTAAATGCCGTATGACGGTAGTACTTTTAATTTGTTTTCTAGTACGAGAGGACAGTTCTGGATAAGCATTTAAGAAATATCTATTCACTGCTATGGATGTGATTGTCAGAAATGCCTCTGACCTTTGTTTACATTAGAAACCATGAGCGTACTGCAATCTTTATCTCTTGAATGATGATATATCTTACCCTTCTATATGTTGAAATAGTTTAAATGCCTGTCAGTATTGATTTACAGCTGTCTACATTACTTGGGAAGTGTCCCAGTTTTTTTTTTTGCGAAACGTCATGCTTGTTTTAACGTCATAGCGAGAGGGTGCTAAATTTTAACCTCTAACCAAAATGTAGAATTAATCCTGCATTGTTATTTTGAGATGTTTGTTAATACTTTTCTCCTGTATGAGATTGATAGTTGTTGTACTGTATGGCGCCTAAGTACGGAGAAAAATGCACTTTTATTACGAGATTATATTTTTTGACTTAGAGGGCTTTATATATACGTGTTCCCGTGTTGTATTTGTATTGACTTGTGCCGGATCGAGCTACGGGTTGGTACGCATAGCTACGGATGTAAATTTTTCCCGTAGCTATCGTGAAAGTGTGAAGGGGCCTTTCTTCCCTAAGGTCAATAATTGGGGACATCAGATTCACTTCAGCTAATTTTACAGGTTCTATAGCAAAACAAAAGTATACTTGTTATATGTGTAAACCACAAGATTTCTAGGAAACGCATAATAATAAGTCAAGACTTCAAAATCTTTGAAATTGAAATGGTATGCCTTAATCAATTCGACATAATGGCAAATTATGATGCTTAATTACGAATCCAAAAGACTTCAACGACATTTGACGTCATTTCCCACACACCATGTGTTCCAATAAAATGACAAAGTGTGACAGAGCTGAAAGCGACATTCACTTAACATTGTCTTTTTCATGATGTAAATTCGATCGGTGTTTTCCCTTAAATGACAAAAATGCTGAAATTTCAAACTGATGTGACGTTCCATTATTTACGATAACAAATGTAAGGTGACACTATACGGCATTTTCCTATGCACCTTAGTTTCTTCATGTCTAGTATATATAAACCAGCGATATGTATACCAGTAATATAACTAATGTATATTCTCGAAAACAAGGATATATTTTAAGACGGGGGTCAAATCTATCTTTGACCAACTTTCAGTACTGAAACTCATTAAAACCTTTGAATCGGAAATGTTGTAACGGACCAGTCACAAAAAGGGATATCAATTTCAAGGATTTGTAAATTAGCAGACAGTCTGTAGAATTTATATAAACGAGCGGATAAATTACAAGGAAGTGTTAATACATGTGCGCATGTTGATATTACCTCTAATAAAGGAAACATTCAACTTGAAAATATAACTTAAATTAATTTATTTTAAGATCATTTATTCATTAAGTAAAGTAATTTACCAGGTATTCTGATCATTATAAAGTCATATAAACATTTATTTATATTGCGTTCATGCATTATTAATCATCTTGATTACATGTTGATTGCTTGCAATTGATAAAAGAGTTTTTAAAACCACTTCGACGCTACAGCAAGAAATATTTCGAATATAATTTCTTGAAATTTCTAAAACGTGGGTCCTGTAGCATCATATCCCACCCATCCTGCTACGTCTTTCGGTATACTTTTTCGACATAGTAACTTTCATACTTTTTGGCATATTACATTGTTTAGATTTAGGATCACTGATGAGGGTTAAATACCCGAAACGTGCATGTCTGGTCCACGTTGCCAATTTATCTGTTCTTAAATGATGCTATTCAATTTGAAGACGTTTACATTTATACCACTTGGTGAGTGTCACTGCTGGTGGACCAAGTGTCCCCGAGGGCACATGTAGCCAAGTTCGATCAATTTCGGTTGATCGTTTCTTCAACGCATTCTAAATTTCTGGTATCAAAATTTCTTGAAATTTCTAAAACGTGGGTCCTGTAGCATCATATCCCACCCATCCTGCTACGTCTTTCGGTATACTTTTTCGACATAGTAACTTTCATACTTTTTGGCATATTACATTGTTTAGATTTAGGATCACTGATGAGGGTTAAATACCCGAAACGTGCATGTCTGGTCCACGTTGCCAATTTATCTGTTCTTAAATGATGCTATTCAATTTGAAGACGTTTACATTCCTAACGAACTGATCACGACTATTACTATATACTGCAACGGCAGCATACACGAGGCAATCTAAAGAGTTAACATAAAGAGTCGACTAAGTAGCATATGATTACAAGCATAAGAAAACCATAAAATATCATTTAAGTTTATTTATGTTAGAATTACTCATTTTTCATCTTCAATTTGCCATAAAGGTAAGTTGATTGAGACTTTTCTGTGCTAAAGTATTGAACGATTTAGGTCTCCACAAAGACGTTTAATATTTTTGTATAATATAATATATAATATATAACGTTCAATATATTATGTATTTAGCTCCTTATTATGTGCAGATCATTCATATAATTAGCGTTTTGATTCATGTTAAAATGGTTTGCTCTCTACCTCCGTCTTTTTATGTATATTTCGGTTTTGCATGCTCTCCCCCCCCCCCCTTTTACGTCACATTGACACGGTAAATGGATATGGACACCGATGCTAGTCTTACTATACTCTTCTTCAGATGCACAGTTTTGATTTTACCGCCGTGTTTCGTGTTTTGTTATCTCTTCTTTATCAACTTTTAAAATTCCATACTCTGAATCTAGGGATTTGTCTATCATGGACCCTTGCACTTCTAACATAATATATTTGCTCTTAATATCTGAAGTAAAAAGTATGTTAATTATTAGTTTTTCAGTTACATTTCATAATAGTATTTTCGATGTTATGATAGAGCGATCTCGGCTTTCCAATCAGTGAGTGAAAGCAAAAACATAAAGCCGATATCAGAATCCCAAAATCACTGTAAATAGTCAGACTAAACCCTAGAAAATACAACACAAAACTAAAAACAGTAATATACTCTCACGAGAGAGAAATAGACAGAGACAGCATCATCTCACCAATGAATTAATCTTTTGTACTTTAAAAATTATTGGCGTAGCTAACAAGGAGCGGATTCATTCCCTCCCGAGTACCTTACACACTGGTGTCAGTCAACTTGTAAAAGCATCATTTAAGAACAGATAAATTTGCAGCATGGACCAGACTTGCACGTTTCGGGAACTTAACCCTCGTCAGTGATCCATAATCTAAACAATGTAATATGGCCCTAAAGTGTGTAAAAGTTATAATGTCCGGAATATGATGCTACAGGACCCACATTTCAAAAATTTCGAGAAGATTTTGTGAACAGAAATCTTTGAATGCGTTTGAAGAAACGATCAACCAGACTTGGCTATATTACATATGCTACATACATATAGACTACAATAATTTGAGAGTTAGACTATTACTTACCGAACATTTCGCATGTACAATATACTTATTAAAGATCGACCTCTCCTGTCTATCCGGATAATTACACCATTTGCTACTAACGTGCTAGGTCTGCACTTGTTGCCCATTGATCTCATTGGTTTATGTGTAATATTTAGTTATAATTACTGTTATATTAAAGAAAAATTCTATGCAACACATTTTTTTTTTCATCCTCTTAATAGTTTATTTAAAAAAAAAAATCATTTTATAAAAAATGATTATGCCAATATGTTGCATCCAACGATACTCGGCTGCAGCACCCACAGCAAAACGGAAACATGGAGGGAACAATGAACCGGAAACCTAATGATTTCTGGTTCCTCTTTTAGACAGAAATGGAAGGTACTGTGATTTGATTGGATAGAAACTTATGATTCTATAAAAGTACATGGGCATAGAAGTCAGCATATACCAACATTGTGGTAAATGATGAAAAAACCAAAAGAGTAAATCAAATTTGGTTTCTTTTATGTTTGTGGTTTAATGAAATGCAACTGTCTAGTTTTCACATATCTATTTCCGTCATATTAATAATGTATTCTGCAGTTTGGCATTTTGATGGGACCACTTGCGCGCTACAAAAAAGAAATTGAATTGGAATTTGCTTCTTATTAACATGAATCGCTCGTAAATGAAAGAAATATTAATGTGATGTCATCGACATTATTATAATTTGTTTCTGCTTTAATTATTCATGACAATAAAAAGCTCCTTTCGAAAAATAATTATTCATGCCTAAAAAGTGACAAATTCTATTAACACTCATAATTACACAACCTTTTGGTCGGTAGATGTAAATATGGTTTAAGGCATCTACGTTACGCTGACGTGTCGTGCGTCACCCTTCATACTCATGTCTCTCTGGGATTTGACGTTTTTAATGATATGTATGAAACAAACGATCATAAGGTTCACGGCTACCGCCTCGTACTTGTCAAGTTGCACTCATCACAATCAAGGCTCCCTCCATTCAAAATGACAAAAACTGATTCAGAGTATTTGAAACCCTACAACCCTTTCAAGGCGTACCAAGACAATGTTATTTAAAATTCTTTTGTAGTAGCATATGCTCGGTAATTGCATTGACATTTTACTTTTAAATCAATGATTCATTTTTTTGCGGGATGGAATTTTTAGCCTAAAAGCGTTTTGAAACCTTTGTGATAGAGATATGAATTCAGAGACTTTCATATCCATGAACATTCAAAGTGGAAAAAAGTACACAAAAGAGGGATTCTGAATGTTTCCACATTGGTATGAACTAAGGATTGCTCAGGATAACGATAGACCCATTTATATCTCAAACTGTTTGCGTGATGAAATGAGCAAATCTTTCTCATAAAAATGTTTTTTACATGATAATTTAAATTTGAAGTTACATGTAATTCATGCATTATTTGATTAATAATTTTTTAGTTGACCAATGACCATTCTTATTCTAAGTATTCAGTAAATTCTACCAAGGGGAAGCTAAAAGTTTTACTATTTGCTCAAGTTTTATTTCTTGTAACGTTAGGCAATATCTAGATTCTTAATTGACGTTACAACTAATCAGTACTTGTAAATAAGGTACGCAATGACAATTATGGATAATGACGATATCCCAATACACAGTACAAAATCGATAATTCAGAGAAATCATAAACCGAAGGCATACAAAACAGGACAAAACAGGAACCAAAGTTGAACGTCCAAATAAGTTTCATAAAACAAGTCGACGACTGTGGTGGGATACATATGCTTCAGATCATAACAAAAATGGGGGCAACACACAATCCAACGAACAAACAGATGAGAAAATACCGTTCTTAAAAAGAAATCAATAAGATACTTCCAAGTTTCATTTCTGCTTAGCGTTCACCTACTTTTACGACATAAACGCTACAAATACATTTTTTTTCTTCACAAAATAGGGAGATTCCCAACATGACAACGCTGGAGTGAAACTCATACACCCACGAAACAAGAAAAAGAACAAACAGACAGAGACAATGAGAACATTAAAGTCGAATGATTGAACCACGAAGGACAACGCTATATGTAAACGTCTTCAAATTGAATATATTATATATGAATGCTCTCCTCAGAATCTCATTAAAATTCTCATGAATGTTAAAAGTCCTCAAATTCAATAGCATCATTTAAGAACAGGTAAATTTTCAGCATGGACCAGACATGCACGTTTCGAGTACTAAACCCTCGTCAGTGATCCTCAATCTAAGCATTGCAGTATGCCAAATATTGTAAACGTTATTATGTCCAAAAATGTACCGAAAGACGTTGCAGGATGGCTTGGATATGATGCTACAGGACCAAATTTTTAGAAATTTTAAGAAATTTTGATAACAGAAATTTCTGAATGCGTTGAATTAAGAAATGAATCTTATATTTTTTCTGTTGATGCAGGTATCACCTGAAAAATTGGACAGAAAACTACATCAATGCGCGTAGCGCGTTGATGCAAAAGTTTTCTGTCCAATTTTTCGGGTGATACCTGCATCAACAGAAAAAATATAAGATTCATTTCTTATCATTTAATTATGGAAAACAGACTGTTTTCTTGGAATTAAAAACAATCGATCACCGCACTATATTTCGTAAGTCGGAAGGTTTCGCAGTGATACGTCTGCCAAAAAAAAAGTTATGGCAGCCGCCATGATTCAAACAGCGAACGATCGTCTCTCTATATCTTTGGAATAAGGACCAGTTTGAGCAGATTCTACATGCACTGTTAATTTTTGAGTAAGTAGAAAAGAAATGGTACCCTTGAAATGATAAGCAAACATCAACAAATTGTATTTTCAGCAACGAGTTCATTCGTGTTTGAGGAAACCCCCAGTTCTAAAAATAGTGCTATAAATAGACTTCCGTGAAAAATTGTGTTGATCGATGTATCAACAAAATTTCTCAGCCAATCAGAATAGTCGTTTCTTGAAAATGACAATGGAAATTAAATGATGAAACGATCAACCCAAGTTGATCGTGCTTGGCTACATGTGCCCTCGGGGACTCCTGTTCCACCAGCAGTGTCACTTGCCAAGTGGTACAAATGTTAAAGTCTTCAAATTCAATAGCTTCATTTAAGAACAGGTAAATTTTCAGCATGGACCAGACATGCACGTTTCGGGTACTAAACCCTCGTCAGTGATCCTCGATCTAAACAATGTAATCTCAGGCCACATTCCTTTACAGATGATAAACATCGGCTATTTTTGAATTTGTGCGTTTTCCTACGGTCTTAAATGAATTGATGTTGAACAGTTTTTTGGCGTCAAGGCTGTAAGTATTTATCAAAATTTTAGGGACGAGATATGAATGCTTCATAAACTTACTCTAAGTGATACATAATTGGTAGGAATTGCTACATCCAGTTGTTGATAGAATGTCCCATACATTTTCATTCATTCACTTTTTGCTTGGAATCTTCATCAAGAAGGTTACGAATGGGAACACTTCCATCTTATTGGACTCCTATGACTGATTGCAATGAGACTCTCCATCTGAGACTCATACAACAACTTTGCATCTCAGGAGGCCTTTGTGTGTTCGAATTATCGGTATAGTAGTGCGAATGCAATCCGGGTAACCATACAATTGCCAGGAGTTAAGCATGCAGCCGTCAAAGGTTGACTCCAGGTTGCATTGGTCTCCCTTTTGTATGTGCTGTCAACTTGTTTTAATATATTAATGATGGGTGTGATTGTCTTGTTTGCTGGTGATGTTGCCTTCGCGTCCATTGGAGTTTTGTTAAAGATGCATCTGCATGTCTGCTCTTTGCAGCTTGGTCTTTATGAAGAATTTCTTCCATAGTTTTCATGTCGAAACAGGATGAAGACTTCAGTATCCTACATTTGTCTGTGACATTTAAAACACCTGCTATTCTATTTCACTTAACACAAGATTATATCAATTTCCTTTGGATCCATGTTACAGCTATGCCAACAGTTTATGCTTGAGGGAGAGAATGCGGATTCCAAATCCCTATATAAAGAAATAACAACAATACTTGATCCTCAGATTAGGACAGAAGCTTGTAATGTAGCGATCTATATAGTTCATAGCAGTCCAAAATACTACAAATCAGTGAATGAAAGTCAAACATAAACCGAAATCACAATCAAACAGCTTACAAATTCCTGAAAATACAAAACAGAAAACTAATTTACAGGGAAGGTATATTTCCAAGCGTCATTTATAGAAAATGATTGATTCTCACCGAATTTAAATCTGTAAAATGCATCTTGACCTCGAAATTGTCATCAAAATGATTTAGTGACGAATGAGTACAGATAAGGCATATCTTATATAATATTATGTCTAGGTATGAAATCGTGAAGTTTTTACGACTTTAAATCTATATAATCTCTATAAAGTTTACATGTTCGTCAACGCGTCAAATCAATAAAGAAATCCTTATTCCTATTTCTAGATATGTGTGATTTGAGCCTCCAAAAAAGGATCATTGAAAAACACAGCTTTAGAATGTTCTGCTATTAATGTGTCTGTTTCAAATATGGAAAGCGCTATTTATGTTTGAATGATGTGATACATGTGTTCTTTTTGTCCCCGCCCGTTTGTTTTTTTCTACTCATCTCATACATATGTGTTCTACTGCAACGTCATCATGTCAGGAATCCCCTCCATATCTTATGACAAAACTCTGTTTGCAGCGTTTATGAAGTTAAAAGATAAAATGGACGCTAAGCAGAAATTATACCTGGAAGGACAAATGGCCTTTTATCGGAACAAACTTGGATACCGAAACAGCAGAGTTTCTAAACGAATGAATAATTATTCATCCTTTTGAACACACTAGAAGTTTATCATCATGGCAAAGTTTCATCAGAAAACACTGCGGTGTTTGAGAAAATTGAATTAAGAGTCTGTCTGTCTAAGTTATCTGTGATTGCTGATGGCTGGGTCGTATTTACGAGTAAAATATGCCCCTAGCTTTATAACAAGACTTAATTGTCAGAAAGACGTTTGCTTGTTAAATAAGAAATAGGATCTCCAAAAACACTCGGTTGCAGCACCCACAGCAAAACCCCAAATGCTATAAAAAAAAAACAGAGCAGAGCAGACACGCACAGAAAGAGACTCAAAAGGTACAAGCATTGTCAAATCACATAGAAACATCAAACACAAATAACAACACATAAACAGACGAGACCAATGGGCAATCGGTGCCGACTTAAGACGACCCTCTGCCACGCTTCGTAATTTGTAAATTCTAATTTGAAAATCCAAAACATCAGTACATGCTCCAGCAATTACCGGAGGAGCTGTGAAATGTAGATACCGTATGTAGAAACGACAAAAGAAATGTAGATACCGTAAATAGAAACGCCAAAAGAAATGTTTCTAGGTCAAAGTCACTAGATAAAAATAAAGGTGTTAAATGAAAGCTATGATAATAAGGAAGTTCAGTTTATTTAAAGCCATCACCCAAATCCATCACAAGTGATAAACCAACTGTCCAAATGTGTTACTAAAGAGCAGCCGTCACGACAAAAATTCTTAATTCGGGACATAAGGTATACATACTTTGGGTAATGGGTTAAGATTTTTGAACTTTACTTGGACTTAGATACACATGCGAACACGGATGCTGAACAGCGAGGTTTACGAAATTAGCTATCCGGACATTCGTATCTGCGACATAACAAAAACTTTGGTAAGTTTGGATAAGAAGATGCCTGTCTCAGTGTTTGCCAGCCGAGTTTGATCATTTCGAAATACCAAAAGCCCTCGTCACACTGTCGCGAATTTAAGCTGCGAGTTGTGGCAACTTGTTACAACTCGCCACAATTCGTCATGTATCCCGTGGAATTCGTACATAAGTCTTCATATGTCGAACAAATGCTGCCTCACATAGCCAGAACATGTGATGAAAAAGGTGTTTTTTCTCAATCTGCTATTCTATAATATTGAATAATAATAAAGCTTCTCTGGAGGTTAGCACCTTTGTACCATCTCTCATATGGTTTTGGTATATTTTTCGGTAACACTTAACTGCTCTGACCCTACAGAGATCTATTCGGGCCCCCTCACTTTTAACGTAATTGAAACATGAGATTAAAATATTTAACGTGGGGTTGCCACATCAAAATTACATATCCAGCTCTAAATCATGTTGCTAAAGTGAAACATGTACGTATGGTGTACCTCATTTAGCAATATGTGTCCATAAGGCTACTCTCTGATACCAGAGTTCGACACTTCACTTTTCTTTAGTTTAAATTGACAAAACAATTAAATAAATGATAAATTAATTCTGCGAGAGGAAATCATAAATGTTATAATATCCAAAGATTTCTCTCAACTTCCCTTTCAATACTACTACATATGATACTATTAATAATTAAATGGTGCTATGATCGAGAGGGGAAAACTTACATTTGTACATCTGAATCAAAGGGTTTCTTTTCTGCTACAGAATACAAATCATACAAATCTTGGACATGTAGTGACCTGTGTATTGCTTTGTTCGTTCTCTTGGACAACATTTATGTAAGATTTGGTGAAAATATCTCCAAACAGGTTGTATGGATTCCTATTGGTACTAATTGTGTGCACCTCTTGTTGCAGATTTATTTTTATACACGCATGGAAAAGAATTTATCCAAAGTCTTTAAAAGCAAAGAAAACATGACTTGAAATTTTCATTGGTACTTCTAGGTACCTGGATTATATTCTTACTATCGATAACCCTGTTTCTGAAAAGAATAAAAATGTTATTAATCCACAAGAATTGACTCTAAACAAGGCAAACGTTACAAACACAGAAACGCCATTTTCAATATTGAATTGTTAATGGTGAGATTCATACGAGTGTGTATGACAAAAGAGATAATTTTGGATTCAACATAGTAAATTTTCCCTGGCTTGACGGTGATGTTCCTTGATTAAAGTCAAACGGTATCTACATTTCACAGCTTATCCAGTATGCTAGAGCATGTGTACATAGTAGAAATGTACAAATTAGGTCAAGGTTTTTGCTTTCATAAACTAGTTAAGACTTTCTGGAAACTAAAAAAGAATATTGTTAACTTTTTATGGAATTCGAACCCATGCAAGCAACAGAGTGTATTACTTTGGGTATTTCACAACCTGTACTTTATGGTGACATAATTAACAAAATAAAAAGGATCAAAGGTAGACATAATTACCATAGAAATTGTGTTAGAATTATCAAACGCCTTTTATACCGTGGATATAATCCATCTGTCACAAGTCGGACACTTGGCTTGGTACTGGACCAATCTAAAGCCTTGTACCTGCGAATTCTTAAGAATTTCACTCTGACTTGCTGTGACGAAAGGACTCCATGACGGGCCTTGTCCAAACCTCTTTAGAGAAGACAGGGTCCTGTCCATCTGTCCTCTTTGATTGACAAATATGGACAATGACCATATCCCCATATACAGCACAAAATCGACAATTCAGAAAATAACAAACCGAAGGCATACAAAATCAGGATAAAACAGGATCCAAAGCAAACAAACAAAAACCTCCAACACATGAAAAGAAGCGAACTCCCGAAATGGGAGTGAGCCAAGGTATCGGACTCCTCGGGTGATAACATGCATGAGCTCGGTACAGCCGGCAGAGCACTCTATTTCGTACGCCTTCTGTTTCTATATCCATTTACATATCCATATGTGAGTTTTTGGGCCCTGTGTCATGTTTGTATGATCATCTTACAATGAGGAGGTTATTTTACACCACTATTGTACGTTTTTCGAGACCTCTGGGTAATCGAAAAAGTTCCTGGGTTGTGCACACGTAATCCGGATTTGTGGCAGATGGCACTCCTAAGTCGGCACCGATTGCCCATTCGTCTCGTTGGATTATGTGTAGTCATTTGTGTTTGATGTTTCTATGTGATTTGGTGTTCCTTGTACATTTTGTGTCTCTTTCTGCGCGTATCTACTCTGTGTTTGTATTGGGTGCTTTTAGGTTTTGGTACTTGCTCTAGCATAGCGTATCAATGACAAATATGGATAATGACCATATCCCTGTATAAAGCACAAAATCGATAATTCAGAAAATCAGAAACCGGCATAGCGTATCAATGACAAATATGGGTAATGACCATTTCCCTGTATTAAGCACAAAATCGATAATTCAGAAAATCAGAAACCGAAGGCATACAAAATCAGGATAAAACAGGAACCAAAGCAAATAAACAAAAACCTCCACCACATGAAAAGAAGCGAACTCCCGATATGGGAGTGAGACAAGTTGCCCAGGAAGAGTAAGCATCTCCTGCTTGCATGCAACACCCGTCGCTTCAATTCGGTAGAACTGTCACATCCGGTTACTTCCATTTCGGAAGACATAGAGTACAATCTTTGGTTGGATGGTTCAAATGGTCTATGACAGAATATCATCCACCATTCTGGAGGGTGGGACATCATAGTGTGTGACGAGTTCCCCATATCGACCGTAGAACTTCCTTCAACCGGATGTTGTCGGAGATCGCCTCCTTTTTTTGCAATTTGACTGATGTGATACTTGAATGTGATGAAATTTTAGTAATTTATACAGGGTGTTTTAAATCTTGCCATCTAAGATAAATTCCGTTTTTGCACTAGACACCGGAGAAAGTTGTCCTTCGTGTCCGTCTATGGTGCTGTGTTATAATGACAATTTATGTGTTCTATTTTTCCTTTTTTCATGAAAAAGTTATATTCTATATTTTTAAAGAATTGATCAGCCTGTTGTGATTTCTGGATTCTCCACAGGGTGCACTGTAAACACGGAATGTATTATAGGTGGCGCTGTTATAAGCGCGCCGCGCTAACTAACAAGGTTAAAACATTCAAATATAGCATGAATCACGTTATTTATATATAATGCAAGTTAAAGCATTTAAGTAAAACATATAGGAATAAAAATAGCAATCCATAGAATGCTTGTGTTGCCTGCGAAGCGGCTTATTTTTAATATAGGTCAAGGTCAGTTTGTTAAAAAATATTGGTATCAGTAGGAGTCTTGTCAAATGAATTCATATGTGAAATATCAGACCTCTTACTTACCCAAAAAAGATCTGGTGAATCTCAAATTTCAGAGAAGAGGGTGAATCGTCTATGTCAAGGTAAAAAAAATTGGTAACAAAGGTCTTATTATAAGAAATACATGTGTAAAATATTAAAGCCGTATCACTTACCAATC